>JAWWES010000081.1:7444602-7756027 GCA_035583135.1 Lophotriccus pileatus | reverse complement strand
ACTGAAGGGAAGTGAACTACTGAAGGGAAGTGAACTACTGAAGGTCATCCAAGAAACCATAGCAGAACCAGGAGTAGAAGACAGTTTGCTGAGACCAATCCATCATCATAGATTATGGACAAGGTAAAAACTGCAATTCACTAGCCAAATATCTGTACTTTCTCAAGGGGTACTTGATCAAATAAACACCAAAATAAAGGGGGAAATTCCCTTTACACCCAGTGCAGGCTTAACTGCCTTCTCTTGAGATGAAAATCACTCCTACCAAACATCTTAAAAGCAAACTGTTTTGCCAATTGGAGCATGCTGGAAGACTATACAGAACTGGCAAACTGAAACAAAGCATTCCTGAACTAAGGATGAACTGCAGCAGAAGTACTTTGCACTGCAAATGTTACATCAAATTAAAATCCAGTGGGCATGCAAATGCTTACAGGCTACTTTACCTCTCGTTTTCTCCTTTCTTCCTGAGTCCGATGAAGGAGAGAAGCCTTTTCTTCCTGTAAGACACAAACAAAGACACTTTTGCATTTTCATTCAAACACAGTTCAGCTGCCTTCACACCATTTAATGTAGACTTCACTTCGGGGATTATTCATAATACATAAAACACTCAAGAGAAGTAGGTGTTAATAATTTTCCTTGCTTACAAACATGAAATGCAGCCCTCTGGAAAGAACAGCGATGGAGGGAAGCTCTGCCCTTATGAAAAGGGACAGGCAAACAGCAGCAAACTGTACTGATCTCCATCCAGGTTTGTGTTCTCAGCATCCCAAGAATCTCAGCAAACATCACCTATTTAGAGATGAAAAAGTAAGGTCCCAATCCCACCAGACAGTACCAAATGTCTGAGTGTTTTCCTTGCCTGGAGCGTACCCAGGTGCCGACAGCAAGTTGTGGCATGTTCAGAGCAGTCACATCCTGTCCCAAGGCCCCATGCTTTTGTCTAACCTGCACAAAAGCACGAAGCTTTTATATTTGCTTATCCTCTTCCTCGAAACTTGTCCAGGAAAGATGTCAGGAGAGACACATAGCATAAATGGCAGGATTTTTTTTTCTTCTAAAATTGTGAACTCTTCACCCAAATTAAGGAGAGAAACTGAAACTTTCAGGGCAGAGATCTCTCCAACAGTAAAAAAGAAAAGAATACTTAAGTATTCATGACGCCTCAAAAAATAATGCCATTACAATAGAAAACCTGTGCATTAGCTTTTAAACCACAATCTTAAATCAGTACACATGGATTACAACGTATCAACAAAGTTTTATCTGCAAAAATCTCTTACTGGATGGTTCTGTGTAATTTCCAAGAAAATATAAAAAATAATTCAATTCTGATGAAGAGCATTCAGCTCCCACTGCAGACAAGAGTTGAAAGTACCATGGCACCTTCCCAAATCCAGATCAAAATACACAATAGATTTAAGGAAACTATTCTCTTTTTTCGCCACTGTGACACATATAATGACTTCCTTTTTCTCCCTGTGCCCTTATTACCCTAGAGAAGTTGAGAAATAAAGCACACTCAGGCTGCAAATGTGTCATATTTGAATACATAAAAATCAATTTGAAGTTGGCAAACAAATGTTTATAAAACACTGAACCACATACAAAACAATTGTGCTGGAATGCTTTCAATGTCTACCAGCAGTTACAAAAACCGAGGGCAAAACTCTTCTGCATTTCTTTTTAGCTGATAGAGAGGAAGCAAAGTCATGATTCTCTTAGTTTCTTCAGGATAGAAAATACTCATAACACAGACCACTGAGAGAGTGAAAAACACAGATTAAAAAGAGGAATTTGAAGCTGGGTTTGTATCTCAGACCATTTACTGGAGCAAGCCTAGGGAAAAAATCCCACAAGAAGGTTAACCATATTTTCCTCTAAAGATGGTATTTCTGGCCAAAGAGACCACTAACTGCAGCTATTGCCCTCTAAATACAGGGTTTTTTTCATGTGTTAAACCCAGTATAAACAAATCATAACAAAATCCATACATGAGATGATGTATCTCCACTCAACAGTAGGAAAGGCACCCGGTCTGCTTGGTAACATGAAGCAAGAGGGTCTGACCTCACATGCACAAAAAAAAAAGACAAAATAATGTACTAAACTAAGAAATAGCTTCAGGACTTTTTCAACAGTTGATACCCAAGGCAATAAAGTTTTTAGCAAAGTGACCCTATTTAGAAGTGATCATTCTGCAGCAGCACCATGTAAAGCGAGAACTGAAAGAAAAAGCAGAACAACATATAGAAAAAGGAAGACAAATTCCTGCACGTAAGTGGAGAAGAGAGTGGTACAAAACACCCCAAACAAACCCTGTAAATGCAAGTGATTGATAAAGGAAAATAAGTGACCAGAGGGCTTATCAGAAACAAATAATTTTAAAGCATTTGAAGACCAAGGGAAATATAACACAGCAGGATATCCTCACTTAGTGCATCAGCTTTTCAGTGATCAGGAACTGGGTCTCTTTGAAGAAAGCACTCTTTAAAACAATCCACTTTTAAAAAACTAACAGAAGTTCAAGTTCTCAGTCAGTCACATACTTTTTTTCAGTACTTGTAAAGAAGAACACCAAGCTGTTAAAATATAAATTAAATACAATAAAGGAACTGTCCCAAGACAACAAAATATTCAGGTAAGTAAATCTCGCCTTAAAGAACTATTATGGATCAAATAATACTGTTGTTCTTGTTCACAAGACACACACTTATCATAACTATGGCTAAAGATTATATTTAAATTAAATTCAAGAGAAATATATCTCCTTCGGAGTTATTAAACCAAACTGGAATACAGCGCCTCTTGAAAATTAAAAAGTAACAGTACATGTGCAACAGAAAATAAAGCTGCTGTGGGAAAAAGATGAGAAGAACTATGAAACAACCTTCTTCACCAAAAGGGGCATTCTAACAAAATTATTTCTTTTGATAGCTAACTGCACAGTCTTCTCTGAAAACCTCCTTCAATTCCCCCTTAACAACCAGCAGCGTGGAAGAGCCAAACTCAGTAGCTGTTGCTCTGGTTGTGGCTGGTTGTGAATGACAACAGTGTTAAGGTGAGCGGTGCACGTTTGACAACTCCCACCCGACCAGTCACTGACTGCAGCCAGCTACCACCGCTGCTCGTGCCCCTCCTCCTGCCTGCCAACAGCCAGAGCTGCTCATGGAAGGAGATGGTCTGACACAAGTCCCAGAGATCACACCCAGCTCACTCCTACTCCCCATCTGCCTTGCCTCGCTCCTGTGGTGGTCGTGCCATCTGTTGTCACCTGCCAGACAGGCAGATGGCAGGTAAGGAGTCTACATCAGGTATTAAGTCTAACATCAGGTATGGACTCCACACCAGGTATCTACCTATCAAGGTAGGCACGCAGACAATTTAGGGTAAACGAAGCATGAGCTTGTCTTGACTCCTTCAACCTTAACTCAAAAGGAGTGAAAAGCCATTTAATAAATCACAGTCCCTTCATAAAGACTTTATGAAGTCTTCTTCCTTCAGGAGATTGTCCTCCCCAGTGCAGAGCAGGGAATACACTGTTGGTGACTTTCATGCAACGTTTAGTGCATTTCTAGCAATCCCTTTCCCGCCTGCTGCTTTCTCCAATGGAAGATATTGGTAAAGACAACCAACCTCAGGCACTCCCACAAAGGTGCAGGACCATGAAAAGTCCAATCTGAGAAATTTTTTACACCAAATATGTGAGGCATCACACAAAGAAACAAGAAAGCAGAGAAACAATATGTGAGAGCAAAACACAATGTGGGATTACAGATGATGACTCAAAGGTTAAGACAGCAGGGGGACAGAGGTGAAAACAAGGAAGCAGATGGAGGACAGAATACAGAAAAGGAAAACTTGTGACTGCCACCAAAGAAATGTTAAGTAACATTTGAAATGTTACTTTGCACATCAGGACAAAACTGCCATGTACCCTAGCATTCATCACTGCAAAGTTCAGAGTGGCACCACTGCTGTGGCACAGCAGCTGATGAGAACAGACACACATAGTGTAACAATGTCAATGTCGGTGCTACAAAAACAATTAAATCCATAATAAAAAAAATTGAAGTAAAACTGTTTTCTTGTCCTTGTTTTGCTGAAACACACTCTTTGTTTGCAAAAACATGTTTACAGAACTCCTAGCTTTTACATACCCTAGACAAAGACTGAGTAAGGTACACAAATATACAAATGATTCTTTTCATCCTGCATTTTAGCATTTTGCCTTGAGAGTGATAAACCTTCAGACCTCTTGGCTTAAAATACAGGTTCAGAAAAACAAAATGTATACCTAATTGAATCTTTTCAAACAGTTCTGGCATTTGTTGACTCCTTTAAAATCTGAAATTGAACAACTCTGGACAGTCACGTTAATCAAGCAAATACGCAGCTCCAAGCAAATAAATTTAAAACCTAAATATGCCAAATACAAAGACGAAACTGAATAATTATTTTCAGGTACTGGCTACCCACTGGGCACATTTTTTTAAAAAAATTAACACTAACACACTGAAGCAAAAAAAATATTATTAATAAGTGAATGATATTTATTTATAAACAACCAGGATTTATTTCAGTTAGCTAGTTGAGAACGCTTTCTATTTAACATTACAATAGATCATGAAAAAGTACAAGGCATGACTTTTTATGAAATTTATTTGGAAAAACAAACAAGCACTTGGTCATTTAATTTTTGGGGACAATTATAAAATCTTGTATGGTTTACATCTACCAAATGAGTAACATGAATTTAGTTACAACCACAGAGCAAAAAGTAACAACTCCCAAAGTAAATGAAGTGACCTAAGCAATTTATGGAATAAAATTCCTTTCAACACAAGTATTTAATAAGTCCAACAAATTTGCAGAGAACCAATGTGGACATTGGGAAATGTTCCCCACCTTCTCAACAATGTTTCTATTTCCAAAAATTATTTTAGACAAGATGAACTCCAATTGTGTTTTTTTTTTTGAATAGTAAAAGAAATTTGCACTTTAAAAGACTTACAATGTCTTCAACTGGACCTCAACAATTTAAACTCCACTGAACATGCCTGAGTTAAATGTGCTCAGCAGCTTGAAGCATTCTGCTTTGAAACAGTTTGTGACACTCCTTAATCACGTTGTAAATAACCAGATATATGTTTATATGTAGAGAAGACCATCTTCCAGAAGAAGATGTTTTGAACTACACCCAGCAGGAGGCATTTGGTCAGGGAAAGCCTGTCCTCACCAGAATAAACATCACAGGGTTTGCTAGAAAACATCTCAGCATTTTGGCTGAAATATTACTGTAGGATGTCGTGAGGACCTGGAACCACTTCTATCATGGTACCTAAAAAACCACACACAGTGGAACCAGGACTTGACTGAAGGCTCCAGAGGCCAACTGAAATGCAAACAAATTGTTTTCACGTTTACACTCAGTTTGTCTCTCTTATGGTTTTCAAGGTGTATATTGAACATGTAGTTGTCAAGTGACTTCTCGTGGGAAGTGTTCCTGCCATGACAAGGGGGTTGGAACTCGGTCATCTTTAAGGCCCCTTCCAACCCAAACCATTCTACGACTTTTCATCTTCTCAGCAAAGAGCAGAGAAAAAATGTATTTATAAAACCAGAAATTTTAGTTTTGGATATGAAAACATAACAGATAACTGAAAATAGCACAATCACTGCTGTCAGCTAACTACAATTGCATCTTTCGTAGCTTCCTTTCAAATGAGGAGAATTTTAAATGTTACAAAGAGGAAAAAAATCCCCAAGAATCTAATATGCATTAACTATACAGTTTCCTACTGTCACAGTGATTATTTTACAAGATGATGATCTGCTTATACTACCACACCACAGATTTGAGATTCAAAGAGTATTTCAAGACTTAGGCTTTGACAGTTCCACGTTCTTGACATTTTCTGACTCAGAATGAGGTAGGTACCTGCATAAGGATCTACACCATGTGCTTTAAGGGGCAAAGGTTTTAGGGAGCAAAACAGTGCAATTCTTTCCCACCATTCAAAAATAATAAGTGAATTTGTAACTGTAGTCTAGAATTCCTGCACTATAAATCACTAGCATCATTTCAGTTCCATTGTGACATGGTGTAGGTTCAAATAAGTTATTACAAAATACTAATTCTTCCTCCTGAAATTATTAACAATTTTCCTCAGTCAGTAAGAGAGAAACAAAACTGGTTTTTAACTCTGCCCCATCACTGTTTATATCCTACAGACATCTACCATAATAAGCAATCCCAACGTTGGCAGATCTCTCCAAGCCCTGGCAATCTTACAGCCTACTGGTTTTAAAACGTTTATATTCCATGAGAAGCTACTTCATGGGTAGAATACAGACATCAAAGAGCAAACAAGGTACTTCTGAAGTTGTACCTCTGCATTTCAGTGGAGAGTTGGGAAAAAATACACAGGAATCTAATGCTTAGTGTTATGCTACTGGTTTAAGAAAGTGCATCAGTAGCTACTAGAATAAAATATAAACAAACTTTGTAAATTGAAGATGTTTGATTATTAAAAATGTTCATATTTTAAAATACAGATGGAGTCACCACTATTTGCTCATCAGTAAGTTTCCATGTGTTTCACAAAAGAAACACCAAAATATAAAAACCACCAAACTCAATGAAGTTGGTTTCACCTTCTCTTTCAAGACATAACTCATCTGTATTACAAATTCTGGAAAAGGAGGGGTTTTTAAAAATCATCTCATAATATATTATAATTTTAAAATCCTCTATTTTAAATAGTCTTGGAATTTATAAAAGCATGGTTTAGATATCTCAAGTGATACCATAAATTTGTCTTATTAATATTCTTTTAACCATTTTTTCTGTTAAAGACTTACAAGATGTCATTAAATACATTTCACAACGTAACCAAATGATGCGGAATTACAGAGCCCCTTGAATATCCTTTGGGGATCCCTCTGCATGGATGCACTAAAAGATTGCTACCTTAATGCTACTAAAATTAATAAAGGAACACTAGGCCTGACTGTACCAAATCAATTGGTTAAACCAATTTTGCACTATGACACCAGAGGTCCAAGTTCATGCTAAAACCAGTGAAACCTGCCAGCTGCCACCAGAAGGCACAGTGACACTCCCCTTGCAGAATTATGTTCCCTACACCAGACACAAAGGATGGGCTGGGAACCACCCAGGTGAAGGACCATCTGTTCCAGTCCCCTGCACAGCTGGGTTGGGTTTGTCCCATCTGAACTGCACCCCAAGCCAACTCTTCAGGCACAGCTCCCTATTTCCTGCCTAACACACCACAGACACTCAGCAGCCACAGCCTCTCAGGCACCAATTACTGTCCTGTACAAGAGGTCCATTAGTAATTCAAGACATTCCCGCATTGAACTCCAATAATAGTATTCACTTTTGGGAACTATTTGACTTCAGAAATAAAACAGTATCTTTTGCCAGTTACAATGAACCTAAATCTCAAATTGTCTTTTGAAGAGCCTCATAAAGCAGAGAACCGTGTTCTGAAGATGACAGTAAGCCACCCCAAAAATGAAAGTAAATAAATAATAAAAGAACCACTAAAATTAACTTATCACATTGTAAATAAAACATTGTATGGACACCTTCAAATATATATACAACAGTTCCATGTCCAAATGAATCAGCAGATTCTTGAAAATAGGTATGGAGGGAAATGTGTCTATCCTTGTGCCTATCCTGATAGAACTTACTCACATCAGCCCCTTGTGAGGCCGAAGGAAATGCTACAGACACACGTGGCGGTGTCAGCCGGGTGTCAACACGTGTGAGCCCTGACCGTGCAGTGACTGTTTGCAGCTGAAGTTACACCAGCAAAGCCACACTTCTAATGGTCAGTTTTGCTGATCATCGTTTTGGTGTAGTTGTATTCACATCGCACTCCACCGGCACCTTCAGCACTGACAGGCCTCTCAAAGGGGCGGCGCTCCTTCCTGCTGGGAGGGGTTTGCTAATGTAGCTGTACCGGTGCAAAACCAAGTTAGGGAACTTCCCCAAACTGCGCAGAGAGTTTTCCTCAGCGTTAAGCAGCCTGCATGCAAATGCCACCACTATCTCCGAGTTGTGCTTTATTCCAGCAAAGGAATCACAGTAGGCAGCACTAAGTATCCAGCTAACTACCAAAAGTGTGGCAGAGGTGCAGGGTTGGAACTATTCATTGTACCTTTCTAAAATTATACCCCATTTGGGCAGGGGGAAATGCACTTGTCAAAGATCTGGGGTTTTTTACCATGTGCACAAAAAGCTAAAGAGAAACTGCCCTTCTGTAAAAATGAAGCCCATAGGTGTGAGAAACATGATCTCAGGGAGCCTGTGATGTGAAATAATGACAAACCCATGGAACCCACATAAACACTTACCACACCAATCTCTGCTGTAGGATGTTTTAATAAAATTTCAGGCAAACTGCATTTTAGAAATAATTTTTAGTACTGTTTAAATAAATTATTTATAAACTATGTACTGTACATAGTTTCTGAAAAGCAGCAGCTATTTCAAGGGCACGATGCCCTTACAACCATGATGCCCAAAGCTGCGTGTGACTGATTTGCATTGATGCAGCACAAGCACTTCAGTGAACCAATGTAAAATCATGAAATCTGTGGACCAGTCAGTATCAATCTGATCACAGAATACAACCTCTGTATTGCAGAGTAAAGGTTATGTATCAATGTCAGTTTCCAATCCTTTACGTTTTAATACTTGCCCTTGGAAATTTATACCTCTATAGCATTAATCATTTAGTCCCATACAATTAAAATCGGCTTAATTCTGATGAATTTTCATAATCAGTAAGTGTAAAAGATGATGTTATGACAATTGTTTACTTCTGTAGAAGGCAACGTTTTCAGGAAGAAACGCTATAAGCAAGTTGGTGTCAAAGGTTGCAAAGTACCTAAAGGGTACAGCTGAGGACCAGGGTGTGTTCTGCCAATTCCTACTTCAGCTGGGGAATATTTATGGCATTTTGACTCATGTAGTGCCACTGTACGTAGCCTAATGAACAGAAATGTCATAAGATAAACACAAGATGAATCAGAGGAAAAGCTGTACAATTTAAATACAATTTTGTTACACATTCCCTTTGTGTTAAGAAAATATACCAAAATGCAATCTTCACTGTGATTTTAATATCACAGAGTGCAGTATTTTAGCCCACTTCCTAACTGTACTGCCAAACCTCAAAAGTTTCCAAGAACCAAACTCGCTTATAGTGCAAAATAACAAAAATTTAAGACTTATTTTTACCCCATTAAAATTCAAAGTTACTAACAAAAACACTCATTACCTTCCCACGCAGTCATCACCAATGACAACATGGGGATCTTTATTTTCACACTGAATTAAAGTGACCCCTACAGATCAGGCAACTCATAAAAACACTTGGTCCTTCCTCTCGTTCCTCGGTCCTGTGCCTTTCAGTGCTTGATTAAACATATGACTACCCTGTCCAATCAGCAAGGTCTAAATAAACCATCCCGCTCCTTTTTTATCAATAAATACCAAGCGATCCAATAGCCTGGTACAGCTGACAATTAACTGCTACTCACCCTGCACACGACAAACGGACTGAACGTAAACTTGACAGAGACCAACCCTGCAGCCCTGGCTCACGTGGATGAACCTCCCCCGGCAATTCCAGTGGATCTCGGGTTGTGTGAGGCTGTGCGTGTGTGTGTCCCACATCCCTCCAGCCAGGCGGGTGAGCGCCAGACATTCCCTCTGGAGGGAAGTGACAGGAGTCCTTGCTCCCTGGAAGACCTGGAGACCGGCAGCTCGGGAGCTGCCACCGGCCACGGCAGCCCGGATCGATCGCCCTGCGGGGGGGGACGAGCCAAGGAGACATTTCCTCGCTTCCCACAATTCTCGCCACACTACGAGCCTGCGATGGGGTGTGTGTGTGCGTGTGGCCTGATTATACAAAAAAAAAAAATAGTAACACAGAGCCGGAGAGATCGGAGATAAACACATCATCGGGAGGGGAGGGCTTCTTCCCCCTCTATTAAACCTTAGTCATCGCCGCTGCCGTCGCCGAAGGCCCGACGGTAAAAACACCGATAACACAGGGCGGGGGGCGAGGGAACCGACACAGACACAGAGACGGGCGGGCGCCGCTCCTTACCTTCCTACTCGCTCCTCCGAGGGACACCTTGGGCCTTGTTTTGAAATCCCCTTCAAAGCTGAACATGTTTACAGCTTATCCCATGGGGAGCGGGGCCCGGCCGGCCGGCAGGGCCGAGCGGAGGGGCCGCACGAACACCCCGGGCTGGCGCCCCGCGGCCCGCCCGCCCCCGCGGGGCTGCTCCCCCGTCCCCCGCCTTCCCCCCCCCCTTCCCCGCGGCCTTCGTTATCCCGGTCGCCCCCTTCCTGACCGGCGGCGGCGGCTGAGCGTAGTGGGAGGAGGGAGCGGGAGGAGGAGGGAGCGGAGGAGGGGGCAGTGGGAGCGCTCCCGCCGGCCGCGCAGAGAAGATGGCGGCCGCCCGCCGCCCGCCGGGCGCGCTCCCGACACACGGCCGCGCCCGCCGCCCCGCCCCCGGCCCGCCAGCCCTCACAGGGGCCGGGGTGTCCCGGCTGCGGGAGTTCCGTCCGGTCTTCCCCGTTCCCGCTGTCCACGGGAGCTTTGTGGGGACGTGCAGGGGCGGTCGGAGCCGGGCTGTCCTGCCCCGATGGGCCGCGCTGAGGGCGAGGGCTGAGCTGAGAGTCCAGCCCGGCTTTGGCCAGGACCGCCTTCCTCAGCGTCCGTGTGCTGTGATAATAATACACTTACTATACACACACACATATATATAGATATAGATATATAATTTACACTTTTCCTAGGGTAAGCATATCACAGAATCACAGAATTAGTTTGGAAAAGACCTCTGAGACCATCGAGTCCAACCTATGACTGAACACCTCAGGAACCACGGCACTGAGTACCACATCCAGTCTTTCCGTAAACACCTCCAGGAACAGTGACTCCACCACCTCCCTGGGCAGCCCATCCCAATGTCTGATCGCCCCTTCTGTAAAGAAATTGCTCCAAACTTACAACCTGAACATTCCCTGGCACAGCTTGAGATGATGTCCTCTCATCCCGTCGCTGGTTGCCTGAGAGGAGAGACAGACCCCACCTGGCTACAGCCTCATTCCAGGTGGTTGTGCAGAACAATAAGGTCACCCCTGAGTCTTCTCTTCTCCAGAAAGAGATGGGCATACGATGGACATTGCCCCATTGCAAAGACTTCATGACCAGTGTGAAGACTGAACACCTGGACACACCAGTACAGCCTTTTGTGCTTACACAGATGTGAAAAACAAAAAGTGCAAGTGGGCTGCCCACAGGACTGGGGCCTCAACAGCTGGTGACGAGTGGAAAGAGAGAAAGGCTGTAAAGTAAAAGGAACGGACCTGAATAGTGAAACCACACCTGAGGCTTCTTTACATTTCTTGGCCTGTTCTCCATTTTTCTGTGCAGTGACTACATCCTTCCAAATCCAAAAACTGGTTATTCTATCTGCCAAATCCAGCTTTCATTTCCTTCAGTGGAAATGCAATTGAGACCTAACTCGTGAATTCTCACATTGGCGTATCACAACAAACAAATGGCAAGGATCCATGTCAGCAGAGGATGGATGTGCTTTGCAGCTGTTCATACCGAGAGCACAACGCTGTTTAACTACTGCCAAGATGACTGACAAATAAAATATTTCTTGAGATTTCTTTGGATTTGGATGATTCAGAAGAGTTTAAATTTTAAAATTTCAGACTTTTCATAGGGGAACAAGTGCTTAGCAAGAGTAAACACTAGCCCAGTGTTTCCCCAGATAACATAGTCTCAGTATAAGCAAGCCAGGCCTCCTTAAATACTGTTTACGAATCCAGATGGGGTGCAGGGTATTGTGAAATACAACATCAAATGTTTGTTCATAGTTTCAACACATTGCATTGCTGATGAAATATCCCACTGCTCTATGTGGCAGTGATAGCAAGCTTTATTCCAAATGTGACAGAATTCTTTTCGATTGGACTTAAGCCTTGATAAACTTTGGAAGTCTCATACAGAAAAGGACTAGTCTAGGTGTCCCTAGCAGTTAATTCACTCATTTTCGTTACCACAGAAGCAACCTGTTAGGTCATGAGTTTGCCAGCTTTTGTCAGTAGCAAGGCCAGCTTAGGGATGCAGTCCCTCCTCATGTAAGAAGCCAAAGAAACATGAAACTGCAGAAAGTGGGGTGTCTATGAAATAGGTTTTTGACTGATACACATTTGACACGTTTCAGCTCTAATTTCAGCAGGACACAAGACCCTCTGCTGACCCTGGCTGTTACCCAAGACCTAATAAATGTCTGAGAATTCTTGGTGATTTCTGGGGTCCCCAGCACAGGATGGACATTGGCCTGTTGGACCAAGTCAAGAGGATGCCGCCAAGATGATCAGAGGGAGGAGCATTTCTCTGCAAGGAGAGGCTGAGAGAACTGGGATTGTTCAGTCTAGAGAAGACAAGGCTTCAGGGTGACCTAATTGTGGCCTTCAAGTACCTGAAGGGAGTCCACATAAAAGATGGAAGTGAACTTTTTTGAAGGGCATGTAGTGACAGGACAAAGGGGCTTCACACTAAAAGAGAGTGGGTTTAGATAAAATAAGAAATTCTTTACAGTGAGTGTGGTGAGACATTGGCACGGGTTGCCCAGAGAGGTTGTGGATGCCCCATCCCTGGGAATGTTCTAGGCCAGGGTGGATGCAGCTCTGAGCAACCTGATCTAGTGGAAGATGTCCTTGCCTATGGCAAGCGGTTGGAACTAGTTGATCTTTAAGGTCCCTTTCAACCCAAGCCATTCTATGATTCTATGACTTGCATGTGCCCCTGGAGGACAATCGAGGTGTGGTTTTATTAAATAAAAATTTATATAACAGAATAAACTGGGAGTTTATATCTTGAATACAGTGAATTTATGGAAACATAAAAGAAATTGTAAATGTGTTTTATTTTACATATATATATTTTTAGGACAAAAGTCAGCAAACTCTATGTCCCTTAGTCAAAAAGTCAGAGTAGAGAATGCTTTGATATCCTCAGGGAACAGCAAGAACAGGGTTGCTCCAGAAGGAAGATGAGTGGAGGCCAAGTATGACCCCAGCACAGGCCATGCCCTCGCAGGTCAGAATGTAATTCCACTGGATCCAGAGACAGAGGGCAGAGCCTGGCAGGGGTAACACAGGGTCCACTGACAGCCCCAGGCAAGGTGAGGGGATGAGTCCAAAGAGGCCAGACAGTGCTAAAATGTAGATCTACAGTCCATCCAGGAGGCAGGGCTGGAGACACCTGAGCTTAGATGGGCCCATGAACAGTGGGCTGAGTGAGTGGGGGTCCCAGCTGAGTTGTTCAGGGCAATTAAATCCCATTGGTGCATCCAGGGCCCTGACAGACATATACTCAAGGATCTAGGAATACTGCTCTTGTATGAATGCTGGGTTAACAACCACATGCCTCACTTGCTGCAATGAAGTCAGCTCCGCGTGCAGTTTCCCATCTTCCTTATCTTCTGATTGCACATCCCACCAGATTTTTTGTGTTCTCCTAGTCATGGTTCTCTGGTTTGTGATTGTACCTTTTTTTGCCTTTGCAGGCATATGTACACTTTGCTCCCAGGTACAGATGGTCTGCAGAAGTCCCATTGTTTATCAGATGCAATCTCTTAAAAAGATGTCGTTACTCAACGTTTTCTTCACTCCCTGAAATTAAGTTTTTCAAGTGTGTGCAAATACCATCTTTTCCTTGTAAATGCACATGCCACAGAAATTAAAGCAGCAACACAAAAGCTAGTCACAGTTGTCAAAAATATGGGTAGAATGTCATTCAATCTACATTACAGAGAAACTTATCTGTAGAGTCTCCCCAGGACCTGCATCTAGGTACCAAGACAGGAAAATTTTGTGGTGCCTATAGGGCTGCTGTAAGATCTTCTTCCTTTTTCACTTTGAGTGTCTCAGAGCAAAGCCATCTTCTAAAAGTCTCTTGTTGACACTTCCAAATGTCTCTTGTTAAGCAGAAGAAAAGGGAATGAAGATTTGGTGGGTAGCAATAATAACAAGAAAAAATAATTCCTTATCAACAGTGATGAAGGTCTTGAGTTGTCCTGGGTGCTAAGGATAAAATAACTAGGTGACTTAAGAAGTTTTAAAATTATGGAGCTCCTGGTACCTTAATGTAAGCAGTAGCACACTCTGCCTCTGTCAGGGAGATTTTATAGTTTTTGTAAATATACCTTCTACATATTAAAACAAATCAATCACACTTGAATTTTAAAAAGGAAAGACTATTTAAAAAGAAAATAAATCTTACTCATACTATTACACATCCCCTTTGAATGAGCACTATTTTGTATCGACAATATTTTTTTTATTCTCAAACTAATCCCCAAACAATTTAACTTGTGATGCATTGTCCTTCTGGCCTCATTCTGTACACACAGTCCTGATTTAGACAGGGTAAGCAATCAAGGCTGTATTTGGCAATAGCTCAGTTCTGTAGGGTATGATGGCCAAATTGTCACCATCTTACCATTACTTTCCATTCCCTATGCAATTATAATAAAGTGTCCTAAACTTTTTTGCTGACTTGCTGAACTCAGATGAAAATCTAAGATGCACTGACAGCACTTCATTATGTGCTACATTATTTCCCAAGATACAGAAAATTTTTTTTACAGGAGTGCATAATAAATGAACAGTAAATAAGTTAGAAATACTTTAATTTACAGGAGATGAGGCTTGAGATTAGTCCAAATGCTGTAATAGGCCAATATCTGATTTCTAGTAATGCTTTTAGAAAGGTTTGCTATCGTATGGACTGACAGTGGGAGGTATTTTTTTTTCTTTTAAATTTATTTACTCTGGGTAAAACACTGAAAATTAAATCTATTCTATCAGAAAAGATACTGGCAAGACTTTGATCTAAAAAGCACTTCACTTAAGCACTTCCTTTAGTTAAATCTGAGTGCCAACAGACACTGCCAAGGAATGAAGACATTTTATTTAAAATTACACTGGCAAGAGCCCATCAAATTATCCTTAACATTTTCATTAAATTGAGATACAGATATAGTTAGGGTAGTAAATCTTTTCAATACAAGGAGTTTATTCCTGAGCCAAGGCCAGATTCAGCAGTAATTGTAGGAACTATTAGGACCTAAAGCCTCCTCTACATTACCAAAACAACTGTTCAAGGCTTTAGCCCAGTTTTGAAAAATGGATGGGCTCCATCCTGTATTGCAGAGCCAATCACATCAGCAAACTACAGTAATACATTTGGATTCCAGTCTGGGGCCATCATTCTGTGGTTTTTTGGCTTGGTTCAATGAGCTTTTGGGGGGTTCCATTAAAAATTTTCAAATATCTAGTGGTTGCATGCCATCCATGTTCTTAAGGCTGTCAAACAGTCAAACAAGTGGTATCTTTCTCAATATCAACACCGTGTTCCTCTAAAGGAATGTTGAGCTGAAGAGACTAAGGAACCCTCTATGCATAGTTTCTAGGATGAGAAAGTTACTGCCCTATGGTGTCAGCTTCTCTATAGTATCTACATAACAAAATTTCCCCCTGAGATGCCTTTATTTCATTCACACGTGCTGATTGAGCAAGATATTTATTTTCAGCATCCAGTCTTCTGAGGAGCGTTGGGGCTAAGGCCTTATTATAGTTTTACAGCTATAATTGCAAGACATTATTGTTATTTGGCAAGGGTTAGTTAACCATAAATCCTATTTTGTTTTCTAGGGTTTAAAAATATAAGCATATTTATGTCCAATACTACTGCTGCAAAGGTGTTCAGCTAAGTAGCAAAGAAAAGATTAGGATGCTCTTTTTCAAGTTTGCCTAAAAAAAACTTGAAGTATCTATTTATTTTAATAGGAATGGAGCATTCAGGATCCTTAGATGTCTTTGAAAGCCCAGTTGTAAAGAATGCCCTCAAGTGAGCACAAATATACTTCATATTTACCTTGTTATCTTTGGCTCACCTTTAATACACCTGGAAGACTTTCCTATACATAAGCATTACAAAAATTGCCGTTCCAAGCAAATTCCAACGCGTTGATTTTATCCGGACAGAAACGTATGTGCTATGGGCCGGTACACATCCAGCTGCTGTTAAAACATGTTCCATTTCATTTCCTATTTAAATTGGTTGGAGTATTTTCACCCTCCCTTGGTGCCCATGTAAACAAGAACCTTATCAAAGTCAAATCTTTCATGTGGATTCAGGAAATCCAGACAAGATTATTTCTTTGAATTAAGTCTCCTGAACTGCCTTGTGATCCAGAAGAACACTTACAGAGATGCACACTTACATATGTATATGTTGATACAAGGATATATGGAAGTGTTTTCGTGCAAGAATTCTCAAAAGAATTTAAAGAGCTCCTTCATGACAAACTACTCATAATTACAAATGCAAACAACCTTGAATGGCTGAAGAAAATGCCGGTACACTCCCACCTTTGCTTGTTAAGTATGAACATTCAGATGGGTTGTTTGTTGTAAAAGGCCTTGTAACAGTGAAAAAAATGAATGAAAACACATGCCAATACCTGCCAATACCACACCCACTTGGAAGATAAGTTTGCACTGACCAATTCTTTTGAGATGGGGGTGGCCTTCATCTGGAAACAGATGGAAATTAAAGGCAGCTAGTAAGCTCATACTGTGAAGACTCATTCAAAATGTATTTAAGGGCACAAGTTATGATCTTGTGAAAAATAATTAGAGATAGCAAGGAAAAAACCACAGAAATAAATTTAGATATCTAAGATAAAACACTAGTATTCTGATATTTAAAATTATTCTGGAGAATTTACTACAGCCATGGAATCCTAGAAAACGGTTCTGATTTATGTCTGTGCATCATTAAAGTTATTCAAATTAATTTTCTGCATGGGTGTTTTAGCTTAGTCTTATATGAGCTGTATAGGTTCTTCTCTAACCTTAGGTTTTGCATGGCTCAGATGCATTCATTTAGCTTAACCATTGATAAAAAGGAACATGATTACACTGAATTCAGTAGGAGTAAAGACAGTTTATGCTGCCTTAGAATAATGTTCCTGTATTTTACTCCTACCTGCTCATATACTTCTTTTATTACTGAGATCAGTATAAGCTAATTTTAGCTGTCTAAATATTAGGCATCTGGCCTAACCTCTTCATCTAGACCCCTCAACACAGAGAGTCACTTCCTTCCTCCTCTGAACTCCTCCCTTATAACAGGCTCAGGTCACTGGATGTGTTGATTGACTGAAAGTCCATGATGAGAGTAGGCAGTTGCCATGTGTGAGGCTGAAGTTAGCTGGGCTGAGTTCACTCTCCATGTGACTCAAAACAAGCCACACAATAAAGAAGAAAATTATCCTTCCTCCTTAAAGAAGGAGCAATTTTGCCTAGACACTTCTAAACAGACTTTAACACGTAAATGACAAATGAGCAATAAAATTATTCAATGTTCCTATTAGTGTCACAGAAGGATGTTGAGAAAAGTGCCAGAGACTGTTGAATAATTCCTATTTTACTGATTTTAAAGACTGCAGTTAACATCTACTGTTAAAAAAAGACACAGAAATTACATTTGTCTTTTGATTTCTGCCAGTAAATTTGGATTTTCTAAATACCATTAGGAAGAGGTGAAGGTGCCACAGGCAGGATTCAGGAGATGAAGTTTACGTGCCCAACACTTCCACTAACCTTCTGTATAGTCATGATGAGGTAAGCTGGCTGAAAAACTGCTGTGCACAGAAGGACCTGGAGTCCACCTAGGCAAGAAGCTGAACATGGGTCACCAGTGCACCCTTGCAGCAAAGAAATCCAACTGTGTAGCAGGTTGTATTAACCAGAGTGTGGCCAGCAGCTTGATGGAAGAGACTCTTCCCTTTGGCACTTACGGGACAGCATCTGGAGAGCTCCATACAATTTTGGGCTCCTCAGGGCAAGAAAGGCTTTGAAATACTGGAGCAAATCCATCAGAGGACCAAGAAGGTCATGAGGGGCTGGACTGTATGATACAAAGAGAGGCTGAAAGAGTTGGTGTTGTTTGGCCTTGAGACCAGAAGCCGAAGGAAAGACCTTAGTGCAGTTTTTACCATCTAAGGGACATGTAAAGAAGGTGGAACCAGACTCTTCTTGAGGCAATGGACACAAGTCGCCACGAGGGAAATTAGATTATTTTCAAGTAGGTGTTAGGAAGAAACTTTTCGTGCTGATAGTGGTCAAGGACTGGAATGGGACGCAGATAGACACCTTTTGAAACCTCCATCCCGAGGGACATTCAAACCTGCACTGCACAGTGTGCTGAGCAATCTGTTGCCCTGCTTTGTGTACAGCATTCGAACTAAGTCCACAGGTCCCTTCCAACCTCAACTCTTCACTGATTCTGTGACTCAGTTTGCCTAACTAATAGTTACGGTGTGGTTGTTTACATCCGACCTGGTTGCTCAGGGTTCCCTTTGACATCACTGCTGTGACTCACCCAATGCTGACTTTACAAGCAGATGCACCAGGCCACAGTCAGTATCATTGCTCAGTTGATCCTTCTGGTGACAAAGGGGAGTCTCCTCTAAGCCACAGTGACTTAGTCATATCAGTCACACACTCCTTAGCTCTCTTTGACATCTGTAAAGCAAAGATACTCCTAGCTAAATATTTTTTTGAGGAACACTTTTGTTAATGTTTGAGTCTCACTTGGAGACTGTGATGTTGGCTGCAACTATGGAAAGAAGAAAAAGAAATAAAGCCTTCCAGATGATGACAGCACCATGGCTCCCTCCTCCCCTAAGCAATGCCAACAATAATTTTAAATCAGCCTTTTATCTTCAAATGTATTTCAGAGCCACTTCAGAGTGAGAAGAGCTTCTTAACATATGAACTTTCAGATGGCTGGGTTGAAGAAAATATGGAGCTTTCCTTTAAACAATTAGAGACCATTTTGCTAATCAATTTTTGTCAGGCGCCTAGAAACATTTCTCATTATCAGATTCCTAATTGTCTTGAACACTACGAACTAATGACCTTTTATCAGTCCAGTTTGGGGCACTCTGATACATCCCCGCTCAAATTAAATAAATCACAAACCTTAATTAACAAAAACTGGCATGGCTGCAAAAGCAATGAATTAGTTTGTACGCTATCTGAGGGATCACAAATGTACAGCAGTTACAATTAATGGATTTAATTTTAAATGCTAGGGCCCCTGCATGAAAGTGCCTGATAAGTCCATCCTAGCATTCTTATTACTCTTTAATTATAATTGATGTACCTGGGAAAGATGTCAGCAGTGTACATTTTAACACAGGTGCTTGTCTCCCTTAAGAACTCACAGTCCTTGCTTGAAATAGTCAATGATATGCAACAGGGTTTTGATGAAATACAGATTTATTAGGGTTATTAAAAGTTATTAATTATTTGGCACTGTAGAGATGTAATCTAGTACTATTTTTTAATAGACAGCTTTATATATTTAAGTTTCAGAATTGAGTCTTATTTTTAGTTTAAAACATTTCTGTACTTCTTGGCCCCCCTTCTGCCATTCCTGTTTGAGGTGTCAAGCTTGAACTGAGTAAAAGTGGCCTGATAATTAAATATTTTCCAGGGGTAGTCTTCTGCTTCCCTCCTTCCTACATGCAGCCCAGCAAGCAGGGGTAACACCAGGCACAGATGAAGTCAACAGCAGCCCAGGGCAGGACAGCAGCTCTGCTGTTGCTTTGTGAACAAGACCAGCAGCTCCTGCCTCTGCAGGAGGACACAGGGTGTAAAAAGTGGAACAACAAGGAAGGAGGTAAACAGTCCCAAAAGTAGATATCATTGCTTCAACCCACCTCTCCCCTCAGGAGCAGAGCCAAGATCTGCATCCCAGTCTTCTTCCCCACTTGGTACTTGCACCTTCTCAGAGTTGACAGGACCACACTCCCAGCCCTTCATTCCCAGTGCATTCCTGTCCAGTTCACCAAATCTCACTGTGAGACACTACCCTTTCCCTGCACGATGAGTTCAAAAAAGTTATTTGCTCTTCAATTGACTGGAGACAGTTACAGCACAAACCTTATGATAACTTGTCCTTCTCTTATTGTCTCAACTTCGGGACTTACTACACTGCAGGAAGACTCCAGCAGTCAGTTAAAGAGGAAAATTAATTCTCTGATTATAAAAACTGGAAATGGCAAGTAAGTGTGTCCCGAAGGCTCATAAAAAACAAGAGGCAATTAAAATTAATCCCATTTGGATTTTGTCATTGACTTTACAAAAGGTTTGTCATTGACTTTAATGTAGTCGTAATTTTCTTGATTCCTTTAAAAAATATTTTTAAGGATGTATCATGATTATTGGGCTCTCATTCATAATTTTTGAATATCCTTACAGAATTCTGTAACACAGGTATGACCATTTGCTAAATTTTGTGTATGATGCATCTCTAGAACACAAACCCATAATACAAAAACTAAATTAGGTGAATTGAATAATGGATATAAACATCTACAAAACTGTGTTTTGTATTAATTATATACTCACTTTCATCAGTTCCATTTTCTATGCTTACCAATTAGTTCCTGCAGCAACTGGAATCAATAACAGTAATGGATGGTGGAGAATAAAAACAAAATACTTTTAACTGAGAAATGGAAACTTGCCTACAAGCTGTGCTTGCTTTGCACTGTCTAGTGCCCTAGTCTTAATATTTTGCCCAGATAAGAATGTTTGTTTGGTCTCTTGTGGAATACAGGACATGGAATGTGGTCCATTTGCCTCTGCAGTGATCCAAACACTTTGGATCTAGGACTTGAAAAGGCATGGTACATTATGCACTCTGGTCCCCTGCTTTCGTAGGCTCCACACATATAATCCTTTGCACAAATTTATGGAGCTCCATCCTAGGAACACTTTGGCTGTTTGACGTAGAAACTGATTGGTTTCCCCTTCAGGAGTTTGGCCAATTCCTGTTTGAGTCCATTTATCCTTGTGGCCTCTGCAACATCCTCCAGAAGCAGAATCCTGTTGCTGCATACCTATAAATGCTCTGAGGATGAAAACATAACACCCTCTGTTCCAGATTTTTTACTTGAGTGTTTATTAGGTGTCTCTTGGTGTTTAGGTCTTTTCAGTTTCCTTCACTAATCCCATTAGAAGCTGTTGCAGAATCTGACTGATATGGAGCCTAAAACCATTCTTCTGGTTTGCAGCCCAGCTCCGTTCATGGCCCCTTTATATCCATTTATTCTTGCAACAGCATTGGTCTCTGTCTTATCTGGTTTGAGCCATGATAGACACAATCTTCTTTCTGCCCCATCGAGTTTTGCTAGGCTGAGCAAGCCTTGCTCTGCTGAGTTAAGTGAGGCTGCCAGAAACAGGCTGAGTCAACCTGTCAACCTCTTGACATTTAATTTCCTTCTTCTCCTCCTCCCTCTCTTGTCCATGTGTATATTACCTGTGCAACTGGTTCTGGCTCTTGTCTGACCTTTCAATTTAGCTGATTAAATCAACGGAAGAATAACTCAGAAGAAAATATAAAGAGTTTTCTGCTGGTTTGGGGATCTTGATCAGTTTGGAGGGTGCTCAAAACTGGGCTTGTTCAGGCTTGTTCCAGGAACCACCGCAGCGTCTTGTAAGATCAGCCCCCCACTCCTCTCACTGTCTCATTAACCCTTCTCCACACTTTTTGTAGAGCTGGGTGCTATGTTGCAGAGCAGGTCTCCCCTGTCATAATGAAACTTTCCTTTCACTCTTTGAAGTACTTCTGTGAGTGTGTTTCCTTTTACTTTTCTCATCTCTGTATAACACTGTTGTCTCCTAATAGTCCAGGTATTCACTGGTACATCCTGATGTTCCTTTACCTCAGATGTTCTCAGTTTATGAGTTCAATTTGCAGCAGAAGTCCCTCTGATGGCTCTCCTAAGGCAGGACACTTTTGCACGATGAAATTTGGACTCAGTTTTGGATTCCAGCACTTTCGGTTGCTCAGTACTTTCTTTCTCGTGGATATTCAGATTCATTTCATTGTCAACAGTGACTCTCAACTTTTTATTTTTGTCGAATTCCTGATGTGTGTGTCACAGTCATTGATAGAAACATTGTACAAGACCAGCCCCAGGCTGGGCAAGCGCTAGGGAACATCCCTGGTGACCCCTCAGCTTTGACAATTTCTGATTAACTGAAGTTTTTCTTCAGTAAACAGGGTTTACAGTAATTTTAAGGAAAATATAATGTTGTAAATCAGACAGATTATGTCAGACAACTCAACTTTGATTTTTTTTTTCCTCACCATCCAAAGTAACATAAAAGCTAAAGAAGAGGAAAAGAAAAAAAAAAAGGAAAAAAAAAAAAAAAAGACTAAAAAATGTACAGGTTAAATACAATCAACTATTGTGCTACTCTTGTTATTTTTGTTAGTTTGTGTGAAGATTTTTTTAAATTGGATTTGTTTCCAGGGTAGACTATCTTTGGAAATCTTCCTGGAAAAAGTATATTTCAAAGTTAACTTCCAGTGAATAGAAGGTCATGAATTTCTTTCGAAAGGAGACTGACCCATATATCTGATCGCTTTATTGCTTACAAATGTTGTCAATAATTTTCAGATGACTGTGATATTTGTTGTTATTTATTTGGCAGACAACTAAATCCCCTGACTCCATTTCAATTATTTTTAAATTACAGTGACATGGGACGTTTAACACGGTTGGGAGTTACCAGGTAATATACCACAGATAATCTTCAGATATTAGCTTAATTGACTATAGAGATAGAACAACAAGATTTTGAATATTAGCTAGTTATTAGCTATAATTAAGTTATTTTTAGAAACAGTTCCTGACTCTGCACCAAACTGATATAATTCCTAGCTAAACTCCTGTCCTCTGAAGCCACACAAGCAAACAAAACACCACGGGATGCAAAAAAATACAGTCTTTGATATGTATTTGTTGGCCCTGCACTGTCCATTATGTATCTAGTATGTAAAACTGGAAAGGGAACCAAATTTTACAGGTATGTTTAACTTTTGAACTCAAGAAAAACTGCTTGCTTAGTTTCAGACTGTTGCTGCTCGAGTGACAGTTTGGCAGAGAAGCCTCATGGTACACTTGATATGCTGTAGCAATATGTCACTGCTGATTGCTAATTTACTAAATAAAGTATCTCTGGTAACAATTTTACAAGACTTAACATCTTTTTTAGATTTTATTTTGATTTTAAGGACATTAATCTCAAGAAGTCCAATAACAAGACCTGATGGAATGTAATGTTTTCCATAGCAAAGACATGGTATCTAGGAAAAAAATATGAAGAAAATATAATATATTCAAAGAGCAGTTACTGCTATCTTTGCATTAACCTTGCAATTCTCCTACCTACAATGCCTATATAATGTATTCAACCCTGCATTTGATAATGAAATATGATGAACACATCACTGTAGCAAAGGGCAAAAGGTGATCAGGAAACACTGGCTGATGACTGGCACTGATGGAGTGTGGTGCAGGATCAAATGCTGCAATATGGAAACAAGAAGTATGACTGCAAAAATATACAAAGTGACAGGCAAGGAAAAGCAAGGCAAGAGGAAGAAATGTGAAAAAATTCAATTTATTTTGATCATGGTAGATCATCCAGAGACTTCCTGAAGTTGGTGTTTTTGAAAAAGTAGTAAAAAGCAGCCATTACTTTTGAGAGTTTGGGTCTAATAGAGAGTGAGAGAAGGCTGAAAGTATTTATTACCCTGAAGACAATGCAGGGCCTGCCTGGATTCCTAAGATTGGGTAGGAAAGCATTGGGAGAGATCAGAATTTAGTGCAAAATTCCTTGTGTGCTCTTTCCTATAAACAGGCTGGGCTGCAAAGGGTGACTTCAGCATGGAAGTTTAACCTATAAATGCTGTCAGTAGTTTTGCTGTGAGGTTGTCTGTTGTTCGTGTTTAAATATGGCAAAGTTATTGAATCCCACATTGACTCTATTTGTCAACATTTCACTCTTCATTGTTAATCCATGATGCTTCAAAAAAGCTCTGATTATTGGTGTTCAGGCAACGAAGTCACAGATGCTTTTGGAATTAAAAGAAGATAGACATGTGGCTGGTATTTACACCAAAGCTAGCTGATGTCATGATTGAAATATAGTTTCTAGTTCCAGTCAAATTCACACACAGAAACTTATAATCTAATGAGGCAATGCCTTGAACTCAAGCTGATTAAGCCACTGGGCTAAAGATGCTGAAGTAGCCTGGTCCACGCTTGGTACTCAATGAAATTAACAAGCAGGTTCACTTTTACCACTGCCATTAATTATAAAACTTGTCTTTGTCAGACAAATTAATAAATGCGGAACAATATGGATTTGAAAGTTAGTTCACAGTATAACTCAAGTGAAGCTGGCTCAAAAAAACCTACAGGAAAATAAACTCTGTTACCTCTGTAGCAATGACACTACTAAGACTAAATTAATTCATAGGAGTTATGGACATCGACCTCTCCTAGTATTAGACCATAATTAGCAAATAGTGCAGTTTTCCATCATCCAAAAGAAGTAAGATGTTCATCTTCCATATTTGAGCATTAAAACTGGATGAGCTTATTTAGCTATTCAAATTTTGCATTATTCCTTTACAGTTAGTAATCATCTTGTGCTGAAAAAAAATTGAAAGACTTGTCATGTTATTTGTCTTGTACAAATAATTTCCATGACAAGATGACAAATACAGTTTTGGAGGCACCATTTAATGTGAAACCACCAAAATGCTTCTCCAATGAAGGTTGCCTCAAGATATGTACTTCAAGCAAGAATTTAAATATTTTTGTACTGCAGAAAGCTGCAGTTGACTACAGTATGTTTTATGAAAATTTACAAATGCCTTCATCTAACAGCTTGTATAAAATAAAGAAAATTGACATTTGGGGGTTTCATTGTTTTTCTGTTTATTAGTAAATGTTTTTATCTATAAAAATATCTATAAAAATATTAAAAAAATACAAGACTTTGGTCATGTTTACCCTGTACTGACTCCTTCACGTGAAAAGCAGTATTAAAGGTAAAAAAATACATTTCAGAGATTTGCTGCTGTGAACTGTGGCTATTGGACTGTACCAAAACAAAGACTGAAGGTACATTCCAGTTGTATGAATCTGCCAATGTAGCATCTCTTATTCAGTGGATTTATTGTTCCTTTCTTAATTATGTTCATGGCAAGAGCAGTATCCTATTTTTAAATTTTGGCAGTTTAAAAATCTTATCAATTTGGAGAAGGACTGAAAGTTGGTTTAATAATTTCTTTTTGTGCCTCGCCTCTGCAATCTGCAGGTCATCATGTGGGTGTTCTCACTTAATGTTCCACTGATTATTATTGTAGAAGAAACACTGTCTAATGTGACAAATTAATCTAATCACAAATGGAATTAAAGTTTGGAGGATTCATGGAGTAGATGACAAATACTTAAGAGGCAGCCCATCACTTAGGTTTGCATGGACATTTGTTTTTAAAATAGGAAAGAAATTGTTTTCTAATATATGAATAATAAGATGTCTCTGTCCCAAAGTCTTAGTCATAGGAAACCAAAGCCATTAGTTGAAAATGTTAGATAAAGCCATTACATTATGTTCTAACAATTTTTAAAGCAGTTCCTTTGGAAAATTTTATTGGCAAATAAAATTCTTCTTTGGATCTGTCTGAGAGTAGTTTTTGAAGTCTGTAGCTTGAAAAATGACCCATTTGTAGATTATTCTTAAATCTAGGACATGGACTATTTTAAGGTTTACTAATGTGTAATTGTTGGCTTTTATAGAGTCACCACAGTTTTACATTCCAGAGCTTGCCATATAACACTCTTCCCAAAACGTATCTGCTGTAAATTACTTTCCAAATTAGTTTGTCATAAAGTTGGTGGGGTTTCTTTTGTGGCAAATACTGCATCATAGAATTGATTTGGTATTCATTACTTGTGAAGAATAAACTATGCACTGTATTCCTCCAGGACAAGTCACATACAGAGAACAGCAGAAATAACAGATTTTATCGGAGGAGTAACTTCATCTTTGCCAGTTGAGCAGTTCAGCACTTCACTGAGTTATAAACCCACCCCCTACAGGATGAGAGCTTCTTGGCCAAATGAGCCCCTCTCTACAGCCCCATCACCACAGTCTGAGCCCCAAACTTGCCTTTTTTCTGTCTCCCTGCCATCCTGCCAGCTCCTAGAGCAAGGGGCTCTATGAGATTCCCAAGTTTCAAAGTTACAGCTTCCACAGCTCTAGAGAAAAGCTTGAAGTGCAAATCAACCAAGGATGATCATAAGCCAGCAATTAGAAGCACTCAAATATTTATGGATTTTGTTATAATTTTTAAGTCATGCAAGGTCTTGCAAGAGAGCTTTCAGAGTGACCCAGGGTAACATCTTCCTTCATTCCTGTGGAGGGGGAAGTGGGAAGGGATTCTCCCACAGTGATTTAAACCCATCATTGCTGCTTCAATGCACCAACCTCATGCAGCAGCTCTGGGGCCATGGTGAAGATGTTCAGCCACAGATTTGAATACCAGAGCACCATGAGAAATGGATCTGACAGCATGTGAACAAACCTGAGGAAATCCGCCAGCAATTCCACACCTTCCCATGAACAATCACATACTCCACAGTGCAGGGAGGTGGTGCCAAAAGTTCACATAGTCCCATAGTGGCTTCTCCCAGTTAAGCTGTTTTAGATGTATGTGTTCTCCAACTATTGTACAAATCATTCTGTGGATGTGAGCATCGTGTCATGTATTACCACATATAACATGTATTACCATGCACTCATAGAGAAAAAAAGGAGAAAATGGAATAAAACAGTCTCAGTAAGGGCCAGGAATTACCCCTTTACAGAACAAAGATTTCCTCACATTTTCTCCTTTAAACTGGGCTTATATCCTTTTTTTGATTTTTCATGACATTCAGGGAAGGAAATCTGTTACATTTATGAAGTCTGAGCTTCATGTGAAATTTTTTTAAGGTATGCTATTATTTCTTTTTTTTTAGACTACCTCAGCCAGATCCTTGCTGGACCAGCAATCCTTGCAGCTGGTGAGTCAGGACATCACGAGAGACAAGAGGCTGATAGCTGTGGAGATGATATGTCAGGTGGCTTCCAAGGACTGGAAAATGGTTTTGGATTTAACAGCTGTTTCATTTCAATTGCTGACATTTGGTAGATAAGATATCAGCTTTCTCTTTTGGAGACAGACTACTCCCACCCTGGCACCTTCGATCGTAGAAATCACAGCATGCACCTTCCAAATTATTCACCCCACCTTGGAGAGACGGAAATGACCAAAATATAGAATCTCTGCTCATTTTAAGGCAATAATGAAGTAGAAAAAACCTTTTATTTAAGAAAAAAGACGAATTCTTTCAGTGTTCTCTAGCTGTTCTTAAGAGAAATTTTCGTGTTGCTTTTAAAGCACAAGGTGGAGTAATTGGGTGTTCTGAAAGCAGAGAAAACCCTGAAGAAATTATAGAGGTCATTTTAACAATCAAATCAGTTGTGATTGATACTCCACCCTTTTATACTTTCTAATCCTTGTAGAGGAAGCTTCAAATGACAGAAATGTTTGATGAAAGATGGCCATCAGCTGGAGCTTCCTTCTCATCTGCAAGGTTTTACATGGAGGAGATTAAATTGGCTGGCTTCTCAGCCCTATTTCCTCTTAAGTTCATTGCTCCAGTCACTTGGTCACTGCCCACCATTTGCTAGCGTTATAGCTGGGAAATTCTTCACAAATTCAAGCAGAGATGACATGTGAGAAAATTTCCCCCCAAAACCCTTTCCTAAAAAAAATATAAAACGCTAAAATACTTCCTAAAACTGTTAAGTGTGTTCTTTGCTGATTTAAAAACAGCCCTGTGCCGCTCTGGTGCTGACCTGCAGGAGCACATTTACACTGCACCAATGCCCTTATGTTCCAGTCAATACTCACACCACGTGGACACCACGAAGCAGCAAAATGTGGGGCTTTTCCCAGCGTGGGGAGCAGGTGTTCTGACCTTCCAGCCCCTCAGGTGTCCCCAGGATGAGAAACTCTCTGTCCTTCAAGGCACATCTGTCCCCATCACCTGTATTCTCACTCCCATGTATTTAAAACCACGTTCAGCTAATCTGCACCCACAGGTGTGTGTTTACTGAGAGAAACCTGTGCTAAGAGCTGTGGCCTTCCACTCCTTATTTCCTTCTGCCTTGCCAGTACCTCGCTCCAAAATCCTGCAGAACTCAGCTGCTTCCCAGTGTTATCCTTGGGATCATGGGAACATAAAAGGAGGCAAAAAATATGATGTTGGCTCATGCCAGTTTTTGATCCTTCTGATGGTTTTCTAGTTGGTTTGCATTCCTTTAAGTTTGTGCTAAAAACAGGTTTTCAGCTTTGGAGACTCTCTATTTAAGGCAATAGAGCCACTTACAATGTAATACTGTCAAATGCAATAAGCAGAGTAAGGTTTACAATGTCTAAAATCAGGGTTACAGTGTTTTGGTGGTCTGGATTTCTTTTTTTTTCCCTGTTTCTTTCAGATCACATCTGGTACAGTTTCAAAATTTTTTCATCTGCAAACTATATGTGGAATGAGAATGATAATAAAGCTACATCTACAGAACTTAGGCTGATAATGAATAAACCAGAACAGAATCCAGAGATCTGGGATGGAAAGCATTGTGACTTTGTTAGATAGGTTTTATGCTGACTTAGTTCCCAAAAGTTTAGAAGTTGGGCCTCCGCTTAATCCAGCAGGATTTGGGTCTTTTATTATTTCTACTTCATTTTTTTTCCTAGGTTTTTACAACTTGAAGCTGCCACTCAAGTTTCTCTGCAGTTTGGATAGCTCACACAGGAAGGGTGAGGTATTTTGTCTGCCAGAAAACATCGCCAATTCCCCTGACTTCAAAGAAGGCCTGCCTGGATCCTGATGGTCTGCTTTGCTTCTTTGTCAGAAAACTCTGGTTTTCACAAGGTTAAAGTCCTACTTTACAGATCCTGTTTGTACATGATGATAGGACAAGAGGGCTGGATTAGCCAGCCAGGCTGAGCTGTGATCAGCCTAGAGAAGACATAAGGACAAAGGCAACCTGGACACGGTCATCCTAATCCTTGGACCATGAGGCTGTTCTTCATTAATCCCAGCTGCCTGTGGCCCCCAGGATTTATGGCTCACCATAATGGTGGGATTTTGGCTATATCCCTTTTCCTAGGAATGCATACAAAGGTCAGGCTAAAGCCGACTTCCAGGGTCTTTACAATGGTGAATTGCTAAAAATAATTATACAAATTATAAAATAAAATTAAATGTCTCCTCATGACTCCCATTTGTTTTGATGCCTGATTAAACTTGTCAAAAGTTCTGATCATCTGGAACTGGTGTCTGTTGTGGTGCTTCATCGTCATTTTGTGCTTTCCTACTTCTCTCTTTTCTTCAGCTCTCAGGGTTAGAACTTTCTGTCTCAGTTCAGTAAAACATCCAGCACATTGGGACTTAATGTAGACAATAAATATCATTGCAGTAATAATTAAAATTAGAGGCCAGTGTCCTGTACTGACAGGGAAAAATGTCAGGTTTTTCCATTCAAATAATTCCTGAGAGAAAGCAAAAGCAAGGTCTCTTTCCTTTCTTGGCACTGAGTCACTGATGTGACTTCAATTAGGCATTTCAGGAGCAACAAAGATTATGATATGAATGCAGTTTAATCAGTCATTTTACAGCAGCAACAGTGGCAGTTAGAAGTGGTTTAGTACTTTTAGGTCAAGATTAAAAATTATAGAATTTATTGCTGCTGATTTAGAGATTAATGTGCCAATTAATCAATTACTCACCATAAAGAATTGACAATTCATTGACATTCTTCTTCCAGGCTGGCAAACTACTGTTTAATAGTAGAAGATTTAAATATGGAGCTAAAACAACAACTCCTTCAAAAGAAATGCAGAGGGGAAAGAATAGGCAAAATAAGAGTAATGCAGTTTTCATCAACCTCTGTAGCCATGGTGTTATTGCAGGCTGAAAACTCAGACACAACACTTGATTTTTGTGTAATATATAAACCTACCCTGCAGCAAGCATCCCAGGCCTTATTCATAGGCAGTCTTGGAATCACCTCCTCCCAGACCTAGTTTGGTTGTTTCCTTTCTTGAGGAGTTGCCAGAAGGCATTTGGTGAGAGTGGAATGAATGAATGAATGACAGAACAGGCAATTCCTCTTTGGTTTTGTCACTGGGCTTGACCATACCTACATTTCTTGTCTCAAAATAATCCAGCCTGCATATCAAACCTGGGCTCCAAAATCAGCCATTCCCACCTTCTGCCCTGTTTTGATGCCAGCAGCCAGAACGGTCTGGAGAGCTGTTTCTGACCCATACAGGATCAGAGTCAAGCTTTGACTGGTGCCTCCAGAGCAGTGTTTGTGCTGGTTCCAGAAGTAGAACCACAAGAGTTATACAGCCATGACGTTTTTGTGAGAGGGATCTGCCCTGAATGGCCGGCGTGATTCCCGCCTAGCCCGGGTGGGATAGAGATTGTTGTTTCCAAGGTGCTGAGAAATTGTGCTGTGGGCTGGTGGACTCACTCTGGTTTCTTTACTCAGAAAATAGCCTCAGTACATCCACACAATGTGGCTACTGTGGCTTCATAGAGCTGTGCTACTCAGCCAGGAGCACTTGTGTCTGTACATACTTGCAGAAAGAAGGAAAAAAAAAGAAAGTCGAAGATCCATATTCCTTTTGGTTTGAGTATTCATACACACCAAGAAATTTTATAAATGCAACATGCCATAGGGTTTTTAGTTATTTGAATTAAATCTACCAGTAGGAAATGGAAGAGCAAAAGGTAACTTTTGCATTTAAATATCTTGTTAATGTCTAGAAACCAAAACAGTCACAGAACAGCAATAAAGAAGCTCTTCAACTCTTGCTGGAGGATGTCCATAAAGAGGATATAATGAAAAGGACTGCCCAAATGTGCAAGGATAATATAGTTAATGTATTACTTCTTTTATTATTTTATCATCTTTCATTAATTGCTGGCATCTTTCCTGCAGGAACTGGTTCCATGAAAAGGGCTTTTAGTCAAATGTCCTAAATGAAACAGCCTTTTAGAACCCAAGAAGAAGGTTGAAACAAGATTCATCTGACTTCTCTAAATCACACTGGAAGGGTGAAGGTTTTGGGTTTTGGTATCCTAATGTCAGCACTGAACCAGACCCCACAGAACAATGTCCCCAGGAGTACAGCTATGTCTGTATTCTGGAGTAAAGACCAGGTCTGAGGGCACTAAGAGGTAGTTCCATCCACCTCGCTGACTCTCAGCTCACCTGGGCTTGGACTTTAACTGCCTCTACTGAATTCAGATAGAACCAAGCCTGTGGTGCATGTTGGCCAGGTAGGTTGCAACATTTTTTACCCTTTCTAACCAAATGGCCAGTCCAGCGCTCAGGCACCGAGCAGACTCCCTCCAGGGAGTCCTGGGATGAGTTTTGAAAAACAAGAATGAGGCTTGGCCAGTGCAAACATTTCCCATCAGAACTGGCTGTTGAAAGTCAAACAGCTTTCCCTAAGAGCACTTACCAGGCAGGAGAAGCAGCATGGAGGCAATGTCCCTGTGCACAGGCAGCTGTAACAGCAGGGGAATGGATCTCCAGGTGAAACAACGGGGAGCAAAGGCTGGTGCCCACAAATAGGGTGAGTTCATCGAGGTCACTCCTCTACCTCTACTTCTCGCTCACGGAAGCAAAAAGGCTGCTGTGTAGGAATGCCCATCGTGAGTCCAGAGGGTCAGGCAATATTTGAAAAGGCCTGTTTCAGTTCTGTGCTGTGAAGTTTCCATATGTGGGCACTTCAGAAATGAAGTCCAAGGAAGGGGACATCCTGCCTGCTCTGAACTCTGGGCTAAGTCCAGTCAAGTCCACAGAAACATTCCTGGTCCACCTCAGTGAGCTTTGAATCAAGTGCTTCATGCGGGAGGGTTTGGATAACTTCACTTCAGAAGCAGCAGTGACCACAACTACCCACCATCCTACCACCCACTTAAGAACACTCCTGACTCCTCTTCCTAACTTACAGGATCCACAAATACACTCCCAAGCCCAATGGTTACCCCAGCTTCCTCACTACAGAAAGATAATGAACTCAACTATGTCAGGAATACGGAAATCACTGATCACATGCAGATGTCACCATTTTTGACTGACTGATTTTTATTAAAACTCAGGGAAGGTCAGATATTTCCCAGAGTTGAACATGAGCCCTTTCTTAATCACGAGGTGGCCATTTTAATGTTCCCATTGCAACTGTTCACCATTCTTCCGTAGCAGAGTCCTTTTTTTCCAGCTTCCAAACATTCAACTCACAATAGAAACATAAAACACCAAGGATATTCTAAAATATATGGAGAAAGTGTCTGGAGAGAAACCCATTCACTGATACCGGAGTAGGCACCATAGAGACAACCCAGCAAATCAGAAGCAGCCAGGAACAAAGAAATATTTTCTTTGTCAGACCAAGTTTTATAAAAATCCTGAGCTTTTGACCTTTAGACTGTAACAACTGATTTTAGTGAAATTGCTCCCAGGTTGCTTGACAATAGTTGGGAGGAGAGTGAATCCATATGTCTTCACTTTATATTAATTTCTAACACTGTCAGGAAGCCTAAAGGGCTCCTTTACCCCAGGCAGTGTGCAGAGAATAAAAGAACAACCCCTGCCTCTTGCACAGGCTTTGTTGCTGCTTTTGCTTGATGATTCTAGCTAAACTATACTTAGTTAACTGGATTTGGCTATATCTAGTTAAACTGATCTAATATACAAGGGAAACATATGGAAGTCTTGATTATATCCAGTCTGTAACCTTCCAATTTGGGTCTGTGCATCCCCCCGTGCCTGCTGAGAGTTTGGTGCCAGGATTGACCAGAACTGAAGAGAAACTTTCCAATTAAATCCTTTCCAGTTAACAAAATGTTTGTCAGAAACATGTCAGTTTAGGAGAAAATGTTTCCTTTGCTCCTGGTTCGAGTTTCTGGCCAGAAAGAGGAACAAAAAAAAATTGATTTCAGGACTCACCTGCCACAAAGGGAAAGGAACCAGGTCTCATGCACAGGCAAGTGCTGGCAGCTGCCAGATTTGGATAACAAGGTCCATGGAGAAGACTTGGTGCTTATATCAGAGGCAACTGCTGCTCATAAATAACTGCTACAGCAATTGCAGTGTCATCTGGGGCAGCTTTAGGACCATCAGGCGTGTCAAGTTCGTGGGATCCCATCCAAAGGCTTTGAAACATAAGAAAATCTCATTAATCAAAGCAACTTCAAATCCTGAAGTTAACTGTTGATCTGCAGGTAGGGAAAGTGAGACACAGAGCAGCCGTGTCCAGTCTCAGTCCCAGGTAACATCCACCTGCTTACAGAGCGTATTTCTGCATGAGAGAAATAAGAATGTGAAGGCAGTTGCTTGCTGAACAAATTTAACTCTTATGTTTTGTTCTTTTGACAGTCATTCAGAAATTACCTGGGAGCTGTCACTGCATAGTTGGGTCAGCAGTTCCAGCAGTTCCGTGTTTACAAATTCAAAAGTTATCTTTCATGGAGCATTTGCTGTCCCTGACGTGTGCCACAGGGATGATAGATTGGCAGGGTGAAAACTTTGAGCATGAGAAATGCGATGATTCACAAGAAAGGCTGTTCTTGGTAAAGAAAATGAGGTTTCCCACTGGCAAAAAATGACCATCGTGTGGTAACTCGGAACAAGGGCAGAAAACACACTTCCTTCCCAGACACAAGCCATACACCATTCTGTCCTGAAGAGTAAATTGAAAGTTTCATTAGGTTGTTGAGATCAGGGATCCAGAGGTACGTACTGTGGTTCCTCTTCCTCATCGACAGCAGCAACTGCCACTGCTGCTCAGGCTGCTTTTTCACTTCATCCTTTAGACCTGGTAAATAGGGTTGTGCAACCTTCCTGCTTCCAGGGATTTGATTTCAAAGCTCTTGGAGGTTTTTCTTCCATGCATACTTTCAGTCATTTCCAACTTTTCTTCTTTTTCTTTCCTCTCTTCCCATTTCCAGGTCTGGTGGGACATCAAACCTTCTTCAGCTTCTGCTTTTTTAAGGGGTTGGCACAGAGATATCATCTTGATCCCTCTGGGCCCAGAGTTAAATTCAGTAATTCTCTTCTGCTGCAGCTTCCCCTCTTGAGAAGAGGCTCCTTCTCACTGCAACTTTTTGCTGACATCGTTGCTTGCTTTCTCAAGAATTTAATAGTTGTAGGCTTTGATAATTTTTTTCCCTGCTTGCCAAACCCCAAAATATTTAAATGCTTATCTTGCTTCACAGAATAGAAAGAACCTACTATGCTTAAACGTGGGTTTGAGAGTTCAAAATCAAGGCAAGAGGAGATTACCAATGTTTTAAAGTCATTAATTTCCAGAACAGAGGGGAAGGCAGTTCTGTCATGATCTCTATTTTATTATCTAGCATATTATTTGTAAGACAGGAGGATAGAAGGGACATTTTCTCTCTCTTGGATTGGCCAGAACAACTCATAGTACTTTTTAAAATCAATTGTAGTACATAGCAGGTTTTCTGCAGTTGAGCCTGGAGCTGCTGTCAGATCTTAGAAAATAGCATTGCCAAAGACCCTGGAGAGCCCTTGATCCAGCCCAGGGTTTGATCAAAAATATCTACATAAACTCTGACTGATTTTTGCTAATCTACTAAAATTATTTTTCTGCATCAGACTTCAAGCCCCTCCTTCTGAATATCCCTCCATGCTTTACAGGCTGCTCATGCAGGAGAACTGACCTCCCTGATATAACCTCATCCATGATCAGAGTTTGAATCTGTCCATCACCTTCAGTTCCAACCTTACTGCTCAGCTGGAGCAGGAGGTTCATTCTTAAGACTTCAGTTTCTTTTAATAAGAGTGAAAATCCCCCAAGTATGTATATTTGATGCTATGTAGTTGTGTTTTCCCTATGGATCTGTTTTGGTACTGGAGGGTTCTGGAGGTATAAAAACTAGAGCTACTCTTAAATATTTTCAAAACTTTTTGTTTGGTTGGTTTGTTTTTTGGTTTGGTTGGTTTGTTTGTTTTAGGGGGTTTTGTGTGGGTTTTTAATTTTTTTTTAAAATCAGAACAGATGGTTTTGTAGAATCTGAACGACTGTACAGGCAACAAATCAATAACCTTTTCAAAGACAAGATTTCTGAACTCCTGGGTAAGTCTCCAGGTCACAGCAAAACTGTAGATGGAAAATGGTGCTTGTTTTGCTCCCATTCTGTGGATGCCTGAGAGCAGACCCACTTCCTAGGGGCCAACTACAAAAGTTATGACTACAGGTATAAGAAAAGGGCTGGCCTTGGTGATTCCTGTCCTTTGTGGCCCTTTTTTCGTATAGGTGGGATAGAAAAAGGTGACATACCAGAAACTGGAGAGGCATTGGCTGTCAGTCCCAAGTGAGGAAATTCATTCCAAGAGAACAACAAAGTCCTTGGAAGTGAGCCCAAAACCAGATTTTTGGAAAGGAGGCAGTATTTCTGTTGGAGTGGGAGAAGTGATCTGTAACATCTACTAAACAACACCTCCCCTAAATAAAACTTCACCAGAAGCCTTGATGGGCCATGCTTTTTTCTACTCCTCGTGCAAGGTTTCAAAGTCCCGTGGTTTTTTTAATGGGTTGATTCAATTCCAGTGGTGAATGGCAGCAAAGGTGAAAACCTCAGCAGTGCCACTAAATGAAAAACTGTCCTGCTCTAGCAAAGTTGTTCCCTTCAGCAACCCCATCTCTCACTGTCCTACAGAGGCAGCTGCTGACAACGTGATGGGGAATTTTGCAGTAGGTGACTCTTTGGCCGTATACACCTATACAACAGAGAATTTGCTCAAGAGCAGACTTGGTTAACAAGCCCAAAATACCTGCAGATAATCACCTGTGTCTATTTGTGTATAAAATTGTCATTGCATTACAGCCAGCAGTGCTGATAAAGGTTAATTACTTAGATAAATTGAAAAATCTATGTTCATTTACAAATGGACATAAAATGAAGTCTCAATTATTACAATTTATTTACACTGTCAACTTAGATGAAAGCATATTTAAAAATATTGCTGAAGGCTGGGGCCCTGGGGCCTGATTCCTCAAACCCTCAACCTTTGAGTGGCACCACTTGAGTCAAGAGAGTTAAGAGAGAATAAAGTTTGTGTTTTGCTGAGAAATAAAATGGATCTCATTTAAGAATAGAGTAGGTCAAGAATTCCTTCCTTGCCCAAAAGTCATGCATATTTAATTGGGATAGTCTAGAGCATTTTCGTGCTACAGTAAATTCATAGCAAATATAAAGAGACACTTCCATGTATTTATTATTCCAGAGAGACTTGTAGATGGATTTCACCTCACTTACCATACCACAAGCAAATTATGTTGAAATCCTTCCAAGATCTGAAATGATATGTTTATAAATTCTCCTTATTGAACTCTTGGCCTCAAGTAACTTTATTATAATAAAACGTTTAGGTGTTTTATTTAATTATTTATTTATTTATTGAAATACTTTCTGTTTACTGTGAGAGAGGTGGCAGCAGTTTGTAATTTCACATCCATCAGCTGCATTTTATGCTACAAAACAGTCATAAAGCATAAATGCACCAAATAAAAAAACAACACCCCAGTGTATCAGATATGTAATGAATTTCTGCATGTACTGTTGTATTCATTATGCTGATTTACAGCCACTTTAATGTACCCAGTCTTCTTAAACAACTTAGAGTTGATTGTTCTGGAACTAGACGGCGATTCAAGATTACACCGTGGCTCTCTGCCATCTTTTAGGAAAATGCTAAACCCCTCTGGGGGCAAACAGCCTTGGAGCTATAACCTAATTGCTCAAATGTGGTGGAAGCAAAATCAACACCACTGGAGCTGGAGACAAGCAAGCAGTGAGGAATCACAGTGTCCGCAGGCATATCGGTCTGTTGAAACATAAGTCTTAAGAGTTCCTGGTGCACTCAAGGTAACTTTGCTTGAGGATTCGCCTTTAATGACCTGATGCAGTTCTGGCATTACTGTGTGTTATTTGAATTCCCATGCAATAGCCTGGCACAGTCATTTTTGACAGTGGCACACCGGTTGGTGTGTGCAGGTGGGAAAACACGCAGCGTAAAAGCCTTGCTGCAGGAGGACAGAGTTCTCCAACGAGGTCAGTGTTTCAACCAGTGCCCCAGGTCTCCAGAGGATGGAGGAAGGAAAACCTCTTTGAAATAGAGTCAATATCTATGTAGCTGCTATGCTTCCAGGAAATATTTGCATCCTTCAAATAGCAGAGGAAAAAAAGGCAAGTTTATACATCCCAGAGACAAGTCGATGTCACTACAATCCCGCAGCCCTGTTAGAGAAAAGCGTCCCCTTCAGGCCTGATGTCTGCCTGGTACCCAACACCCCCAAGCTTTCACTTTCTGTTCACTGCCACAGGTTTGGCCCAAGGATGGCTTTTCATATTGATTTTCCAGTGTTTCCCATTCACCACACCACAATGCCCTGTGATGCTGGTAGGTCCTCAGCATCCTCAGCTGTGGATGGGGTGAACCAGTCCCAGCTCCAGAGCCTGGGAACTGCCCAGATCCTGGGTTCACACAGCTGGGCCCCTCCTGTCCCACCAAGATTCCCAAGTTACAGAAATGCTTCTTCAAATGCTAGTCAGCAGTTCCTGACCCCAGTGAGCAGAGGCTAAGCCAACAACTGTCGTAACTGTGGTTAAACCAAATTTGCTGGTTAATGGCAAGGCCTGGGAAGCCAGTTATTAAACTTAACTAGGAAACACCCCACCAAACCTTGTGAACCTCACCCTGGCCACAGACCATGCCAGGAAGGGGTTTTGCCTTTTCTTCCTTGAGCATCTCCAGGTATCACTGCTGTCACTGAGTTCCTCTCCATCTCCCTCTGCTTTGTCAAGACAATGTTGCAGGTGACAAAATCTCCCTGATTTATTCCCAAATCTGACTTTTCTGCACTGCTGTGACCTCACCTTGAATACTGTGGGTAGTTTTGGTCACTATAATAAAGATATTAAGCTCTTGGAGAGCATCCAAAGGAAGGCAACGAGGATGGTGAAGAGCCTTGAGGGGAAGCCATGTGAGGAGCAGCTGAGGACTTGGTTTGTTCAGCCTGGAGCAGAGGAGACTGAGGGGAGACCTCACTGCAGTTACAACTTCCTTGTGAGGGGAAGAGGAGGGGCAGGCACTGAGCTCTGCTCTGTGGGGACCAGTGACAGGACCCAAGGGAATGGCCTGAGGCTGTGTCAGGGGAGGTTTAGGTTGGATATTAGAAAAGGTTCTTCACGGTTGGGCACTGGAACAGGCTCTCCAGGGCAGTGGTCACAGCACCAAGGCTGACAGAGCCTTGGAGAAGGCTTTTGGACAATGCTCTCAGGCACATGGTGTGACTCTTGGGGTTGGTCCTGTGCAGGGCCAGGAGTTGGACTTGGTGTTCCTTGCAGGTTCCTTCCAACTCAGCATATTCTGTGATTCTGTGATTTTCTTGCTCAGCACCCTCTTCTCCTCTTTATTGCTCAGCATCGGCATCCTTGCAGGAGCAGCCCCTGAAGCTACAGAGCCATAAATGCCAGCAGTGACTGTAGCAGGAGTTAAAGCAAGTGCTGCACTGGAACTTGCTGCCAGAAATGTGGCTGAAATTACTGCTACTGATCTCTCTTTTAATCTTATCTCTTTTACAGGCTCTCTCATCAGCTTCTCAGTGAGCTGTAAGTATTGTAATAACATTAATTAGGTGCCCATTAGTATCGCAGTATCACTTTTCATGCAGCATTACAGAGATACGGATTTATAAAATGTCAATATTTTCTTTCCCTGCAATATGTTAATCATGCTGCAAGTTGCCACATGAACAGGCTTGGTGGAGGCTGTGATATTTATGCTGATTTAACATTTACAAGCCGCCAGTCTGCCTGGGCACTGCGCTCTGCACAAACACATGTGAAAGGCTAATGGGCTGGACTGAAAAATGTGTCTGACTTAAGTAATTTTATACACACTTTAAACACATTAGGACACTTACACTGCTCTGCAGACACGGGGCCTGGTCCTATTCGCTGTCAAACTGGTGGCAAAATTCCCACTGCCTTCCCTGAGACCCAGCTCACTGTGCCTTAACTAAACAAATGTGCAATAAATGTGCAATAAATGTATAGGAAATGTGCAATAAATGTAGAAAATGCAGAACCACTTCCACCCACAGTGGAGAATGCCTCAAGTACAAGATATGTGGGACCATGCCTGGGTTGGACTGAGAGCCTGTGATGTCAAGGAGCATTTGAAAAAGGGTTTATTGCTCCCCTCTTCTCAGAGTAGGTCCCTGCAGTACCTGTGCCAAGTTCAGGCTGCCTCATAGATATTTGTGTGTCTTGTCGTCCAGTTACACATACTGTGATGCCCTTCTGGGCTTAAGGCTGGACTAAATGGACATGTGACAGAGCTCCTCAGCTGGGCTGCAGTGATGAACAGACAGGTCGATCAGGGCACAGGCAAGAATATTCCCTAAACTTCACACTGCAAGGAAGTAAGATGATGGGACGTGTCATCTCAAGTCTCTCAAACATATTGATTATATTCTTAAACACAGGTCTAGTTAGAAAAGATGTTGTGTGGCTTCACCATCAGCTTTTCCTTCCCATCAGCATCACTTTGCCAACTGCCACTCCAGTTCTCCAGCCACTCCATTCTTATTCTCCATGACCCCATGAGTCCCCAGAGCATCATCCTCCTCATTCTTCACCTCTCTCCTTTACATACAGAAAATTCAGCAAGGCAGAGGCTTCTGCCCCCACACTGCCCAAGTTGTTCTCTGGACTCCTCCTACTCTGCCATGTCCCTTTGCAGACATCTGCTCTTCCCCATCTGGGGCAGATTTCTGGGCCAGGAGACATTGTGTAGGTCTGTGTTTGCTCAGGACCAAATGCTATTGGGATTGATCCACCACAGGAGCTCCCAGACCTGGTGGAGCTCAGTAGCTGCTCCTACTGCTGATGGAGTCTGGACTGGAGGAGCCTGTTGGTTTCTTTCCATGAGAGCAGTTTCTGTTGACATTGGTTGGTGCTAATGTTTGTATCACAGTATCATCCTCATTTTGTAGCACTTATTTCACGTCGAGCTGACATGATAACAGTGTCCACTTAATCTTGCATGGAAATTCCCTTTCAGTGTCCATTGGTCTGCACTGATTTATGCAGACACTGCTTTCTTGTGTCACTGTGAACTGCTCTCCATAGATTTTCTGTCATTGATTTGCCATCATCTCCCCAATCCAATACAATTTTCCTCCACTTGCATTTGATATTCTTATGTTGACACCAAAGACCTGCATCACTAATATTGTATTAACATCATTTTGACATGGGAACAAATCCTTATGCTAATAACATTTACTGATAATAACTCACCATAATGCAGTTACCCATAATTTGCTTTCATAGGATTAAGTCTTTGGACTTAATGTTCACACATCCTCTTCAAATTGTTCCTGATGATTGTAACCTGCAATGCACCTTCCTCTCTAAATTGATACTAATAACTGCAATACCAATACTTTGATAAATTGGATTTTCACAGATATTTTCAAGTAAATATTTAATCCTCACAACAACCTAGGCAAGAAATACACTTCCCATTCCATATAACAATAAGATGGAGAGGTTTTTAATTTTGCTTTGTGAAAAAACAGTAGATAATCCTTGGAGTGAGCAATAGCCCAAGGGCCATGTCAGTTATGTGGGAGACTCACAGCCTGTTCACTCCTCCACCTGACCCAGACAGGCTCCAGATGGCTGCCCTGACCTGCTGGCCATTCCCCATTCAAGGATCTCATTTTTTGTTACAGTCAGAGATTCTGGCTCAAGCCCTAGCAATCTCTCTCGACAAAATTTAATCAGTACTGATATGTTCCCATGAAAAGTTTCAGTTTTAATAAATCAGCATTTTCCAAGAAAAAAAAACATCTGGTTGGAAAACTCCCAGCCCACTCACATCTCTGCTATCAGCTACAGAAAGTCAATATTATTCTCCATCATCAGGACCACCTCTACAGTCCAATTTTTTAAGAAAGTGAAACTAAGGTTCCGATAAAGGATCTATTTTTTTTTAAAAGTGCCCAAATGATGGAAGACCCCAGCAATTTCATAGGATGCCTATTCCAAAGTCACTTGTAAGCTTTTGAAAATCCCACCCCATATCCATCATCTTGAAGTCTACTGGATTTTTAAAGTCTGCAGTTCAAAGATACAACAAAAGCTAAACAAAAGCTTATTTGAGACCACACAGTGAGATCATACTGTCCGCACTGGGGTGAGAAGAGAAAGTTTTGAGCCCTCCTCTCCAAGTGTGGGTAGGGCAGCAAATCCCAGCTCTTTGCAAGCCATGCTGGTGAAGGCAGCTCCTTTTTCCCCTTCACAGCCATATATATGACCCAGCCACAGTTCCACTCATTCACCAAAATAATTGGAACTGTACAAAGGCAGGGCAGGGCTCCTGCCAAAAGAAGATGTCAGGGCCATTACCCACAGACACATTTCAGCAAACTACACTGAGCTCAGCCAGCAGAAGCTGTGGATGAAACCACTCCTTCGTGCATTGCCACTGGCAGAGTCATGAAATCACAGAATCACAGAATGGTGTGGCTTGGAAGGGACCTTTAAAGGTCATCTGATTCCAAACCCTCTGACATGGGCAGGGATTCTACACACTGATCAAGTTGCCCAGGGCCTCATCCAACCTGGACTTGAGGACACGAAGTAGCCCAGTACTAAATTCCAATAGCAAATCTGTGATGCTCACAGCCAACTGAGAAATTTTGGGGAAAACAAAAGGATTTGCCGAGTTGTCCACAAACCCCTCGTCTACTTGCTGAACCAATCTACTCAGCTGAGAGCTTTAGGAGAGCTCAGTATTAAATTGTCATTTTGTCAATAAAATGTCATTTCATCAATAGCTCGTCCAGGTGGACGAATGTTTCTGCATAATTAATTCAACTGATGCATTAAGGAATGTTATACACAATATTAATCAAAAAGTACTGTCAATATGAGGGCCATATATAAACCCAGCTAAGAAAAATACAAACCTGTTTGAAAGCCAAGCTCTTTTTCCCAAGATGATGCTTCAATGTTGATTCTGCTGTTGAAAACGCCAACAACAAAAAGCATGATAAAACATGGAAATACATTATTTAATTCCCCAACCTGTTTCCTTATCAGAAGGGCATTACTGAAATATGAATTTAAATTGTACCATCTGATACGCAGGGATCTCTGAGACCAGATCCTTAAAGGAAACAGGATTTGTGTCTCTTGGGAAATCCTACAATTTTGACATTTGTGTTTGTTCTGAGTAAAAATAAACTGAAAAATGTTGTAAAACTTCCTGAGAAGACATGGCTTTGAAAACACGCTGTCAAGCCAAGTAAAAGCGTTTTCTTGCAGCATGGACTGAAACGCTTCGCCACGTTAAATTTTTACAAAGTCAGGTCTGCAATGAAAATCAGGTTATTTAATCCTAGGACTGTCAGGAATTCCTCTGTGAGCGACTGTCGATCGCAGGGCAGTGGCCACCGCTGACCCCTCCCTCCCGACGCGTCCGCACTCTTCTCACGGTGCTCTGCAGATGCTGCTGCCTCTCCCTGCCCCACTGCCCCTAACCCATCCCCGCATCGCACACCTGGACCCTTTGCCCGTCCCTCCTCACCTCCCACCATCCTCTCTCCTCTCCCATCTCTGTCTCCGGGGTCGCTCCACCCGCCTCCATCACACCCAGCCCTGAATTTCCCTGCCAGCCCTCGCTGCAGGTGCGGTACCCACGGTGCTCACTGAGCATCACGCACCCGGCTCTGTGCGGTCAGCGACTCCTTCCTCGGCCCTTTCCCCTCGCTGCGGGTGCGTCTGACACCTCACTGCTCCGGCACCGGCTGCTGCAGCCCGTGGGAGGCAGGACAAGCAAAGACAGGGAGGGAGATCCTGCTCAGATCCCGACCAGGGTTATCTCCGAAGCAAAGGCAGCCCCCGGGAAATGCAGCATAGGAAGCTGCGTAGCTCACCGAGGAGCCACTTTGGAAAGTTTTATGATTTGCCCAAAGGCTGGGTTTGTGGGATCAGTGACAGGACTTGTGCCCTGTGCCGGGGGTACCTGATCCCTGCCAGCTGCGGCTGTAAATCGTGGCTCGGTAGGTGTGCAAACTCGCTGGAAAGACTTTCAGCAGGGTGAAACAATGACATTGTTGCTTAACCTGGGTCTTGGAAATGTCTGAACCATTTTTGCTGACCTAAAATAATAATAGTAATAATAATAATAATAATAATAATAATAATAATAATAATAATAATAATAATAATAATATATAATAAGCCGGCAGATATTTCAGATATTCAAGAATTTCAGCCCACATTGATCAAATGTGTGAAATCAGAAGCAAGTAAAAGCAAGTCTTAGAAGGGGCGTTTCAGGCATATTTATTTACTGACAAAGTCAGCAGCTCTGCCAATGGTGACAATAACTCAGACAGGGGAAATACACTATTGCTCTCACTCCTTAGAGAGATACCAGTATGTCAAGGGGACAATGCAGCAGCATCTACAGGAACTGTGCAGGATTTTATATTGAAAATATAAAATGAATATTTTCAGAAAAACGCCAATTCTTTTATTTGCATGGTTCATTCTACCACAGAAATAGTTCCACTGTAATCAGCAGAGCTCCATAAGCAAAGCAATTTAGTTCTGCTCTTAAGATTAAACATTTTATTCTGAAGTTAATAATATGAACTTTAAATTATTTTCTCACCTTCTATAAACAACATCCTGTTCTAGAAATTTGCATCAGTTATTAATTCCATTACTTTCTTATAATTATTTTCCATCCTTAACGTGGATATAATTTGTGGCACCATGCAATTGATGCTACAAAGTGTTATCTGTCCCCAGAAAATTATAGGTGCCAAAACAACTTGCCATATGTTGCACAAATAAGCCAGTAAAGAAAAGGAACAACTTAGATTTATCTATTTTATTTGTGTTTGATATTTTCAGTGTGTATGCATTTTAAATGTATTTTAATGTAAAGGTTAATGGAGTTTTAATAAAGGGCAGATGGCTACTTTAATTGCAGAACACCTAGCATACTCTTTTAAAAACCTCTTTAGCTGGCTAGACAGATATTAATAATTCTGAATGCCATTAGAAAATGCAGAGGTTTGAATCAAATGATACCTCAAAGTTAAATTTATTATTAAACCAAAACTGCAATCATTGCATACATTTTGCAAAGAAAAATTGTATTATCAATATATTTCCCATCAAGTGATCCTGTGAACTCTCTATTATATATTATCTATAGCTAAATTATGTATACTAAAGCAACAAATGTTCAACTTCCTATTATATATTGGTTTTCAGCCAGGTGTCAACTTTCAGCGCTTTTTTTCTGCTTTTTTTTTAATTCTCTAAACATTTTGCCAGTCACTCAGTCTCCTCCCCACTTCACTAATTTGACTTTTTTTTTTGCAAGAGCATGATTCCTGGATCACATACCATTATGCATGCACATCACAATCCCTGGTATGTGTCTTAAAAACAGAAGGGAAAAAAAAAAGGAAATAAAAAGCATGAGTATTTTGTATTAGGCCCTCTGCCAAGCAGAGCCTCCAGAAAATACAGGGAAAGCAAACTGTATCTATGAATATCTTCGGAGCATTCAGTTCACTGGGAGTGGAAGGTGGCCAAATGCTATGCAGGAATGAAGAAGCCACAGGTACAAATACTGTGGGGCTTATCACCAAAATAATTTGATTCTTTGAGTATTTAGAGTCAGGCACTTCAAAGAGCTAATTAAATCCTCAGGAGCTCTGATGTGAATCTGAAGGCACAGCAGAATGACCATGTAACACCTGAAATAATTTAAACTGGACAGCAATTTTCTGCCTTGGAAATAATTTCTCTAACCTCTTCCTGCCCCCACTGCAGACCCCACAGCACGAGCCCGTGTACACCATAACCATCCCCATCACCCTCTGAAATTAGCAGTTACATTAACAAGGTTTTGAAATATTGTCTGGAACGTGGTTTGGGGCTCTACAAGGGAAGAGAAGTAAGTTTTATATCATTTTATGAATGGACATTAATCAATGCTAAATCACAATGAGAGTCTTATGGAACCACATATTACAATCTCCTAAATCGCAGGAGGAACTTGCCGTGATTAATGTCACTACAAAGACAAGTGATACAATCGATAGTGAGAGGAGCTCACATTTAGGTTTTACCACCTTGAGTGCATTTTTGAGCCCACCATGGATGGGAGAGACCTTTGGAGCCCAGGCCAATAACAACAGTATTTACCACATTATTAATCTGCTCTTATGATTTGTCTTTTATCCTTCCTGGCATTTATGTTGTTCCTCTGATATGCACACTGGAGGCCCAAACAGTTGCAGAGCTGACCAGCATGCAGGTGAAGAGTCTGCATTTGTACCCTGGAGAGGTGTCAGGTATCTCACTCTCCATCCATCTGTTATTTCCCCAAATAATTCCCCTAAAATCAATTGCGAGAAGCTCTGTCTGGTTGGGGAGGGGTCCTACGGAGGCAGGGCTGGAGATGGAGGCTGGAACCACTGGAATATGAAAGCTCAAGGCAGCCTCCAACATCTATGGACCCAAGGTCCTCCTGGCACTCTCCCATTTGGAGGGACCAGTGACATGAGTTGGAGACAGCAAAGTTCAACTCTGCTTGCTACAGGGGTGACCCTGTGCCCGACTTTTCTTTGCCCAAGCCCACAGCTATCAGGGAGAGGCTCAGCATCACCCCAGAGGTGGGTGGGAGGCAACTGCTCCAACCCAGGTGTTTAAGTCAGTGAAGGACCACCCAAAAAGCCCCAGGATGTCCCAGGACCTGTGTACAGGTATGGTGTCAGACATGCAGCCCCCACAGTGGCATCCAAGCCCTCATGTGCTGGAGGGTAGGGGGGATGGGCTGGACCAGGGAGGAGGCATCAGCAAGGGTGAAGAACCAGGAGACTGGGGGTGTTCGTGTCCATCTGTGCTGGGGGGGAGCCCCAGAGGGACAGGAGACCATGTCCTCCACAGTCCCAAACTGTCACAGCCCAGCCATGCTCACCTGCCCCCTCAGTGCTTCTGGCAGTCCCCTCCCTGGAGCCAGCCTCTTCCTGGGGGACTGCTCCCTCAGCCTTGTGCATATTCAGGTACCCCCCGTGGGCTTGTGGGGTCCCTGCAAGACTCTCGTCATGGGGACAGAGCCAGCCCAGCTCCTGGAGAAGGTGGGACTGTGCAGAGTCTGTGGCTGCTCAGGGAGGGCGGGGCTGCACCGGGGGTAGGATGATCTTGGAGAGGAGTTAAGCAGGATGATCCACAATAACCAACCTATCTTTTAGGGCAATTCTTGGGGGTCTTTCCTGCGTGGGAGAGGGAAGCAGAGAAGGTGAAAGAGCGCTGCCCCCCCCCCTCTGCTTCTGATATTGGAGGGACACACCTTCCCTCTCCATCCCCAGCACATCCCTTGGGAAGTGTTTTGGGAGGCTCTAGAGACCACCCCCGCCAGAAGAGGTCTTGTTAATTTACACCCCATTACATACACTTAATACGTATTTAACACCCCGTTATTCCCTCTCTAGTGCCCAGCACAGGCTCCTGCCCAGGACAGCAGCGGCGGGTGAGGGCGGGTGTGTGTGGGGGGTGTCTCCCTGCACAGCCCCTCTCCCCTTTCCCCTGGGGGGTGGGCGGGGGGGACCCCCAAAGGCATTTCGTAGCTCCGGGAGCTGTGCTGGAAAAAAAAACCAAAACACAACAAATCCTCAGCTTTCCCCCTAAACTCCCGGGTTTGTCCTTAGCCGCACGGTTCCCGGCAGCGGTGGCAGGAGGAGCAACGCAAAGCGATTTTCAGACTTGCCCCGCGCAGCCACCGCGGCCGCGTTGGGAGCGCGGAGGGGCCGAGCGCGTAAAATACGCGCGGTGTCTGCCAGTGATGCATTTAGCCAGATGTTTAAGACGTATGAGAGAAGAGTAGTTAAAACCCACATTATATAGTTCTGCCTAGTCTAAAATTGCACGCGCTGACCCATATATTTTAAACTGTAAACGGACTCCAGTCACTTAAAATATTGCAACGTCGATAGGACTAATTAATTGGAAATAAGAAACGAAAGAATACAATTAAACGAGGAGAGAATCATTTTCTAATTTAATAGCGGGACATTTATAAAGATCACAAGCTAAAAGGCATCGAATGATCCTATCGACGGAGTGTTAAATCAGCGCAGCTGGAGGCGGGGCACGGCCCCGGCCCCTCTCCCTCTCCTCCGGGCCGCCGTTCCCACCTCCGCCCCCGCGGAAAGCCGCGCTCCGGCCCGCACCCGCGGAAGCCCCGCGCGATGCCCTCAAATACGGTGATATTTTATTAGCCCCCATTTCCTAACAGTAATTTATTGCGATAAAACAGACACCCGAGGTCCTCTTAAATTGTCTTTTCATAATGAATAAATTTAAACTGGCTAATTAATATATAAACTAACCCAATTTGTCAGATTGATTTGTATTTTAGTTAATTGTGAAAGTAATTACCACATGGGCAAATTAACAGCTTTCTGGAAATGACCAAGGCAGGGTTTTTATTTCCTTCCTGGGTGAAGAAAATTCATTTTTCCCAGCTCTTGATGTGATGAATAAAAGTCATAAATCTGGGTGATTGGTGCAGGCAGAGTCTAAATGGCTTCATATTTCATTTTAGGTTTAATAGAAATATTCATGCTCTGTTTTAATGAAATTAAATTGAAGGGGGGTGGACTGAGAGGCTGTCGGTCGGGGCTTAAAGGGGCAGTGCACATCGGGTGGTGGGCTTTTTGTTGTTTTCTTGTGGATGAGCAAAAACTGTCCAGCCTTCTTTATTCCAGACAAATACCTCTGATGCGGGGATTGCAGCGGTAACAGGGGGGAAAAAAATAAAATTTTTGTTTAACATTATCTGAAGAGGAAGCGAGCCAGGCAAAACTTTGAAAATGGCTTGTAGGTAAGAAAAAACATAACCAAACCAAAAGCATCTTGAAAAAGTATCCCGACCTCGTAATGCAGGCGCAGCTTTTTGCCCAGATATGGGGATGGGTCTGAGGTGAAGGAAGGCTTTTGGCAGACGACCCTTCTCTCCAGGATGGAGGTCTTAGAATGCATGAAATGCTCTTTTCCCCTGAGGGACGTTGCGTAGGCGGTCGCCCCTGAGCCCCCAGCATGGACAAGGTGCTGGTGGAGACCCAATTGCCTTTTGGGACCTGCCCTGAGCCCTCCCGGGATCCCCAACTCCTTTCCTGGGAGAAAGAAAGGAGTTTGAAAACGCACAGGAATTTTACAGCTGCCTAAGGGTGTTTATCGCAGCTGGAGTACCCGAGGTGGGCTCGTTTCCCCCCAAAATAGCCGCTCACAGCCGATGTCTGGAGCAACCCCCCAGCCCAGGAGCGGCCCCGATGCAGGAGCCGCAGGCAGCCGGGGCTGCTCCGTAATGGATCTGATCTGTGACTTGTTGATTTCCCCTGAGCAAATAAGGCTTTGATGCAGTCCCGGCGAGAGTGGTTAGCTGATGAATTGACAAAAACTAATCAGCTTTATTGGGAAACAGGTTAAGGGCAGCAGAGTGTCAATAATTCTCCGCATGACCCCCTCATCCATTAGGAGAGGCAGCTGATTAGACCGAGAAGACCCTGTGCTTTTTGCACTGAAATTGCTTTCATAAACTCACCATTATTAGCAGTCAATGCAAGCGGCTAATTTAGAGGAGACATCCCGAGGATGTCACATTTATCAGGGAGGTTTATGTATCATTATCTCATTTACAGAATGTCGCAGTGTAATATGTGTTTTTGGCAATAACGTTGGCCCCGCGCCTGCGGTTTGTAACGGCTTTGGGGACACCGGCCGGCGGGGGGGGGGTTAATTCGGAGAAGTGAGAGACACCCCCCAATGCAGGGCTCCGGGAACTCCGCTGTTCCAACCGGGGTTTACCCCAGTGCCCCGCGCCGCCCCCTGCGTGCACCGCCCCGGCTTTTCAAAAGGCGAGATAGGCATCTGTTTGCCCACGGTCGGGGGAGCGGGGGCTCTGCTGAAAGGGACCACCCGGAGGTGTCGGGGGAGCGCGCTCCTTGCGCTATCTCCGCTGAGATAACCGCGCATTGTTGGCTCCCGGGCAATATACTGGATCAACACAGGTGCGGGAGCCGCGGGGAGTTCAGCAGGCCCGGTGCCCCGCGGCACCTGTGGGGACAAACACACGGAACGGAACGGTGAGGGGAAAAAAAACCCATATATTTTTTTCTTTAAAAAAAAGGAAAAATAATAAAAAGTAAAAGGAAAGAAAAAAGGAAAACAAGTAAAAAAAAAAATTATACTCATTAAAACCCCCAAAAGTTCTGCAAATCGAAATCCTTCTCTAAGCACTAAATAACTAAATACCCATCAGCTGGACGATGCCTGCGTGCGGCACCGGGCCGGAGGCGCGGTGTGCCCGGACAGGGTGTCCAGCCTGAGCCCGCCCCCGGGGAGCGGGCCATGCGGCCCCGATCCTTCTCTCCCACCAGACGGCCGCGCATTCCGCCCCATCGCCGCCTGGAGAATCGTTCACGGCACCGGCCACCCTCGACCGCCGGACCGCGGGCCGCGCATCCCTCTGGCGGTACACAGGCGTCCACCAGTGTCCTGAGCACAGCCCTGCGCTCATGGCTCTCCGCTGACGTGGGATGCATCTCCGTCCCTTGTCCTTAAAACTGCACCGAGAAGGGGCCGCATCGCGGCACCGCAAAGCAGTCTCCCTACGTGCGGGACAATCCGCGACCGGGACGCGCCCGCGCAGCCCCGGCGCAGCCGGGCCGGGCACTGGGAACTCGCATCGGCGGTGACCGCCGCGTCCCCGTGTCCAGCGGGATGGACAACCCCCTGCCCACCATGCACTTAAGGGGGTGACCCTCAGCCCTGCCGGGGCCACTATCCACCCCCCTTCCTCCGGAGCCGGTCACGGGGACAAGCCCCTGTTCCGGACACTCTCTCACAGCCATGGGACTGCCCCGCGCGTGGGGCACAAAGTGACGGTCCAGGGGAAGCGTGGGGCCGGCTGCGGAGCCCCGGCAGAAGGCAGCGATGGCCAGGGGACGGCCGAGCTCCCGGGCCCTTTCCCTGAGGCCTCCCCTGGCTTTTCGGAGCGCGCCGGAGGCCCGGCAAAAGAGGTTCATGAAAATGATCCTGCCACTCAGTATTCCCCTCTTCTTCACGAAGACTTCGTGCCGCTGCGGGGCTCGGCTCCGGCCCCCGCAGCGTGTGCGGGCTGTGCCCAGTTCGTGTTGGGGATCCGCAGGCGGGAGAGGTTGTTGTTTGGGTCTGTGTGCATCTGCCCTCCGGGACCTGTGTGCCTGTGGCTCCGCTGTGCCGCGAGTGTGCATCTGCTGTGTGTGGTCATCTGCTGTGCCAGGCCTACGTACAGGTGCGTCTGTGTGCCTGCTGGAATTGTGTCCACACGTCTGTCCTGCTTGTGTGTCTGTGTTGTGTCTGCTGTGCCAGTGTGTCCATTGAGGTCAAGGGGAAAAAAGGAGAAAAGGGGAATACTGGGGCACAGAGCAAAGGGTCTGTGTCTGTGTGTGAGCGTATGAACACCCGCAGAGGTGCTCAGTGCCTTCTGCCCACGGAGTAGTGGCACGAAGGAGACCGGGGCAAAGTTGTCGGATATTTTGTTGTGTTGGACTCTGCTTCTCAATTTTTGCCCCTTCTCCCCTTATCACTGCTTTTAACTTTTCCCAGCCCAGGCCCATGCGCCTGGGCTGGGGGGAGTAGGCAGCTCATCCTTGTTGGGAGGCCGCGGCAGCCCCTGGGACACAGTCCCGCCACTCTCCAAGTGCGGAGCGGCCCCTCCCAGGGGAACTCACAGCGGCGGAGCTGCGACACGGGCATTTCCCGCTGTCGAGCGCCTTCTCCGCGGGACTGGCAATGGCTTTTTGAAGGCAAAGCGTGTTTACCTTGGCAGCCCTTCATGCTGCAGCCTGACCTTTCTCTCACACCGCCGGTGCGGGGGTCCCGCGGCCCCCCTGAGGGAAACGGGACCCTGGGTAAGGGAGCGACCCCTCGCCCCGCTCTTTCCCTTTTCTGTCCGGGGCTGTTTGCTCGAGATAAGCAGGTGTAATAACGCTGTTGACAGACCCGGGATTTGGTGGCGGGGTGACTCCCTGACCCGCAGGTGTTTATTCTTTCCGACTCGTTAAAAAAGCGGCCGGCGGCGCGTTTACGGCAAATATTTGCCGTGCGTGCGGGAACGGTGGAAAACCGACACCGGACACACAGTCCCGCGGCGGGGAGGGCTTTCCCCGCGGAGAGCGGCCAGTTTGCCGGGACCATCCCCTCTCGCAGTATCCCCATCCCGGAGCCCCCCGGGGGTGTGTGCAGGAGAGGGCGGGCGCTCCGCCGTGACGGGTGGGCGGCGGGGCCAGTGAGGGGCGAGGCCGCGGCGATGCGGGGCCAATGGGAGCCGCCTGCGGGCCTTGAAGGGGCGCGCCCCGCGGAGCGCGGCCGCAGTGCCGCCCCCGCCGCCGGGAGACGCGGCCGGCCCGGGGCAGCCCCACGGTCCCCCCCGCCCACGGCCGCCTCCCTTCTTCCCTCCTGCCGGCGCTCCTCATGGAAAAATCCAAAAATTTCCGCATCGACGCGCTGCTGGCTGTCGACCCCCCCAAGGCGGCGGCGGCTGCGGGGCAGAGCGCGCCGCTGGCCCTGGTCACCTCGTTGGGACGCAGCGGGAGCAGCAGCAGCGGGAGCGGCAGCCCGCCGTCCTCATCCTCCTCCTCTTCCTCGTCGTCCTCTTCGTCCTCCTCCGAGCATCCCGCCGGCGGCCCCGCCGACTGCCTGCGCACCGACAGCCCGTCCCCGCCGCGGCTCCTGGCCGCGCACTGCGCGCTGGTTCCCAAGCCCGGGTTCCTGCCCGGGGCGGGCGCGGGAGCCCACCCGCACCACCACGCCTCGGCGGCTGGCATGGCCCTGGGACTGCACCCCGCGGCGCCCGGCGGGCCGGGAATGCCGGCGCAGGCCGCCCTGTACGGGCACCCGGTGTACGGGTACTCGGCGCTGGGCGGGCAGCACCCGGCGCTCTCCTACCCCTACTCGCAGGTGCAGGGAGCGCACCCCTCGCACCCCGCCGCCGACCCCATCAAGCTCAGCGCCGGCACCTTCCAGCTGGACCAGTGGCTCCGGGCCTCCACGGCCGGCATGATCCTGCCCAAGATGCCCGACTTCAACTGTGAGTATTCGCCTCCCTCCGCAGGGCAGATGCGTCCCTTCCCTCCCCTGTCCCGCTCTGGGGGCCTACCGGCAGCTGCCTCCTTCCTAGAGGGGAAAAACCTCCTCCTGCCCCCGCCTAAATAAGCTACAGAGTTAAACCTGAGGCGACATTCTTATTTTTTGAAAAATTTTTATTAGAAAAATGAAAGAAGAAAAATTTTTATTAGAAAAATGAAAGAAACAGCGCTCTGTAATGTGAAACGGGGATCACCTGGCCATCCCTGCCCCCTGAGGAGCCCCGGGCAGCCCGGCCTCTCATGGCAGGTTAAGTGGGAAGGTGGTAAATCGCTCACAGCCTTTGCAAAACGCCCGTTCCCGGAGAGCAAAAACCGCCGGGGGAGGAGGGGGGGTGGTGTGGACAGGGCAGGAGCAGGAGCTCCCCGGTGTCCCCCAAAATCACAATTTCAATGAAGCCCCCCCCCAAAAGCGGGGTGGCAGGTCGCATCACTCATCCACCGCTCTTAATTTTATTTCTCCTTTATCGGAAATGGGCTTTTAATAATGATGTCAGGTCCTCTGGGCAAAGGGGCGTAGGGAGGATCTGGGGTCAGCCAAAAATGTGGGGTTCTGCGTTCCCTGAGGATAACGAATGGACGAGTATAATCTGAAGGGTGTAGGTTTGGGCCCAGGGAAGGCTGGGAGCGCTCAATGGAGCCAGGCAATCCCGAAGTCCCAGCAAAGCACGGAGCTGAGCTCTAGGCCTCGCGGCGATGGGGAGCTTGCATGCATCTGGTTTACGCAAAGATCATTTTCGGAGGTGTGAGCTCTCGGTGGGAATGGCCGGTTTAACAATACCGGAGGTGTAGTTTTACGAAAATCATGCCAGGAAAAGAATTGCGATTATTTTTTTTTTCCCTCCCCCTTCTCCTACTCTGCACACACATTCCCAGACAAAAAAGCCCATTGTTTTCACTCGAATTGGGGTTGTTTAGACTGGAACATTTAGGACGAAAAAATAATTAGGAGAGCTGTCAGAGCCCTGCCTCTCAAACGAGGGGCAGAGGGGAATAAATAGCTGAGTGAAACGGGAATGGAGCCTTGGAAAATCGCACCGCGGTGAGAAAATCTCCCGGGCGCTGCGGCCGGCAGCGGACACTGTCCTTTTCTTTCTGCCGCTTTAGAGAGCTGCCACCAACCACGGCCGGGGAGCGGGAGCCGCCCCTTCCCAGATTTTTGATTTTCTAAACCAAATAAACCAAAGTAGCAAAAATACTTTGAGAAAGGGGCCGTAGCGCTGCCCCAGGGGCGTCTGAACCCTGCAGAGGGGCTCAGACACCCACGAAGGGGCTCAGACCCCGCTTGCTCGCCGCTGAATTTTTTTTTTCCACTTTTTATAAATCCTAAATTTTGCTTATTTTCGAACGCGGAAACTACACCTTTTTTTATTATTGTTATTTTATTTTCAAAGATAGTTTTCCAGCCCTCGCTACTGATTTACGCCTCGAGGGGCGGCTGGTGCCCGGCACTCCCAGGCCGGTGAGGAGCGGGGCCCTGTCTCGGTCCGGGTCCCGGCCCGCCGGAGGGGTGTCCGCCTGCAATCCCGCTAATTAAACGGATATGGGCGGGCTGGGATTGCGGCAGGTTTAACTAAAACATTAAATGGAGCAAATTGCCGCTCCCCGGAGAGCCCAGTGCCCCTTCGCCGCGATCCCTGGCTTCGGTTTATTGTCTCGCGTTTGTTAGGCTCTTGGGAAATCAAGAGACATATTTTGCTTTATTTAAAAGATTTATTTTAATTTTTTTTTTTTTTTGGTCCCTATGGGGAATCCTCTGACACTGTGAAAGCCGAAAAACCTCGGAGCCGGGGGACCTGCAGGCTGGAGGAAATCCCTGCCTCGGTCCGTGCTCCGATGGATAGCTGTCCGTCCTTGCTTCAGTCACACACACACGCAGTTTTTCCTGCCTCCCCACTTCCCACCGCCCTCCCGGGGGATCCGCGGGCGCGGCAAGGCGGCTCCGCGCTCACCTCCGCGCTCCCCCCTGTCCTCTCCCAGCCCAGGCGCAGTCCAACCTGCTGGGGAAGTGCCGCCGGCCTCGCACGGCCTTCACCAGCCAGCAGCTGCTGGAGCTGGAGCACCAGTTCAAGCTCAACAAGTATCTCTCGCGGCCCAAGCGCTTCGAGGTGGCCACGTCGCTCATGCTGACCGAGACACAGGTGAGTTCCCGCGGCGAGGGGCGGGTGGGGGAGCACCTCGGGGGGTGGCGGATGAGGTGATGTGTGTGTCCCGTCTCTCCCAGGTGAAGATCTGGTTCCAGAACCGGCGCATGAAGTGGAAGCGCAGCAAGAAGGCGAAGGAACAGGCGGCGCAGGAGGCCGAAAAGCAGAAGGGGGGCGGAGGGGAGGACAAGGGGGATGAGGACCTGCTGCTGCCCGCCCCCGAGAAGAGCGGCGGGAGGAGGATGCGGGAACTGCCCGACAGCGAACCTGAGGACGAGGAAGAGGAGGAGGAGGAAGAGGAGGTGGCGGCGGCGGCCGGGAGGTGCTGCCCGTACCACTCCTCCGACTGCTCCGAGGCGGACGAGGAGGACACGCAGCCCCGGGGCCGGCACGGAGCCCCGTCGCAGTCCCAGTGAGCCCCCCCGCACGCCCCGCTCCCTGCAGCCGTCCTGCCGTAGGGGACCCCTGCCACTCGTGGTTGGTGCCGGCCCCGCTCCCTCCCTTGTTCTGATTTCTCCCGTCTTGGAGAGGGATGGAGAAGAGTATCCTCCGCATGCCGGGCGGGGAAGAGGATTTACGGTGAATACAGTGTTATTATTGACTGTGAAACAGACAAAACTTGAGCTCCCCACCCCCCATCCCCGCCCCCTGGAAGCTCGTTTCCTTCGCTAAGTATTGGAAGTGTTTTGTTCTTACTATATATTGGGAAAACTGTTTATGTCATGAACGTTAAAACTGCTGGAAATCTCAATACTGTCTTTATTTTTGTATATGGTATTTATAAAAAAAAAATTACCTCTACTTATGCATGCTAAATTATTCCCTAGGCCCTCCCACCCCCGCGATGGGGTGGAAAATAAATGGCATTTTGTACTAGCGGTGTATGAGCGCTGTGTGAGGGGAGGATGCTCGGCGCTCTCGAGCCAGGGCGTCCCGGTGTTCTGGGAGGTGCCGAAGCGCTCGGGAAGGAGCGGGGGACGCGAATTTAATCCAGTGCCTCAGCTGCCCTGTGGTGTCTGACAGCGGCGTGGGGTTTTCCTGAGAGGAGCGCGCGGGGGCTGCGTATCCCAGGCGGGGACCGCCGCGCGGCGCTTTCGGGAATCCGGGGGAGCGGCGGGACCCATCTCTGCCCGCGCGGGAGCAGCGAGGGCTTCCAGGGGCGGCTCGACTTCCAAAACAACGCTGGCCTCCAGCGGGTGGGAGTGCGCTCGGGGCCCCCGTCCCCTCCCCGGTACCGAGGACGGGACCTCCCCACCCTCCTCGGCGGCGGCGTGCGGGGTTTTCGATAACTGCGGGGATTTATCTCGCCAATAAATTCGCGGATCAATTAATCCCTGTCACCGCAGCTCTTCCCCAAATCAATTATAGCGAATTTAAATATAATCACTGGCTCATCCCCACCAGCTCGGGGCCCCGTCTGGCAATTCATCCCCGCGAATGAATTACGGGGCGGCTCCCCTCTGCTCCCGCGTAGGGCCGCGCAGGGGAGCGGAGGGACCCGGCCCCCTCATCCCGGGTGTCACCGCCTGGTGGGTCACCACAGAGCCCCGGAGGCTGAGAACGAGGAGCTCTGAAACACGGAGCGTTCCCACTCTCATGCGTTTTTACAACAAAATAATAATAATAATAATAATAATAATAATAATAAAAGGTATTTCCTACAAACCCGCGTTAACCTTTCAAATGGGAACACCGTGGCCCCTCTAAGCGCTTCTATAAAATCCGGCCCGTGAAACACAGGCTGGTGAATGCATGAAATTATGGGATGAGATTCACGAAGGAAAAGCTTCAGGTGGGGCGGCTGGAGGTGCCAATCAGGCAATAACGCTGTTAGTTACCAGTTCACAGGCCCCGCACACCCAGCGCCCCGGCGCGACACGCCTAAAAAATCACGATAAATCATAAATCTGGATGGATCCCATGTACCAAAAAACTTAATCGGGATACATTTGGTTTGGGCTTGATTGATACGGACGCCCTTGCACGGAAACGATCAGATAGGAGACTCTGATTTAAATTTGTAAACGATTTTCTTTCGGCCACAGGCTGTGGAGACTTTAAGGCGACAGAAGTATAAAGGCATCAGTATCTCTGTGTTTTTCCACGCGGCTTTCTGCGGCTGCATCTTCGCGAGTGAACGGCCTCGCAGGAGCGCGAAGTACCCGCGTAGGGCCGCGGGGGCTTCCTCCACCCTAATCCCGGCGACACCTCCGAGTTACTGTCGTGAGGATTTACCTCTTGCTCACACCTTGAAATGTCTAAACCGTATCAGTCTGGAGGACACACCGTTATCTTACAAAATTAGCCACAAATGAAATACATAGCGGGCGTAACAATAATAACAACGACAACAATAACAATAATAATTTTAATTATATTTAATAATTCTCAAGATATACCTGGGATCTCCCCCCCCGGAAAAAAGATCCTCCCTCAGTCATTCATTGCCAGTTAAATACCTACTAATTAAACTGGCAAATGTGCCCTTTCGGGCGAGAAATATTCTGTATGCCCAAGAGCTGTGTGTCCAAACCTGTCCCGGCCACATGAAAACCAGCCTTGCGGGTACAGCCAGCTATTCACGGACTCGGTATCAAAGTCCTACCGGTGTATTGTGTCTGTCTCAATAAAATTAATCCCTTTAAAGCCCAGCGTCTCACAAGAATACCTTCAGTGTTCCAGACTACAAGGGCAAATATGTTTTTCAGATTCTGTTTTTATGGACGGATTAAAGTTTATTTTCCATAATAGGGCACCTAATAAAACTCATAAAGCTCTGTCAGTCTTACAGCTGGTGGCCTCATTTAACACTTTCACTTCGTAAATCATTTTACAACTTACCAGGTGTTTCCAAAACTGAAAGGAAAGGAGGGGGGGAAGAGAGCAAGAGGGGGTAAGAGAAATTAAAGTCACTTAAAATATAGATACAGTCCTTTGGCCGTGGGTGCATTTGCATTGTCGCTTGGAAGGGCTTCAAAGAAGGTGTCGATCCCAACGGGGGAGAAAAGCCTTTTAATCAGGATTTCCCACGCTCTTTTGAAGTGCGGAGGCTCGTCCCCACGTGCAGGGCAATCAAAGGCTCAGGGTGATTAGCAGAGCCGGTAACATGCGGGACACGCTCCGCGCTCCGCTCCGCGTCCCGCCCGGCCCGGGGAAGCTCCTCGCCCGCCCCCGGAGCGCCCCGGGCCGGAGGGGTCTCTGCCGGGGGTGCCCCGGGGTTTGTCCAGCCGGTCAGTGGCAAAGGGGCCCGTTATCACTCGCGTCCCCAGAGGCTAGAGATGGAGGGGATGATCTCTCTGGCTGAACATCGCCTGGAGTCCCCCCTTCACCCATCTCCCGGGTGCCCCTCCATCCAGCCTCACCCCCCTGCTCCCGACCCCGGTTATCCCTCACCCTGCCCCAGGGGCCTCGTAATTCCAACCTACATCCCCAGACCCCGAGTTCCCTGCAACAAATGTGGGGCCTGCCTGCACCCACGCCCAGGGTCTCCCCACACCCAGCCCTGAGGTGCCCTGTTGGTGCTGGTGGGGTTGCAGTGCCTCAAGCCCCAGCACAGGCAGCAAGGCTTTAATCTAAACCCCTGTTTGTAATTTCATTATTCGGTCGGTTCCCTCCCCCAGACACATTAGGTAACAAAGCCTCTTAAAACTTTCATTGCTGTACTTGAGAAGTGGTAAGAATGAACATGGACCTTTGGTAGGCATTTTACTTTAAAAAGCAACATGGTTTAGGCATGGATGTCATTAACTGGCAATTTCATAAGCATTAAGTGCTAAAACAAAAGAACCAAAATAGGATCCATATGTTCCAGGTAAACCTGCTAAAAGTCTTTCAAATGGGAAACCATAAATATATAATCTCCCTCAAACTCTCCGTGAAACTGCTGGGAATGAAATACTCCACTAGCAGAAAGACTATTGATTATTTCTAAAGTCTGAACTGTTATGCTCATCTAAAACTAAGGGACTAATGTTCTATTTCTCAGCTATTTCTCTAGTTCTCAGTAAGACCCCATTCCACACTTCTTTATCCTCCTCTTACACCCCTTCCCTTTGTGCCTGCAAAGGGCTGAACACAGCAGGGCCGTGGTGGCAGGGCTGCATCCTGCATCCCTGCTGCTCCCTGAGTGTGCTGCATCACTCCCGTGGATCCTCTCCCGCCCTGATTTCTCTTATAGCTCTGCTTCCTCTGCCGGGGAGCTACACTAAGGCTTGGTTCCACCACAGGTGCCACAGGATGGTGAATCTCAGAGTAGGTTCCCTTCCTCCTTTTCCAACTTTCCCCTTGCGTGCTGTGGGTGCCGGGATAACCACGTCATGCTTCATTCTTTTTAGTTCCTGAACCACACATCTCTCCTGTGATGTGCAGGGTGCTTCTAGATCAGCTCTTTGATGACCAGCATGAACAGCAGCACAGGACAAATTGTGGAAGGGATGAAGCTCCCAGGGGACCTCACTCTCCCTCAGGTGTTGTGTAGTGCCCAAATTACAGTCTTTCTGTCCCCAGAATGGGGGTTCAGGTCTGGCCAGAGTCAAATACCACCTGCACGTTACTCTGGGAATTACTCAACAACTGTGAGACAGATTTTTCATTTTTCACTAATAAGCAACCAGAATAACATCAAAAGTAGATTGGGGTAGCCCCACATTAGAACGGGTGGTTTTGTGTTTTTTGGGACTTTATGCATAATTTTTCTTGCCTTGAGGGTTATGTGATGTCTCCTCCAAACAGTGCTCTGCAAGGGCAGTGGACCCAGAAGGTATTTGCTGTCATCTTCTCCCTGCTCTGAGGACTGAAATATTTTAATTTAACTGAAGTCCTGGGTCAAAATGGAAGCACCTGCATGGAAATGGGATCACCTACAACATGTAGGAGGTCAGAGTGGTCTTTCTCTGATCACAAGCTACTATAAAAATTTGGTTTTCAGCTTCCTTTAGGAAAAGAAACAGGTTTTGCTGAGTTAGTCTAACTGGGACTGGTCTCTAAAACGAGCAGATGAGAATAAAAATACCCTTTCCCTCTAGTAAAACCCAGCAGAGCCAGGGTTTTACACAGGCTTGCAGTGAATTGTGTAGCTGCAAGGATTAGCTCCATTTTAATGCTTGCAGAAAGGATATTTGCAGGCAGATCACAATTTCCTCTAATGAATCCATTATTTTAAATTATTATTCACAGGACTTCTGCTAATGTTCTTGGCCAGTGGTAGCTTTGGGCAGGTGGTACTCATGTCTGAGGAAGGAACACAGATAGACAATGCAGAAGCCTCTAATTCAGCTGCCTCCTCTCTTCCCGCTCAGAGGAGATGGGGATGAAGGATTCCTGTTCCCATCCAGCTCTGCTTGGCTGTGGGTACCATTTCCATAAATAATGATTAAAAAAAAAAAAAAAAAGGCAACCAGCATGGATTTTAACGTGGGGCTGGGGCAGGGGAGCGATCTGAATTTAGAACAACATCTCAAGGCATGGGGCAGAGTGTCCATCGCTTGGTATCCCTGATTGCCCTTTCTGGAAAGTACGTGGAAGCCAAGCACAGGCCGCCTCCAGCACTAATTTCTGCAGTGTAATAGCAGCTGGCAAAGCACAGGGGTCTGCACAGACGATCTAATGATTCTTTCTGGACTTCAACATGATGAATCTATAAAGCATGTATTGCTGTAGCAGCTAGGTGCAATTTTAGAAATGTTAATGAGTAATTACATAAAGGTTGTCCACAGTCATCGATGTTAATCACCGTTCTTTTGCCAGGGATAATTAAGATGACACTTCAGCAGCGTCAGCCAGTGGTTCCTGCTGTCTCTGCTGTCTCCTTCTCCCCTCCCAGCTCCTGCTGTGGCTCTCACCCTCCTTCAGGGATCTCTTGACTCCCTTTATTCCTCCCACGCTCTTAGCCCCCAGCTTTTCCCAAGGGCCTAACTGACCACAGCCTGAAGATTTTTAAGCTGTTTATGAGCATTTCACGTGGTCTTGTGGGGGTGAGCTGAGGGTGCTGGGAGAAGCAGATCTGGGGGATGTGAGGCAGTGATCTGCTGCCTCTAGACTCCTGCTCAGAACATCACAGCACTCAGCTCTGTACTGCAGGTAACTTGTTTAGACAACGTGTGCAACTTATTTCACCTTTCTTCAGCCTCAGCCTCATGAAACAGCTGGTCTTCTCACCTGTTTTGCCATTTTGTGTCTCTCAGAAACCTGATGAATGGATCATGGCCAGTATAAATGATCACAGAGGAGATGGAAAAACAGCTGTGTGATTTGTTGTAATAAAACTTATAAATTTTATCCACATTTTCACTCTTCAGCCCGTGATCAGGTGCCATTTAGTGTAACACAGGTTTCAGGTCACGGAAAGCCCATGACAGAGGTTTTAGCACAGGAGAACATACCCCATCTGTGCCACTGTGAGCAGGTTGGGGGGTGAGTTTTCACTCAGGCCTCTCCTGCAGCTTTCCCAGGTAAATGAGTGGAACTGCCTGTGTGTTGGCTCCCTGGCTGTAGGACAGTGAGGACACGAGTGTGTGACCTGCAGGGACCATGGACAGGGTCACACTGAGAATGGGAAGACCAGCCCAGGGTATCTGAAGTTGGATCACCCTCAGAGAGCAGGAGCTCTTAGCAGCTTGCACCAAGGAAAAGGTCTGCTATGTTGTCTCTGAAGCTACCCTGAGGGGGCACCACTCTTGTATGTGTAACCCAGAACCTTCTGGGTGCCCTTTGCTTTGGGGATGGGAGGAAGAAATCCTTTTTGTCAGCTAAGGATGGCAAAATACCTGAGGCCCCCATTCCTTTATTCCTCCAAATGTTCATCTTTAGGAATGATAAATACATATATAGGTTAGATTTTAGGGTCAATTTAAATAAGAGAGGAAAGTGGGATAATGTTGAATAAATGTGGCCTAAATGCACTCTTCTGCAAAACCTGTTGATCCTGTGCCTCTGACAACTCCACATCAGCCCTGGGTAGCTCTGGCTCCTCCCTGGAGGAGCCCATTTCAGGGAAAGTGTTACTCAGCGTCCTTGAGGGTGTCAAAAACCTGGCCAGGAATAAAGATCTGCTTCCCCAGTCCTTAGCAGTGTGAAGGCTCCTTAATCTCACAAACCTGGTGTGAGGTTTCACAGGAATAGGGCAGCCCTGAAGAATGGATGGGTCCAGTGTCTCTCTGATTCTCACATTGATTTCAGACCACAGGTAGGAAACCTGAACTGATTCAAAACCCACAGCAGCTTTTGAGATGACTTAGTGCCTGCTGCTCAAGCTCTGAAGCGCTGGTGAAGAGTTCCCTAGAGCCTCCCTGAACAGCTTTTATCATCACAGGCTCAAATGCCATCCCTATCTTTCTGCAGCGCTTCCTCATCCCTGCCACGCAGTACCTGCATAATCCCTGGTGTAATAAAAGTCTTCAAGACACCAACAGACTTAGTTTTAAACCATTTAGGTAGGGAAATTTGGAAAGTAAACACCATCTAGCCAACATTTGAAGGGTGAACTGAACTACAGAATAAGGAAAAAAAATCCATCCAGAACCTAAGGCTTTGCCTGAGGAGGAAAGATGATTTTGTGAATAAGGTGCAGGTCAAGGAGATGCAATCAAGGTGACTTATTTTTCCCCAAGGTGACACCAAACGTAGCTTATTGTCTCTAGACTAGAAAAACATACTGTTCCATCCCCTGGCTGTAACCAACAGCTGCTCCCCAGTGGCTTCACTGCCTCCATCAACTTTCCCTGCTATTTCACACCGGAGCTGTGTGGGCCTGTGCACCCAAGAGAGATTTGAGGGTACTCTTACTGTCTGAATGGTAAAAGGTCCATAATGGAGTTTTTAATGAAAAACGTGACACACTTGAAAATCTCTCACTTACGAAAATGAAACAACCATCTCACTGTTACTGACAAAAGACTTTAAAGGAACTATTAAAAAACGGTCTCCATTTTAATTTTGCTCACTACCTGTCATTCTAGTAACATTAGTTAGTCATTTTTAATTCACTTTGAAATGAATTCCACTCTATTCACATGAGGTAGGCTGGTTTTGGTGTGTGAACTGCTTTGTCCTAGGACACAAGTTTTAAGGAAATTTTGGTGCCAGCTGGCTCTCCCTGAGCTTATCCTTGATAGATGCTCGTTCATTTCCTTAAAGTGTTATTAGGGAAACCACATGGTATCCAATTTGGAATTGCGTATGCATCTAAATTAGCTGAAGGCTAATTGTAATCAGTTTTAAAGCAAGGCTGCAGGTCACACCAGAATTTGGGGATAGCACAGCTGTTTTATATGGGCAGCTGTGATGTCCATCCCTGCAGGCCTCCTGGTAAACTAAGCTTTACTGGAGGGTGAAGAAAAGTTCCTCCAGGAGATGAAATCCCAAAAACTGGCATATGGTAAAAGAGTCATATCTCTACCTACAATTCCTGAAATCAATCCAACCCAAAAAGTCTTGGGTAAAACACACACTCAGCCTTTTAAAAGCAACCCTATGGATCAAATTGTCTCCTGAAAACAAAATTGCTTCATCTACTGCAGGAAAAAAAAAATCACATACTGACTCTCACACACACACATAGCCAGGCACTAAGCTGCAGTTACACTCAGTGCAACAAAAATTTGAGTATTGGAGTGGCCACTCGCATATTTATTAAGCTGGAATCACTGTCGCGCACAGTCGGCACCGCGCTGCTCGCGGGCTGTAACTTCTCACGTCCAGAGTTCACCCTCAGAACAATGGGAATCAAACGATCCCAGATGTGCTCTGAGCACAGGATTGGGTTGCACACCTTCCCCAGCGCCAGGCAGGGCAGACCCGCTGCGTCTGCGCCTTCCGAGCACGACTGACATCGACCCATCATCCCCGGAGCGCAGGACAATGGAAAAATGTCAGGTTGAGAAAGCCCTGCAAAATGCTTGCCTCATTCAGGTGCAGTGTTAAAACCCTGCCAGAAGGACTTGCCTATGATTTATCAGCATAACACTCGGGCCAAAGCTAAAAACCAGACTTCGCTGCCCCGTCAGTTTTGATACAGAAAACAGAGAAAGTTTAAAACATCGCTGTCCAGCTTAAAAGAAAACAAAAATCCAAACTGCTGTAATAAGTAGATTGTGCTGTTTAAAGGGGGAATTCAAATGTGCTGCTATATAGCTCAGAAATCAACCATCCAGCTTTTAGTTCAATGCATCTAAAGCAAATGACGCCGTGTTTTCCAGTGCCTTGTCAGGAGCAAGGATTACTGTTGCAACCATAGCTTTGGCTTTCCAGCTCAGTGTATTTTTACCAATCCAAAGCCCTTTTCCTCTCATTAAGTAGCAACTCCCCTAAATCTCCTGTATGGAAGAATTTTGGACATTTTAAGCGGCATCTCTGTTCCTGGAATCATCAGGGAACATTTCTTACAGAGGTTTGGTGTTGGCTGAGAGCCCAATACGCAATAGGAAGAAACCTCAATTTTGTGCATGTGTGTTATTGAGCACTTTATTCCGTGGCAGACAAAGCAAAACGTGTCCCAGCCGGGTGTAACTTCCCCAGCAGCCTCTGCTGGCAGGCAGTGCTGAGTGTGCAGTCCTGCAGGAAGCTGCCTGCCAGCATTTTCAGTCTTGCACTGACAGCCCTGCTGTAAGGAGGAGACACTCCAGCAGGGCCAGCTTGGCTGGGACAAGTCTTTTCTCCAGGGTTAAAAGTATTTATAAAAAAACCTATATATTTTATAGAGATATAAAAATATATTTAGACACACATGTATACATGTACAATACACGCTAAATATATGTATATAAAATAATCCCATCTTTCCTTTTCACACATGCTTTATACCCTTTATGTCCTTAGGATGCATTGATGACAGAAGCAACAGCTTGCAGATGTATATGTACAACAACAGCAGATTCTGCCAGGCCTTTCACATCTGTCAGGCTGTGGCAGTCTGGCCAGTAGGACCATGGAAAAAAATTGTTAAATACGGCAAGATCCAGTACTCAGGAATTCACATTGATCTTGGAATTGTCAAATTTCCATTGGACAGTTATTCCCTCACCGAAGAACAGTGGGAGGATCACCCACAAAAACTGTTCCTGCTCCTTGACTATGGCTGGCAGTGTATTTCAGCTGCTTTCCTTGAAGAGTCATTTTGTTAAAAAAAAATTATGTTTTTACATAAATATGACAAATACAAAAGCCAGAGGCAGGTAAAAACTGTTTTCCTCAGAAAAAAAGGAATTGCTCTGATAACATTAAGTTTGAACAAAACATACCAGCCTTTGGGATAAATAATAACTAATTCAAGTCTCAGTGCAGAAAAAAGAAAAGCAATTCCAATTTTCAACTGTAAGGTTAAAGCCATCCCCTCTAATTGCACAGCAACACCTGCATCCACCGCCTCAGGCAGCTGCAGCAAGTGAATAGACTCAGACCCATAAAACTCCTGGCAATCCTGCCACTGCAGCAGAGCGTGGTCAGCTCTGATCACACAGCACAGCACTCACATCAGGAACACAGAGCCTGTCACCCTTGATTTAAGGAAGATGATTTGAGCTTTATCTCGAGGAGCACAGTCGCCTCAACCTCCCTGCCAGAGCAACGTGTTTCCATTTACGTGTTATTAAACCACAAACATTGACACACTGGGCCTACCTAAACTCCTACAGAAAAGGTAATTAATTAGGTGGCTGCTGCAGTCTAGGGGGAGCAATTTTTACTCACCAAGCCCCATGCGTTCCACAGCAGCCAGGGGCTGGCATAGATTTTGTCCTGAGTCCATACTCCAAAACTTAAATACAAGGTTTGGTGTGGTTGTTGTAAGGCAGCTGTTTACTCACACTGGCTGAAGTTCTGACTTATGTAGCCATCAAAACAGTGTCAATTCTGCTGCTGCCCACGTTTCTGTTAATTGGTATGAATTTCAGAAATATCATAAATAAGCTTTTTTCTTCTGCCTGATGCAACTATGATGCAACTGAGGGGAAATGGACAGTTTTGTACTCTTCAAAGCTGCTAATGGTATGAAACAGGAGGAAAAAAGCATCTTGCTTTGTTCTTTTGATAGTAATTCTCTTCTATGCTAGTTGTTACCTTGCTAGTGTAACCTGGGGTTTTGAAAGTGGGTCTTTCTGCTCCCAGGTCACCTCTACAGAGGAAAGGTGAGAAAAAACAGCTCCCTGGCTTCTGGGGGAAGCACTATTCCACCTGAAAACATTACTCACATACCTGAGCAAGCAGAGGATTCTACATTCAGCAACTGGATTAAAAAATAATTTTTCCCAACAGGGACAGATCAATTGGTATCAAATGCAATTAGGAGGCATCACAGGGGGCCTGTTGAACACCAGAGGCCAGCCTGGCTACAGAAATAGCCAGAAATAGGGCCAACAGCTCCAGCATAAGTAGATCATGTTGCAGACAATGAAGTACTTTCCCTTCTCCACCCAACTTAAGGTCATTCCCTTCCTGCCAGGCCAGCTAGAGTAAAGCTAACAAAAAAAGCAAAGCATTTAGGAAAATGGTAGTTTAATATGTAGTGGTAAGGTGACAGAAGAAACAAACCATTAACAGCATGTTACAGAGAGAAATGTACACCATTTATATTAAACATCTGATTGGAAGACGTAAGTAAAATTCTCAAAGAATGTGTTCTCTTATTAAATACTCATACTGATGATACTCTTTATCTTTTTTTACAAAAACTCCAATTCTAGGATTAGGCAACTCCAATTCTAAAGCTGTGAAAAACAGGCTAAAAAAAAAGCAATAACACTATGCTGTGATATCTAAACCCAATATAAATGGGCAAAGTCAGACCTCCAGGTCATTTTACTACAGCTTTGAATCCAACTGAAGATCTTTTTCCTGACCCACAGGCAGGGAAACAATTCACAGAATTAGCAAATAACTTTAGGACAAAAGTTGATTTCTTCCCATATTGTCTCACCAGTACTTGTGCCATCTAGTGGCCCCTTTCCTCAGGCAAGTGCCATGATTCATTACTAAAAGCCTTTAGTTAAGGCTGCTTCTTTATTATTCATGGTGCTGTTATTTTACAATTTCAAAAGGTTAGAATGTGCAGTGCAGAACACTGCTTGCTGCTGACTGAGAGTATCACAGAAGAGAAATTAATCCTCTTTTCCAGATACCAACTCCTAACACGAAGCACTTGTACCAAAAAGGGACATGACAAAAATATATTTTCCCTTTCTTCAAAAAAGGCCTTGTATCCCCTTCAATCAAACCTCTCACTAATGTGGAGAGCAAAGTAACTGTTTACATAAAAAAAATGAATCCTTTAGAGTAAAATGGCCCTTCTCATTCTCAATTATTTGGGTCTGAAATATTTTTCTGTATGTTTTATCAGAAAAACAGAACTATAGCTTCAATTTAGGTTCCTTCGCCTCCAAAGCCTTGGTTGCTAGTTCAACTCTTTCTTTTAACAAGCTAGCTTCTTCAGCACTCTTTTGGGCCTGTGCATGTTTCAGTAAGAAGTGGGTAAGGAAGAGTTTCAAGCTTTCCCGGAGCATTCCCAGTTTGGGGTTGTCAGATACCCTGTAAAGATACAGAACAAAAGTATTATTTACTCTTCTGCTGTTTCAGAAGTTTCTTAAATTTTCTTTATCTTCTTCAAATAGAGACATATAAAAACCCCCAACCTATAAAAGGAGCTTTATTGAAGAAGCTTTCGAATTACCAAGTCTGGTTTGGCAAACAGCCCAAACACTCAACATACAACTGGCCCTCAACAATAAAATGCAATATTGCAGACTCAGACTTGCTTTATGTAAACAATTACACTACAGCAAAAAATGAGGCAAACAGTGTGTTCAAGCTTCCTTGTGTTAAAACATCACCACCTAATTTCTTCTCACTTCATGTGAGATTGCAAATCTTACCCACTCAAGTCCTAAGCATCTTCAAGGATGGAGATTTTCCAGCCTCTCCAGGCAACCCAGTCCCATGTCAAAAATAAGATTTTTCAACAGTGTTGATAAAAACCCCATAAAGAAATCCCCCAAACTTTTCCCTCATTAGTACTGCTTTATTTTTCCTTCTTAAGATACCTCCTAGCAATGAGTGCTGGCAGAGTGAATCCCACTGCACACAGATGGTACAGCAATAAGGGATACAGGTAATCACAGAGCTCTGCTCATGAAAATCCTATGACCAACACGATACACTGAATATCTGAAAGCTTTAGTTTGTCTAACACTTCTCAGGCTGCAGAGCCTGTGCCAACACACAAGTGATATGCTTCCCACACTCACCCAGGAGAGCTGACTTTTTAAGGGATGGAGGGCTGATGTGTGGAAAAGGCACCGTGTAATTCCAAACAGAATAAGCAAACTTCTTATCTTCCTAATTACTCCCCAACAAGGGTTCCCTGCAGATCTCTCTGATCACTTACCTCATAAAAATGTCAGTAAGTTCTTCAGCATCTGCTTTGATTAACAGTGTGCTTAATACTTGTCGCAAGAAACGGACTTTGGGTTTGTCTAGTTCACTGAACTCAATTACCTGGTAGGCAGAGGGAGAGAATTAGATTAAATCAAGTATTTCAAACAGCTGTTTTCTCTTCTAAATGAACAGCTTCTAACACACCAACTGGCCTCTGTATATACTGAGTCTTGAGTTTGCCACAGAAGAATTAACTGAGAATCCTGCCTCCAAAAGCCAATCAATAAGGAAAGAAGTGAACCCTCTAAGGAATAGAAGTCTACTAGTACCAGAACACCAGATGTAATCTATCAACTAGATAAAACTTCATAAGTACCTAAGACAATCCATTTAATTGCCTGTTTAATATATTTAAACTATTCTTCTAACAAAATTCTATGGACTTCCCATTTTGAAATCCTAATGCTCAGTAGATTTCCTTTCTTGTCTAATAAAAAATCAACATCAGCTAAAAATCATAGCACAAAATCCACTGCTAAAGCCTGTTAATGAAGGGTCCTCAGTTCCAACTCTGGATACTCTAAAGAAAATAAAACTATATATTTGCTGTATGCCTGGGTCACCACAGGTTCTCCTTTCCCCAAATGACAGCATTACTGTCATCAAATGGAATAATTTGCTAAGTTTACAACAAATTTTGTCTTAGCATAATCAGCTAAAGTACCACCTAGGTAAGAGAGAAAACGCATCTTCCACAGAACTAGAGAATGGAAGGAAAAACTCAGAAGGATTTGGAAAGAGACACACCAACCTTGAGAACTGAAAGTGGCAGTGCCTTCGTCCTTATTAAGTGAGCCAACAGTGAAACCAAGTTGGAGATGGCAGCAGCTGACAGGTTTTCTAAGTCTCTGATTTTGTCCCAAATACTGAACTGAAATGTCACCTAGGGGTCAAAGGTAAAAAAGATAATCCTACAAATCAAGCAGCTGTTTAAATGAGTAACAACATAACAAACCTTTTGACCTTCTATTCTTTATGAGCCCTCTGCTAATTAACAGAAATGCTTGATCAGACTGCGCCAATTCTTTTAAAATGCACAAAACGGAAGAAAGCAAACCTTCTGCTGTTGTCATTTTATTTCCTACTCATATCTGACCATGAGTATGCCTTCCTGAATGCACAGAATACCAGCAGAATTTTTCCCTGGGATCAAGATCCTAACAGGCATGCATCTATCCTCAGGTATTTAATAACTATTTTCCTAATCACAGTTATGACACCAAAGGAAGGAACAGGTTTTTCTTTACCTGAAATCGTCTTTCATATCCACAAAACTTATTGGCCAAAAATGCATAGAAGGGGTTAAATGTCTTCTCCTGTAAGCAGCAGTACAGGACAACATGAACTATTTCTCTCTCCTGCTGATCTTTCAGTCCAAGCCTAAAATTTAGCAAGAGAATGAGAATCATTTAGTAAGGAAAAAATTACTGATGCAAATTAAGAGCCACAGTTGACATCTGAGAGTAGTACTTTAAAAAAAACCTTCACACATCACACTATTTTTTCTTGTTACAGAGTTCTTATGAAGCCTTTAAAATACTGAATGGACTCAAAAATTTAGGACTCTGGGCTAAACCAATATCCTGGTATGGCAATGTGGAAATGCTACAATATTATGGGTGTTAAAGGAATGAAGACCTCAACAGACATAAGTGGAATGATGCAAATGTAATCACTCTTGGGGGTTTGGGAGAAGAAAAGGTAGCTCACTCCCTGTTTGTAGCTCTCCATGAACTAAAACAGAACAGAGGGCACTGTTACCATGTTTGTGCCTTTGAGCACAGCAGTAGGACTGCAGCAAATGCTGCTGCACAGATACCACAACAAAGGTTAAACAGTGAAACAAGAACTGTAGGGCCCTGTTGCTGCTATCTCACACTTGTACCTATGGCCATGGGAGGAAAAACAGCCTTTGGATTCACTGTAAGCCCAACTGCAGAAACATGTCCAGGGTGCTTCACTTCTGTGGTACTTAGCAGGGATGAGAAAATATTCTAAGATATTTTTCCTACTTAGTCGGTGATATGAATTCTTTTAATCTGTATGTCAACTCCACCATACTTGAAATCCATTTCTGTTTGATAGCAGCCTGAGAGGATGCAGCCAGTGATTTCAAAGCACCTCAGAAAAAAGCCTGAAGAAAACAGTATCTATGAGTACTTATGTTGGCTGCCCCTGTATGAAGGCCAAGCACTGAACAGCCTTCCAGCCTAAAGGAGGGCTGAGACACTTTGGCAGGGAATGGTAACTAACTTGCAATGCATCTGGTCTGTGAATAATATGATTTAACTTCCAGGGCTGCCAAATGCTTGGCAGCATTAAAACCAATTAAAATGAAAAATGCTTTGTATTATAATCTGAAAAATATCAAACAAAATTCTTCTCCTTGCTTCAAGCTCAAATTTCACATGGCATTAGTATAACTCAGGCATATTTTCTAACCAGGTTTGACTCCACTGGAACTTGCCCTGCCGTCTGTAAAGTACTTTGTCATTGCTTGATGCTACTATCCCTCGTTTGTATACAGACATCTGCATTACATTTGATCACAGACACACCAGATTAACAGGGAGAATACTGCTGGTTCAGCCAAAACGCCACAGAATTTAAGGTTTTACAACATGAAAATCCGGGATGATTTCTAGGCCGATTGCTAATGAGCAGTGAAAACTTAGGAGTCTGCTTCTCCAAAAGAGACCAGCACTATGAGTGCTGTGCCTGTGATACGACTCACCTGCTCCCTCATCAATCAAGTTCCATCTGATTTTTGTACAGAGCAACTAAAAGGGCTTTTTTACAAATATACAGGTTTTCAGCCACCGGACATGCATTTAATAGATAACTCATGAAGTTACACTGTAATTACTATTTTGGCAAACTCTCTTTTTCCTTCTTTATCATCACTTTTATTGTAACTTGCTTATTTAGGAAATACTCATGCTGCCAGACAGTTGTAACAAGTAACAACACTCCGATATTCAATTTTGTTCTTACCTTCACTTCATAGAACTAGCAGTATTGTATCTTTTCAGACCTAGCATTCCTAAGTATTTAAATTTTATGAGTCTGGACTATCTTTCACTGCTGAGCTTACCATAAACCTGTACAGATTTCATAAAACCAATAATATCTGACAAAGAATGTGCAATCGCCTCACCAATTAAATCATTCATGAGTTACAGTATTCCCATGGACCTGTATGTGTTGATTGCTTTAAGAATTTCCCACCATTAAATGGGAAAACTGCCTCTGAAGTTATTTATTGCCAGCAAAAGCCTGCCTCTAAGTAGGTTAGTTGTCACCAGCTGAAGCCCAAGACTATCATTGTCTTCAGATCAAAATTAGCAACTCTCAAACCCACCTTTTCAAAGTCAGCTCAAAATATTTTAGTAGATATGATCACTTTCGTAGATACTCATTATCCTGAATTACACATCCCACCACAACAGGATACGTGAGCCTCTTAAAAAGGGTTAATATTTTCTGAGATGCAAAGTTTCTCACACTCTTTATCTCTACAAAATAACTTTTAAAACTGCCTCTGCACCAAACTGAAGCAGCATTCACCTCCTCTTCTGAGTGAAACTGTGGGTTGTGAAGGAGGTGTGCCCTTTCAAGCTGATGAAGTGGATCAAGTCTCTCTCCTCTTTGCCTCCAGTGATTTCCCAACTTTCCCTTTACATTGACACCTCTGCAATCACAAGCTGAGCCACTTCAGGAAACTGTTCTGGCTTCAAACTAATTACTTTCATTTACAGTAAGGAGGAGAAGGACTAGCAAAACTATAGCAGCCTGGGTTTTAAATAGTTTAAACTATCCTTTAACCACACCTCAACCCTGCCAGCAGACCTAGCAGAAGGTCAGTCAACAAGAACAGTTAAAGTACTTCTTTATATGCTCTTCCTCATAAGACTGGCATCAAACATATGAATATAAATTCCCATACACATTCCCATTCATGTTCACATTGAAATTGATTCCTTCACTGACAGTTCTGTGTACTTTCCATTATACTCTTCCAGATGTGGGCAGATCAGAGAAATCCCCTCTCTGAGTTTGCTGTACAAAATCCATACCCACACACACCAGGCAATCTGCAGAGGGTTTTCCTGCCAAGCCTGTGTGTATTCAGATTTGTGTACTAGTTTAAACAGTACAGATGAGAGTCAAACCCAATTTGCAAATTGAGCTACCAGGTCTTGGCAAGAGTTGCAGCAGCAGCAGCTAATTTCTTTTAATTGAACAGGCCATATTAAGATATTGGAATGACTCCACCACAGTCTTAAATCCAAGCTGTGTTTTGCAGAAGTGGCATTTAATCAAATATTAGTTGACTTTATTACAAAGTCTGTTTTGGTTTGGTAAGCAAATTAAATAATTGCATGCCACCCTGGTAAAACAATTCCCTTGAATTACAAGGCTGTGACAGAAAAGTTCAGACTTGATCTCTCCCTTCCCACTTACTTAATATTCTTACAATTAATATTCTGACAAACACAAAGAATAGGTTAGTTTGAGATTCTCCCTGATCACACCTTGTTCTAAAGAACTGTTTGCCAAGTGGTAAGGAAACTGGTCTCAATGTGAAATGTGATGCTGGAGCAAAGCCAAAGCTAATAAATTCTGCAAGAGGGAAGTGGAGGTGCTAGAACACCACCAGGTCATGCAAGTATGGGCAGAGACCTACCAGACGGCCTAACAAGGTGGCAAGAAGTCAGGGAAGTGGCAGTAGTACAGAAACCACAGAAATCCAGCTACAAGACCAAGAGATGTTCTGCAGGGTCTTTTGGTCTGTCTCTGTATGGGAACAGGCCTGCAGCAGCCTTCCAGCCACTGGACTGGGACACAGCTCCAACGCAAAAAGATACAGGCTCCTTAAGCCAACAGATGCTGTAAATCACAGTTGTAGCCAATAGTGACAAGAACAGGGGGTACACCTCTCCTCTGACTGCCAGTCAGTTCTGCCTGGCCCCATTAGTCCTTACACCGGGGTTTTGGTCCCTTCTCCTACACTTTTACCCTAACATGGATCCCTAGCTATTCACTTCTTTGAACTGTATTATCAACTAAATGCTCTTAAGCCCATTTAATGCTATTTTCCCAACCCATTTAATACTATTTTTAGTTCTGGGCTGTCTTCTGTGCTAGTCTGTACTTACTTGAGCAGCTTTTCAAAGGCATCCATGAAGTCTTCACTTGTCATCAAGACACAAAAAATACTTCTCCTGATATCAGTGTTCATTCTCTGCTTCCGAGCAAGCTCCATTATCTTTGAGCTCACCTGAAAATAAAATTATACGCTATTTTAGTTCTGAATTATGCTTGATTTAAGACAGTTATTTCTCTGCAGCCGTGAATAATACCACTAATAAAGCTCTCCAATAAACTATGAATCAGCAATCCAAAGGTCCTGAGCTTTTGTCCAGAGGCACAGAGCTTTTTCAAATATGGAAATACATTTTAATCTATTTTCATTGTGCCAATCATTTTTTAAGATGTGCTGCTCTGATACAAGTCACCATGACCATCTCACCACAGTACTTTTAGAATCAGCTTGGATATTTGCCACAGACAGACAACACTGTAAGAAATAAATGAAACGGTTTTATTACAAGCAGTATTTCTATTGTTGCCTCATGATGAGGAGTTTTTGTGACAAGGGGTGTTCTGCAGTTGCCTGTGGCCACAGTTCTGTTGCAGCCATGACCTGTTAATAGTTGTGATCATGTTACTGTTGCTTACTGTTGCTATATAGAGGCAAACTGGGAAGATTGTGAGACAACGAAGCCAATCAAGGCTCATTGCCAAGGACCATGCTGCTGGGAAAAGGGAAACAATCTGACAGGTCGGCTAAGACAACCAACTGACTGGCAAAAGGAAGCGTGAGCTGGCCCTGAGAGACCCAATCCAACTCAAGGAAAAGGCTATATCACCTTTTAAAGAAGAAAAGGGGCAGAACTGAGCATGGGAGGGATGAGGGAATAGTTATGCAAATCAAGAGACCTTATAAGAACTGCCCACTCCCACCTTAGGTGTGCTTTCAGTCTGCTACACAAGGCAGACCTGATCGCACCCAGCATGCTGAGAATAAAGTTCTTTGTTTCACTTTATTTGGCCGTCTTCAAAATTTTAATTAGAGATATTTCTCACAACACTACTGGCAAATCCACTTCTAAATCAAGCCTCTTCTTTCACTTTTGCAATTCCACAGGATAAGAAACAGCAAGCTACACCAAAATATTTGTAGTAACAGCTTTTGTGAAGTGCATCAGTACATTTTAAAAATATAACAGCAGGATTTAGTCTTACAAGTGTCCGCGAAGGCTTTTTTTGGTGGGCTCTGCAATTAACTTATTCACCCGTAGGAAGAATCTTCAAGAGATCACGTCAGACCTGTAACTAGCACTGCCTGGATTTACCTTTCCTATGTGCAGTTTTTGCTGAGTCTTGCTGTTTGTGTCACTGATCATTGGTGCTCCACTCCAGGATGACCCTACGATCCACCACCGGCCAACCTGATCGGCACTGAGCAGAGATTCCAGGGAGACACGGAGCTGAGTGTCCTTTCCCGAACCACTGCTGCGAACCTTGAATAACAAAATACAAACAAAAACCAACACAAAAGCTTTTATTTGAAACTTTTTTTTTTTTTTAAGAAAACAACAAATATTTTAATGACTTAAAATTACTTTTGAACAAATACTTTAAACAGGTAAGTTAATCTTCATAAAGGTCTTCCCACGTTTCCTGCCCAACTTTTGTTTCAGTCAGCAGCCTGAAAAGGATTTACAAGCTTCCCATATGCTGCAATTTTTGAAATTCAAAAAGTTGTATAAATCTACATGTAGAAGCTCCTGATTTTTTTTTTTGTTTTAAAAAAGAGGTAATAAATTAAAAAGTAGTCATCTTCCAATCACAAAATTTGACTAGAATTCGAACAATGCTGATACTGAATATGATTTGCAGCATCTTACAATCTGGTCACAATTTTCCTTTTGAACACTTGGGATTATTAAACAAAATGACACAACAAACTGCCTTAAGTTCTAAACAGTTCAAATAACAAATGCTAAATTCTTTGAACAAAATAAGAATTTTCAACAGAAGAGTCTGGAAGTGTATCAGGATGACCATGAAAATTTAAGAGAGGAAATTCTACAAACTAGGTTACCCAGCTTGTTTTTGTCTGGCCTATTATCCTAATATGCACATCCAACACTTATAAATGACTTTCATCCCTTTTATACTGCGTTGTTCTAGACAAACTGTCCTCTGTCATACAAAAAAAACCCCAAAACCAAGAAGAAAGAACATCCAGGTTTTCTGAAGTGTTAGACTTGCAAAATAATTCTCAGGAAGTTAGCAGCAGGTGTGTGCATCCAAAAGCAGAATCTGTCATACTGACTCATTTTTTGTACACAATCATTGAACATCTCAACAATCTTTTTCATATACCTTTTACAGGACTTTGAGGCAAGGTCTTTGGCTAAGTATTTATGTCCTTTCTCAAACTGTTCTGCAGAAGGCTGGACTGGGAGAGAACAGCTAATGATTGTCCACCAGTTTCAGACTGTTAAATGAATTAAGAATACTGCAGTCCATCAAGACAACATACAATACAGATAATTACTCCTGGTTTAAGGATAACTGGGCTATATAGGCCAAGAAAGTTCTCACCAGTGTTCTTTGCAACTTGCGGAGTCTTTCAACTGGCTCAGGGTCGTAGCCAGGGATCTTCCGCATGTCGTTATTCCTTAGTGCCAACATGGTCTCCAGCATAAAACGAACCTATTGGGAAAAGAAAGGTTTCTGTGGATCGTGTGCTGTGAGTTTATTAAATACAGTAGAGAGTGTACTTCGAAATTACAACTCTGTGAGAATAAGCAGCTCAGCTGGCAATATAGATTTTAGGTTACATGAATACAAATGGACGTTTACCCCTATTATATTAATTTGTGTAAAAACGTCAACTCAAAGCTTAATCTGTTAAACACCACGTCTCAGAGACCACTTTTTGAAGTGTACAAAGTATCATCAAACAGAAGCCCTGTCCATTGCATAAGACACAAAACAGTCCAGTCTCACCATCACAAGCATTTTGGTTTCTGTCCCAAGTACTAACAGAGCAAGATAGACAAGAAGAATGCAAATAACTGAATGCAACAAGCAAACACTAATGGCAGTTTAAAACATAAGCAGAATGTAGCAGAAAACATTTTTGTAAATTAAATAATGTAGCCAGCTACTTATTAACATCTATTGAGAAGATAAAACCCTTTAAAACACACACATACCCTAGTCTGATCCTGGAATTTCTTCTCTGCTGTGCTTGCTTTCCTCTGGGCTTCAGTAATCAGTTCCTTCAAAGCCAATGCATCATCTTTTCTTAAAGAAAAGCCCACGTTTTTCAGAAGAAACAAAATCAGTTCAATCTCTTTTTCAGTGAAAGTGCTAACAAGCTTTTTCAGAATATCAAAGATCAGCAGGCAATGAACCACATGGAAGTTATAGAGATGAGCAATCAAGGCAAGCAGATTTTCACATTCTTTCCCTTCAGCATCACTTTTACATAGTTCATCAAATTTCTTCACCACAGCTTCCAAAAAGTGAGCACCGACCTGGCAACAATTCCATTAAGGAAGGAAAAAAAAGTCCAGCAGTTAACTGTAAGTAGCTTTTATAGACATCTGTAAAACATTCATTTTTGGGTCATTGCCACTGTTAATTTTAAAGAAATATTGTAGCTCCTTTCAACCATCATGGATGTTCTACACTAGCATGCACAAACATCTAAGTGGTGTGATGTTTTCATAAAAGTTTATGTTATTTACACCTCATATATATGACATCCAGTTGTCTTTTAAAGCCTGTGCAAGAAAAACACGTTATAAACTTATGGTACACACATGTCAGCATTTGTTTACATAATTTTCATGGACACATATAAGCAACTTTCCAGCTGTCAGGCTAGCATGCTGCTACTGCTAGTCATTCATCCAGTAAAAGCTGTATGTCAAAACCCAAAGCATCACTAAGCTCAGTATTCCAGAACAAAATCCTTAATGCAATAAAAAGTAATATTGTGAAACAACCCCCAAAATACCAAGTTTTCACAGCTTAGGCTGATTTTAAAGTGGGGATAATTCTTAGCCATTTGTCAACAACACAGTTTAGAAAAGAAACTTTGTAATCTCTATATTTCTGAAGAGAGGGTTGATGCTCAAGACTGGAATTAGAAAGCATACCAAAACATTGCTGCTAAACAAGACTCTCCCCATTATTATGGTGCTAAAATCTGCTGACTGCTCTTATGAAAACCAGAAGTCCCAGCAGCAGCACTGACTTGCATTACAATTCTTGACTAGCTTAGGTTTTAACTATCCAGTGACTGCACAGATGTATAAACACAGCTACTGGAATCTCAACTTCTGCATTGTTCAGCCTAATCTTTGATCCAGCTGTACTATCACATTTTCATGTAATGCACATTCTACATTTATTTTACAGAAAAAATAATGAGGTTTTGTAGTAACTTAAATACTACAGTCTTGGATTCAAAGGTGTAACCATGTCAGTGGTACAGAACACAGTCTGGATATCATCTACCTATTTCTGACATCTATTAGTATATGTCTATCTAAACCTCATTACCAGGTGTCTTTCAAATTCTGAAAATATTTTGATTCTGTTCTTAACAGACCTTTGTAGTATTATATTGTATTTCTAGTCAGAACTGCCATTCAAGCAGAAGAGTGACAAAATAGAAGTTTAGTATCAAGGCTGCACAGAGAAAGCTGCTGTAATTGCATCCATCTGATATTTAACATGGTTTCAGAGCCAGCATTCAGGCCACTACATGAGAAACTGAAGAACTTGCATCCATATACCTTTTGCATTGAGATGTAGGGAAAAAAAGTGTAATTTGATGGGAATATGGTGCTGAAACACCTCAGTTCCCTGACAGACACTTCACTGACATGAGCTAAAATCTTTGACAACAGTAGCTTCAGCATCTCCCTAGCAGTAAGCAAGAGAGATTTTATCTCAATCATTCATCAGCTTTAAAAACACAAAAGAAAATCCCCCCCAGAATTACCATACTTTTTTTATATAAGTTTTTTATATTCCGGAGTCATTATTTTACCAACTTCATTCCACTGATAATTTGGGTTAGAAAAGAACGTTTTTCCACCAGTGTGAAAGGGTTTCTGCAACTGTAACACTTTTCTTATCTGGATAGACATCATTCATAATCAATACCCTCACATACCAAGGACAACAAAAATGGATTAGTGTAATTAAAGGGAGGAGAACTTGAAGCTTAAAAATTTTTGGTTCCTGGATGCAGAAAGATTTTGATGAAAAAATTGCGTTTTTAAAGCCAATCGATGGTAACTCATGGAGGAAATAAAATCAGACAAAGCAACAGACTTGGACCCTTTCACTTGTGGACAACTTGTAAATAAGCTACAATTATTGACGAAACTCAACTAAAGATGCTTTTTAGTGACACATAATGAAAAATGACACGGCAATTAAAACAAAACACCAAGGAAAACACTCTACGATATGTATTATTAAACGAAATTAGTCCCAGACACAAGAATTACCTCAATTCCTACATTGTGATGAAGAATGCTAACCAAAAGGACATGCTCCATCACCAATCTCGTAGGCATGGCAACCGCAGTGACACAGGCGTTCATGAGAATATCTGTCAGAGTGTCATTCATGTCCTTTCTGCTGTTGGCCATGTAGAGCTCTTCCATCTGTCCACTAATGGAGGACAAGTTTGGTTCACTCAGCCTATGGAGAAACAAAATCCAATGTTCACTTTCTCTTCTCTTTTACACAGTTCCACAATTTTGAGTTTACCCAACAAACAACGATTCTTTTCAGGGAAACTAGAGTGGCTTAAGAAAATTTGAAAGATGGAAAAGATGACTGGAAGGGGCCTTGTGTTTCTTTCTGTGCTCACTAAGCTAAAAAAGCAACATATTTAAATCTTGTGTAGCTTTTAAAAAAATATTTACATGTAAAAACACATTAGCAGCAGTATTTATAAAGCACTGTTGATGTGCTTTCTGTCCCACTGAACAGATTTATCAAGAAAACAGACTGTGCTTAGCAGTTGTAACTACAGCACATCACAGTCTTTGAAGAAATTAAATATGCAAATAATTCCTACTTTAATATAAAAAGTATATCAAATTTCAAATAATTGAACAAACTCTAGTCTGCATTTTACAGACAACAGATTAAAAAATGCCATTAGATTTCTTATTTTAAAAATACTCTTAAAATTAAAATGAACGGTAACTATTTTTTCTGTTCTAAAGTTCTTTAAGTTACGTTGTGTTGCTCCTTCTCAGTCACAGTGTTGGAGAAATTTAATAATTTAAAAAAAGAAAACAGTGGGTTTTTTTGGAGGGACTTAAAGCTCACACTGAGGGTTTTTTATAAGCATACTCCAACTGACACTTAGTGAATTATACCTACCACTTGCAGGCGGCTGCTGTGTGGAATTCTGCCCAATCTTAAATTTATTTTCTAGATTTTTCAATGTCTATAATGACTAACTTTGAAGAATTTATATCAACACGGATAATTATTCTTAACAATAGCAGACATGATTGCCAACTTAAAATCAGCTTGTGGAGAGAAAAGTCATATCCTTGTCACTTGGCTTTGACTGATGAGCACTGTCACAATGAACCAGAAAGATTAACAACTTTCCTTATTACATTACCTATTAATGAGGCCATTCACCATTTTCTTCAGTCTTCCCAATTCTTCTCTTTTCTTGTCATCTAGCGTGTCCTGAGCTCTCCTTGCTTGAGGGGGAACATACTTTGTAGCACTGTGATTATGACTCTTACCAGGAAAAGAAGAAAATAAGATACCAGATGAGACCAGTATCTTAAGTACTTGAACACCAACATACATTTCTATTTAAGATTAATACACCAAACTTAAAGATACATCTTACTATCTAATAACCAAAACCAAAGAAACAAAATACAGAAAAGAAGCAGGCAAGAAGTTACCCTTTACGACCAACTTGAGAGCAGCAAAGCCCCTCTTCCCTATACATGAAATTTTCTTTAAGCTATGGTTACTAAAACCTGACATCCTAGGTCTTGGGTTTACCCAGGTTTTATCAGTGACAGTTTAGGTTAGTGCCACGAGGGCTGTGTGACCTCCTCTCCTCCACTCATGCTACAAGGAGTAACACAGGCAGGGCCTCTGGGATCATTTAGAAGTAAATCTTTGGTCTGTTGCTAATTGGTCAGATGCTAATTTGGTCAGACACTAATTTTAACACAAGCTGTCTTTGCCCATAGCAGCAGCCTTAGGTATTACCTGCCACCATCCTGACTTGGGGTGGTGTCTATCAGCTGTCCCTAGGTCCTGAAAGACCTCTTAAGTCAACCCTGCTGCTGGGCCAGGCACGGTTTTGAACCAGGACAACACTTCACGCGGCCCACGACTGGACAGCAAACACCTGTGCTTTACAGAGCCCGTGTAACTCTGTTCTGTGTTCTGGTCGCCGCATGTGCTTTGAGCAGTAGGCTTGTGTTATCAGAAGCGAACATCCCACTCTCCTACCTCATCCTCCTCTTCCTCCTCCTGCTCCGGAGGCTCGCTGGCCTCTGGCTCCTCGCCGTCCTCGGGGGATGAGGACGAGCTCTCGCTCTCCCACTGTCCTTCCTCGTCATCCCCCTCGGAGGGGTCTGAGGCGTCTTCCTGATCCTCCTCGTCTTCCTCCTCATCATCCTTCACTTCCTCCTCGTCCTCCTCCTCATCATCCGGCTCCGGCGGGCGCTCCCGCGGCCTTGGCTTAGTTTCCTTCTCCTTCCCCTCCTCCTCCTCGTCGCTGCTCTCGCAGAGCCTGCTGAGCCCGGCCCGGGTGCCCAGGGCTCCCAGCACGTATCCCAGCCCGTCCCGCAGGAAACTCTGCGGCACCCGCTCCACCGCGGGCCCCTCCTGCTTTCTGCGCCGCTTCCCGAGCCCCAGCTGCCGCTCCAGCCGACGGATCTCCTTCTCCTCCTCCTCGTTGGCCTCCAGCAGGGCCCGTTTCCGCGCCGAGGCGGCGGCGGCGGCCGAGGGGGCCGAAAGCGCTGCTGATGTCGGTGCCGACACCGGCCCCGGCCGCTGCTTCCCGGCGGCGGGCGAGGCCGAGGCCGCGGGCCGGGCGGCACGAACCGGCTTGGCTGGAGCATGTTTAGCCGGACCGGGCTTGGCCGGAGCAGGTTTAGCAGCAGCCGGCTTGGCAGAAGCAGGCTTGTCCGAGTCAGCAGGAGCCTCCACCAGCTCCCCGCGTTGGAGTCGTCGCCGTCGGCTCCGCTTGAGCTTGCGCTTCTCCTTCCTGGCTTCCCGGCGGCTCCTGCGGCTCGGCCTCTCCGAGTCCCTCAGCAGAGCCAGCGGCGGCTGGTCGCCGGCCGCCTGCACGAAGTCGTGCACCGCCTGCCGCAGCCGGTCCAGCTTGCCGCCGCGGCGGGCGCGGGCAGCCCTCGGCCGCCTCATCCCCTTCGTGCCGCCCGCAGCCACGCCGCGCCTGGGCGCCGCCATCTTGGGGCAGGGCAGGGCCGCACCGCCTCTTCCGCCGCGCGGCCGCCATGGCGGGCACAGCGCCCCCTGCTGGGCGGCGCCTCAGGCGGCCCCAGCTCCGAGCGGGCGGGACCCTTGAGGCACCACAGCAGTAGAGAGCCCCCTTTTGTGCATGTATATATATGTATTTAAGAATCCCAGAGTCAGTCAGGTTGAAAAAGACTTTCGAGATCATCTAGTCCAACCTATGACCATGTCAACTAGACCGTGACGCTGAGTGCCACGTCCAGTCTTTCCTTAAACACCTCCAGGGACAGGTGATTCCAGCACCTCCCTGGGCAGCCCCTTCCAATGCCTAATCACCCTTTCTGTGAAGAAATTCTTCCTAATGTCCAACCTAAACCTTCCCTGGCACAGCTTGAGACTATGTCCTCTCATCCTGTCACTGGTTGCCTGGGAGAAGAGCCCGACCCTCACCTGGCTACACCCTCCAGCCAGGCAGTTGTTGGAGAGCGATAAGGTCACCCCAAGCCTCCTTTTCTCCAGGCTGAACTCCCTCAGCTGCTCCTCACAGGACTTGTGCTCCAGACCCTTCCCCAGCTCTGTTGCCCTTCTCTGGACACGCTCCAGAAAGAAAAGGTTACTAAGCCTTGTCTATCCTCTTACACCAGGGAAAGGAACCATTTGTCTCTCACAGCCCTGGCTGTAGTCACAAGGGTCCCGCTGGGCACAAGGCTCTTGCTGACACTGACACTCGAGGTGCTGAGGCACACCAGAATCCTGGCCTCTCCTCCACCTGCCCAGACCCACATTTTAAGCCCCTTCCAGCCCTGCCAAGCTCAGGCATCTCTTCCTGAGCGTGGCAGAGACAATGTCTGCGTCCACAGTCTCCGTGGAAGTGCTGCCTGCTCTTGGGACGTTTCCATCCACAGCAGGGTGCAGGACAAGCATCCCTACCACAGGGATATATCCTCCCCGCTCTGCACAGACAGTGACAACTTGTCTGTCGTCTATGTGATCAGGAGGAATTAAATGTCCCATGGCAGTTTGCTGCTGTCAGCAGGAAAACCAATTGGTTGGTCTTATTTTTAGTCTCTTTGCTGTGCTCCAGGGTTATGCAGCCTGCCTGGTGTGTGCCGGTTCCAGTCATGTCTGGCAGATGACCAGAGTTTCCCAAAACACTGAATTTCCCCCCGTTTCATCAAAAACTGGGCAGAGGAGAGAACTTCTTGGCTGAACAAAGTGCCACCAGATGAGCTTAGACGTCAGCGGACACCAGAAAAATATAACTGAAAGCCAGCACACATGACCCGGTTTCAGAAAAAGGTTTGGTCTTGAATCTCCTGTGGGGACCAAATCCATAGGAAGTCAGGCTTCATTTTGTTTGTCCTCCTTGCACTCCTGACCTCTCTTGGACAATGAAGTACTGCACAGGACTTACATTTTACCTGAAAATTTAATATGGCTCTATTACTCTGAAGATTAGTTTTGTCTTTCTATGCATTTTTCCATGTTCTCTGATTACATCATATATCCTAGATGACCCATGCCTCAGAAATCTAGCTTTCTCAAGGGTGATGCATAATGAATCTTTCACCCTCCGTGACAAGATACGTTGCATTGATTTGTCAAGGCATTCCCTTTGCTACATTTTAAACCATATATTATGCTGTAATTTATTGCTGGGCCACTCTTTATTCATGCACAGATGGCTCACATGCATTTTGCATCCTATTTATAGATTTATTGATAACAGTAATCCAGCAGCATGCCAGAATGCAAGATAAATACAGCTGAATATTATATGAGAAAATATTAGGTGCTTTTAAAGCTTCGAGATTTGCATCTTCCTTCTGTCTCATCATGTAATTTGTCATTCAGGGCAACAGAGCTTTCCAATAATGGGAAATTTCACGTATCTTCAAAGAGAGAAAATGCCAATATTTACTTTCCTCAGTGCTTCACGTCACAAAGCAAAATATGAAAAGCTTGTGTTTTGCTGAGCCCCATAATCCCAAATTTGAGTGAAAATGGGCATGCAACTTTTGTAAAAAAATGCACAAGTAGAGTTATTACTACTTACTAATAGACTAATCCTGCATTCAAGTCTAATAATGCCATATAAAAAAACCAAAAAAACAAAAAAACCCAAGCATTTCTGAGACTATATTAGAATATTGTGGTTTATTATTTCATTTTACCAATTTGACTTCAAGTACCTGGTAAATACAGTCTTCTTAGGATCTAAAATGTGAATAAATTAGAAACTCCTGCCAATGACTCTTCCAACTTTCCTGTGTTGTCTAAATATCGGAAAAGGGAGGAAACACAGTTTCCATTTTACGAATTTCACATTTAGGCCTCTGTATCATATGGGCATCACTTACCAAATAGGAATTCTGAATCGAGGGAACATTTTGTAATTGTTCTTTGTCTTGACAGTGATCCCACAGCAAAGAACAAGCCACAAGGGCAGGTTTCACATTTACAATGAAATTGAGCATAATGGCACAATTCACTGGAAATGAGAGTTCGTATAGAATTGTTGCTTCCTGCTGAGATAATCTTTGCCAGCAGATTTCCTTTCCTATTAAATTATATTCAGGGATTATTATTTCTCACCCCTCAGCAGAATGAGCGGAATACAATTGCTTTAGCTGTCTGTCTGCCATTGTCTCCTGGTCACCTCCCACATGCCATGAAAATGTGATTTAGTGATTACATAATACACATAGGTAGATTCTGGTTCTCTTGTAATTTGCAGCTATTGAGAATATTTATCACCACAGGAAATATGAAAGCAGCACCAGAAAGACTTTTAGACTGAGCTCATAAAGGTTGTTTGCTCTTATCAATGGAGAAAATAGCCTGATTCATGTAAGAATATGGCTTTAAATCCAAAGCTTTTTTTGACTTTGCAGACTAAAAATTTCATGCCAGAATGAATTTATTCCAAGCAGTGAGAGCCTCGGAGCAGTGCAAGTTGCTTGAAGACTCTGCTGTGAGTCTCTAGCACAGCATGGACTTGAGGTACTGCTTCCTTCCATGTCATACTATTACCACTGGGATCAGCAGAACTGAAATTTGGTCTGCTGGGAAAGATTGTCTGTGGAAGAATACTTTTCCTCTGGAAAACATTTTCCAGAGTCTCAAAGCAGTACGAAGTTGTTGGCTCTCAGATGTGCTTCAGTCCTATTTCAGAAGATATTGGTAGATGAAGAAAGCAATTTCCTTAGTGTTTTAAAGATACCTCTCTGTTGATCAGAATCTTGGTGGTTTTTTTTTTTTGTTTTGGATGGTTTATTTCCCCCCACTCCCCCTTCCCCACCTCCAGGGTCTATGTGCTAAGCAACTTCTGAAATCTTGGTCTTTAAACAGCTTAAGCCACACGTGATGAAAACTGACTACACAAAGATTCTCGAAAAATATCTGTTCTGGGACTTGCTCCCACAGTTTCCACCATCTTTGTACCTGACCTTGGGCTGCTCATTTATCTTTTCCATGCTGCTTTTGTAATAACAAAATGAGTTATCTTCCATCATTCTGAGACTCAGTTATATCCTCCTGTATCTCCAGGTTTGTCTGCTGAAAAGTAGCCACCCACAGCACCTCTGTGGGACCCCCCTGAGGGGCTTATTACTGACTCTTTTCTGGGGCTGCCCCAACAGATTTGCTGACCAAAAGCTGTTTGCTTTGTTTTTCATGTAATTGTTCTCTTTCAGTCCCCAAAATCAATGTCCCTTCAGTCCATGCTCACTAGTGACACTCATTAAGAGAGATCTATGTTAATTTAAACTCATTTAGGGTGTCTGATTGAGAAAAAGTTGGAAGTAATCACATGAATATCTCAAAAGGGGATGTCTGTAGCTCCCCCCCCTCCACTCCAAAAAAAGAAGCAGCTGAAAGTGGAAGCTTCAGATGGCAAAACTCGAGTAGAGAGAAGATGTGTTCACCGATTTTAATCATTAATATCTTTTAGTTCATTGGAAGGAAGGAGTGGGTACTGAAGGTTATTATTTAGATAAATGATCCAAAAGACAAGCATAAAAAAGACAGATATGCTGAGTGAAAGCAGAAACCCATTTCCCCAATCCATTAGCATTTTTAGTTTTAAACTATAAGGAGATTATCCTTATAATATCCTTACGTGACACAAGGATGACTGACAAAATGCAATCACATTACTTTATTGTTATTAAAAGGAAAAGGTAGGTTGCAACTAAAATGAGCTGTTAAATTATTGTTTTGTGCACATCACAGTTTAAAAAAACACAATTGTAAATCAGAATAGCACCATTGATCAAAGCCTCACATTACAGCACTTTGCATTTCCTACATGAAATTTATATAATTAAAGCTTCTGTGCCAAGAAATGTCTCTGGGAGACTTAACTACGTGCTAAGCACTGACCTTATCTAAGGAACACTTGTATTGTATTGCCATTTATAAGGCAGTTTTCATCAAAAAAGCTGTAAACACATACCAAGGGACATTTCCTTTTCTCTCTGTTCTTTCTCCTTTGTTCTTAACTGCTTTGCTTTAATATACCAATTGTAATTCTATTCCCTGAAGATCATATGTTATTAGCTGTTTCTTTGATTCTGATAAGGCAACTTTAGAAAAAAAAATACTTGGAAGTAGGAGTGACACTGCAGAGTAAATACTTGTGAATGGTTGAATTCGACAAATTTCCTAAAATAAACAGTCACTATTACTTTGTTAAAATCACCTTGTACCTGCCCGTTTATCTACAGAATTGAAAACACTCACAGGAGTAAGTGTTGTGCCATTGACACAGGAGCAGTTGCAGCAGTAGTAGAGTGCAGCATTACTGTTCATCCCACTGCTAACACTGTCTTTTTTACACAGAATGTAAGGTGATGGTTCTCAGCGACAGTGTCCAGCAGGTTTTTCAGTTCAGTGAGGTGCTCCTAGCTGTTAACAAAAGTCTTAGTGCCTAAAAAAAAAGGTGAAAAGGTTTTCCTGAAGGCTTTGTTAAACATTCAAAATATGTGTCTGAGTCAAATAGGAAGTATCTGTAGGTCTTTCCAGGTTGACAGCAAGCTTTGGATCTGGTAACTTGTACTGAAACCATATCAATTTGTACTTACTTGTTGCCATTCTACATCTTAATCTCACTTCCTCTAATGCATTATGTTGTTATATATAATATAGTATTAATTTCAGACACAGTTCCTGTTCAGGAGCTCTACTTACCTGACCACAAGCACAGTGCAGCAGTGGAGCGTGCCTGCCCCATTCTAGTTACAGACCATTCTCTCAGAGTACTTTGAAACAGCCACACTGATTTAAGCCTGACAGACAAGACAGAGTTCTTCTTCCTTGGTTTGGGCACATCTATAGCAGAGCCAGTCGCCTTGCTCTCTGTTTATAGTCAAATGGAGAGAAATAATGATTTATAGGGAAAAAAGAACCCTCATCTGGGGCTTCAGAATCAGAATAGTCAGTGCCTTAGGCTCCATAACTCAGTGGTTAAAAAGCAGCCTTGCATGACTGGCTTAGCTGCAGGCAATTGCCTTGGGGATACCTGGTTAGGCGACTCATGTGCAAAGGACAAAGCAGCAAAACAAAACCGTGCATAGGTGACCTTAAGTAACCCCATGTTTACACAACTTCTGCCTGGCACAGATCTGACACCAGATCCCACCCTAATCTACTCCTACGCCTGCTGACATCCCTTTGAGTAATTGCCATCTTTCCAAACTGCAGTTTTGCAGCTACTTTAGGTCAGCCTCAACCTGCCATGCATTTGTGCAGTAATGCATTTCCTCATCCTTCTTCATGTTGGCACCAGGATTCATGTCACAGTCCACTAAATCCAACATTTTATCAGAATGAACCTGAGAAGTTTTTTAATTGGACTGGGTTAATTTTGTGATTCGGCTTCACAAAAAGGTGGGAAAGGGAAGAGAACTGCTCCTTTCAGTAGCAGTACAGGCTAAGATCACCCTAAATCAGTTAAGAAACCACACAATTAGCAGATTACAGAAATTACTGTGTCAAGGAAGCCTGCTGGAAGGACAATTATGCATGCTGCTTTAAAGGAGAATTCATTATTCAACAACTACAGCTGGTCCTTCTGTTGCCCAGTGTGTAAGCACTTGCACCTGTGCCCAATATGAAATAGGTTTTGAAACACAGGTGAAAACAGGAACAATTACTAAAAACCTTTTAGTGTAATTACATTGTTTGTAATGAAACAGTTTGTCTTTTTTGCTCTCCTGAATAATTTTCTAAAAAAAAAAAAAAAAGAAAGCATGCTAACAAGTAAGTTGACATTAAGAAAAAAGCTCTACCCAACTGTATGTGTGTGCCTAGGGAGCTGGCTGCTTCTGTACAGCTTGGATTTTCTTTTTCTCTGAAAATTTCTTCCTTGCTTGTTGGTGGCAAAAGTGTCTATTTATAGGACAACCCACATTTGTCTGGATGCTTTTCCCAAGTGGCAGTGTTAAGTTTACTGCATCCCATTCCTGTACATAATCATAGGAAAACACACACTTAAAATGAGCTACATGTAAGTATCATTTAGATTTTTATGATTACAGAAATCAGCTGAAGAGACAGTTTTATTCTTCATCTTATAATTGCAGTTGTAAATTCTTAACTGCAGGTGCCATATTTTCCTTAACTGTTTTAATAAATCCTCACAATGTGGGGCCTAATGGGGGACTCCTGCAGCACCATAATGAAAAGGAAACAACAACAAGAATAAACAACTGTGCCCTAGCTTCTAGGCCATGTCAAGGTATTGGTTTAAATTCCAAGCTCTTTAAGTACTCCTGAGTCCTGCATGTGAGTGGTTCCACTTCCAAGAGCTGTTACCTGTGTGAAGATGTTACTGCCTTGGTGAGCTCTGCAGATGAAAGAGGAAGCTTGAAAGGAAGAAAATCATACTGGCAATTTGACCATATATATATATATATATATATATTTCTTTTCCTAGTAGAAAAGGTAATTAAATAGTAATTCATGGCAGTAGTGATGATGATACCAGTCTACAGAAGAGCTGCCAATTTGCAGGACTCATTTCCTTTTCCTGTAAAACAACACAGGCTATGTGATCCTAATGCTGCTTTTTTTTGGTAAATTGATCGTGCCTTCTTTCTGTTTCAGTATTGAAAGAAACTTGATCTACACAGGACCAAAGATCAGATGTAACTGAGTTTCATCCCTGCTGTAGCAACATCCTCTTTGTAGTCTTGGGCAAGCCACCCATTATTTGAATTTTAAAGCTTCAATTTTTCTTATGAAAAATAATTATAAAGATGTTGTGGCAGTTAACCTGAACCACATTAGTGGTGGGAGAACTGTTTAGATGTTCTTGGTAAAAGATGATGAAGAGGAAGTTGTGCCAGGCAAGAAGTGTATTAGAGATACATCTGAGTAGCAAAATTCAAATACTGAACCTACTGAACCTGGGTGTCCCTAAAGATGAAAGAGCACCAAAATTTGGAGTTTAGTACAACACTGGCTACTTTTTAATTCACAGGGGCAAGCAGTTGGCCTGTTTTGTTAGAGATTTGGAATTTCACATTCTTTCATAACTTTTACATGCCCAATTTCAATTGTTTTTTCCCATCAGCAGAACAGTCATTCTCATTAGGAGACAAATAACGCAAATTGGATGCATTCAATTTGCATATTTGAATGTGCAAATGACCAAACTTCTCATTTTTCTTCCCAAGGACTGACCTCTGAGTCAAACAAAATGTATTGTACTCTAAGCTGAAAGTGGACTTCTCTACAATAAAGATGGCTGGGTGTCACAGGGCATCTGACATATTTTATCTAATTGTGATTCCAGATATTTGATGGCAGACAGAAAACCTGTGGCTGGATTTCACAAGAATGAAAAATTAGAAGTCAGTCTATATCCCAGTTTTTGTGTAGAAACAGAGGTGATTAAGTGAAATTATTATACTTGTTCAAGGCCAACATCAGAAATAGTTTTAAAGACTCTTGTTTAAGATTGATGTTACCAGCAACCTCTTGATGCAGACTGGGAATGTAGCCATGGAACAATCCCAACCTCCAGCAATAACGAAGCAGATTCAAGGTCACTTGCAAGCTGAGATGCTTTATATAGCACATCTCAATTCTTGCTTACATTCTAGACTGACCAAAGGTTCTTATAGTACCAAGGATTGTCCTTTTATTAGGTAATCACTATGAGTGATTATCAGATGAGGAAAACCTTGCCATCATTATCAGTGATGGACAATACACCATTATTCTGCAATAGAATTAAAAAATATCACCACACTTTATTCTTTAGTAACTAGGTGGAAGAACGGTGTGATCCAGTATTACTCTCCAGTTCCTTCAAAAATAATTACGTGCTAAAAATTGCAATACATCAAAAATTTAATTACACTAAAAGTGCTTACTAATGTTTTGTTATTACTCTGTTTAATCTTGGCATCTGCATGCCATCCATTAATTACTTCAGCAAAAACTATAGGTCACATTGTGAAGTTCTTATTATATTTCTATGTAGTCAAAACTCCCATTTTTTTTTCCCAGAGTGTAGCATAAGTGCATAAGCATCAATTTGGACTACATGTCTTTGTGCAAGCAATGGCACATTTAACAGGGGAAGATAACTAAGATAATGCTTCAGTTTGTGTATAGTTTAGATTTATCTGTAATAATGTTTTGAGTTTATAAGTCTTTAATTTTTTTTTGTTCCTATATTTAATTCAAGCAGCCATTTAAATATTTCCTCCATTTTAAAATTAAGAGTTTGTTTGGGGCAGAAACTGTAATGTTCCTCTTAAGAAAATAAAATATAAACTGCATAATAAAAGGATAAACTGGAGAGGCACTCCAATTGTAATTAAACTATATTTTTCTTTCTTTTATATACATACACATACAAACTCACATGAAAGAATAATATAAGCTGCTACTTCTTTGTAGAGGCAAAAATACTATTTGAAGAAAACTCAATAGACAGTGATTTTGTAAAAAAAAAAAAAAGAAAAAAGAGAGAAAAGGTAATACCTATACCTTGGTTAAAATTAATTCAGAGTACAAATTAGTATATATTCTGTCTCTTTTAAAGAAATTCTATAGAGGACACTATGTAACATTGTCTTCTATACAAGCTTATTTTAGCGCTATGTCAGGTTAACTGTATTTTGGAGAAATTTAGGTATAGATAAAAATAAGCACACACACATATAAATAGGTATGTAAATACACAAACACACATTATGGATAAATATTCATATGATATACAAATTCATCTAATGATTTGAAAATGTACACTTTAAAATCTATTGTATGAGTGAACCCCTAAACAAATTCTGCCAAAAAAGTGCAATAAACTTGTCCTGCTGACATTGTGCATAAGTATTTCTTATTCCATAACACAGGGCAGGAAGAACTATCTGAAAACTATGGTCTGTAGTTATTTCTTGACTCATGAATCCTTTATGAAGATTGTTTGTGCACAGAGCAAAAGGACAATATAATTTCTCACATTTTCTATTACTCTTGCTACTACAAATGGCATTGGCCAAACAGAAGAACATATTTGTGATTGCTTTGTGTGTATGATGTGGCTCACAAGCATTTCTCTCTGCAACAGTGGTGGCTGGAATAGCTCCCTTTGCTCAGTTATATTGTTCCTTCTACTGTGTGAACACAGAATGAACTGACCCAAAGAATTCATTCTGATTAAATTTTTTATTTTTGCCAGGTTATTTTCCCCAGGTCTGTCTGGCCTTGTACTGCTGTGTCAGTACTGCTGAGGGGCAGCTGGAACAAATGGAACAAGAGCAGAGCTGGACAGGATAAGTGCTACAGCCTGAGAGGTGCTTGCTCGAGTTCTTTTACAAAGAGCTCAGATGAAATCCTCACTGGGGTTTTTCAGAGGCTCTGTGGAGATTGTTAGCCTGCAGTAATTCAAAAACCAATTTGATGTAGGGAACCTGGAGTTGCCCAGTGTCTGCTGCAGGATTACTTCACAGGTGCCAAACTATGTGATAAATTTTAGAAATGTAATAGACAAAACAGCCCTTGATTCAGATATTCTGTAAGGTGCTTTGGGCCACAGAGAAGGAATCCAAGGCTTCCTTCAGAGCTCTTTGAGAGAAAAGCTAATGTTCCCTCACACCTGGCATGACTCAAGCTATGACAAGACAATATGAAGGCTGGAAGGATGTAGCAGCAGATCCTGCTGTGGGTGATGGAGTTGAATATGGGAGCCAGTGGTGGGGAGGCAAGACAGAGGAAGGGAAGGAATATGGCTGGCATTTCAGCCATAAAAGACTGTAGTTCACTAGGGTGCTGCCAGTGTTTTGCTGTGGGGTGAAGAGAACTTGGGAAGAGGATGAGCTCACTGTGATGCTATCCCTGCACTACAACAGAAAATCCAGATGTCTGCCATAGCCTATAGTGTTATTTAGGAAAAGAGGAACTCTCAATAATTAATTCCCTCACAGGTTTGCTAGCAGCCTGAATGCATTCCAAACTAAATGAGACTTTGGTAACACAGCTGAGTAGGGAGAAGGTCTGTCTGAGAAAGGCTGATTATTTTCTTACTTTGTTGATAATATCCAGGTGTTACTACATAATGAGACAGCAAATTGGTATGAAATTATATCCTCGTTATGCTAATTCTGGGGGCATGTGAATATGAATGGAGCAAAGCATGTGGGCTAGGATTTAAAGATGCTGATGGTATCAGGTCAGTGTACGCCCAGAGTAATGGCCCTCGGATACCCCCAGGGATGAAAGGACACGGTGTGGTGTAGGGTGGTGAGCTGTCAGGCTGCAAAAACAATGTTCAGTGCTCACGTGGCTACATAAATAGTCAAACTCTGTCATATGCTGTGCAGCACTACCGGTACTTCAAAGAAAACTACATCCTGTGCAATACTTCAGCAGTGACTACAAACTGCAGAGTTATTTCCTATGGTTTGTTGTTTTTACTATTCAGGATGAAGTGTCCTTTTTGTACCCAGGTTTTCTCATGTGCTTTGTAATGACTTTTCATCTACTCTTTCAGTCTATGTTTAGTTATTGGCAAATTAACAACAATGCAAAAGATATTATTTCTGTAAAAGCAAATAAATTTTGAGGTATCAACAGACAGGATTGGTGTGAATATTCATCACAGGATGAATATATCCTATGAAACCTTGTTAACTTTGTACTATCTGTACAATTTAAATAAGTGATTACTCACAGAATAAGATGATTTAGAAACAAAAAATCATCTGTCTCAAAGAGATGACATCTTTATAACCATACCAGTACTGAAAATAGAAAAACTAGATTCTGTTACGTTATCAGTAAGCAGTTTGTAGGGCATATGCTTCATAGAAGAATGAATGAAGGAATGGTGTACCTGCTTTCACATTGGAGAATTTTCTTGCCTCTGTGCTTCTCTAAAAACTCTGCAGCCTTCTATGCTGTGTGTGATACAGAGCCAGGATACTGTGGTGAGCTAAGCTTCTAATCAGCTCTGAACTCATCACATAATGGTTTATAGGGACCTTTATGCTTTTTTCTTTAGAAGGTGAGACCACAGTTCTGGGAAGGCCTGATTGCAGCAGCCATATCAACATAGAACAGGTGAAAAATAGGGGGAAATTGTCTAGAGGTAAAAAGCTGAAGGACACCCATAGCAAGGCCAAAGGCATGATTATCTCCTTCAGCCAGGGAGAAGATGCACTCCTCTGTCATGTTGTAGTTATTACAGGTTGAGCCAGACATGACCACACCTTTGACGAGAAATGGGGTCAGTGACCTTTATCAAACACTCATGGAAATGAAAGGATGACTATTGACACTTTCAACTTTATGTGGGTAAGGCTGGGAGTTGTCCCACTTCTCTCATACCAGCCATTAGCAGCTTGTAGGAGAACAGAGTGCACCTGGTCAGGAAAAGAAGACACCTTATGTTCAACAGGTTCAAGATGCAACTTGAAAGCCAGTAATGTGGGCAGAATTTTCTCTCTGCATTCCTCTGTTGAAAGACCAGGAGATCTGTGCCTTTTCTATATGCAGGATTCAACTGACAGTGAGAGGGCTTGGGAGGATTTAATCCAGGCCATGGATGAGATTTACTGAGGGAATGGCAAACAGACAGGCCAGGGAGCAGAGGCATTATCATGAGGAATTTTTAGCCATGCTTGCATACCTCTGTCTGGAATGTTGTAAAACCTGAGACAGAGAAAGATGGTGGCACTGTGTATACACAGTGGCATATGCTAAATCCACAGTACTTAGGGGGAATTGACAGGGCCTGTTTTTATAGTTGACTTATCCTAGGTTCAGGTGCCTCCATGAATTCTCAACTCTAGGAAGCAGCCTCAGATATGAGGCTTTCAACAGACTTTCAGGTATCAATGCTGTTCGGCAAGACTATCTTCTTCCAGGCAGAAAATGGGGCAGAGAGTGTAACTGGAACATTTGTAACATAGCTGGTGGGATCCCCAGCTTTCTGAGATCAGGGAAAAGGGATACGCCAGGACATAATAGCAGCTGATTCATGTCCACCTCCCCCACTCTTAAATTGTATATTGGACTTCTTTTTTTTTTTGTAATGGAAATGTAAACTGACATGTCCCTAATTTTCAAACACAGTACTTATAGAGATGTACACACAGGAACTTTCTCACAGCTCCAGGATAACTTTGGAACCCTGGTGGATGCTAAGCCCAGCCACAGAGGCAGATCACAGCCCTGAAGGCTTCTGCAACTGCCCCATGCCCAGAGCAATTCCTGTTCCCCAGCACGTTCAGCGGGGACCAGGCAGGGTGAGGAGTTTTTAGGTTGGATGTGGCTAATCTCTGCCACCTACCCAGAGGTCAGTAGGTAGATGTGGCGTAGGTGGAGGGTCCCAGTGGGGCTGGTCAGGGACATATTGGGACATTCAGGGCCCTGATATCCTGCCCCAAGGAACAGGCAAAGTACAGTGTCTGCTTGTACTTAGTCTGAATGTACTTTGAGATGTTCCAGGTGTCCCAAGGAACACAGGAAGACAGAACTACATCTTCCAATGTCTGATAAGTGTCTGCCTTGTTTGAGTTTTCCTCAGGAAAAAGGACTGACTTTTATGAGATAGTTTATCTTGTAGTTTTTTCAGTCTTCTTTTTAAGTGTGGCCTGGCTTTCAAGACGCAGTCCTTGGCAACAACCTCTCTATGCAAGTCGGGATCGGTAGAAATGAGCAAAGTGGATGACAGAGAAGTGTGTAGACAGTAGTCTGTAGACAAGCCTTGGATTTGAAGGTTTTGAAGGACAGCTTTTTCTGTGTGTTGTGTAGATTGACCTTTCCTCTTGCCCAGGTCAAGGGCTACAACTCAATAAAATGGGAAAAAACCCAAACAGGCACAGTGTGATAGGGACTGTCAAAGGGGTGCCTTACAGAAGGGAATGAGACGGTCAGGGGAGGTTCAGATTGGATGTTAGGAAAAGATTCTTCACTGAGAGGGTGGTTGGTCACTGGAATGGGGTCCCCAGGGAAGTGGTCACGGCGCCAAGCCTGTCAGAATTCAGAGAGCATCTGGACATTGCTCTTAGTCATATGGTTTAGTTTCAGGTATTCCTGCAAGATGCAGGGAGTTGGACGTGATGGTGCTTATTCTGTGATTCTGTGTGACACACCATATATAAAATATGGTCCAATATCACACACGTGCCTTGTAGCATAGACATGGATTGAGTATTCAGCATGGAGTATCTCTGCAGCTGCAATCACTGACAGAGTGGGTATAATTTGAGTTTAATGTATGGCTTACAGGACCTAAAATTAGGAAGAAAATATTTTAAAGAGTTGGATGATTCAGAGCCTATTCCTTGTTCTATCCTCCCACCTTCGAGATAACGTGAAATCTCTGGAGTCCTCCATTCAAATACTTAGATATGCCCAAATGTTTAAAGTCACTAGAGATGACTCTTGCTTTTATATGAGGGCTAGAGGACTGTATATCATCCCAAGGACTGAGAAGTCTGCCTTTTTTTTTTTTTTTTTGTTACTTAGAGGTGTAATTACTGTAATGTAATATCTACTTGAGAAAGGAAATTAAAATCTCAAGAAAAAATTAGCTAATTTTGCATTACGGGCATGATTTTTTTTAAAAGACCTACTAGAGCTGAGTCCAGTTTCTGAAAATAAGTATTGTTTTATGTTATAAAATAACCTGTTCTCGTGGTGTCAGCGTTTTCTGATAGACCAGTGGTGGAACGGATGAGTGCCATGTTCCATGGATCAAATATTGGTCACTGGAGCTCTATGAGAAGTGTAATCTTTAATGGGATAACGGCATAAAATTCTCCTAGTCAGGAGATCAGACCTGGCAGTTATAGTGGCTCTTTTTGGTCTTCCAGCCTTTGATGACTTTTACAATGGCAATAGTCTTATCTGGCAATGAGAAACCTTAGGATGGCAATGGGCAGGTGCTGTAAAATTGCATTTTATATCTGACTGTTGCAGGAAAAGATACCTGCTGAAATTTATTTGCCATGTCCTTGAACAACATTGAATTCTCCAGGTTAGGTGGTGGCTGTGGTGCAAACCTATTCATTTTGCTAATGAGACAGAGGAGGAAGATAAAGATTTAAAAAATGCCTGGCATCATATTTTATTAGTCACCCAATATAATTATTGACAGGGATCGAGGATGTTAAGTTCCAGAAAAAGACTACTTATTATCTTAACACTCCTGAGATGCATTAAACACATTTGAATTTAATTAGAAAGGAGTATCCATGATTTAGGAATAAATCTTGCACCTATTAATTTTAGAAATTAAGATGATTAATTTCCTTTAAAATTTCTAGCATTTTGGATAAAAGTCCTTCATAAAAGGTGCATGGCTTACTTTCAAAGACTAAATTTATGCAATATGATTTTGTCACCCGGACTGAAAAACGGTTGTAGTTTAATACTGGATACATTTTTGAAATGCCTTCCATGTGGTATTTAACAGTACAGTCATCTTAGTCATGATGAGTCAGGTACTGAATTTCAGGGAGGAAAAAAATAAACTACCAAAAATGGGACTTTTTATTGTTTAAGGATTTCACATTGCAACTTATCTTCTCCAAAAGCTGTAAAATTCCATCTCTCGAAACTACATAACTAAAAAAAGTAGCTTGAGAATAGTTCAGGCTGAGCACAGATGGTCCAGCAGATTAATGACTTAATTTTTTTTAAAGGACAGTGAGTACAGCCATGTTAAATAGTCAGGAACTGATAATATGGGTGGATATTTGCAGCTTCATCATTTATAATACAGCTAATGCATGGTCACATCTTTTACAATCAATAGGAGATTGGCAGAGTAGGATGTCTAATGAAAGATGTTGACTCGCCCACAAATCAAAGGAGGATATTCCAAAAGGACAGAGAAACAATGGAAGGTAAAGGATCAGCAATGTTTACAGAGAAAGCACAGAGTGCTGCACTGGGTAATGGTGATTGTGATGGGTGAGATTCTACAGCCTGTGTGGTGTGTCATGTCGATGTAACACTGTCACATACTCAACAAACCGAAGTGGAACAGGGCCTGGAGTCATTTAAAATGGTACCATGTGGGCACTTCAAGAGTGGAAACTAAACAGAGACTGAAGAGAAAGCACAGGACTGAAGAAAGCATCTGTTCTGGAAGAACAGAAACATCGTTTGTGACACTTTGGTTTCAGAGGCATCTGCTGGTTTTATTATTCAGCCAGTGGTAAAACGACATTAAGGCTTCTAATGATTATTTGCCAACACAAATAAAATTGACTTCATGCTCAGATAACTCTTTTGGATCCCATCATGGTGTTGCCATGGAACCAACCCGTGATATTGGCAAGCTCATATTCCATAAGGGCAAACATAACTTGCAACCAGTAAAGTAATTATTATTATTATTATTATTATTATTATTATATGTACTTAGTACATCAGGAAGTTTTCAAAGATGAGAAAAAAAATATAAAAACCCCCTGATTTTGTTTTAAAAAAACCAAACCAGAGATAGAAATGACTTTTTTTTTAAAGGATGTGTTTATTCTGGTCAGCAAACCACTGCTAATGCTACTGGCAGATGACACAAAAACATTGGCAAATACTGGAAATAAGAATGGTAAATTACGAAGATGAGCTAATCGTACAGAGCAATCTGAAATGTTTGTGAAGCAGAAAACAGAAGAATCTTGAGTCAAATTTCCGTGGGTGCACTGGGAACAAGGAGCTGAGGTCCTATCTACAGAACCGGGGCTGTATCTGGAGGACAGTGATTCAGAATAGAAATTGCAGATTGGTACTGGTTGATATGAACGAAGTTCAGAGGTAGCCACTCTTTTCTATGTCAAGAAAATGATTGCTGTAGCATTTGAATTAAAATGTCCCTAAAGCTGGCTTTACCCTGTGTAACCAGACAAGCGCCCATGGCAATCAAAACCACAAGGAAGCCTTTAATCTACAGCCAGACCTCTGATAGCAGGAGGACACAAGTAGACACAAGTGTCTTCAACTGCACTTTCCATTTGCTTCTGGGAAGTAACCATGTTTTTAATCTCTGAATATGTGTTCTGTTTTCCCCTATAATATTTAAAATGGTCTGTAATAAAAATACAGAGAGCATAAAATAAGGGGGTGATTTCACTCTGTTCATAGAATTGCTGAGACTGAGCCTGAAGTAGTTCTTTTGCCTGCATTTTAATAAGTGTGTTAAAAGTTTGGAGAGCATTCAGGCATGAAAGAAAAAGAATTGAGTTCACGGTTGAAAAAAATCTTTAAAGAGTAAATTTACTAAGAGTAGATCTTTTTAACTGACTGTAAAGGAGATTTTGAGGTGAATTGTGATTAGCAGGAATTAAATATTGAACACACCATAAAGAGAAGTAGTGACTTTTCACTCTTTTCATCTATCCATTCTAGTTGAACCCCTTTCAGAGACTGATTGAACCTAACACTAATTTCTGGGCTCAAAGCAGACACAGACTGGTGAAAGGGAGGCTTTTGTGTTTGTGTGTTTGCATTACACTTTTTGTTGGTTTGGTTTTTGAGTCCTCAACTCTGTAACAGTATTGACCCTGGCTGTAGTTTAGGAGTTTTACCAATAATATCTAGTTGAAGAATCAGCCAAATCAGCCATGGCTTCACAGATGGAGCAGATGTCCTGAATATTCCCTTTTATCTCATTCCTAATGTGGGGGTGTTTTTTGTTGTTCTTGTTTTTTGTTGTTCCTGTTTTGATTTGAGGAGTGCTCTGAATGCTCACAGTAGGGCATGAAAGACACTTAAAGGTGAATGGAAGCAAAATGAGCTTTCAGTCACTTCATGCTGCCTAGATATGGAACTGAAATTGTTCTAGATTCATGACCTGACTTATACTTCCTTTACTTGACAACACTGAACTCCTGCAGAGTTTATGCCTCTGCCTGTAATAAACTCTGCAGGTTTTCTGTCTCTAGGCTCCTACCAGAGAAGCAAACTTAAGCACTAGAAGGGGTTTTATTCATCACTGAATCCTATGTTATTTCAAATGTTAATTTCAAAAGCTTGTTCAATTACTTTGATTGTGCTTTTTTCTTCTCTATAGGGGGAGTTTATATTTGTCAATATATTTATGACTATGTATATAAAATCCAGCACATACCTATGTGAGTCTACACTGAACTCATTTATATCCTTTTTTTTTGTAGCATTGTAATTTTGAATTTAAATTTCTTTCCCTTGGCTGTTTGAAAAAAAGTACAAAATATATACATTATGCCATAATACATTTAGATGGGGAGTTATTGTTACTGGGTTGACAGAATGAAGGTACAGGCTGGAAGTATTTGGAACAAAAAAAATAAACAATCATACTATTTTGTTCTAAAATACCCAAAGAAATAGAAAGTAGACGTTATGAATAGAAATGAAATGTCAGTCAGCAATATTTCAACTGAAATGCAAGACAGAGTGAGCTGGATTTCTCAGGTTATGATGCAGTTCTTGCTATGCTTTAGCTTACCAAATATAAGACACTGGAATAATCACCCAATAAATAACCCTAATTTATAATAAATAATAAATAATTATGATTTATCATTAATTCTAATAAATAATTGTGATAGCATAATATTTCTTTTATGTCATGATCAAGTTATTTTAACTTTTGCATCTTTCTTTTTGTCTTTCATGACTGGCTTTTGAGTATTTAAAGTGCCGTTTACCCTAAGTTCTCTTTAAAATCAATGGCCATTCTTGGCAACATACTAAGTTGGGCTTTGGGCTTCAATCTGGCCAATTCTCAGGCAATATTTTGAACATAAGCATATAAGTATCATATTAACTGAGAGAATAACTTCCTATTTTCTATTTAGTCCAAGCTGCACTTGGCTCAATGATGGCTTGAAAAGAAGGCATCACCTATTCAATTGCTGCGAGATGGATTTAGGTTTTCAGGCGTGCTGCCAAATTCACATTTACAGCTAAAGAGAGTGATTTAAAATCCATTGGCAATTTCTGAGGGAATCTTCCTAGTAAAACAGTTCCAACTTTAGAAACTTCCATTTTAGACAATTCAATTGAATTTTATTAGCTTGAATATCCCAACTTATTTTTTAGAGAGTCTCAGAGGTAACACTGCACATAAACCCCTCCTTGGGGAATCAGGGTACCAGACACTTACTGGGTAATCCTGAAGCTGAAAAATGTACTTAAAACTAGGCTGAAAAGGAATAAACTAGAAAAATCCTTAGGGTTACTGAGGTCCTGGGAATGGCTGAGGACAGTCCCTCCAGTACTGTCTTGTTTTGTCTGAAATACTGATGAAAAATGTCTAGAGATCTTTTAAACACTCTCTGGTGCAAGGCACTTGATTTATGGTATGCTTCAAAATACTACTCTCATCAGGAATCAGAGGATGCATCAGTCAACCTCCCCACTGGTTTGCAAGAGCTGCCTAGTCTGGACTGAACTTCCTTTGACATAAACAGATTTTGCTGTGGTGGCTACCATGACCTTCCTTTGTGATGCAGACACCTCAGAACTGAGCAAAAACTTCTGCCCAAGAAAGGGTTGAAGCTATTTCCGCCCCTTCCCTGCCTTTTCTGCAAATACAAATGTGTATCATGTTTCTGATGATTCATCTGCTAGAAACGGAAGAAAGAACTTGCCAGTCCACAGAATGAAACAAATCATGTTCCGTATCTCCTCCTCGGGTTTATTTCAAGTTCAGTAGATTAAAAGAAAAATGTACAGCCCAAGTGGAAGTTGAGGGCTCAGTTCTTCCAAATCTTAGTTTTAATTTCTATAACAGATGCAAAATACAGCTCATTTTTTTTACAGTCTTCCTGTGTTTAATATCTTTGCAGATAAAGTTAGAAATGCATGAAATTCTTGGTGCCTAGATACAACTCTCAGAGCTCCTTAATGAAATAAACTTAGTTTCAGATTCCATGATCTGTTCCAGGGCAGTGAGTGAATAATTTCCCAGGTAGCTCAGGAGCTGAATCTCATCTCAGGCCTAGCTGCCTAACCAACAGGCAGTGGGCATTGGTATGTGCTGGCAGAGGCTCCCTAAGGGCCTACTGGGTCCTTGCCTTGAGTTCTTTCCCTGACTCCTAACTATGGCTTTTTATAATGCCCTGGTTATAATGCCATTGTAATTTATTGTACGTGTCTTTTATACAAGATGATGAACCCTGGGAACCTGTCTATACCAATATTTCTATAGGCTGCTCTGAGACAATTTGGTTTACCCTGGGGTCAGATTCTTTCATACCAGACAGTTGTCTGCTCTTGCCAGCTGTGTTTGTTGTTAAAGGTATTGCTTCCACCTAAAAACTTTGCCTGCAGTTACACTGTTCACTCTGGACCAGCTCCTGAGCAGAAAACAGCACGAGCTGCTCTCACGAGCCCAGGCCTCATGTCAAATTCCTCTTGGCAGCTACAGATGCTTTCCCCACTTTCAACATCTGAAGAAGAAAAGGAGATTGAAGATAGGTGGGAATAGGTGAATAAAAACCCCAGATGAGTAATAATATTGTCTATCAGACAGAATCTAGTGCTGTACTGGGAATAGCTGTAAAGTAGGACAGCTTTTCCCAAGAAGCAGCTCAAGGACTATGCTCCCTATTCCTTCAGCTCTGCTTTTGATTGTCTTCTGCTGTTGCTGCAACCTCGATGAATACCTGAAGTCTCCCTCCTTGAGCAGTGGGCTTCAGGAGGAGAGAGAGTGAGGGTATTTCTGGCCCCCACGGTGTGATTCTGCCTGCAAATACCTTGTCTGTATCTTCATAAGTATCAAAAGAACAAGGGTGGAACTGTGGCCATACTGAAGCTGCAGGAAGTTCTGCATCCATTCAGAATTACAAGAAATACTTCTGCTAACTCCAAAATTTCCTAAATACCTCACCATCTGTTTTAACCAGGAAGATGGGCCAGAGCCTGAGGAGTGAATATAAACAGAATTATAATTGGCATCAACGTCATGGATAATGTATCAATAGATGTAAATAGGTAGATAATGATAATCCTTATTTTTGAAACTTCTTTAGAATAATGTTATGTATTTGGATTGAATGAAATGTTTGTTTTGCTAAACTGCAATTTATATTTTGTAGTGTGTCCTGGATTAGTAGTCGTTTGTGTGTATTTAGGCAACTGAGCTGCTTGCAAACTCAGAAGCAAAGATTGTCCAGGCGTGTAGAGGGAACAGGGAAAACAGGGAGATTGAGCGTTCGCACGACAGCGCTCGGGCAAAAAACAACACAGCAGAGATCACCCAAAGCCGGTCCGGGGAAATGGAAACGGAACACAAGTTGTAACTCTTGTCCCGTCTCCCATCTCCCTTGTTCCCTGCTCCCAGGACACTCAAGGATTCCTCCTGTTCCTGCCTCGCACTGGCACAGGCAGGTGACCTGTTTCTATAGGACGAGAGGACATAGTCTTAAAGTTTGCGCCAGCAGGAATTTCTTCACAGAAAGGGCGATCAGACATTTGAAAGGGCTGCCCAGGGAGGTGACAGAGTCCACGGAGGTGTTTAAGGACAGACTGGACGTGGCACTCAGTGCCATGGTCTGGTTGACATGGTGGCGTTCGGTCACAGGTCGATGATCTCGGAGGTCTTTTCCAACCCAACTGGCTCTGAGATTCCGTGGAACTCGCCCTTGTCGGTAACACCAGGAACGCCCCCCCAAAACCCACTCCTCAAACCTCGTTCCTTCGCCTCCCGCCTCGCTCTGGCCCCGCCCTCCAAGGCCCCGCCCCCGCCTTCCCTTGGCCCCGCCCCGAGTAGCGTATACCCCCCTTCAGACTAAACCACGCCCCTTAGCGTGTGACCACGCCCCACCCATTAGCCCCTCCCCCTCGGGCCCGGGGGCGGGGCTGCGGCGCGCGCGGGGTCGCTGCGCGGTGACGCAGCAGGAGGAGCTGAGGCGGCGCTGCCCGCCCTTCCTCCTCCTCCTCCTCCTCCTCCTCCTCCTCCTCCTCCTCCTCCTCCTCCTCCTCCTCCTCCTCCTCCTCCTCCTCCGCCGCGCCTGCCCGACCGACCGACCGGGACGAACCGGCGCAGCCGGAGCCCCTCCGCCGCCGCCGGGGCCCGGGGGAACAGCCGGGCTGCCGCTGGCCATGGTGGCCCGCCCGCCGCCGGCGGGGCAGGAGCAGGCGCGGCGGCGGCGGCCGCCATTGCGCGCGGGGGCCGCGGGACTATGAAGGATGGAAGCGGACGAGGTGACGATCCGGGAGCAGAACTTCCACAGCCAAGTGCGGGAGTACACGGTAGGACCCTCCGCCGGGCTCCCCGGCTGGGCGATCCCCGCCCGCCCGCCTCCTCCCCGCCCTGTCACTGCGGGACCCCCGCCCGCCGAGCCCGCCGCCCCCAGCCCTGTCTCCGGGCAGCCGGGGTGGTGTCCCGCTCTCCCCCCGCTGTCCTTGCCTGCCCCAGTGCCCGGAGGGACTCGGCGGCCCGTCCCGGGTGGGCAGCGCTGTGCGTGCTCCTCCCTCCGGGCCGGCTGCAGGATTCCAGGGCTGACCGACCCCCTGGATGGTTTTCTTCTCCCCGTGCTTTCAGCGAAAAGGGAGAATGCTGTGTATTCATCCAGGGCATCGGTGTGCTCCTTCGGAGTGCTCTCGGAACAGATAACAGTGCAACAACCTCGTGAACTGTGTTCAGCCTCGGGAAGAGAAGACTGAGAGGGGACCTCATTAATCTGTATAAATATCTAAAGGGGGTGCCAAGGGGGTGGATCAGGCTCTGCTTGGTATTGCCGAGCAATAGGACGAGAGGCAACGAGCAGAAACTGATGCACAGGAAGTTCCACCTGAACATGAGGAAGAACTTCTTTACTGCGCAGTGACCGTGCACTGGGACACAATGCCCAGAGCCTCCCTCACTGGAGATATTCAAGAACTGTCTGGACACAATCCTGTCCCATGTGCTCTAGGATGACCCTGCTTGAGCAGGGAGGTTGGACCAGATGACTCACTGTGATCCCTTCCAACCTGACCCATTCTGTGAACACCTCAGCCCTCAGGTGCAGCCTTGTTCCCGTCAGGTGCACGTGGGATTTTGTGTTACCACTTGTGATACTGGGATCCTCCTGCCTCGTTGAGCTGTTTTCAGTGGCTGTGTGTAACCTTCACGCTTTCCCTGACTCCTCATGCCCGGTGCTCTCCCAATGGAGCCGTAGGGAGCAGGCAGGTGCAGCCCTGCATCCTGCATGCAGACGGAGAGAGCAGTTGTCATTTCCTCTCTGACTGCCTCATAATTGTTTTCAGGGCTATTCAAAGCTGGTGGAGGTGTTTTGATGGGGTTCTCGTCTCTCCTGCTTCAATTCCAGGAAGGAAATACATGCTGCTCGCAGCAGACATTCAGTGTTGTCTCCTGTGCACGTGCTGTCCCGGCTCAGCTGGGGAATCGCGTTCTCTGTACGGTCACTGTTGTCTGAGAAGGAACGCACTTCTTGAATTAAAATATGATTTCATAATATTTACCTTTAAGTATTTTTCAGCTACATTGGGAGACTCTAAAATCCCACTGTTAACTGATTTATGCAGGCCTACAGCTCGGTCATTTGATAACAGAGACTTGCTTGGATCCCCGGAGTGTTAATTCCTTTTCTGTATTTTACGAATCGATGTTAAGACCTTCTTTCTTCTGATGAAGTGTTGTCTTTCTGGGATATTTTTTTCTGAAGAGTGCAAAACAAACCTGTATGAAGAGAACGGTTACTTTAGGAGACTTTTTGGACTTTCTGTTTTTTGGTAGGGCATGTAGCGTGTGTCCTGGAAGCTGTGATGAGTGTAGGGGCATAAAAAGTAAAATGCTTTGTTGTAAAGAAGGCTTTAGGCATTATATTAATCAGCTTTGTGGTATGAAAACGTGGATGTATGCACAAATCACCTGTCTTTTCCCTCATGTCTGTTTTTCCATTTGTATTTGTGTGCCAATTATCTCCTACTTATTTCCACCACAGTCTTGTTCTGATAAATGCTATGCTACGTATGGTGCTTTTGTATCTGGTAAGATGCACAGATTTTGAGTCTGAAGGAACTGTGTGCAGCCTCTCTGGGTACTGTTACAAGTAGTGAAAGTCTGTTAAACTTGTGAAGAACTATCTCGTCTGTACTGCAGCTGCTTTTCTAAAGCTTTTTCAGCCCATTTAGAGCAGTTGGTAACTCTTCCTATTAATGTAGCCGTGTAAGAAATCATATAAGATATCAGATATTTTAGAGGTGCAGCGTTGTTTTGTTTGGACAGTGGAGGCAGAATATTCTTTCTCTTGAAGCTTTACTTTGATCTTAACATGGATCACAAACCACCTGTGTTCTTGTTTAATCAGCGGGAATAATAATAACCATTTTACCTTTTAAGTTATGCCCTGGTACAGTTGTGATCTAGTCTTTAATTTATGTTGGAAGACCACAGGATTTTAGGAGTGCATAAAGTGCTGCCACCCCCAGCTGAGTGTGCAGCCTCATGGCTGCAGGAGCACGTTACAAGTATGAGTGCCTTTGCGGTTAGTCTGAGCATGATGGAGCACACAGAGTGTGTTCCTTACATCCTCTCCTACCCATTCCTGTCCTTGCTGCTCATGAAGTTACGTGGTTAATATAATTTCTTAAAATATGCAAATAGCTGTTGTGTGGGTAGTGGGCATAATCATCAGCCCCTCAGTTGGAGAAGGGAACAGACTCCACTCTGACATGCACAAAACCTTGATTCCAGCTGCAGGTGGGCTGGGGGCAGTGGAGCAGTTAGTAGAAGGATTTTATGTTACAAGGAGTAGTGGCTTTAAATTGGAATAGGGTAAGTTTAGAATAGTTATTAGGCAGAAATACTTCACTGTAAGGGTGGTGAAACTGAAACAGGTTGCCCTGAGAAATTTTGGATGCTCCACCCCTGGAAGTGTTCAAGGCCGGGTTGGATGGGCTTTGAGCAACCTGGTCTAGTGGAAGGTGTCCTTGCCCGTGGCAGGGCACTGGAACTAGTTGATCTTTAAGGTCCTTTCCAACCCAAACCATTCCATGAATCTATGTTTGTTGTTTAATATTATAGTGGAGGAAACCTGTATATGCCTGTAAGGAGCAAGACAAATTTATGTAATCTGGTAGTAGTGTCTTTGGAGAGCTATTTGTGTGGCACAGTCTTTCCTTGAAGCTAAAATGATACATTCATGAGAGGAGAGAAAACAAAGTAAGCTGATGTAGTTGAAAAGAGAATCCTTTTCACTTTTCTCTTAGAAATTTTCTTTGGACGCATACAGGATTTTTAGATTGTGCTTTCTGATGGAGTCCTAAGGGCACACTAAACTTAGCTTCACTGTAGTGCTTCATTTCTGTTTCATCTATTCTCTGAACTGGCAAGCTACAAAGTTTTCCATAAAGTTGTGTAACATAAAAAAATTCAAGGCTTGTTATCCTTCTGCTGGTGGTGCCTGTCTCTTTCTGCAGGTGCCAACTTCTGCTAATTCCACCTTCAAAAGCCAAATATTTCTGACACATGTTTATAGATTGAGAAAGGGTAGAGGAAGATTTTTTTTAAAAATAAATCCTTCATCTGCTTTTGAGGTGACTCAGTGGTTTAAAGCTTAATTTAACTCAGGGCCGTTTGCTCTTGACCTCATTTGGAGTGTCTGTGTGGTACCTGTTTTTTTCAAGAGGGTGCCTGTTTGCAATAAAATCATCTGCCCTGTATTTTGTTGCTTCATGAGGATGATCTTTACTATTAGAAGGTGGTTAACTCCCTGCTCTAGTTTCAGCATAGCTCTTCTATGTGATTCTTCTGTGTAGAGGATCTGTTGCTTCAAACAGTTGTTTAAAACCCCCAGACTCTCAGACTTGTGTGAACTTTAAAATTCAGATGCAGCGAAGTAAAGTGGAGATTGTGACGAAGTGTAAGAGACATGGCACAGCCACGAGTTTGCTCAAAGTCAGTGAGAGCCTTGACTGAACAGAGCCAGGGTCATACTCAGTTCTGGCTAAAAGAGGCATCTTTCTGAAAAGCAACTGTAGGTGATGGCAAAATATAGAAGAGGGTTTGTATTCTGTACTTGATCAGCATTTGTATGAAGGAGTTGTAAGGGCTGGACAATGTTCTGTGCTGGTCTGATATGATCTGTTACTTTGTACTCTTAGTTTGCCCTTCTTGGTCCTTTAGATTCGTTTTATAATTTGCTCATATCTTGCACATCCGCACATCTTGCACATATTTGAGCTTTTAGGGACCTGTTTTTCCCTTGTGTGCTGTTATCATGTCTGTTTATAAAGTGTTCCATTTTCTGCTGGTGTTGTTGTGAACTGTTTATTTCAAATGTAAATCGAGTAAGTGCAATGGTTCAGTCTCTTTCTGGTCCCCTGGGTTGCCTTTTTAGAATATTCTTACATTCCTTTTTTTCCAGTTTGAGTCCTCTATTCTGCAGCATTAGTTTGGACTTTTAAAACTTAACTCTACTTTTTTAATTGTTATTTTTCCAGTTACAAAGTGTAGGAAGTTTGGAAAAATATACATGTACACTTAGTTATGAGATTTCCTTGGCAAAATACATACACTGTACTTGCATTTGTAGTGTGGGGAAAACTATGGAAGGACACAATTTTGTGACCATGGAATTATTACTTAGAAAGCTGAAGAATACGAATGGTATATTTGGAAAGCAGTTTGTTGTATTAAATATGTAATGAAAAAAATCAGTCCTGATAGAATAAGTTTGAATACAGAAGTGCTGTTATAACTCTTAAGTGCTTCATGCAAGTTCAGGCAGGGGTTGAAACTGGTGTAATATGTAGTTTTATATTAAATGTGAGATGCTTCTATTTGAAGGTCTAAATGTTTTCAGGCTTCAGATGCTAAATATTCTGAGAAACTTAGTTTCTCTATTTCTTAATGCAATTTCCTCTACTAGAAGGCCTTTTTTAAAAAACATGCTTTGGTTTACTTTTAAATATTAAGTTTCTTTCTTTCTTTTTTTTTAAGGTGACAAGATTGTTATTTTATGTGCATAAATCTGAATCTAAAAATAATTTCTAGCTGTTTAGAAAGACCTTTTTAGTTAGGTGCAACTGTCTCATGTCTTTGATTTTGTTTGTTTGTTTGTTTGTTTGTTTGCAATTTCACACTAATACCACTGGCTTTGTTTTGTTCTCCGATTTCTTTTCGTACTTTTTGTCCTCTTGTCCTGTTTTGGGGTAGATGGTGTTCAGGATTGTTCTGTGAACTAGTGCAGGGTGGTTACTGCTGGCATTTGTCCTGTATAGGGCTGTAAAATGAGAAAGCACTGTAGCCCAGTTGGGAGTGTGCTCTTGTTCCTGACCGGTTCTGCCTCCTTAAAAAATTGTGATCTTCGCAGACCCTTTTTCATGCCAGAAGTGATGATACTCTGAAAGTGGGCCAGTAAGAAAATGCTGATTAGAAGGGTGGGTGATTTTTAAGAACAAACTTACTACAGATACTGAATTTTTTTTTAATCCATACATTGAAACCTTAAAGACTAAATTTATACCTTAAATGGCTTCTTGTATTCAAAAATCAAGTTTTCCTAGGTTTCTCAGTATTGCTTCCTTTTATTTTTTTCTCAAATATTTTGGTAAAGATTTGTAACTGGATAAAGGATTATTTGTGGTAATGGCATGAGATATAAAGCTGAAAGATTGGTGTGCCCTGAACATAATTAAGTACATAGAATGTTGGCATAATTCTGTCATCTTAAAAAATATACCTTTACTTGTAAACATGGGTGCTGTACTGAACTTTAGGAAGTGATGAGTCATGTTCTGGCTGATTGTCCTGAGGATCAGCACTGTGGATCCATCTGGAATCAATAGACATCTCCAAATACTTGGCGTAGACAAGTGGAGAGGGATACTTATTCCCAAAACAGAAACAGCTTTTGGAGAGTTCCACTGTTTCTGTTTACATAAAATAAACGTGAAAGGCTGAAGTATACAAAGTTGCAATTAGTTACAGTTCAAAATAATTCCCTTTGAGTTGCTGTGTATTTCTTTGCAGTAGCAGTGGACCAGAAGGGCAACACACCTCATGGAAGGTACACAAATTTGTTTAAGAAAATTTTATGTTAAGGTGTAATTAGACCAGAGAAAATCTAGTGAAAAGTGAAAGAACTGACAGCAAACAAAACCAGCTGTTCATTGTAGGACCACAAACAAGCATCTCCATCTTGGGCTCTGTTTGGGTAGCTGGGCATGGAGTAGAGGGACTGGATAAGATGCAGGATGTAACTGGGGGATTGGAGGGTTGTAATAACATCTCGTTCTTTGCTGTGATGGGGATGCTGAGTGTTACTGAGTTTATTAGTACAAGACCCTCTGGAAAGAATTGTTTTCACAGATGTTGAGGAGAGTTGAGGGGTGGATGAGGAGGAGAGCAGAGCAGCAGTGGAGATGGTGGTAATGTCAGAGTGGACAGAGAATTGAAGAATGTTGCCAGTGAGTCTATGGTAAGAAAGTCAGAATTCTGTTCTGGTGACGTAGATGGAAATTTGGGTTAAGGAAGACTATTAAAAAAACTATTCCGTTCAGCATAAGCTTACTACTTTTATTTCAAACTTTAGGGAGTGATTCTTTTTATTTTAAACTGAAGTGCTTTCCCCTTTCCTGTCTTTCACCCTCCCCTATTTACCTTGCGATTTATTCTCATTTAGCAGGGCAGTGGTAACTCTTGTTGAGAAAGTCTTCTGCCTCACTCTCTACTCCCTTCATGCCCCAGCTCCCCATCTTACCTTGAAAACTTCAGACTCTTTCCTGTAAATGTGTTCTGTCAAATGACTTTTTGGGAACATTCATGTGGAAGAATTTATGTAGCTTACAAAACAGGAAGAGAAGAGAATTTGAAAATCATGACTGTAGTTTGTTTTTATACATATAATGACTAACAGCCTTGGTTGTTGCATTAATCCAAAAGCTTTACAGGTAGAGATGATCTGGAGTGAGCTACTGCCTCCAACCCCCAGATTAGGCATTCACGTGACAAGGGAAATTGCTTCATACTTTCAGCAGCTTTAATCTGTGCTCTTTGTGGCCCAATTGACTCTCCTAAAGGTGGTTTCAAAACTCAGGTTGATGTTTCATCAGCTTGGCGTTGAATATGTATGGTAGTGTTGCTCAGCTGCTTCCCACGCAGAGGTTTCTAGTTTCTTGATTAATTGGATGTGTTAAAAGTTGTTTCTAACTACCAGCAGTGTGGTTGCAAGAGAGAGCCCTGTGCTTTGTACTGTTTTAGTATTTGAACACTTCGATAATTTTTGAAAATATTGATTAACTGAAAGATCCTCTATTTCCAAATCACGTGTGCTCCACAGCAGGTATTATGTGTATCGATGGCACTGAGGTCTGCATAGTCTGCATAGGGCTGGGTTTAATATACAGAGGGTAGAAGCACTGTATGTGTATGATATTCTTTTTCCCCCTTTACCTTCTTGTCTTATAGTGGTGTGGTTTCCAGGACAGGCTTCACAATTGTCATCAAAACACAGTACTTCAGTTTTGCTGTTGATTTTAAGTGTCTGATTATGCCTCTAGTATCCCATTTTTCCCATTATCTCACTGTAATTTCTGTTTTTCATGTATTTATGAGAAGAATTGATGCTGATGAGTTTTAGTTGAATTTGACGATAGAAACACATCTAAAATATTTGCTAAGTTTGACTGTGACAACTTATGTCCAGTAGAGAGTCTGTATAATTGGTGAGAATTGTGAAAACATACAGGTATTGCAGCTTAAATATGTCTGTGTTTTGGGAGTGCCACTTAAAAAATGCTACAGATGTATGTGTGAGAAGACAAGGAAGAGTATCTTTATGTGTTAGGATGAGAAAGTTCATTAGCTCTATCTTCTAAGATCTGCATTTTGCTCTGAAAAATTAATATAAGTCAAAGAAGCTGTATTAAACAAATTGTTTACTAAGTCTGTATTAATGAGACTTTCGAGGTTATTTTTTCAGAAATGAATTTTTAATGGAATGAATCTTAAGTTTTAATACAACTGAGTATCATAGCCTGGCTGTACAATGTTGAGCTGTACCTTCATTCAGGGGCAGAATGGTAGCATGGTCTGTGTTAATTCTAGGGAGTGTCTTTAAATCATGCACTGATGTTGAAAAGTACTCTTTGTTCTGATGTTGATGGCATTGCTGTAGCCTGTACAGGTCAAACAAAAATAACTTGTTTTCTGAGGGGGGTTGAGTGTATTCCTGGGTATGGGATACAGAACCCTGAACAAAGGTATCTTGGGCTCATTACTAAGGGTTGTGGAGGTGCCATAGTATTTTTTTTTTTCTCTCTACCTGGCAATACAAATACATTCCCATTAAGCACCTAAAAGGGAATGTAAAAGCTAACGAATTAATTTATTGATTTGAATTCCCTCATTATTTTAAAGTGGAGCTTTGCTGTTGGTGAAGTTAATGTGAATGTAGTTTGAAGTGAATGACATATGGAAGTTACCTTCTGAAGAGCTATAGAAGCTGATTTTTAACTTCAGCAGAATTTCTAGCACATGGAATATATTTTCGGACGTTTTTTGTTGTCTGTTGGATCCTGGAATCTTTTCCTAGATGAGCAAGTCTAGGCTCCCAGCCTGTGAACCACTTATAATTATAATTTCTTGATGACTTAGGAACCAACAAAAAAAAGTGGGTCAACCTCTTGCACATGTTTTAAGCGAGGGAGGAGTCCTGAGAGGAGACCGTACATGTGGGGGAATCATAGGTGTGGAGGGTGTTGTTAGTGAGCAAATTTAATTTGTAGACGTAGGACATATCTGACATCTTCTCCTAAGGTTGAATTTAGTGCATCATGCCGAGTGTATAGGACTGGCTGATTTAGAGTGAACTTAGTCTAACCACAGAGTGCGGAGTTTTTAAGTATAAACAGTTAATATCTCATTTTGAGAAAAATAAGATGTCCAAAGCAGATGATATAATGAATGCCAAGGTCAATCTGAGAGCATAGTGAGAAGTTTTAGTTTTCTTTAGTGCGTTTAGTTTGTTATAGGTCACTTACTGTTGATGCTTCCAAAACAGGTGGAACATCTTGTTTGCTTTTTAGATGTCAGTGGGATAATTGAATTATTAGAAATAGACCAAGCAGAACTGTTTGTCTCCACCTGTATTTTCTTGCAGTTTATTCCTGTCATCCTTTCTACGAGTAAACAAAAGCAGTTGCCAAGTGGGACAGTAAGAAGAAGCTATTTAATTGCCATGTGGCATTTTAATGCACATTAAAATACTTTAGCAGCGTGAGAGCAGTAAGAGATGAGTGTATAGAGCTGTGTTTAGTTGTTTTCTATTACAGAAATTAAAACCCAGAAGTGCAATGCAACTATTTTCTTTGTGCAATAATCACAGGCAAAACAGAGACAGTTTCGTTTGGTGATGTTACCCAGAGTGACTTCTGCCTTCTCTTTTCTCTGTGCTGTTTGTTCTACTTAGGGAAAAGGGCACAGTCAGTAAAGTAACAACAAGAAGTGGAGATGTTCTTTGTTGTGTCTGTAGCCTTTTTTGTGTGTATCATTTGCATAGATATGCTGGGGGATGTAATAACAGGAACGATTTTTAGTACTGACACAGCCACTTCATTTTAAAGTTATTTCCTTTCTTCCCTAACTCCTTAGTTTTTTAGAGCTTCTTATCTTTCATTTCTTACATAGCATAGTGAAATGCTGTTCACTTCTTGTCTGTTTTGCTGTTCCAGATTTTCTCTCCCTATGGCAGATGTTACTATGCAATCAAGTGGGAGGAAATGATAACTTGTCTGTTTTGATGGTTTTCAAGTCGAAATGAACATGTGTTGAACCTGTGTTTTATGCTTGGAAGTGTGTTAAGTCAAAGACCATTACTAAGGCGTGTGACTTCTTTCTGTGAATGAGTTCTGTGGTGGTTCCTGCTGCTAAAAGTTGTTCTGTAAGACGTCTGGCTCTTTCATAGTTGGAGGACACCCCTGACACAGTCCTAGAGGAGCCTGTGCTTACACTAGTACTTTTAAACACATTCATAAATGACCTGGAGAAGGGTATAAATTATGAGGTGACTAAGTTTGTAATTGTGCTTATTTATTCAGGACAGTAAAAAAGGCTGACTGGACTCCAGGCCCCTGCTCATGGGAGGGTCAGCTGTGCTGTCAGACTAGATTACTTAGGGCTTAAAAACCTCTGGGAATGGAGATTGTACAACCTTGCTGGCCAACTGGTTTCACTGCTTGTCTCTCCTCATGGAGGTGATTTCTTCTTGCCTCCAGTCTCATCCTCCCTCTGACACCAAGGTGGAGAGCTCAGCTCTGCCTCCTTAATGACCTCCTCGTCGGTACTGGCAAACTCCTGTCAGGTCCTCCTGAAGCCTTGTTTGTCTCAGGTTGAACATGCTGAGGTCCTTCAGCCTGTCTGCACCAGGCAAGTGTTCCAGCCTCCTGACCATCTTCCTTGCTGCAATTACCAACATCTTTCCTATATTGGATGCTCAAAAGTAGACTCGGCAACTACACATGACAGGATAAATGCTGCCTGGAGAGAGATAATTACTTCCCACGATTATTGGCTTTGCTTCAGGTGATACAGCCCAGGATACTCTTTGGAGTGTGTGCTACCAGGGCACAATGATTGGGAGGTATTGGACAATTATTGGACGAGGCACCTATGTGCTTTCTTCCTTGTGTAAACTACAGCGGTGCTTCCTGCACAACAGTCGGGAATAATTCCATGCTACATAAATAGAATCTGTTGATCTTCCTGTACGTAAAAATGCAGCTTTTGATGCACACACACATGAATTACAATTGTAAAAGATGGTTGAATCTTGCTTGTAAGAGGGGAAAAAAAAGATAATATTATGCATTTTGAGCATAGCCTTTCTTTGAGTGAAAGGGTAGCTCTAGTACTCGCAACAGAAAATGATGCTTTTAGCAAGCTGAGGCATGAATTTCAGTGCCAGAGTTTTAAAGGTCAACCACTTGGACAAATTAGTGTCAGCTGATTCTTGGTAATTTTCAGTGGGATAAGTACAACGTAATTTGAATTAGTTCAGGCTGTTACTGCTCGTGTTTAATGTCAGCCCCTTAGAGACACATAGTTACGAACTGAAATGGATGCAGGTGATCTCCAGCTCCATTCTCACAGGAGCTGAGAGCTGTGTGGTACAGATCCAAAAGAATGACTTGGATCATACTTGGATGACTTTGGATGAGAAATCCAGAAGTATGACTGTGTGGAAGAGTTGGAGACCAGATACCTAAGAAAGTAGTGCAGTGTAGCCTCTCTTGGTGTGTCTGGTGTGTAATCTAAGCAGGAGCATAAAGCACTTCCAGGGGAAGACAGGTTGTATTTAGTCCATGGGAAGAGATGTGGATGAATTACATGCATGTGGGTTGAAGACTCCTTAATGTGCCCCCTGTTAAAAGGGAGCCCCTCTATGTGACACAGAATCCATGTGTTTTGTTTTCAGTTACTGAGTGGTGTGGAGGGGACACACACACACACAAACATTAAAATGATTAAGAATTGCTTTGCTTGACTCTTTTGCTATAACCATTCTTGGTTATAATTCTTGGACTCCTCCTAATTTCCTTTATGTTCTGATCTGTCTAGTCAGACATGGACTGAGTTGTATTTCTCCTACAAGGTGAGAACGCACCACATTTGCATTTAAAGTAGCTTCCAGTCTAACTATGGCAACAGATCCACAACTACTTTGTCCCTCAAAGTTGGACTGAATTTAAGGAAATAAATTTTAACACTGGACGGTATTATTATATTTCTTGTATTTTTTTTTTTCTCATTTTTTTTCAGTTAACACTGTCGGGGGCTGTCAGAAATCCTTAGTCATCACGGTTAGGTACGGTCTTTGCACAGTGTCTTGGCTGTCTCTGCAAATCAAACCTAAAAGAACTTTGTTTGAGCTCCAGTGAAAAACTCCTTGCAAAGAACTTTGGGATCTGAGGGATATAGCTTGTCCTAGATTTGCCGTATTTTAGCATCCTTAACTTTTGTCAGCTCTTACTGTAGAGATGATGGCATGAACCTGCTTTTTGGTTGGAAACAGCTTGCAAAATGATTTGGATTTAACATTATATTTCAATGTTGGCACCAATACTGTCACGTACACTAGTTTTCTAAAGAAAAGATGGAATTTAAAGAATAAAAGCTCTTTTTTTTTTTCCACTGAAGATATCGATGAAGTTTTTTGTATGTTATTCTGGTTTGAGTAGTGCCCTATTTCAGTATGACTACCTGTGCTTTTTAATAAGTGATTAGAAATTTAAGCTGACAGATGACTTAGGGTACTATGAACAGATGGATATGTGAGTTAGCTCTCTTCCAGGGTTTTTTTAGGAAGGTTAAATAAGGAATTATTAAGAACTGTGTTTTCTTAAGCCACATGGCTGTTGGTAGAGTGTTCCTTTTGTGGATGCCAAGGGCTATACCCAGGAAATGCATTGAAAAGTATTTCTTAAATTATGGTCAGTGTACACTAGTAGAAGAACTGTAAAGTAACTAAAAAACTGGCAGTAGTGTACGTGACACAGGGTGATGTGTTTGGGAGGAAAAGAAAGCTACTCTTCAGTTTCCTCAAATATCAGAGGGTTCATATTAAGAGCAATCTTGCTCAACTTAGATGAAAATAAGGGAAACCACTCTGGGGTTAGCACAAACCCAGTTCTTCAGGAGATGTAGTCAACACAGAAAATGGTTAGAACATGGTTAGAAAGGACTCAATTATTCCAAAGCCATGGACTTAGTGTGACCTTAAGGGATGTGTGTGTGGGTTTTTTTTTTTTTTTTTTAAAGAGACGTGGTGTTGAACTTGAACCCTAAACCCAAGCTTCTACTGTAACTTGAGAGCTGCTCTGCTGGAAGTGGTTGGGAAGGACAGTGTGAATGGACCCAGTGAATCAGAGGATAATGCTGAGTTACTCTTGTGATTCTGAGGTGAATGTGGTGCAGGACTTTCAGCACAGCAGGAAGGGCTTAATGCTGTCCCTGTAACTGTAAGGTTGTACCTGGAGTGCTGCACACTCATAACAGCCCAGTCAGTCATAACTGAGAAACATGAACTGAGGCCGAGCAAATACAAACAAGCTGGTTTTCTTTTTTCCCAGTACAAAATATCCTGAAACAAACAGCAGTATGAGCAATAAGAACCCAGGATTGCAGCGTGCCAGGACAGTGGAGCCTATTCTTCAGCTATCATGGGCAACACATTCCTTTTCCCCAGCTTAACTGAGTTCCACTCTAAAAATAGTTAGGATGCTGACTTTAAGTATTCCCTTTAGAAAGCTGTTCAGAATGCATGGTTAGAAACAGTTCAGGATCAGAGGTTTCACTGAGAATAAATGGAGACTGCAGTAATATTTCTGAGTTTGCTGCTTGACTTGTTTTGGCCAATATGAAGGACTTCTAGTTTATGAGTTCTCTTTTGTTAAGATCCTACAGCTTTCATTTGTCAGAATTTACGTGTTTTCTTGCCCATCATTTAAAAATTATGTGAATTCTCAATAATAAACGACTTTATCAAACACGTACAAAGTTGTTCTCAATTCTGGCAGAAGTAGGGGATTAATTACACCAAGATACATAGTTATTCTCTTACTGTTGAGTTGCAAAGTAGCTGTTATTTAAATACAGAAATGCAGCAGTTGATAGTTTGTGTTACTGGACAGGTTTTATCTGCTGTGCCCTTCAAAACACCTCATTTATCTCAGTGGTACCCTTTTAAGTACAGACTCACATTTTCATTGTAACCTTCCTATCACAGATAGAATAAAGGTCATTTGTTTCATTTGAAGGTACAAACAAGACTGCAGTAACTTTTATTCTTGTTTTAAATAAAATTAAACCGAAAATGAACTTAACTACATTTTTCATTTACGTCAGTGCAGTGTTATTTGGATCTGACAGATTTTTAAAGAATTCACTGACCCTGTATATGTGATACCTGATTTTAAAAAGTGGGTGCCTAAAATTAGATGTCTCTATCTGTAGCCTTGGTCTAGTTTTCAGAGGAACTGGAAGCTTGGAGAAGGATTCTCTTTCAGCACTGGCATTGCATTTTCTGATACTGACAGGATGAGCTGGGTCAGAGTACTGAAAAACCAAGGCTATTCTCAGTTTCTTTTGTTCTTCCTGATTCAAAAATATACCGACTTTTTAATTAAATCTTAATAATGTTCTTTATAATTAGAATTATTTATTTAAAGAACTGAATTCTTTATCAAAACCTTTTCCTCTTTGAAGCTTCCTCAGGAAGGTTGGAATGGGGAGCTCTATTCAGATTAAATGTTTGAATTTGGAGATCTAGTTATGAAATCTAATTTTCAGCATCTGTGTTTTGGGTGTTGCTTCTCTGTGTTGCCTGCACAGAGGATGAGCTTGTTTGCACTTTCAGACCTACAGCACTGTCCTACTTCTGGGAGGCACCTGTAGGGCAGTTCCAGGCACTCAAATGGCTTGCTCGGACGCTTGGATATACTTTGGTTTTTTAAACAAGAAATGTCTGACTACACAAGAGAAGTAACTTTCTCAGTTTATTTTTATCAGTATTTTGTAAAAATACCGTCCTTCCTGAATGATACATTCTTTCTCCCTCTGATTCTGCTGATTTGGATGCAATGAGCTTATTTAGATGCAAATTTTCCAGGGCTATCATCAGTACCTTCTCTTTCACTTTCCCCTTTTTCTTAGGGTAACTTTTCTGCCCCTGATTTTTTTTTTAAAGACAACAAATCTACAAATGCTTGATTAAATAAGTAGATCAGCTGTTACCCAGCAAAGTAATTATGCTGCACAGAAGATGCTTCCTTCTTGCTGCATTTCTGAGTCATGTGTGTAATAGTATCAAGATGAAGGCAACAGTGTTGAGCCACTGATGCCTCATTCAGGAGCAAATAATTTTTTTTTTTTTTTTAACCCCACAAAGACTTGGAGGCTTAAAACTGTCCTGCTGTTCGATTCCTTTCCTCCAAGATTTCTGACATATTTGGAGGTGATTTGATCTTACCTTATTGCGTTCATATTCTGGTGGTACGTCTTAGAAACAACTTAATGCAAGTCACTCTGGGCTCAAGGTACATCTGACCTAAATAAGCCACCAGCCTTATGAGGAGGGAGATTGTGCCTCTGACTGTAAAGAAAACATCATGTTTGATGAGCTCATGCTGGGACATCCAGTGTAGGCACAGGAGTCTCTCTGTAGTGTGTGTTATCACCTGGAATTAGTTTGATTCAAGACATGATGGAAATAGTAAACATGTTTGTTTCTTTCCACACGTGTTAACAGCTCACTCCAAAATAGATCTTTAAAGAGCACATTGTATAAAATACAATTACCCTTAGGTTACATGGGAAGGGCATATAAGTCTGATAACTTACAACTCAAGTGAATTCAAACTTCACAAAAACCCCCACCCAGCCCTCTCCCAAACAAAAAAAATCACACTGTAAATAAGGCTTTTTTCTTAATTTTAGAGTAAAACTTGCTGGCCATATAATTGCCCAGTACCTGTTACTCTAATTAAGCTGTTCTTATGGGTTTAGCTTTCTATTAATAAGATATAAAATGTAACAGTCTTTAAACTTACATAGAATACACTCTTGTTGATCTAAATTCAGTTTTAAATTGTTGAGACTGGATTTTCTGTTTATTAAAATCCAGGCATTTCTTCACAACCTAATAAATGCAATGTTTTTTTTTTTTCTTTTCCAGATCTGTTTTCTCCTGTTTGCTGTTCTTTACATAGTTTCCTACTTCATAATCACAAGATACAAAAGGAAAGCAGGTAAGCACAGAGTTTTTAACATATCCAAAAATAATTCTGTTTTTCAAGTGAATAGATGATTCTTCTTCTCTCTGAAAAAAAGAAAGCAGAAGAACAAGATCTCTGACCAAAAATGTTTGCCAGGCTGCTGGTCTGTGGCAGCGTGGACTGACCTGATTGTCTGTGCTGCTGCCTTGCCCTCTCTCTGCTGCCTTTGTCCCTGAGCCCTGAGTTCCCAGATCCTCCCTTGTGCCTACTCTGGCACTTCTCAGGCCCTTCATTGTTCCGTGTGGGATCACTAAACAAGGCAGAGAGAGCACTGAAGTGTCTCAGAAGAGGACCAGTGAGTGCTGACGTTGTCACTGTGATTGAGTGGGAGAGCCACAGTCACTGGTTCTGTCATGGCTCTGTGACAGCCTAAATTTTAACTTTTTTAAGAGGGAAGAAAGAGGTTAATGTCAAGTAGATGCTTCTGCCTTTAGATCCTGTTGTTCTCCTTTCACATCAGCTTTTCCAGAATAAGTATTTTCAGCTGTGTTTTAGCACCAAAATCAAGTTTGCAGCTTTAGCTGGTAAAGTAAAATGTTATCAGCTGGTAAAGTAAAATGATACAGAAGGAAAGTGCTGTATTTCTTCTAAAAGTCCTGCTCTGCTCAGGTCCAGTTATTTTAGTCTTATTAACCTGTTCCTTATGACTTTAGCACTGAAGTCTTATTCCTTGAGATAATACTGTGATTTTTTTCCCTTTAGAAACATTGTCTGAAACTAGGCTGTAGGAAGCCCCATCATTTTCTTCTATATTTTTTTCTAAAGACAGTAGCATAAAAATCTGTATAAAATGTCAGAATCTTTGATTCTTGGCAGCTCATCTGGGACCTCGGTGCTTGCTAATAGTCAGTCATGCTGTAGAAACATTCTAGTGCCTGATGATCTTGGCACTTTGAGCTTTAATGGAAACTGTTTATTGAGCTATAGTGACCTGTGTTATGATAGAGCTGCTTTCATAGAAGGAGTCACATTTTAAAAAGTAAATGCTTCATGAAATTTAATACTAAAAAAAAAAAAGGTGCATCTCTTTAAACATAGCAAGTAAGACTGATATTACCCTCTGATCCTAGTATGTATTTTGGATACTACAAAGCTGCTACCATTTGGAGATACAGAAAAACAGGATGGGGAAACTGGTTTGGCAAATACTGGTGGATGCAAAGACACTTTTGCTACCTTTTTCTGGCGCTTAGTCTTGGCCAGGAAGAGGAACTGCTCTGCAGCTGTGAGTATTTAGGTAGGCAAACTTTGTAGCTTGATAGGATCTTCCTGATGAGACATTTTTGAAGAGTTAACATGTCTGGAACTCTTTGAGGACAAATTGTTCACTGTTTATCCAACAAGCTCTTTAGCCAAAATGATTCATAAGAGACCTTGACTTAGTCTCTCAAAATACCATGAGCTTCCCATCAAAAAACCCCAACAACCCCACGTACTTTCACAGAAGAATTTCAAAATAGCATGATATTAGTGGTTACATGTTTATTTCAAGTGTGTGCATGACTCTTAGGTACATAAAACACCTGACTGTATTTATACGTAGATTTTAAAATAAATTTGATTTACCTCTTATGGAAAACCTGACAAATACAAGAAAGCTGAATGTAAAATGATTTCAAATTTAAAAATGCTTACATTTGTGTAAGCTGATGTAGAGGAGAGTGTAAAGAATAAATGATGTGTTAGTGATTGATCTCTGAGTTAGATGTTCATATTATTTCAAATAGTTATAGTATTAAGTGAGGAATAAACAAAAATTGTCTAAAATATGAAGTACCAGAAGGGAATCACGATACCTTAAATCCAAAACAAATAACAAGAATAACAAGACCCTCTCCTTGTTGTCACAAACCCCCAGGAGCTGGGAGGAGGGATAAGTAAGGGGAAGCAACTGAGTAGTCATCCCTTGTGCTCTGGGTATGCTTTCTTCTTTTAAGAAGACATTAATACTGAAAATGAAACATCAATTTAGGGATTTCTAGTAGGAGTTAGCATGGACCCTAAGACTTCTCTATAGCTTGCCTGCTCTCCCTGGTTTCAGAGGTGCCCAAAGGGACAGTTCCTAGTAGCAGTCATGGTAGTAGTAGTCTGAAAATGTGTTTGCCACAGAGCCCTCTGGAAGGTGCTTCCAAGAAATTTTGGTTGTTTAGGTAAAGTGAAATAACTTTGTTACATTGATTGAAGAGAGTTCAACTAGGGGGGAAAAAAAAGGCAAGAGTATTGATTTTTGTAGGGAACCTTCTTAAAATATTGATGCTAATAAATTGTATCAGTGCGTCTAAATTTTAATTGCAAATTAAAATTATTCCTATGTATGTACATTTTAGCCTGAGGCAAGACATGTAAGTATTGAATATAACCTGCTGTAATTTAATTTTCAGATGAGCAAGAGGATGAAGATGCCATTGTTAACAGAATATCGTATGTATAGCTCTTCTTTGCAGAACTTTTCCTGAATATATTGTTATGATAGGAATCTTTTGTGCTTCCAGATAAATAACAGCCCTTCTAAAATGTGACAGCAAATAGATTGCTGGAGGGCAGAGGAAAAAGATTTGGTTATGTGGTACCTTGTGCTATCAAAGTTTGGTCTAGGGCTTTTTTCACCTTTGGTTTTCCTGGTATGCCAGAATATTGTGTAAGGACCTGATGCAAGAGGTAGAACTCAGTGCAAGACCTGCAGCTAAGCTGAGGTCTCTAAATGTAGGTATTTAGGTGGGAGGTGTTGCAGTCGATGGAAGCCCTGTCAAGGGAGGCAGTGGATCCTGGGAGGAAAGTTAGCTCCCTCTGAAGTAGACATCTGTATCTGATCATTGTAAAAAAGCTTAAAAAAGAATAACAAGTGGAAGACAAAACACTTGCCAGACCTGCTGGTTTGCCAGCAACTCTCTCCTCATCCTGTTCCTTTGTGAAGCTGGATATTAATATCTCCTATTTAAATGTGCCTCAGGATTTACGGAACGTCTGTGAGCTGTTGCTGCCCTCTCAATTACATGATTTGCTGAACTATGTGAACCTGCTACTTGCTTATGACAATGTTCTTAGCTCTTCCCTGGTGGTACTGTCATCCTGCTGGAAGGAGAGCTTGTTAAGAACTTCATTGATTTGTCTTGTACCCTGGGAAGGTGCCGAGTACATTGCAAGCTGTTCACTTTTAGGTGTGCAGTGGTGGCAAGCGTGAGAGATGTACAAAGGAGATGTAAATCTTAGGTGCACTTCTCCCTGTAGTGTCTGATACTGATACTTTTTATGAATTCAAGCCACTTATTTGCCACAAGGTCTACTTCAGATCTAGAGAACAATACGTATTTATAAATGCCATGAAGCTCTTCCCTCTCAAGTCCAGGAACATCTCTTCCTTGCTTTTAAGACTACAGTGATGGCTTTTCTAGATTGAATTATTTTTATAGCACCTGTGGTCCACCTGTGGTTCTGCATTTTTCAGTATGCAAAGCGTAAAATTTGTCTTGTTAACTGTTATCCCCCTACATTTGTTTTCTAATTTAGCTTTAAAATACAACAAACATACACTGTGCTTGCATGAAAAACAATTTAAGACAAGATTAGCACTTCTATCCAGAGTAATAGCATTTTGTTAAAAGTGTTATAAATATAAAATATTGTTCTTTCTATCAGCTTAAGCTTTCTTGTCCTTAAGAGTGTGCCTGTTGCTTTTCAAAAAGCAAAAGCTCTCAAGCACCTGTACACAGATTTTTCTTCATGTATCATAATTGTCAGGACTTAAGAGGGGGGTGTGTGTAGAGAAAGCAAAGCCAAACTGCTGTAGCACCTTTCTGTAGTGTGTTAAGTTTCATAATTCTGGCTTAGAATACTTAAACATCCTTAAATTAAAAAAAAAGTCTCAGAAACCAACAACAATAGAATAAAAATATGTATAAAAAATAAAATTAGTCACTCAGACTTTCTCCTCTAGGTTAAGTATTGTGTGAATGAAAAATGGATTTGTAGACTGTTAAGAAAAAGTAAGATTTCTGTAAGCAAGTTACTGATGCTCCTGTTGTAGTGATGATATATTTAAGGTCATATTTTTTGTCATTCTATTTTAAGAATTATTTCTAATTTTATTGTAGCATTGTATTAGTTCTATAAGAATTTTTTTTTTTTAAGAACACAGTTCTTTTTAATGCCACAAGATGGCATTTGCCATAAGTTGTATTTGGGATCTATAAAGAATAAGCTTAAATATTTGAAATAATTCTGACAGTTTTTGGCTATTGACTTTACAGCTATGGGATGATAACTCAAATAACTACTTTGTGAAAGTAAAACAATTTTTTTTTTAAATTGGTGTTAAAATATTTGTTTATGTATAATTGTACTCTTTAGACATTAGAAAGCTACTCTGCTTTTAAAAATTGTGCAAAGAATATAGAAATTGATTTTTTTTTGGCGTGTGTGTATGTGGGAAATGAAAACCAAAAGAGGAGACATACGAAAAGATATTTCATGAACTCCAGTAATTTAACCATTGTATCACATTGGAATTTAATGCATTCAAGTCCCAAGAGAATATTTATGGTAGTTGGTGAAAACTAATTCTTTTACTGGAATCTGTAGTAAACTATTTGGTAACTTAAATTTGATTTTTGGAAGTGAAATATGGAAATCCCAGTTTTCCCTGCCCGTTTACAATGTAAGAATGTGTTGCCTTCAGACACTCATTAACAGGTAGGCTAACTACTTTTTTCCCCCCTGTTCAGAGCATATTGGTGGTAACAGTGGTACATTTCTTTAAATTTCAGGCTGTTCTTGAGCACCTTCACTCTAGCAGTTTCAGCTGGTGCAGTCCTGCTTCTACCTTTCTCAATAATCAGCAATGAGATCCTGCTTTCTTTTCCACAAAACTACTATATTCAGTGGTTAAATGGCTCACTAATTCATGGTTAGTACTCGGCATAATGTAATTAAAATGGATGTCTTCATTATACTTGCACAGATGTGTTCTTATTTTCAAACTGATAACTACATTTTCATTTAATATGCTAATTGAATTGTTAATGTTCTATTGGCTCATTGTTTTTGCTGCTGTGTGATATTTCACAAAATCTGTCTTAACTGTTCTGTTGGTTGTTTTTTTTTTTAAGAATTAGGCAGATTTGATGGAATTAAACCAAATTCACTGCTTTGAATATTAATGTAAATAAGAGCTACTAGAAGCTAACTTGAAACATGCTATTCAAACTTCTTCCTTGTGTGTTAATGCAAGATTCATGTTCCTTTCTCTTTAAGATAATACAATAAAAAAAATGTTTTAAGAAAGTTGCTATGAATATAAATGTATCATATGGTAAAGATGTGCAGTAAAATAGTAACTGATGAAAACAGGACATTCTTTGGTAGATTTGGCTGGATAAGGTAGGTTTACTATGTGAAACTATTTAGTATGGAACAAATAATTTACAAGTTAACTGTGGTGTCCTTTTAGCTCTTGTGAAGAGATAGTAATTCAGCTTGAGAGGATTTTTCTCTGCAAAAAAATGTATGCTTTTGCTAAATGTCTAATAATACAGTTAGCAGATTCATGAATTTCCAGATCCCTCACTTGCAAGGATGAGTTTTGGGTGTGTTTGTTTGCTTTTTTGTGAAGTGGGAGGCCAGAAGTGGTGTTTGCAGGGCATAAAGGAACAATTCCTCACAGTGGGGATGATTGGATAGTGGAAAAGGTTGTCCAGAGACACTGGGAGATCTTGAAAGTTTTCCAAAGCTGAGCTGGTTAAAGCCCTGAACAACCTGATTGCACCTGCAGTTTAGTTTTTTTAAAGATTGGACTATCTGACTTTGGAGGTCCTTTCTAGCTGAGTTGTTCTATGATTCGTTGTCACACATCATAGGGGATTGTTAATTTGGTATGTCTCCTCCATGGGAGGAAAAAAACCCAGCTAATTCTCATTTTTCACGTGGATTTGGCTGCTCAGACCTTTAAATGCTTCACTCCCAGGCATAAGAAAAAAATAAAATAAATCTGTCTTTCTGTGTCTGAGTTGTCTTTGGAAAAAGGACAGTAAAATATTTCAGAGACTGAAAATGTTCCGGTGACCTTCTTATTCTGATTTTAATGTGATAATCTTTGGAAAGTACCACAGTGTAATTTGTATTCTGTAAGTGCAATAGCCGTGTCTAGCAAGAAAATAAATTCAGCATCTTGGTGCTTCCAGGTGTAATTGTGTATTGCAAAGTTTACAGTAGGGGTAGGTATGACTGTGGTAAACCGTGTGGGTTAAGTTGCTGTGAAGAGCTCCAGGAGCACCAGGAGGTTTTGGATCCGTGGGCGGGAACGTTTCCCTGGGGGAAGGGCTCCCTCTCGTGGCGCTCGCCGGGTTTGCACACCCGCCTTTCCCGGCTCTGAACCCTGTTGGTGCCTGGCAGGACCTCGGCGAGGACAGCGAGAAATACCTGTGCGAGCTGTGAGAGCTCGCAGTGCCATCACAAGCACGGGAGCCCAGCCAGTGTTATGTCTCTGTCCAGCGCAGCCTTCGTGTAGGGCTTGTACTGCACTGCAAGTGTTATCCAATGGGAAAATTTGTGTTGCTCGAAAACACTTCATTTTTTCTTGGTTTATCAATTACAACTATAATCGGAGATACTTGAACCTGACACTAAGGGGTGTTATACTTCAGATTGTTGTGTGATTTGTGACCTACAGAAAAGCAGAAAATATATGCCTCAAATTTTTGAAACTAGGCAGAAAAGCAAAATAAATTTCTGCAGAAGGCAGAAAAGCCTGGATCCATTATAAACACTCTTAGCTAATTAATACATGCTGAACTAAACCCGGAACTAGTTCTGACAGCTGGTGCTCCCCTGTGCTGCTGTTGGGTACAACCACCAGGTGGGGGTAAAACGTAATGAAACTGCTGTGAATAAGCAGGATGAGGAGTTGCTCAGGGTCTAATCTGTTTGCCAGAGACCGAGAGGATTTTAATTTCTGTGTTTTGTTAACATGTTTCATGGGAGACATTCTCAAGTCACTACAAATGCAAAGGAAAAAAAAATTTAAATATTCTAATAGACTGCTCAAAGCTTTTCAGTATGTTGATATCTGCAAGTCTCATGCAGTTTTATGATGCAGTCAGCATAGTAGGAAATAAATTCTTTGTCTGGGTCTATTTTAATTTGATTTCTGAACTATCAAATTAGGATAAGAAATATGGAGGGTTCTGTATGTTTCTTTGAGGAAAGTGCTTATGTCTGTCAGCAGCAGAACATCACTGTCGTTCCCTCTCAACTTCAGGTGCATGTTGTAGCTCTGTAGTTTAATATTCTGTAAATGTGGTTGCTATCAACTGGTAATGCGTAAATTTGCGGGGTTTAACCTTGAAAAAATCACCCTGGGTATGCACCACTCTTTCCTTCCTTAAAATGCTCTACATACTATGCAGCAGCTAAGCACTGTTTTGTGTTGTAAGATACATGTGTAATAGAGCTGCTGAAATTAGGACAAGCAGGTATTCAGCTTTGCATTAGGTGACTGAATGCGCTGTCTGTCCTCAGTTAGAGAAAACTGCTGAAATAAGACTCCCACCCCCATCTAGTAGTATTTCTACTCTAACTCCGGTGTCTTACTTGTTAGAGAGGAAAACAAAAAAGCAGACTTGCCTGAGTTAATGTCCCCTCCTAAAGGCTGTTAATGACATTCTTGCTGATGTTGCTATGCCTGAATGTTTCTCGAATGGTAACAGGAGCTTCCTGGCTAAGCAAATTCAAAAGGAAAAATCCCCTTCTTTGTTAGCTGGAGTTTAGCCACCTTTAGGCACTCTGTTTTCTTTAGCAATTGAGTGTTATATTTCATGCATCTTTTGGAATTTCTCGGGTTTTTTTCTGTGATGTTTGCTAAGTTTGGCTCCCGGTGTCCTGGTGCTGTCAGTTGCTGAAGTAGCAGTTCCTTTGGTCCCCTGCCTTCCTCTTCTCCCCTCGTTTTTATTTCTCCTTCAAATTTAAATAATGCCATTTAAAAAGAAAGGAAGTATGTAGTGAAAACATTTTTTAAGAGGGTATAGGTGAAGATCACTGCTAATTATTTTACATTTGGAACTACATACAGAAATTCTTTCAATAAAAAATCCCCCCCCACACCCAGTAAATGTCTCTTTCCTTCTCAACTCTTTCCAAAATGAACAGTTTCAAAGAAGAAAAGGAAAAAAACCACTGCATGGGAAGAAAGGAAACAAACAAAGCTGTTAGTTAAAATTTTCTTATTGTGGGGGATATTCTTTTTTCAGGGATATTCAGGTGATATAACATAGTCCCTCAGAATTGTGTGCTTTGGGAAAGGTGGGGGACTAAGCCTGTTTTTCTCTACAAAGTAAAAGCTGTTTTTTCCAGGATGCAGAACATGTGACAGTAGTTAGACCTCTTAGGTACTAAATTGCAGGTAAGCTTCTGCTTTTATAAAGAAGAAACACCACATCCTGTACGACTTCTGATAGGATGAGTGATGATGTGTTCGTGTTTAGGCACCAGAAACTGACTGTTCAGAAAGTGTTCAGCTCAGAAAATCTTAACAGAGCAGATACCCTAATGGAGATCAGCTATCACTTCAGGCTGTTTGCTAAACCTATTCCCTTCCTGCAGATGTCACAAGTGTCTTACAGATGTCCTAGTTGTAATCAGTTGCTGATTTTTCCCGTAGAGCACAGAATGTTTGAGGTTGGAAGGAGCTCTGGAAATAACTTGCTCTAAGCAGGGTCAGTCAGAGAAGGGCTGCTCAAGGCACTGCCTGTTTGGGTTTGAATATGTTGAAGGGTGGAGATTACAAAACCTGTGGGCAACCTGCTGCAGTGGTTGAGTGTACTCACAGTGGAAAACATTTGAGATTTTCAGTTTTTGTTTTTCTTCTTTCCTCTTATGACTAAGTAGATTTTCCAGTTTTTCAATTCATGCTTATTGTTTCTTCTCCATTCACTGGATACCACTGAGATCTGACTCTGTTTTCCTTTCCTCCTCCCTTATTAGATATTTTTATATATTGATAGAATCTCCCTGAGTCTGCTTTTCTCTGCTCTCTATCCATTTGTCCAGCTTGTTGAGGTTCATCAGAGTGACAGGGGAGGAGACTGCTCTTCCCCTTCTTCCCTCTTGAGCAGACTTGCTGGGGATGTGGTCTCTGCCATCACCCAGGTCATTGATGAAGATGTTAAACCCACTATGAACTTCCTGGGGTTTATCTAGCACTGGTGACTGGCTTCCAGCCTGACTTTGTCCTGCTGGTCACAGCCCTGGGAGCCCAGAAGCTGAGCCAATGTTCAGAGTGCTCTTACCAAGACCATACTTCTTTAATAGGACTGTGAGGGGATTTATAGGAGATGATTGAAAGCCTTACTAAAGTTGAGGTAAACATCTACTCCGCTCCTCTTGCCTACTGAGCCAGTCATCCCTTTGTGGAAGGCTGTTGTTGCTGTTCCCATGGTATCTTCTGATTTGGAGGTGACAGTGCATTTGTGTATTGCTCATGTTAAAATCCACGGTTTGTCAGAGTTTCTCCTGGGAAAATTATGGAAGTGATTACACAGAACTGATTTTTGTGAGATTCATTGATAGTAAAATACTTTTGTCCTGAAAACTTTGAAGACAGTTCTCTAAAGAGCCTTCAATGAGATTTTGTGGAAGTAGTCCCTGGTTTCAGACATTTGCTGCTGTGTAAGTTGGTATCCAATTTTTGTTTGAAGATCATTACACAGAGAAGTGGGTATTTTTCAGCAATGACCTGCCAATAACTGTATCCATAAAAACTTGGCTTCTGTTAGCAGTTGTATGTATACTACATTGTTATATATAAGGGAGGAAAATGTAGAATCTTTAAATTTTAAAACTTAGAAACATATAATGTAAACTTTTTCTTGTTTGTTGCAGGTTTGTGGAACCTTGCTTCTCTTTTTTCAAATCTATGTTTATTTGTATTGATGCCCTTTGCGTTTTTCTTCCTGGAATCAGAAGGATTTGCTGGCTTAAAAAAGGTAGGAAAACACTGTTAAGTATGGAGTAATTGCATTATATATTTCCTTTTCAGCCCTTGTTTCTGATGAAACTGAAATTATAAATTTGGGAGGATTTGGCAGTGGGATGTGTGTGCTTATATGAAGGTGTAAATATGGCTGGACACTCTGGCACATGTACTGAGATCAACAAAATGAATTAACTCATTGGGTTGTGTTTTTTTTTTTTTTTTTTTTTTTTTTAATCTTATTCTTCTAATTCTGTTTGTTTTGTTTGTTTTTGTTTAAATGAAATTATTTAATCAAGAGTTTATTTTTTGGAAAATGAGGATTTTTGGGGGGGATGGTAAAAGGAGAGAAGGCTCAGTAAGTACACTAGAAGTAACATAACAAGGAAAAGGAACACAGGTTTCTTGCTAATGGGAAAGGTGATTAAATAACAGATGGCCCTGTGAAAACAAGCTTGATTTGTGAATTTTAAAATGACAAACATCCCAAAGATTCAAGTATGGTCAGTATTTACAATAATATGTTAAGAAAACTTCCTTAAATGGGTAAAGAATACTCTAAAATATTCAACTTAGTTGAATATACTTAAGTTAAGAGGGCCAAGTATTTCAGTGAGGCATGGAACTTGGCAAAGCAATTTTTGAACAATAGAATGATAATGATTGTGTTAATATGTGAACTAAAGAATTACAGTGAAAAATTACTATAATGGGAGACACATCAAAATGAATTTCAAATCATAAATATCAAATAGATTAAATTGGAATGACTGTCTGGGGACCAATTGTAGCACGTTTCCATTGATCTTTATCATCCAAATGATTACACTTTTGTTTTTAATGATACTACACTTGAGGGAATTCTGCTCCCTTTGGATGACGGTTCTCAGAAAGCAAAGGGTCTTGGAAAGTCATCTGAAGTTGGAAAATGAAATGAATTAAAGATGGATATGAAAGACTATGAATCATGGATGGATGGCATGTAATGTAAAGGCATAATTGTGTTGGGAAGGAAAATGTAATTCCTGGTTGCATTGACAGGAACCGGTATGGAGGCAGTGATGTTGCCATTTCTGCTCTTGGTGGAATTAGGGAAAACTCAACTGAAGTGCTGTGCTCAAGCTGGTATTTTTGGGCTAACTTAAGAGAGAAAACAGCTGACAGAAAAAGAAATCCTTCTTACAGGAGTTTCTAAGTAAAATTTTAATTTGCGAGAACAATGTGGAGAAGCAAAACCTGTATTGCACAGCTGAAGGTACTGGGAGATATTACTTAGGCTGAGCAATACAGCTGTGTCAGAAAACACCACCCTGGCCAGGCCCTGCTAGTGTGTGAATGTTGTTTGGTGTCGCCTGTGCTGAGTTGATGCTGCTCCATCTTTGCTGTGTATTGACCAAACTGCAGATGTGTATCCAGGGCCCTTCAGCTACGAGTTTGGATGACCAAACTAATGCATTCAACTTTAAAGGAGTTTGGTGATGGGCTACTGTGTTTAACTCTTTTTGTCCCTCTTGGCTGGAAAACGCTCTCCATTCTTCTTCCTTCACTTCTACAGGCCTAAGAGCATTTAGTAACTCCATTTGTCCTTCCAATTTTTGTGTGGAGGCTACCCCCTTTTCCTTTTGACACTTAAGTATCTAGGCACTGTTAACTGATTTCAGTGAGGTTTGTGTCTCCTGCATCCAACAAAACCAAGGAATTCTCTCCCTTAGCGTGACAGGTACCATCATTCTGGTGTCCCCCCTTGACTTGCAGAGTTCTCTTGGCTCCAGCAGATACTTTATGTATCCCAGATACATTGAACTTGCATTTTACATAAAACTTTGATAGTAACAGGGATACTGGCTATCAGTAAATCCCATTCAAGATAACTAAGATGACCATTACATGTTTAAGCTTGGAAACATCTGTAACTGCAGATGAGATAAAACCATAATCTTCAGATACCAGGAAAGGTGGTTGTTGCTGCTTTAGAGTAGCTTGGCTTTTTCATGGGGTAGATGAGATCAGATTTTAGTATTAAAACCCACCTATTGAAAGGGCAGTGAACTCAGTTTTGGAATTTTTTTTTTTTTACTTCTTGATGTTTTTGGAACATCTCAGATGCCAAATATGATTCCTGGTATAAGTGCTCAAGGCCTTTATCCAATGTCCGTTCTACTTGACTGCTCTGTTTAAAGGTATCCAAAATGGATGCAGACATACTGAAGTTTTTCACCAGTTTTGGGTGAGCCTTGAGGCTGATGGTGAAGATGTAAAAATTGTGGTCCATTTTAATATGGACATACCTTGTCTTTGATCACTTTTGTTGGAAAATAAATGGCAGATGTCACTTCTGGACTAATTTGGTAGTTAAAATTGAATGTGCTGTTCTGTTCAGATGCTCATGCAGATAAACAATTCTACTTGCAATAATTACTATATATATTTTAAAATATTACATCACATAATTGGGCACTTAGAATCTGGGAAAATTTATGATTAATCGAGCTCAGGATTACATGTAGGTTTTTCAGTTCTAGAATGTGTGAAGGAAGGGTATTTCCTGTCATTTTTTACTACCTTTAGATTTTTGTTATATTTCTTACCTCTGTTTAGAGAATATTTTGAGACCACGATTACATCGTAGAATTATGTTCCTTTAACAAATTATTTTGTGTAAATTTAAAGTGTTGTATTTTGTCATAAATCACATCAAACTAATGGACCGGAGAGATAAAACATTATTCAAATGCTATTACTGTTAACTGGAAAAATCAGATTTCAGTGGTCTCAATTTAAAAGAACATTCCATGCATTTGGCAAAACCTGCAGCGTTTAAGAGAAGAGTGAGCTACTGTAAATGTGAAGACATTCAGTAAAGAGTTTTGGCATGGATATGTAATCTTTAATCTTTCAGTTGGGAGTTGTAAAAGTGGTTGATTCTAGATACCCAACTCAGCTCAAAATTTGGATAAAACGACTGCTGCAATGGAAGCTTTTATGCAAGTCATCTTGAATTTGTCATTGAATTACCTTTGTTATAATGACTAAATAGGTCATTTGAGATTAGGTGTGCAGAGTGGAGATGTCTATTTGAATGTGTTCATATATGAATTACTTGTTGGATTTTGATAAAAGTTCTGAAAATGAATAATTCAAAGAGGTTCATTTCTGAAATGGAACAGATTTTTTTTCCTTTTTAATGGATACCTTTGTTCAGATTAAATAGCAACAGTAATGTTAGTTATTATCACATATGGACCTAACCCCCAAAGTTTTTAGCCATCTGTTTGAGTGTTTATCATAGACTGTGCCATAAAAGCTGATTTTATGCATTAATTGTAACATGACTTTTTTGCAAGCTGTGATGTTTCAAGTAGCTCATAGGTTCCTGTTAAAGCTTTGTATAACCTTTCTTTCCATGTTGCTGTATGGTAGCCTTGCTTCCTTAACTGTTTGAGTTTCCTGAATCAGAATGGGTTTGATTAACCATCTTCCAATTTACTGTGGCTTTTTTTCTTGGCTGCTAGTATACTTTCTAAATGGCACATGGCCCCCCTTATAGACTCACTTTGATTCCCCAGGGCAACAGTTTTAAAACAACCAAGGACTTGCATATTGTGCAGAGGAGAGAAATTCGGAAATTAGACACTCGCCATGGACGGATGCAGTGCTGTACTGAAATTCAGACTGATTCCTTGCCTAGTTTTTAATAAAAACCCCACTATGTTAGTTCAGAAAAGGGCATTTTGGGCCTGGGGGGTTGACTGTGCCCTTTTAAAGAGCTTAAGTGCTGCCCTTTGCTCTAGTTTATTTCCATTTAATGACAGTTACAGATTTCTGATATCAGGACAATAATTATAAAAGCAATGTTGGGAGGTGAATGATATAACACATGTACGTGCATGTATGTGTGTGTGCCATGTGTGTATTTATCGACACATGTATTTTTGTGCACACGTGTGAATTTAGTCTTTCAAAACTACTGAAGTAATTGAAGGTCACAGTGATACATTACATCTTAGCCAGTGTATTAACTGAGCTGTTGGAGTACCTGATGTAACTTTGAACTCCTGCATCAGTATTAAAAACTGTTTCATATCATCTTTCTGTGTTTTCCTTGTCCTCCTTTGTAGAGTCTGTGCATAAAGTTATGTTTCTTGTTCAGATAATCTTTCAGTTCTTTGTCAGTGATGTGCTCAGATTCTGTAGTAGTTATGAAGCAAAGATGTCAGCTGTGTTTCTTTGTGTCAGAATTAACCTCGTTCTTTATCGTTCCCTCCAAAAGAGAAAAATTGTGGTATTTGCAGTTGAGCATCTGTAGGTCACAGTGCTGATGTTTCCATGTGTGGTAACACTGCACAGAAAATTACACGTGTGCTGCTGTGTGAAGGAGGCAACCATTTTTGAGGAGATAATTGCTGTACCTTTTCTTGACCTTTAAAATATGCTTTCTCTTGATGTAACTTCAGCAGAAACTTGTATTTATTTGAAGTTGACAGAGGTAAAGATATTAAGGAGTAATTTCCTTGTAAGAAAATACAAATAGTGCAATTTAGCACTGTGACAAACTGGAATAACTGGGTATTGCATAATCACAAGTGTAGAGTTTTAAAAAGGCTTTATTTTACCTTAATACTGATCTTTGAACTTGAAGTCATAGCATAAAGTTTAACATGAGCGACAGCAACATCCTGACCAATTATCCAAATTATCCAGACATCCCAAAATGTTCAGAACACAACACACAAAGTCTGTGGATTAAGAGGTTAACTCCTGGAACATCAAAAGAAGTGCATGATAATAAAAACAAATAGTACAAAAATTTGAGGTAACTTCCTTGCTTAATTAATTAGGTAGACCAGGTGGAAGCGAAGAGGCCAGAGCTGGTGCTCAGAACGTCTATAAAGCTGAGCAACATGACAGCACAATGGAGGAGGAACAAAGATTTTTTTTAATATACTTCTATCCTGTGTCACAGTTTGAAATTGTCCTGGTTTATGTCCCTTTTGGCAAACTTACATAAAAGTGACCCTGTACTGTATTTTATGACCAGATGACTTTTTTCCCAGTGGCTAATTTGTATCAGACCCCCATCTTAAAGAGACACAGAAATGAGTAGGAAGTCCAAGCCGGTTTGTCTCAATGAGCTTTCATTGCATGCTTTCATTATTTTTGCTCGTTTTTGCCACTGATCATCCATAAATTGTTGGAAATGAGTGATTAAGGAAGTGCTGCTTAGTGTTAGTGGCACATGCACATTCTTGGTATGTTTTTTGTGGGTGAGAGGAAATCGCGTACTGCACAAACAAAAAGGAAAACTCCTGCTGGGAACCTTTCAAGGAAATTTAACTTGCGTAATGTTTTGATCTTGGTGTTTATTACAGAAAATAAGAGTAATATTTCACCAGCTATTGTTATGTGTCAGCTAGTCTCTCCATCTGCTTGCCTTTCCTTGATAGCTCTTCCCAAATCCTCATTGCGTTTATTTTAATAAAAACACCACTTAAAAATGTAGCAGTTTATTCATACGTTGAAGGCAGGTGAGCTGGGCCAGTGTTCAGAACATTTATTGTGTAGTGTTTGCTACTGTATAAAGATTTGGCTGTGGTGACTCCAAAGTCCTGCCTGAGTTAGCAGCTGCAGCTGAGCCCGTGCAAGTAAAACGTGGGGTGTAGGTTCCTTTCCAAATACTGAAATGCAGTGGTTTCTGCTCTGAAAGACAGATTTCTTCCCTTCACCTCTTTTGTTGGAGCATGGCTTTTAAAAATACGTTTTACAAGTAAAATTACTTATTTGGGGAGAAGGGTGAAAGATTGAATCTTTGCAGAAATACTGTTATTAACATTTTTTGAAGCTGCTTTTTTTGCCGTAAAAGTAAGTTAGTTTGCTGAGCAGCCCCAGTGTGTACGTCCTCCATCTCCTCAGTGGTTGATTTGATCCACTCTATCCATAGCAATGACTTTTCCTAGTAATGTCACTACAAAATTAGACTGAACTAAGCTTAACTGTCTGATTTATTATGTTGCGATGCATTGTATTTGCAAACTCTTTAAGTAACTAAACACAGTAATAAATACAGTGAACATTGAACCTGCTGAATTTTTTTCTTGGTGTTTATGGAAATTCTAATTTCTGTATTTTTCCAGCACCTTTGTTATTTGTGCCAGTAGAACTCTGGTACGACTATAGGTGTGGAACACTGTAAAATACATTTTCAGTATGTGATGCAGCCAATGTAGGAAGTATATTTAAAGGTAATTTTGAAGTATTTACTTTCAAAACCTTTTTTGCTTATTTCAAGCAGTTTTCCATGAAAAGAAAGTATTCCTTTATGGCAAAATACTGGCAAATAAGTGGTCTGGAATTCCTTTCCAGTATGAAATTATCTCTAACTAAAACCAGACAGTTTTTAAAATTTGCCTTGATTTTTCTGGAAAGGGAATTTGGAGAGGGCAGTGATCTCGAACCCTGTTTGCAAGCAGCATTTGACTGTGCTTTATGCCTGTGTGTCCCTCTGGCTGCAATACCCACGGGCCACTGCGTGTAATGGTTCTCCAAATAGTCTTGAGGTGCCCTGTTAACAGTGGATGTTTATTTGGCATTTAAACTCATATTTATTTGTCCATAAAATCATTCAGCATGAACTGAGACTTTAGTGCTCTGATCTCTATGAAATGTTTACTAGTATGTAACTGAATTATTATACATTATATTACAAGCCACTTACTCTTTCTATTAGTGATACCAGAGACAGAAGTTGTTTAATCAGTCACATCAAAGGCAGCTGTTTGGGTTTGTATTTTTGACATAAGCTAACATCTCAATTTCAGATATGAAATCCAGTTTTTAAACTGGAGTCCTTTAAAATGACACCACTTAAAATTTATTAGAGTTTATTGTTGTTTAGAAGCAGATCCTGATTATTTTGGGATTCTGATTTGGCAAGCAGCTTGATCAGGGTTTTTCCCTCTCCCTGTTAAAATGGAAGCACACTTAGCTGACATTTGCACAAAGCCATAACATAATTTGTAAGATGTAAGGTGCAGGGGGACTATATATAGGGACTATATTTAATGGTAAATCTCGCATTAAGAATGATCCACATCCTGAACCTTCATGTGCTTCCTGCTTCCACTGAAGTCTCAGAAATGCTGTGTACATGGCTAAATGTAGAATGGGTTTGTAATTTGTAATGTAGAGGACAGGCTCATCTAATATTAAATTTGAGAAGACCCTATAAAATGGCAGGAAAGGGAAGATGAGAAGGTTTATTATAGTTGTTAGCATGTCACACTGATAAGTGTCTACACTAGACTGAAAATATGTTAAAATTATAGCTATACTACCAGATCCTTCATTTGCAGTTCTGCAGAGGAAAAATAGATTCTTCTCTTACAGGTATATATCAGCAAATCTTAAAAGAATTTTGTGAGTCTGTGACCTGCTTCTGCAAACCTGGAGTGACAGGAGTATATAACTCTGCTGTAGATTCATGTGAGATGAAAATACCTTTATCTGTAAAAGTTTGGCAGCGAAGTCTGTTTTCTGTCCTTTCACAAAAAGTGTAAGACAAAGTTGCACTGCAGACAGTAAGAACATGAAAATTACTGCAGGTAGGTCAAAAGAGGTTGGAAATGCTGGTTGTATTAATTTTTGTATTTTCAAGCCTCAACTTCAGTATGCATAAGGTTTTTTTTGACCTAACTGCCTGTATTTAGACATTTAGGATCCAAGATTGTTCAGGACAGGTAAATAACATGCATGTGTTCATCAGCTTAAGGCCACACCATGTGTCAATGAGAGTGAAATAAAAAGAAATTCAAAAATCAGGGCCAGGAGAGAAAAACTTTTCTGATGAGGAATAATGGCTTACTAGGAACTTGTTTTTGTGAGTATATAAAATATTTTATAAGGTTTTATAAGATTTCTTGCTTAAGTCAGTTGGGGACATTATATGGAAAAATCTGTCTTTTTTATTTTAGCATAAGGAGATCTGTGGTTTGTTGAATATATGTAACAGTTCTGTACCTGGGGACAGCTGAGGGGGAAATAAGTGCATGCTGGTTGTTGCACACATTGGATCAAGATGTGATGAGATGTGATCTGTGCTCCGTTTCATTGAAGTAGTTAAATGTCAGTAGGTTGCTTCCATAAATTAGAATGTACTTCATTTAAAGAGGCCTCAGCGTAAGTTACAAAAAAGTAGGCTACCAGGAGATAAGCTAATGGTAGAGTTTATTTGGGATAGCTTTTCTGCACTGCCTGCCTCGCTGCCATGTCGTTAGCTGAGCGTTGCTTCAGCCTTTCTGCTGTAGTGTGTGGGGATTAGGTTATAATTACTTTTTTTGACCAACTCTATAATGCTGGATGAGATAGAAAATCATGTATGTAGATAGAAAAAAATCAAAATGTGTGAGGTTAGTCCATGTTCTTGCAACATTTTCAAGTATTTGAGCTGTGGAAATTTGTAGACTAACAAGGTGAACCGAAGATTGTAATAGTATTGGGGTAAAAACACTGCTCAAAGAAAATTATGTGTTATTTTGAACTGTGGTTTTCTGACCACGACTTCTCCAGCACACTGTGAGAAACTCCATTAGGTGACGCATTATGATTAGGTAGGGTCCTCTGTAAAACTGCTCAGCTTTGGAAGCTAGCACTGGGGCATTAGTTATTCCACCTCATCTGAGCCAGGAATGAGATGCATTGCTGAACTTTTGTGCCTTCCCCACTCCCACGTCGTCCTGAACTTGCACGTTCGTGCTGTGTGTACCGCGGTTATGCTTTGTAGAATTTCCACAGTTCTTTGCTGAAAGCCTTAACATGTAGCTGGAAGCCTGCAAGTGGAATGAGATGTGAATAATTTTCTCTTCTGCTCTCTTAGTGAATAAATTGAGCGGGGTTTTTTATGTTACAGTTTTTTATTTGTTTTTAGGATGACTTACGGATTCTGCATGAGCAAAAATAGACACGTTAAATATTTCTACTACTTGTTGAGTGTGCAGATGGAACAGCTCCCAGTGCTACACTTGAATATCTTCATTTATCGTTGATGTAAACAGAAGCACTGTGTTCTAAAAGACTTCCCCCTTCTCCCCCCCCAAGACTCTTCTTTTTAGGCAGAAATGAGTAATTTTTAAATTTTGATTGGATGGAGCATTCTTAATGCCCTCTGCAGACCCTGCTGCCTGTGGTAGATGATAGATGTGTGTCTAAAAAACTAGAGATGTATTTCTTCTTTTTTTAATTTATTTCCAGTTTATAATAAAATCAATGTAACTGTTTCATGTAAGCTAGAAAAATTTGCCATCCTTTGGGGAGAAAGTATTCACACATGCAGGATCCCTGAAATGGCTGTAATTCAGGGTATCCCCCTAAGAAGGGGCCCCTTTCTTAGTCAATGGAAAAAAGCAGGTGCCTCTAAGAATTTGACATGTCTGAGTTAAAAGCTTCAACAGGCAACGTGAGCATCTTCCCATCTCAGTGTTTGAGTTTCTCTTATTAAATGGTAAGAAACATCAAATTGATCTGCTCTTTGGAGGATGTGATTTGTTTTATAAAAATGGCTGGTTTATGCATGAGAAATACCTTATTAAGATTTGAGTATTTGAATATTAGTCTGTGTCTTCATTTAAGTCCTCATTAACATCAAGCAGTGACAGTTCAGAACAAGCAAAAACTTTCTTTCTACTGTAAGTCTATTTATGCATTTCTGTTAATTTATGTAAAAATTTAAAAATGCAGATTTAATATAATTGGAATTTTAATTCATGGAGAAGAAAATTTCCATATAGTTTTATATTGATAGTGGAAAGGTTTAATATAAGTGTCCTAATCATAGAAAGGCATTAAACATTTTTCTAATAGAGTTCCTTTTATTAAATGAGACTTTACTAGGCAAACACACTTTTGATTCCCTTTCTAAAAGTAATGGGTTTTTATTAATACTGATAACCATGTGATATGTAGACCTCTGGTCTATGTTATTTATTTAGTATTACTAGAATACTCCACATTAAGGCTTGTTCTATATTAAGAATTACTTATTTTGAATTGTCAACACAGGGAAGAAACTAATGCATCTCTAGTCAGAATTTGTGAGGCAGACCACAACTTAATTTACAAAGCAGAGGAGGAGGGAGAACCAATGAGTTTCTTCTGACCTTTTTTTCCCCCCGATATAGCTTTTAGAAGGGTTTCCTTGCTTATTAATAAAAACTTCCAACTTTCTATATTAATAAAAACTTCCAACTTTCTAGTGCTTTGACTAATTCCTTTCTTCTTGATCTTATTCACCCTATCAGGGGGTTAGTAATAGACATGACTTCAGGGTTTTTCAAATTTATTTTTTTTTTTTTAATTTTTCTGTTTTTTTTTTTTTAATTTTAGAACTTTAAAAGTGACCTGTGCGCTTCTACATGTCATTTGCTTTTGGTAACTGTCTTCAGGGTTTCTTTCTGCCAGAAATATAATCACAAGTTCCAAGTCTTTCTTTATACTTTTGCATTACTTCTCTTAATCCTCTGCCAAGCTACAAAGACGTTGGAAAACATGTATTTATCTTCCTATCACGCCAGTCCAGCAGGACAGATGCTTTCTGATCCAAAACTTAATTATTAGAGGGAGACTCATAGTGTCAGAAATCCCACAGCTCCCATGTTGTTGCAGGTGGCTTTGGAAAGTCTGGGAAACTTGGTAGGTGGAGGGAGTGGAGCATCTGAGAGCTCCATTAGAGAGGGCTGGGCTAGAGAAGGGAACAGCAGAGCAAACTTGTGGGGGAAAGGGTAACATGGGGACAGTGATCATTTTAGTGTTATCCTCTCATTTCTTATTTCCCTTCTCCCCCAAAAATTTGGGTTGTGTGTCAGTAGATCTGCATCTGTCCATCCTCTCTGTCCATGCTGCAGCAGGGTAGTCGTGTACCTCTAACAGCTGAAGGCTGTAATTATTTTATTCCAGCAAATGTGTGTTTGTGATTTTTTTTTTTTTGCTGTTCTGTCCAGCTTTTCCTCATTTTCAGAAATTTTTATCTGTTCTGTTATAAAATTTGAAAGGAATAGTATACTATATTCTAATATACTATTTCTGTGTTAAATCTACAAGAATGATACCTAGATGTGGAAGAGCCAGAGTATGCTCTTTCCTTAAGTAATTTGAATCCATGTGTTTGAAACAGTGCCTTAATTGCTAGGCAATAAATGAATCCCATATTATCATTCTCACAGGAGTCCCTGTTCTGTTGGATAATTAAACAAGTCCTAGGGAAAAAGTGAGGAAAAACCTGTTTTTTATCCCAGTTGCAAGGATGCAAGTCTGCAAGGAGTCCATCTTGGTTCTTAGGTTATTTCACTGAGTTATTTCGGGGTGTGGTGTCGAGAGGAAAGTTTGATGGATATGGACCCCAAAATATACTATAACATTGGGGTTTGATACTCCTCTGGGACTTTGAAGAAGAGAGCCTAAGTTTTCTTTGGCAGAGGAGTCACTCCAGTGGGTGTACTGCATACTGGATAGATGTCCTTTTCACCAGGCTACTAAATAAAGACATCTTTTTCTTGATCTCAAGTTGAGGTACCTTGATCCTTCATTTCCAACTCTGCAGGTATAGCTCTAATACTTATTGGTACATCTCTTTAGCCAGTACCCAAAGAATTAATTATGGTTTTTTTCCATCAAGTTCCTTTAACTTTCATTTTGTTTTTCTCTCCCCAGTTCTTAGTTTCTCTTTGAAATTTCTGGATTTTGTACTCATACAATGTTACTGTTAACTTCTATACAGTTAAATGATTTTAGCTGCCTCTCTTGCTCCATTGGCAGAATGGTAAGCACTGTGAAACCATTTGAGAAAAGATACTAACACAGCTGAAAGTTGCTGGGAATGTTTTGTGACTGATTTTTTTAGTGTTTGTATTGTGTGGAAAATAAATATAGACTTTAAAATATACTTATTGTGTTGTGATGAAAAGTGCTCGTTTTAATCTTAAAATTCCCACAGGCTGGAATGATTCTGTGAGGGAAGAGGTGGTGTGGGAGAAGACAGTTGGTTCTAGTTACAGCCTGAAGTATTTGGTTGTTTAATGGACAAGGAAACCTTTTTTTCCTGATTACTTGAATCTGATGCCTGAATATATTATTTCTTAAATAAAATTTTCTTAGCTCACTCTGTGAGGGTTCTGAGTCATTAGCACCTACATTTTTTAAAAGAACTGAGTTCTCTTAAAACTACTTCTGGATTTGACTCAGTAATTTGTGTAGTCTCATAAGGTAATGACCCCATGACTAAATATCTGTGTGCTAAATGTAGTGTTTCATGTTACCTGATGCTAAGTGGGTCTCCTTTGTTTAATAAAAATCTTGTTTCTGCACTGCCTTGAATAGGTTGGAACACAGACTGCTCCAAGTTTGATGTCTAACCATAGAAATGGGTGGAATGCTTGATGCTCATCTCTTCACTAGTACCCACAAATTGAGAAAGAGGGGGTATCTCATGCTAAAATTGTAATTGATGTTAATATATAACACCCCCAACCTCATACCCGCTGTAATTCTCACTTTTCTAGTGCCTCCATTTTTCCTGCAGATGTTTGTGTGCGTGTTTGTTGCAGTCAGCCTTGCACTGAACAAATCTTGAGGTTACTAAGACTCCTTTCTGTCACGTGAAAACAATGGGCCTCATGTGTACTTTAAATGTGCCATGACTGCAGAAATGTTTCCCAGGCTTTCCCCATGGGTCAGGGCATGGTGTAAAAAGTGATGTTTACCTACCTTGCAAGAGGTCAAGATGTCCAAGCAGAACTGTGTTCAAATATTCAGCACCATAGAAACCTAGTTAGTGTTCTCTGGTTCTGTGTGTAACATGTAATTTTTACTTCATTGATAATAGTAGTTTTCTTTTTTTTCCTGCACAATTTGCAACCAAATTAAAATGTAGAATTAACACAAGCTATTCCATGTCCCACATTGGCAATGTAGCTCCAAAAATGTCCATCTTATGGGAGCTAGTAATATATTCATCAAAATCACTATAGCCAGGTAATGTTCCAGCAAAGAAATACTTTTTCTTGAGGTAAGGATGGGGCTGTAAGCATTTTGATTTTACAGGAATTTAGCCTCTTGTGGAAAAAGAAAAAACAGGTTGAAAGGTTTTTTTTTAAAATTTATTTTAAATCATTCATTAGCATTAAAACAAAAGAATCCTTGGTAAATACCTATACATTTGTGTTAAAATGTATATAGCATTAGAAAGCATTAAAAATTAGGCTTAAATTTCTGAAGAATATTTGTGTTTCTAATCACAGCTGGCAGAGTAAAAATGGGCATAAAATGGCTCGATTACTTTCATTTATTTCCCCCCCCCCAAAAAAAAATAACTTGTGAATTTCTGGCACAGAGTTGTGTCACTGCTCGGAAGATAATGGTACCTTCCACGGTGAGTTTCCTGGAATATGGTTCATGTTTTGCTGTAGCCTTGCTAGAATGGCAGTTGTCAGAAATTTCCTTTTAAACTTTCTGGAGTTTACCTGTGGTTTTTAATGGAGAGAGGAGCAGTCAGGATGTTTCTTGCCTGTGCGCTGTCCTTGTAAGTCACTGTGGTCAGGAAAGATCCCTGTGCTAATTACTGGTTGTATGAGATGTCTGAAACTTTTTGGACAATCAGTGTCCAGAGGAAGACCTTCACTTGTTACCCGTGCCAGGTTAATGGCAAAGCATGTTGTATATAAACAAAATATTTACACTTATATATAAATATATAATACATATATATACATTTATATAATTTAAAGTAGTCACAGAATTTCAAATGGAGAAGAAAAAACTGCAACAAATACTGTTTCCATTATCAAGAGATCTTCCTTTTCCTTATTGAAAAGTTGTAAGAAACTGTTGTCTTCCAAAGGAAAACCAGTCTCTAAGTGTTATGTGTGAACATGCACAGCAGGAAAAGTCCTAATGTGTTGTAAGTGGCATAATAGTCATCCCTCAACACAAATGTACTGGTGGGGGAGAGATGGTTTCCTTAGTAATTATGCTTTCTGAATGTCTTGTATGGCATCTGTTATCCTTTCAGGATTGCTGTTGCCATTTGTACTTCATTGGCCTTTTCAGCTGAAGAATTACCTTTTTTGGCTATGTACTGTTTTTTAATATCTTTTGGCTATTTGTCATCTAGGATGACTTATCTGTGTTAATCATAATAGGAAAGAAACATGGTAAGTTTTGATGACTCTTTCCAGAGTAGCAACTAAAAATTTGTTGGAATACTTCTAGAATAAGTAAAACCTTTCCTGCTAAAACTAGGTTTTTCTGGAAACATGAATCCCTAGGCTTGGTGCTCCAGGCAGCATAAGTAGCTCAGGATTAAATTAAAAACTTCTGAACATCTTGACAGCTGAATTTTAAAGAATTAGAAGTCTGAAAGTCAGGTGTGTCTCTAAGGCTGTACAAACCACAAGATTTGTAGAATGTGTTTGTAGGACAGCTTTTATTTGTAGTCAGGCCTTGAGAGCTCCAAATGCTTTTTCCACTTGCCCCCCTTTAGTGTATAGAGAAGATGACAGATATCACTGGGCTTTTGGCAAGTTCCAGTCTACTGGGATTGATGTGTTAAACGTCTTTCCTTTAATAAAATACTTCACTTGGTTAAGTGCTCACATTAAAGAACTAGGAGGAATTTGAAAATGTGCTGTGAAACTTTGAAGTTTAAAAGAAAAAGGGAGTGGGGAGGGGCATTGAGAATATAATCTTTCAGTCCTTCTTCCCAATTTGCTAGCCAGTTTAATTACAATTTCTGTTGGATTATAGTAATTTGCTTCCAAAAGTTTTTGTTGACCATATTTATTTTTTTTTCCATCTTCCACAAGAGACCCATTTTATGTGTCGAGTTGGCCTGTATGGTGCCAGACTTCTGCTTAGGGAATTGACTTTCAGAAGTGGCTTTTGCCTTACGGATAATCTGAAACTTACATGAGGAAATTGTGAGTGGAACTACTGGAAGTGTTTTGTTTTCCTGTTCAGCAGTTCCTAAAAATGTTATGTGCTTGTAGTGCAATGACAGTAGATGTTTTGTTCTAGATACCTTCATGGAAGAATACTTTGAAGTGAACCTACTAAAACTAAAATCACTCTCCAGAAGGAGAAGTACCATCTCCCTTCAAACTGTGGAGGGTGTTCATGCTTCCCAAACAACCACTCTGACTAAGTCCCTCCCGGGAGCAACATTCCTCTCATTTTTGATGTACAGAGAAGTTTATGTATGAATTGAAGACCAAAAATCACACTCTTTTCAACACTTCCACCTTTCTTTTTAGCTCACATTAGTGCTGTCCTGTTCCCTTTTGTTCTTTATGTTTCACTTCCAGTTCATCTCTTTCTCCTTAGTGCTTATTCCTTCTTCTCTGCCTATCCCTGGAGAGTAGGAGCAATGCCTACATGTACAAAAGTGAGGAGGCTTTCTGAGCCCCTTGTCTATAGTGAAAAATTTGTTCATGTCACTCTTGGTATTTTTTGGGTATCTTCAGGGAGTGTCTGAATATAACCATGGTTTATATTGCTTCATCAAGTTTCTTTGAGGACAATGTCTCCTGATTACAGATTTGGATTTTCTAATCTTGGAGTGGCAAATAATTTTTCTAATCCCAGGCTATATTCTAGATGAGTTTTTTTTGAAAGGAACAAATTTCTTCTAGATCTTTCTGCTTCCCTTATTGCTTTCCCACACAAATATAAGCTTAAGTCACAGCAGTATTCTTAGTGTATAACAGTGAAAGTATGAAAACCCACCACCTTAACCTATTTCAATTGCCCATTTAATTTTAAAATTCAAGTTCAATTACATTTTGTGTATTTTGTGAATTTCTTTTTGGTGTGCCAGGATGTTTGGTTTGTCTAAGAAATCTGGGTAATATAATGGGGCTGTGTGAGAAAAGTGTAGTGACTCAAAGAAGAAACAAAACCAAAATGTCAGGGAAGAGGTTTTTGCTCAGGAAAAAAATAAAAACCATTGAATTTCAAGGTTTATTTGGATAGTTTGCCTTATTGAAATAAAATTCAATGTTGTTTGTATTTACCTGTGTCTTTCTCAAAGTCAGGAGTATAGATTTTTGCCCAGCTCTTAAATTAGTGATGTTACTAATGACAGTGTTCAAGCTATGGATTTTTCACTGGAACAAATAAAACTACCCTCAGCAAAAATAAGAAGTAGTAAGGGTGTCTAAGGCTCATTTCTCACTGCTTTGTAATGTGAGGGTGCCTGAGCACTGGCACAGGTTGTCCAGGGAGGTTTTTGAGTCTCCAAGCTTGAGTCTCACCTGGACACTGGTCCTGGACCTCACAGTGCTGGGAGGCCCTGGTTAAGCAGGGGGGTGGCCCAGGTGACCTTCCGAAGTCCTTGCCAACCTCAGCCATTCTGTGATTCTCCAGAGGTTTTCTCCATGTGAGTGTGTGCATGGGGGGTAAAATTCTGTACCTTTCATTCCTTACAAAATTGCAGCTATTTGGCAGGTACCCCAATGTATGTAAGTATGATCTAATGTGCCTGGAACATTTATGTTTTCATAGGGCACAGTCTTATGGGTGCCTAATTGAGATTAAGTATTTACCTATATGTCTTTAAGTGTTTTAATTTTTTTTTTTTTTTTTAATCCTGGCTGTTACCAGATATTTATTAATGTCTATGACAAAATATATCTGTCTGGTCGCTTCACTGAAGTTCCTAAAAATAATATTATTTTACTATTTTTAAACCATCATCAGTGTGTGAATCCTTGTGTAATATAAACAATGTCCTGCTTTGGAGTGAGCTGTCAGTCCTGCTTTTCAATTCACACATGAGACTGCAATATTGTTGGTGTATCAGTCATGTGGAGAAAGGTGTAACTACTGAGAGGAGATTGACCCAATTTTCTGGGAATCAAAGACTGATCAAACTAGCATGGAAACAAAAAAATGGGGAAGGCTCACTGGGCAGCTAACTGGCTTTTTCTAGGGTTTGTGCCAGTGGTACTTGTGGCCAAAAGCGATGGTTAGCTCTGGGTGCTTGCTGTGGTCATTCCTTTTTTTGAGAGTGTTACATGTATTGTCTTAATCTTACCTGTCTTGAGAGAACACCTGCAGTATGAAAAGGTGTTATTTACATTGACTGTCTCCATCACTGTGTATTTCTTCTTTATCTGTTTTGACAATCCAAGGGAGGAAGATTTGGTGTTCGGGTCACTATGTAAAATGAAATCTTTTCCAGGTTTATCCAGAAGAATCTGCTGCTGTGACAATTGAAGTGAGAGAGGCTGAGATTTGTGTATGTGTCTCATAATAGGGAAGAAAGGAATCCAGTTTCTGTGGCTGAGGCCTTCATGAACCCAGACAATAGCTTTATATTTATTTTCTTGGAAAGCTTGAAGTAGATCTCTGTGCACTTGTCCTTGAAAGTTTTGTATTTTCTTTAGTCCTTTGTCTTTTGCTGTACAGTAAAGGTTCTCTAGCAGTGCTCAGTACTTCAACTGTAATTGTTTGTTTCCTGGTAATTTATTGCTCAAGTTCAAAACCTTAAACATGTATTTGCCTTTGATGCTCATCTTCAAAATAATTCATGCAAGACTGAAAGCTGGTTTCTGAACACTACAAAAATAACATTTTTACAACTTTTAACAACCTCAAAGCTCCTTTTCTGACATACAAAATAAATTTTAAGAGTAAAACTGTATCCTATTCTATGCTACTTTAATTTGAAGTTTAGTTGTTTGAGATTGTTTATGGAGTTGAACTTCATCTGTCCACTTTATCCTTAAAGGGAATTTTGTGAAGGTCTCTTTTTGCCTGTTTTCCATTGTGCCACTGTAGCTGTTCTGCAGAGGACTGGTGGAGGAGAGGAAGTGGTGTGCTACAGGTGATCAGTGCTCATGGTCAGCATGCTTGAGGTCCTTGTTCAGGCTTGACTGTTGTGATTTATGTAGGGAGTGTAATTTTCAGGGTAAATGCCACGTAAAGATCACCCTGTTAGTTAAGCAGTGAGGGAAGATGTGACAAAAAATGGTAAACAATAAAGTAAAACAAATGTTCTGCTTTTAACTACCACATAGTCTTTGCAGTAAAATATCCCCAAGTTGGGGCAAACCTGTGTGAGAAACAAGAGTTGGGTTTGCTTGTGGAGCAGTATACTGGCAAACAAAGAAAAATAAAAATAAAATTGTTATTTGAACATCAATCTGATGGTCCCATAGCCAGGATGCCTGAAGAAAGTGTCCCAATTGCTCTATTGCTCAAAATTAGTTAAATCAGTGATAAAAACACGAGCAAAAAGTAGGTATGATTTTGTTTGTTGGTATATTTATATTTGCAAATCTAAGACTCAACTATTAGAATGTTGTTACATGTTCAGACTCGAGCGAATGCTGTGATCTGTCACCTCATAGAGGAGTGATTTGTGTGTGTTTCACGGGGCACGCAGGGACGATGGGAATGATGGGAACGGTGGCTGCAGCAGGAGCCAGGAGCCAGCAGTACTCCGGCCGTGCGCTGGAGGGCTCTGAAGACTGACTGGTGCAGCTGCAGCTGCAGAGTGTATTTTAAGGAAATTGGTGCATTGTACCTGCGCAGGGTTTAATGCTTGCCGGGCCATTTGGCTATTTGCCATAATTGGCTTTCCATTCCCTTGATTGGAATCATAGATAAAAATTTGCTAATCCACTTTCTTTGCTGAAAGTATTAGGAAAGTAATCCATCTTTTAAAAATGCTCGAGCAAAATCATATGGTATAAAGAGTACTTTATGGAATAATGAGATTAATGAGAACTGTAAGGCATATGCAATTTAAAACGTTTTTCTATGGGTTTAAGGGGGAAAATGCAATCTGGACACTATAAAACCATAAGTACTTCCTTTTTTTATGCACTCCCTTTTAAATGTGCATTACATGTTATGCTTTTGTCTACATGGTAAAATGTGAGTATATAGTTAGGAAGAAGAATCTGCTATTTATTTGTAACTTTCTTACATTTAAAAATATCTGATTCAAACTTCTTGACTGTGTTTCTCCTTCCCCTCCCCTCTTCTGCCCACAGGGCATCAGAGCACGCATTTTGGAAACCCTTGTAATGCTCATCCTTCTTGCACTGCTTATCCTTGGAATCGTATGGGTGGCTTCAGCACTCATAGACAATGATGCTGCCAGTATGGAGTCTTTATACGGTATGGAATGCAGAAGAATCGTCACAATAATTTAATTTTAATTTCATAAATGGATGTTAAATTAAAAATATTTTTAGTAAATGCTATGTGAATGTTGCACAGGTTGTGAAGAATCTCCATTCAGTCAGCGCCATTTCTCTGTTAAATTCTGTGACGTAAGTAGCCTGTATAATAAGCTAAGGCTGTGCTCAATGTTTTCTTTACAGACCTCTGGGAATTCTACCTCCCATATTTATATTCCTGTATATCACTGATGGGATGCTTGTTACTTCTGCGTAAGTATTTTCCTGATTATTCCAAAAGAGGAACAGTTTCATGATTTTTTTTTTTTGGGGGGGTGTGTGTGTGTTGGGGGATTTTTTAGTGTGTTTTTTTTTTTTTTTTCCCCCTTAGTAAGTTCAGATGTAAATTTGTTAGCTTTGGGTTCTGAAGTTTAAACAAATGGTACCTTACATTTCTGGGTTTTGAGCAACTTCAGACGTCACCCAAAACAATTTTAACTTATAACTTGATGAAGTAGGTAGGTGAAAAATAGGAACTCCATTCTGCAAAGAAAAGCACAACTTTTAAATGAAATGTCTGCAGGAGGTTGGTGGTATGGTGAGAAAATTATTTTGGAACATTTTGTCCTATATTCAGTAAACTACCCTTCTTTCTTTTGTAATTGGAAATGTTGCTGTGCAGACAGGAGTTGAAGGATGGTGCAGTGAGGTTTCATAACCACAAAGCTGGTATCTGGCCAGTCTGCAGGTCAGTTATGCAATTGCATTTAAAACAAATGCAGTAAAAACCCCAACTTTATATCAACTGGTCCTAGCTGGAGTTGAGTCATCCATATTTAGGGGAATAAGAAACATTATGGCAGGCTCCAAATCCCACTTGTAATCTCAACCACATCCCTGAGGGCTTTCTAGAAACCTGGGGACAGAAAATCTCCCTATCTAGACTATCATGGTGTCATCCCTCCTCCAAGCTTGATAAGTTCAGAGCTAATACAGAGCTGTCACTGTAGAGAAAGGGTGGGGAATGATAATTTGAAATGTCCCTAATACTAAACAGATCTGTCTATGAAAGAGACCTCAGTGAATCTCCCTAGGTTCTCTGTGCAGATTCCCAAATCCACTTTGGGGGAAGCTGGGACAAATAAACCACTGTGGTTCTTGATGTCTGATGCAGGCTGTTCCAGAGTGTAATTCACAAGAGGTGCTGAACAATTTAATGGGAAGTTGGTTTACAAAACTGCTACATGTGCCCTGCAGTTTTGTTTCAGCAGAGCTGAAAACACAGCCTGTGTTCTGGGGCCGTTGTAAACCACTTCACCAAAATCATGGTGATTAAATGCCAATTTTTGGAAGAGTTACGTCTATCTTCTTCTACCAACAAATCACTGAGGTTATTTAGGGCCCTCCAAGCTGCTAGATCTATGTAGCTGAAAGGGCAACATAACAGCAGTGGATCAGCAGCTGGGGTAGAGCTTCTAGAGATCTTCAGCTGGTTTAGTTCCTGCAGCAGCGTTTGAGTAAAGCCTATTGCAGTGGTGATTTGGAGCATCACCTCCTTTCTCTTTTCTTCTTTTCCTGCAGGCTTCCTCTGCAGTAAAGGAAGATTAGCTTAAGTCAGATTTTTGAATACTCTTGTATTTTTCCTGTGATACATAGTAGTTGCAGTGAAACACCAGTTAATAAAAATGAATGTAATCCTCTCTATAAAATCTTGTGTACTTCTCCCTTTTTTTTTGGGAACACTTTTATTATAATGGAAACTATAAATTTAAAACTTCCTCTAGGCTGTTACAAATTCCTTCATCTCCTAAAGGTTTCAGTATTTGAAAGCTGCTCTACCTAAACTGTTACTGTTTAATAATAATTTTCTATTAGCACAGTTGAGCCTTTCTCCTAAGAAGCATATATGCAGCATTCCTGGAAACCATCACAGGCTAGGATCAGAAAGGACCCATTCTTATTTCTTAGAAAATACCTTAAAATTTGGCAACTGAGCCTATTACCAACTGAAGTTGCAGGATGACTTTCAGAGCAAAGTGGCTTTGGAATCTCTTGACCTTGCAACTACACCTGTGCTAATAGTTGCGATGTGCCTGAGATGTTCTCCAGTGCTGTGGCCAGCCAGTGTCATTCCATTCAGGATGTTGCCATTGGCAGAAGGTGTCTGTGTATGTATTTCCTCATGGTAATGGTTCCTGGGCTGCATGAACTCCAGAACTGCACTGAGAATTGTTTGAGAACGTGCTCATTGGCCCAGGGCAAATCATGCCAGGGATAGTTCTAGCAAAATGCTGGTGTAGGCAATCCAGTCTTAAAGCCCAGGAATTTATCCTGGCACTGCTGAAGTTACTCGTGTAGGCATATCCTCTTGTGCCACATGCTTTGAATAAATAATTAGCTGAGCAAGTTTTAAGGTATCTGATAATATGATGTTCCTTGTTGACAAAAGAAAAAAACCACAGTTAAGCTCTGGGAGGGGAGAGATGCTCGTCTTGTTCAGAAGTCATGTGATTGCAATGTGCTTAAAACTTTACCATTGAAGCTTGAAGCTCTTGCAGTTCTCTTCAAAACCAAAAAATGGTTATGTGTGGAATAGCACAGTGAGCATCCAAATGAAAAATTGGTCTTTGACTTACAAGTGACTGTTTTGCCTGCTCTCTCTTCCCCCGCAGTGTGCACGCCGGTGGGACTCTCGCGGATGTTTACAGTGATGGGTCAGTTGCTGGTGAAGCCGACAGTAAGTGCCACACAGTTCTGTCCTCCTGTGCAACCTCTGTGGGAAGGTAGAATGGCGTTTGGGTACTTCCTTTAAGAATGCTTGCATTTCTACAGGGCTTGGACTTCAGGTCATCAGAGTTTCTGTAGCCATGACTTGCGTACTCGTTTAAAATTTTTCATATAGCACAAGAGCCTGTTTTTTTTTTTCCACAGAAAGTTTTTCTTAAAACAATACAAACTTCCTCTGATTTTTCAATTTATATCAGTGCTACTAGTATTATTCATTGCCAGTATTCCCTACTATGTTTTACAAATACCTGAAAAGTATGGGCTTGTTCTGAGTTCAGGAGCAAAGGATCCAAGAGCAAACAAAGGCTGTATAACAGGAAGGGTACCAGATACTCTTCCGTTCACGTACTGAGTGCTGTGAGGGATGGAAGAAGTTTGTAGCACGTACAAGTGCTCTAGTGATGGCTGCTGCATTTCGTAGTTCATAGTTACTAAAATTTGGGTGCACTTAGATCTTGCATTCCTTTTCATTGGCCAGTTCAATCCTGGAAATACAAAGAAAATATGTACTGTTTTGCTATCCATGAATTTTAATCTCAAAGCACCTGATAGTAAGGTAGACTGACCTAATTTATTTGGTTTTAGCTTCCAATAGCAATTTATATTTACCTGAAATATTGGCTTATGTGAAAAGTTAACTGTTTAATATATTTTTTCAAAATCTGCAGTTATTTTTGTTTAAATGAAGTGTAAGTATTTAAATTTATGTGATTTGAAGATAGGTCAGATGTACTGTTCCATCTCTTTAGACTGAAATTGAAAGTAAATAAAAACTTAACAGGAAGTCTACTTGCATTAAAGAAACAGATCTGTAGCAGAATGGGATAATCTTTCTGTGAAGTTCTCATTTGTGTCAGTATTGTAAAGTGTAGACTCTATATTTAAAATATAGGTTACTGGAGCAAAGTGAACCTGATTATATTAGTGCAATCAGGAAAAAAAGTGCCTCTGATACTCAGGGCATGTTTCTGTTTCCAAATACAGATCCTGGAAGACCTAGATGAACAGATGTATATCATCACTTTAGAGGAAGAAGCAATTCAGAGGAAGCTTAATGGTATGTATGGTATGACTGTTGTGATTCTGCTCCAGATACAGTATTTGGGGTAGAGTGGTTCTGCTCAGGAACACTGGTCTCACTGTTTTCTCTCAAACCCCAAAATTTCAACATCTGAGCATGCAGAAAGCATTATATGTGCATGTTTCATTGCTCACTGGGTTGTTCAAGATTGGCCCTTGTGTGTGTGGTTTGGTTTGGGTTTGTTTTTAATGTGTTCGTCAGCTCTAATGTGTCAGTGTTCTGAGTAAGCAACAGAGCAGTGACCAGACTCACAACTGTTACTGCAAAATATCTTGAGTTGGTAAATCACTCAATTTTAGCCTTGTCTGAAGAACCACTAGCTTGTAGAAGCAAAAGATTTGACTTCCTGCAATGTGCAATTTGTTTTTAATTTGGAGGGTTTTTTGTGTTTCAGTTCATTGTTATTCAGGATCTAAGGCAATAATCCATTAAAAATCAGCAGTCCTTTATATTCTAGGAGCTATTTGATGAATTGAATACTTTAAATAATTACATTAAAGAATTAAACAAATAAATAAATAATTAAAATGAATAATTATAAAAAAGTTTTAGACTTCTTGTATTTAATATTACAATCTTGTGTTTCTTGATAAGGTGTTTCTCTTTGGAAATATTTAAAAAATAGTATGAAACTTTGGCTTTTAAGTGAAAGAGTACTGCAACATGGCATGTACCAATTATGGAAAATGTATTGGTTCTATAAACCTGGAAATCATGTGCAAATCTTCTGACTTGCTTTTAACTGCATAGATAAGCCATCCATCCACAATTGTTTCCGGTTGGAAAACCAAAGAATATTCATGTCATGACAAATCCATTGTTGTGCTGTCTTATGATTTATTTTAGTCTTAATTTTCTTAATTTCCTCCTTTTTCTCTCCCACTTTTCAGTCTTCTGTCATGTATCTCAATCCTTCCTTCTTTGAGGTCTCAGTAAGTCTCCTCTCGAAGTTGCTTGGTCAGGGAAAGTACCTTTGATAGCAGACATCATGGTGTTCATCTTTATTCCAGTGTTTAAAATTTCTGGAGATTTAATGATTTCTTTGTACTAAAATCAGCCATTGTTTCCATTTAAAAGTAGTATTCACCTTTGCTGTTTAGGAAGCTCAGGTTTCTGTACTAACACACACATATATATGTGCATTCACATACAGGCATGCAAAAAGGTGCATGCAGTGAATGCCTTTGAAGCTGTGATGGGGTAATTATGATTGTTCTGTGTGTTTGATGTTAGGTGGGAACTGTAAAATACTTGTTATGGAATATTTTGTGTTGTCATGGTGACTGTGCTTGTGTACGACACAGCAAAATGACCCGATGGTTATTCAGGTATCTATTGGAAGCAGCACAGAGCAGGTTCTGCTGTTCAGGCAGGGAATGTGATTATTTAGGTGATGCTTGTCTGCTGTTTTTTTGTGCAGAGGTCTGTGCAACAGTTGTTTATATTGCAGTTTAATATCACTCATGGGGTGGACCTAGTCTGTTTGTGGGTCTGAATTTAGGATGTGTGCAGGTGGCTCCCCCAACCGCTAGTGGAACAACAACCCACCCATGGTCCAAGGAGCACTCGCCAGCCTCCTGCTCAGCGGTGAAAGATGTGGGGCTTAAATGTCCTGTGACAGAAGAGGGAGCTGAATTCCCCTGTTTCCAATGCTGAGGAAATGGCATTGGCAACCCCACCTGAAGGAATGCTTGAAAAACTGTTTGGTGTACAGAGTCAATTAATGGACTTAAGCTGAAAAGTAAATGAAAATCTAAACTTGGGTATAGTACATAGGTTGGGACAATATATGTGCAAGAAGATACTCTGCAGGATTTTTATGAGCAGTTAAGTAAATTTAAGCGTGGTCCTCACTTAATATGGCAAGCATGGAAAGCTTCATCTTCTCTTCTAGGAATCTTACTAATGCATGCAAATTATGCCAGAAAAATAGACATAATTATTGCCAGAACTATGAAGGATCATGCTTACCGTGTTTATTTCATTTTTAAAAAATGAGTACAAATGAAGATGGTGCTAAGTACATCAGTAAATCCAGTGCTGTGGTATTAGAGGCCATAATCTATGTCTTAACCCACAGATTGTGTACATCTTTTTGTTACTCCATCACAGCAAATATATTTCCCCTGCCACAGCTGTTGCAACTCTTCCACAGTGTTGGTGGTGGAAATATATGTGCTAAAGTAACCCTGCTGGGCAGGTTTGCAGTGAAGTGTTCTGAAATATATGCTTTACTTATATAAATAACCAAAGAGTTCAATTTTTATTAAAACTGAGGAGGACTAGAGCAGGGGCATAAGTGATACTTGGTGACTGTAAAGCTCTTCATATTTGAAAATAAATCTAACTGTGAAACTGTAGATCTTCTTTGTGGGAACTAATTTTCTTCCTCCTCAGGTGTCTGCAGTGTCTAACTGAAAATCGGAGGAGGAGGGAGGGAAAGTTTGATTGTGTTATATACCCTAGTATTTTTATCTATTGAAGAGATACTGGGCTTTGGGAAAATGTTTGTTTCCAGTGTATTATATTTCAGTACCCACATCACTCCTAGAGTCGAAGAATAAAGCTGGGACTTTTTTATATTAAAAGAAAAAAGTTGCCTTCAGCTATTAGTTTTCCTGAATCCAAAGAGACGGGTGGGGTAGGATCAAAAATACTTACTTGATCAAAGTTATTGGCTCTGAAGGTATCCTTACCTATGTAAGAAAGATGAAAGGTGTTGTTTTTATTGCACACTAGTAACAGTGTAATTTTGAACTAATTGGTGTTGAACTGCCAATCACCTTGGGGGAATGCAAATAGATACTCTTACAATTTCCTTTGAGGTACTGAAATCTTATGTCGGGGCTGGAAGAAAAACAGAATAATACCGTTAAATTGACCTTAAATGAGCTGCTTTGTGGCTTTCTTGGAGAATCCCTTCTAACTTTTCATTGCTAGTCCAAACAAGCCTCGTCTACCAATTTGATTTATTGGCTAGACAGCGCTGACATTGAACTTTGTGCGTGTTTGAAATAAAGCTAATGTTAGAGAGCTTTTAAGAATTTAGCTGCATCCTTTTCAAATACTTTTTTGACTGATCTGAAACTTTGCCTTCCCCTCTCATAAAATATCCTTTTGTATAGTAACCTGTTGTTTGTAACTGTTTTTAAGGAGGAACTACAACAGCACTTAGATGTGATTCAGGATTTCTACTGATGTGTCTCTTGAGGACCTAATGTGATCACGCTGACTTTGTTGGAAAGACTCCTATGAAATCAGTGTTTTGAGCTCTGGATTTTTATATTGAGGGTAGAAAACAACATATATATGGAATTGAGTTATTCCTCAGAGACCCCTAAATCAGTTACGGAGAAGAAGAAAGTGTCAGATACTGACTTGAATTTTCCTTCTTTTTTGGCTGTTTCCATTAAGTTCTTTTCCCACTGAGCGCTGTATCTATCCTTTTTCCCACCTCATAGTAATTAGTCATTCCATATTTTAGATACATTTTTTCGAAGGGAATGCATCAGCACAAAACCTTATTTTTGTAGTGATAAGTAGCTTTAGGGGCTTTTTTTAAAAGACATGACTTTTTCTGAAAACCCACATTATGATTACTAATTTAAAAAACGTGGAGAAATTAAACTGACACTTGTATTTCAAGCACTTCAAGTGAGTAGAAGTTGTTACAGAATAGTGTTTGTAGGTCTTACTGGTTATTCCTGGGATTACAGGTATCTATATATTTGAAGCCTTGTATATATTACCCCGTACACATATATCACTATAATCCAAAATAAATGTTTAGGCATAGCACAGAGGTTGAGTGTTATATGCAAAAATGTGCGTGAAGAACATTTGATTAAATCTGTAAAAATTAATATTTGAAACAGTTGGATGTCTCATTGATGATTTGACTGCATTGAACAAATCAGTATTAATACTCTGCAATAAAAAGAGTAACCTTCTTTTCTTGTACTGAGATTGCTGGATGGATGAGCAGACAACAGAAAATAAGGAAATAATGAGACTGGACTACAAAGTAGTGCTGGTGTGCCAGCAGCCTAAGTGCTGTTTACTTTTTGCAGCCAAATGATCAAGATATGAGATAAAAGCCTGGAGGAGAATATTAATCTCATATTAAAAAAAAAAAAAGGTATCTGGACCATGGTGCTACTACAGGTTAGCCCACAGCCAAAGGTGAGGCCGTGGGTGGGGAATGGCCAACAGGCAAAGGGTGTGAATGTAAATCGAGACAAATGGTACCAGGACTTTGGGTTTGTTAAGACCTTGAACTGTCACTGCCACAGAGTGTTTTTGCAGAGTGAGATTGGTCTAGAATAGACGGGGGAAATATGAACTCTTATTTTCAGATGAAATTATTCAGAAATAAAAGGGATGAAAGTGGGGCAAAGGTGAGTGGAGAGTGTTTCTAACTTACCCCAGCAGGAATATTTCCAGTTTGTGATTGCAGAGAGTGAAAGCTAAAGGAGGTATAATGAGATGGGAACGGAAACAGCAGATTTCTAGTCATCACTGCAGAGCTGTGTCAGTACCTGAACACTGTGCAGTGTTTGTGGAGGAACTGGCATCAAGGAGGGAAAGCACAGTGTGCTTGCTCTGGGAAAGAGGAGTGGCTGGAAGAGCATGGAAGGTTGAAGAGAAAAATAATGGAGAGAGAAGATGGGCTGGGTTTCCTAGAGGCTGTGTGGGGATAGGAAAAAAAGTCTCTGAGCAACTTTTAGGGAGAAAATTAGCAGGAAGAAAGGAGTTAATATTATGGTTGTCAGTTTTCAGCTGCTGTAGAGGAGAGAGTATGAGAAGTTGCACAACAGTGGCACACACATGCTGTAAACTGTGAAAAGGAAAGTGGAAGAGTATGGCCTGGTGGGGTTGTGGGCAGTATTTGATTGTGGCTGTCAGAGGGGGGCTCTGTTGCACGGAGAGACTGACAGATCAGGCAAACTGGTATGAGCAGAAGATATGTTAACGAGCAGGTTGGCAGTATTCAAACTGAGCTTGCTGAGGAAAGGGAAGGTGGAGCAGAAGCTGAAACTGGAGCTGTAGGCACTTTGGAGGCAAAGGTCCACTTTGCCTTTGTGTTGCTAAGTAATAATGCCCTTGAAGGCAAGAATCATTTAGGGGTGCAAGAATGAGGCATTTGACACATCCCGCCTGTCACACCGTGGTCATTGGACCTGTGTGTTGGGCCAGCTCAGCCATGGCTGTTCTCAGCAGGACAGGCCTGGAGCACAGGAGATCACACTGAAACCTCTCATGTGCTGAACTCTGCTGGTTAAACAGAATTAGAGGCTCTTGACAATTTTTTGAAAAGTAGTTGAAGAGTCTCAAAGAAACACCTGCAGTTTCATGTCACAGATGTTAATGTGATGCTTCCTACATCTGAATTGTCACCGTGTGTCTTACACCGCTTAGTCTCATCCAAAATTCTGTGTTCTTTTTTAAAAGGTGTATCTTCCACAGTGGAATACCAGACAGTAGAGTTGCAACGGGAGCTTGAAAAAGTGAAAAGCAAGAAAACAAATTTAGGTAATGAACTTTTCTAGTGTTTAATGTGGATTATAGTTTAATAAATGGCCTTAAGGTGCTGTGTTTAGCCTGTAGTAGTGGCTTGATTGATTGCCATTAGTTCTTAATCAAATATGTGCCCTTCAAATTGTTATAGTTTCTACAAATATATGGCATGGAATCCTTGTGCCCCTCCAACAAACAAATCTAAGTAGCCAGTCTGATTTGGATCTTGTTTTTAACATAATTTTAGAGAAATTGAAACACTTGACTTCCTTGCATGGATCTCAATGCCATGGTCTTTTAATAATTAATGATATGTTTATGATTATTTGTGTTAACAACACTTTTCCTTTTTGACTTATTTGCATAAAAGTCAAATTGTATTGAAGAGCAGTAAAATAATTCTTAGCTGGTTTGTGTCTTTTAAAACTGAAAAGTGATATTTCTGGTGATGGCAACAACTCAGCAGAGATTTCCTTACTTATTCAAAGGTTTGTGAGATTTTTGCATTTATCAGTTTGTTATGTGCAAATTAAGACTGTGGTAAGAACAAACTGTGGGGTTTTTTTTGCACATGCTAGTGATGTCCAGTGAAGTTGATCTTGTCTTTCTTGCCTTACAAGAGGAAAATACCATTTAAATATCAGAAATTCTGTTCTGTCCCCTTAGGTCATTCTAAAATATACATGTAAAGAGGATATTTTTAAATTCAGTGTGTTTTCAACTTTGTAGAACTGCTGTGTGCCAGGAGAAGAAAAAGCTATGGTAAAACAAGAGAGAAAAATCTGCTTGTTTCTGTCACCCCAACCTTTCTCTAGAGAGGCTTCATATTTTTGCCATTGCTTTGTACAGCTCTGCAGGATGAATGTTTTTATGAATTGTTGGTGTTTGTTCCAGATAAAGTTACTGTTGTTTCCTGTAGTTATAACAAGAGTTTATAGATAGCTGAATGATTCTTACTTGTTATATTCTAAGGTGATCTATGCTATTAAGCTTCTGGTTTTTCTCTTCTGGACAGAAAGGAGAAAAAAAGCTTCTGCTTGGGAAAGGAATTTAGTCTATCCAGCTGTCATGATATTGCTACTGATTGAGACGGTAAGAACTCTTGCCTTTTTTTTTCTCTTTTTTTTTTTCTTTTTCCTCAACAAAAATGATGAAGAATTCTTTGTTCATTTGGGGAAATAATTTTAACATTTTTGGGTGATGTATGTTTAAGCAACAATCTTTATATTTCTGGACCATTTTAAAAGAACTTGACATTATGGATTCTGGTGGGGATAAATGTATGCATTTTAAGCACGTGGAATACTTTTAAATAACAAGACTGTTTTTACTTTATAGTCCATCTCAGTTCTCTTGGTTGCCCTCAACATTCTTTACCTGTTGGTAGATGAGACTGCAATGCCAAAGGGATCAGGGGTAAAGTAAACTTTTCTTATGATTTTTATAAGTTTAGTAAAGCTTTGGAGTCCTTACAGAAGTGGAAGTGAGAATTTCTGCTTTAATAATGGGAAACTAATGAGATTTCAATCCTGTCCAAACAAAACACAAACATTTCTTACATGTCATGTAAGAAATCTGTAAAGTTTGTACTTTACTCATGTCTTCTACTTTCACACAGACTAGTAATGTTTAATTGAAGAAATTATGTTAAAAAACAATATGAAAAGCTTGAATTGGTTTATGTTCCTCTCAGAAAACATATAATGTTTTCCTTCTTTATTATAAAAATACTTGAAGAAAGTAAAGAACAGCTCATTGACTCATAGTATCTCTAATCATGAGGGCTGTTTTATTAACTTGGTAGTGCTTTCCCCAGTGCATTGCTGGGTGTGAGCTGGCAGAGCTGTACAAGGTGTTCAGTGTTGATGGCCACTCTGCCCGTGGTGGTGTGAACAATTAGAAATGTGTAACTTTGAGGCATCTTATTTTAGTTTCCAAAGCAGTGGAGTGTGCATAAAACACAGCCTGGTGTGTGGGTGCAGAGTGCATCCAAAGTGAGTCATTATCCCTTCTGTCTTGGCAATACATGTCACTGCAGAGTGAAAGCTGCTGCTGCGATTGCATGGGATGGGGGACTTGCAGGTTAGGACATCAGAACACGCTTTAAACACTGTGCCCAGAAAAGGCTATATTCATGTCAGATGTTAGACTTTTTGGTCCTGGTAGATGTAACTTTAGAAAGTTTTATGTATGTTATTGAATTCTATGAATCTGTGAAATTATGCAAAGTTTTTTTCTTCTTGTAGGGGCCTGGAATAGGAAATGCCTCCCTATCCACCTTTGGCTTCGTGGGAGCAGCACTTGAAATCATTTTGATTTTGTATCCTTTCTGTAAGAATTCTGTCTGTTAACAACTATTCTGTCTAGTTTTCTGGGACACTGCTAATTTACTAACACACTTGCCTGGCAAGAAGAAAGAGATAGGTCAGTCCTTCTCAAACACTTGAAGTGTTTTTGTTTCTTTTTTCTTTAGTTCTTAAGACTTTTAGGAGACTGTTGAGAACTTGAGTGAAGCTTGCATTCCTTGGAGATTCCTTTTTCCTTGATTCTCACAGCTATCTCATGGTATCCTCTGTTGTCGGCTTCTACAGTCTTCGCTTTTTTGAAAATTTCACTCCCAGGAAGGATGACACAACTATGACAAAGGTGAGGTGCAGTCTGGGACAGGGATGGCCCCTTCCTCTCTTTCTTGCCACCCAAGACAAACTGACTCTTAGTAATTGCCCTGAATGGCTCATTTGCAGTGATCAGTATTTGTTTGTAATCTGCGTAAACACAAACTGGAAGATTTTCAAAATGCTGAATGAGTGGGAAAAAGGATGTGCTCTGTTTAGTTTGGATGGCATCCATTCACTTGTAAAAAGCCGGGAATGGCAGAGCTTGTTAACTGGCTATAGAAAAGCAAGTGAAAGAACTTTTTTCAAAGAAAACGTATTGCTAATGAGTAACTTTGATTGTGCTTAACTGTACTTCAGGGAGCTTGTTTGAGTTCTGAACAACGTGGTTTCTAGAAGTAATGCAGACAAAGTAATTCAAATTTGAATAATTAAACTAAGACTGAGGAGGGCTATTCAGCAGTATTTTGCAATCTGAAGCTAATTTGACTTTCTACAATTTACCACTGGCTTCTGAATAATAAATGCTGTTACCTAATGCCTAGGTTTTTTGGCAAAATATTCCCACAGCTGACAAGGGGAGGTGATCAATAACTAAGGAACAGATGTTGAATTTACTTATTTTTTAAGTGTGTTTCATTGTTTGTTCTTGCTGTTGTTTTTATTTTTTTTTTTTAAGTAATGGATGAAGTTTTAATATGAATTGTTGGAAGTGAAAAAGGAGGTCAACACACAGAATAGATTATAGTAGATAAGCAGTAGAGAACTGGAATGTTCTTAATGTTTCCTTTTGATTGTTTACAGTACACCAGGAATAGTGTAGAAATAAATAGTGAATGTACAAATGTCTACCTACTTTCAAAAAGTTTTCAGGTTTTTTTTTTTCATTTGGATACTGATAGAAATAGGGCTGAAGAAAATGATCCCTTGTGAAAGAAAGTTTCAATTACTCTTTATCAAGGCTTCACAAGAACTAAAGTAAAATCTAACAGCTGTGAATTTTTTCGTACTATTTAAAGTAGACAACAGGCATTGAATTGAAAGGAAGCTCTTTGTTGTAATTTTTTTAAATAATGCTAATCCTGCAAGCAGTTACATCCAAGGCTTAAGCTGATGATGTATCAGTCGTCTCCTCTAAGCCCATGGAATGGTTCTTTTATAAAACATTCACAGGAACTAAGTAAACAGTTGATGGTGTGCAACGTGGTAGTTTTGAGTTATTTTGAGTCTAAGCACACGTAACACTTAGATTAAAAGCACTTGATTACATATGTGATTTTTTTCATGGATCATCTTCCATCTTGTGTAGCACCATATGGGAAAGTGTGACAGAAGTCAGCAGGACTAACAATATATTACTGAATTATTAAAGTAAATTGCTTTAGGTTAGTTTGAAGAATGTACCTTTTAAGACTTCTTCTTTTTCATCTTGACCACTGTTTTTCTTTGCGGTCCCTTCAACAATCTCATTTATCATTTAAATACTGCTTATCATTTTCAAACAGATCATTGGGAACTGTGTCTCAATCTTGGTGCTGAGCTCTGCTTTGCCAGTGATGTCAAGGACACTGGGTAAGTGAAATGGAAGTACAACACACTCTAATAAAGGATGTTTAATTGAATTTAAAAAAAATAACCCAACAAGACAAAAGAACAACCTGTAGCTGTATTTTAATTTGCCATCATTTTCAATGGAAAGAGCATGTATGCATGGGCTTCTTTTCTACACCAGAGTGAGCTGTTGAACATACATTCTACATACATGAGCTGCAGATCGTATTTTCCAAGAAAGAGATGCTAAGCATTTTCTGCAGAATATATTCTTTTAAAAAGGTAGGTCAGATTTGAAACTTAGAACAGGAGATGCTGAGAAGAATAGTCATGAAAACTGATTGTCCAGGGAAGTAGAAAATGATTTCATGTTCACTGTGAAATTACAGTGCTCAGTTACTGTCAAAAAACACATTCAGGGATTTCAGGTAAAACACTTGAGATAATAATGAGTGAAATTTTTTTTTTCAAAACAGTTAATGACCCTTCATTTATTAAGTTTTTTTTTTTATCAGCAATGATACCAGGCTACTTTCATTTTTCCCTAAAATAATCTGCTTGCATTTTCTGTTAGTTCATTTTTCAAATTTAAAAATTTGGAGTCCAGCATAGCAGAGCCGAAGGACTTCTGATTCTATTGTTAAGAACTGGCAGTAGCATTTGAAGTAGTTAATCTGTTTTAACCAGTTGGAAAGACGTTTTGTATCTTCACCTTGTTTAATAAGGTAATCTTCAGCTTGAATTCTTGAAGTTAGATTGCAAGGCTATTATGTATAAGTGGTGTGGAATTCTTGTAGCTAATGTGAATTTCATTGGGAACATGAAGTGGAACTAAACAAAAATCTTCACCTCGGGCTGTACAAGTCTTAAGTACAAGATTAGAAGTTTTAGCTCAGGCCCACAGACCAGCAGTGTGTGCCCAGCAGTTCTGTAGCTGATTTTCTTTTTAACCAGAATACTATTGAATCAAGAGTAGTTAATGTTTTCTAGTAAACTACGCTGTATATTGTCACACTGTTGGTAGACTTAGTAGTCATTTCTATGACAAACAAAATGTAATGCATTTTGGAGTTTTGAATCTTAAAATACGCATTCTAGAGCTCATTTTTAAAAAATCCGTAGTAAAACTTTACAAAAATACAAAAGAATAAAGTATTTAAAGTAGTGCAGTTTTAAAATAGACAGTACAATAAAGATCTAAGAAGTAAACTAGTTCTATCACATAGAGCAAGATGTTATGTTCAAAAATCAGTGTTTTAGAACAGAATTATAATGGTAGTTTGTGTCCAATGAGTTACTGCATTCAAGAATTGTTTAAAATAAAATTAATTGTTAATGATCCATGAGATTAAGAGTTGATAATAACCGGATTCTGTGGCAGTAAGTGTACACGCTGGGCCCATTGTTGTCTCATAGGAAACAGATTAATGGTAAAACTCACTTAAAAAACAGACTAACAAATGAAATTCCTGAATAGTTTGCCATAGAGATAAATAAAAGAAGAAAAAAGATGGAACAATTAACACACAGCTAACAAATGCACAGTCACAGCTGTCCAAACAGGATTAATAGAGTGTATTAGAGTACAGTGAGTCATGTGGTGCTTTGCAGAAATATCAATGTGTGTTGCACTACATGCCACCGCCCTGTGGCACTGAATAGATGAAAAGAAATAAATATGTTAAGCAGATTCATAGTCTTTTCTTTTTATTAAAAAAGCAAGTTTCTGGACTATACTGAAAAGGCTGGACTTTATCCTTATGGGAAAGGTGAAAAAGCAGAAGTTATCTAATACATGTACTGACCTTCTTCAAGTTTTAAAAATGGAAATAGAATTTTTTACGTTTCGTAGCATTCTTATTAGATATGTAGGTGATGGATGTATCTAATCTGTCATTCTTCTAGAACTCCAGGAAATTTTTTACTAAAATAAGTTATTCTACTTAAATATTCTACTTAATTCATTTTCCCCAGAACTTTTCAGTCTTTTAGCAGCCCTTCAAAAATGTTTCCCACCAGCACCTTACTGCTAACCACCGAGAAACAAATTGGGAACAGGGCACTCAATAGTCAGGATCACAGAAACAAAGAATTGCAGATACAATTGAATTTTCTAATATACAAAAGTTCTCCTAGAATTCTACTTTTGAGCATTATGTTTAAGTAAACAGGGATTTTAAACTTCTTTGTATGTACAGTCTAAAAACATACTCTTTCTTTTAAGCTGAAGAATTCTCTAATAGTTTATTTTGTAAATTATCACTGGCTTTTGTATATATATATTTAGAGCACTAGAGATGCAGGGTTCTATTCAATTACTAAATAGTTTTTCGAATTAGTATTGCTGGTTTTTTTTTCCTCTGTGGTCTCAGTAGGTACTTCTTCTGTAAGAAAGTCATCCAAAGCTTTTTACCCCTTTCTCCCACAAGTTTACAAAGTGTTACAGTGTTAGATCTTTTGTCATGAGCAGTGGCTTTTTTATTTGTAAGAAGAGATTGAATATAATATATGGACAGTATTTCCCCACCTGCTGTAACAAGTGTCAGGGTTTGTTTATGTTTGTCCTTGTAACACTGCTCTGTGGGTTGCTGTTCTTCTGGACCTCTTTCTGTCAGGGGATGTTACTTCTTTTCCAGAGAACTCTCTCCCCAGTGCTCTGCCTGTTTTGTTTCTTTTCCTTTAAAGCTCTGGAAGACTGTACATTCAAATCTGACTTTCTCAATTTTACTGTAGCCTCACAGTCTGACCGAAACACTGCTGCCTGTGGAAATTTTAAAGACATTGTTTACCTTCAAGTGGGAAAGCAATTTATTGTCCTTCATCTCTTTACCAGTTAATTCAAACAGTCATTTTCCTCTTCTTGTGATAAGATCTGAGCTTTTTTGATATTTCTCCATGTTGCTTCAGTGATTGTTTTGCTTCATCCTTTGAAACTTCATTTTCTTCATTTTGGGATCTTGTCCTTAGATACCAAGTTTGATTCCCATGTTCTGATGCTGAGTACAAGAAGTACGTGTATCTTTAACATTGTGATAACTGGCTGCAAGTCTTTGGTGTCCAGTTACAATGAGATTCCTAAGTGCCAGGTTTACCCTTGAAAGGAGGGTAACTGACCCTTAATTCTGTCTCTCTTCGTTTATTATTACTGTTGAAATCAGTTCTTAAAAGCCCCCAAACCTTTAAGAAATAACATGATAAAAAACTCACTTCCAGGAGCTTCAGAGCCAGGGCTGTTTTGTAATTGCCTCATTTGCTGCTGCTATTTTAGTTCTGGGACAAAGTAAGTCTCCTTCTTTTGCCTGCTGTAAGAACAAGCTTTGCTGTGGCATCGTCTGTGCCAGAAGCTTTTTAGGAATATAGTGGTTTAGCAATTGTAGACAATGGTTTTGTGGGTATTGTCTCGATATTCTGCCATTTATTCAGTGCAGTATTTGATAAGACTTGACAAAGGAACAGCCTATGGTTCTTCCTCTCCTGCTTTCTGGGATGGGCCCTACAGCTTGTAGACATTTCCACATATTGGAAAAATTTTGTTCATTTAACTGTAGTGATTGACAAGCCTTTGATCAGCACAGAGGCTGAGTGTCAGGGTTTGAGGTGCCTGTGAAGACCTGTCAGCACCATCTTTCAGCCGCTTACTCCATGGCTGTAGTGGTGGGTTGATCCAGGAGAAAAACTGCAGTCGCAAAGATGTCTTTAAACTTCAGTTTCAAAAGCAGTGGCTCTGGAAAAAACACTTACAAAGGCTTAGTGTTTACTGTAAGATGTGGCTCTCATAGAAAGGCTCTTTCCTACCTGTGTTTTTTTATAAGAAAGCCCATGGGGCATTTCTTATTTTTCTGGAATAAATAAGGTTTTCATAGAAACTGAGGTTTCAAGCAGTTTTTATGCTAAAGCTGATTTTTTCCTAGTTATTTTTATTTATTGAAATTATAAAAGCAGAGTTCTTACCTAGAGTAGACAATTAATTTCAACTCGCATCATTCAAGCATTTTACTAGGAAATTCAGGAAACATTTTCGTAAGGGTGTCTTACAGTTTTATAGTGGTCAACAAAGTAGAACATGATCTTGAGAACGTTGTCTTGTGCATTTAACTGTGTGTCTTCTATTGTGTTGTCTGAAAGAATTTTGCATTCTAATGTAAATATAAATTTTTATGTTTCTTAAAAAATGTTATAAATATTTTGAGCTAAATCTTACATACAATTTAACAGGCATCACCAGATTTGATCTGCTTGGAGATTTTGGAAGGTTCAACTGGCTGGGGAACTTCTATATTGTATTGTCTTACAACTTGCTCTTTGCTATCATGACAACGTTGTGTCTGGTCAGAAAGTTCACTTCTGCTGTGCGAGAAGAGCTCCTGAAGGCAATAGGTAACACAGCTCTGGGAATTCTGTTTGTGCTTGAACATTTCCTTTCTCCACCATTATTGCCTTGATGTGCATGCTACTGGTAAAGTTCTGGAAACTTTTCTTTTGCTGGAAGTTTCCTTAAGTGAAGGTGAGGATTCATAACATTGTGTTGTTTTTTGAAGAGTCCAGAGCTAAGGTACAGTGTTGATTTTAATAATGTGTGAGACGTGGTGATATGGAGTTGGATTTTCAGCCTTTGGAGAGCACAGTGATGAGCAATTATTACAAACCAAAACTGCAGCTTGTGTATGGGTTGGCTTTTATCTTTTTTGTTTAAAGCAACTTATTCCCTAAGAACAGTGGAGGTCTTCGCTGCTTTGTTGTGATGCTTTTTTCCAGAATGTGTTCAGAAAATCTTTGTGCAGAATACACAGAATCTTAATAAATGTCTGAGTCAAACCTGTACCTGATGTAGCAAAAAATTTGATCAAATTGTGCATTCATATTCCTTGATCATAGAAAAAAGAATTGAAACACATTTGATACTAAGAGGATAAAATATGTATTGTTGTTGCTACATCTTATCTTTACTAATTAATAAGTCTATCTTTTTAGATCCTTAGACTGATATTTGCTTATATTGAGAGGATTAATGGTGAAACTTAGTTGCTTCTTTGTAACTGTGAGTTCAGTTTGCAGCATCTAAAAGTCACTCCTGTTAGTTTTCACTGTTTGCTGCTTTCAGAGTTATGATGCTGAAACAAACTCCAAGCACTTCTCAGAGTGCACCTCTGCTGGTAGCAAATTAGGTTGAAACGATTTGTAAAATAATTATAAATAAAGTGTTTAATAAAAAGTTATGTATGTTAAGGCAGTGTAACAGACCTGAAAATGCAGGCGTAGTAGGATATTGGTCACTGAAACAAGCAGGGAGTTATAAACCCTGAAATGTCCAGATTCCTGACAAAAACTGGATTTGTTTTCACTGCTGTACATAACAAACAGTGTCAAGAATGAGAACCAAAATTGTTCTATGACCAAAAAGAATTCTTGTAATATAGGGACTTACAAGTAAGACACTGTTGAGAAGCTTTAGGTTCTTTAGTAGTGCAGTCAATTTTGGAATTCCAGCGATGCACGAAATTTAACTTTATACGTCATGGCACTCGAGTAAAACATTCACTATAGTCTACACTAAATGAATAAGAAACTCTTTCCATTTTTGATCCTTAATTTTAGAGGCTTCAGAGACTTCAGAGAGGAACTGTAGCAAGCAAGGAAGGACTGATATTATGCCTCTTATGAATAAAATATGGTTAAATTTACCATCTTTCCCCACCTCCCCCTCCCTCCCCCCAAAAAGAGTAATTTAATTATTTGCCTGGGGCAGGATGTGAGACTTGAATTAGCACTCATAGTAGAGAACTGTGCAAAAAGAACAAATGGCTGGAAACTGAGATAAATCGTAATAATGTAGGCCTAAAAATGTTATTAAACATATAAACAGTTTAGAGAGGTGATATGGTCAGCACCAATGACATTCAGATCAGAAATGGGTGATTTTCAGAAAGATGCTATAGTTTAAAAGAAGTATTTTAGGTAATTATTTAGGTCTTTATAGGTTGACAGGGTAAAGCATTGCAAGTCTTTCTTGGTTCTTAACATCTAAGTCTGTGATTTAAGCAATGTTAAGTTAGGATTCCCTGGCTTCCATGCTTGTCCATTGTAATGGGCTTTTCTCACTTACACACCACTGAAGGAATTCCCCAGAAGTACTTCTTACTGGAGTTAGAAGGTCAGTTCTGGTCTTCAGCAAATGTGAAGTCCTTAACCACAAAGTAGAATTTGGATTCTCTGTCTTCTTTTGAACACATGTATGCATGAAACATGGGAGAGTCTCAGTTTTATATGATTCTTAATGTTTTGCAGGATTAGATAAGCTTCATCTATCAAACAATCCAAGAGACTCGGAGACAAAGCCGTCCGCAAACGGCCATCAGAAATCACTGTGATAACAATCACCTGCAATCAACAGAGCTGAAAACGTCAACCTCATGGCATTCCTGTCATCTCATCAGTGTTTTTATATTGCTTTTCGTTGTTGTTAGTTTGGGTCCAGCCTTGTCTCATTTTTGATGCTCTGTGCTTTTGAGGAAGTTAGGTGTGTCACATTCTTCTCTTTCCAGTGAACTTTTGGTCTACTTGTTTATTTCCCAGTGAGTTAATGCAGGAGGTGCCTTGAAGACTGGAAGCTGAAGAGAATATTGCATTCCTTTTTATTTGTTGAAAGTCTCACATCTTTATTTTTAAACTTGTTACTGTTTTGAATGCACAGTACCTCCTGTGTTATACAAACAGAGCTATAAAGAATAACTTTGGGACTTGGTTACCAAAAAAAAAAAAAGAAAGAAGAAAAGATACACTTGAAACCCAATATGACCCTTACTGGAAATGTAAAGTACGTGGAGTAGGCATCCTTACAGGAGATAAACAGTTCTACAAGAGTGTGTTAAAAATGGCAGTAACTGGTAGAGATCCCAGTTCCCTTTGTGCTGGATACAGTAGGCTTTGTCATGATGCTTTCTTGGAAGGCCAATGTTTTCAGCTGTCTGTCCTTAGCTATAAATGCCATGTTGCTTTACTGGTGGTCAAACAATGTCTTATTGAAGTCCACATGAAGATTATCTTCAGTGTTAAATCTGAGCCTAGTATGCTTTGTAAAAAGCTGTGTAGACCCCCTGTCACAGCTCTTACAGTTCTGTGAGCTACTGTGCTGTGGAGGTCCTTTACCCTTCCCAGTACCCCCCCGTAAAATTCTTGATGAACTACTGTGTGTAAGCAGTACTTGTAATCAATGCAAGGAGCACAGGCCTAGGAAGCTGCAGTTGCAGTTTTCTACAGTCTTTAATTTGAAGTAAATTTCTCTGATTTTGTACTCCAGTTACCAGGATTTCTGTTCAGTGGCACAATCCAGTGTCTGTCACTAGCCTGTTTTTTTAATGTACACATGAAGATGTATATAGGCCTATATGTATAGAGACCGTAAATTAAGATTATAGAGATGACATAGGTGGTTTGATAAGTAAAACTTGTGTGTTGAATCTTGGTAGTTTGAATTTCTGCAGCGTTACAGTTTAACTGCCCAGAGGCCTTAGGTTCAGGATGGCATTGGTGGGTGGTAACATTGTTTGTCGTAGCATTACTGCAGCCTTGGGAATCCTGTAAGCAGTTTACAGTAAAGAAAAATACCAAGTAAGTATTCCAAATCTGGTTGTGTTTTTGTCCTGCTTGGCCACAAGTAACCTTCGAACAGATTGGAATGGGGACACGTTCAGTGAGTGCCCATCATGTAGGGAGCCAGAAAATGTTCCTGTTTATTTCCCATTTCTATAAAACTATGTCAATCTGTCTGTAGTTTGGGGTTTTATATGTGATCAGCTGGTGACAACTTGCTCTCCAGTGTGGTTCCGAAACAAGGTAAACCTTGTGTCAGAAAGCCTTTGGCTGTTCTGCTGAGGTGACTGCTCTGGGCTGTTGCCCTTATTGCTGTCTGTGTGAATGTCTGCTTGGTTTTTTCACTAAAAGTGCTTCAAAAATCAAGCTCCATGAGGATTTCTCTCTCTCTTTTTTTTTCTTTTACCTGCCTTTTCTGACTTGAACTGGGGCATAATGTAAATACTGCTGTAGTAAATATGATGCTAGAGAGTTATTTTTTGTGTGTGTGAGTATGATTGGTATAAATTCAAGGCTTATTGAACTGACTATTGTTGTGTTGTACCAAGTCATGGAAGAAAAAGTAAAATTGCTTAATTTCACTAAGATTTACAAGCATCTTTTCTGTTGTTTGAGTTTAATGCTGACACTTTAGAGAGAAATCTTTATCTGAGTCAAAGTTCTGCAACCAAGAACAGGGAGCTGTAACTAAAAGTTGTTTTAAAATGTGTTTACAATTGAAATGTTGAGAGATATATTATTAGGGGCACCATTCAGGTAACCTCAGAGCTTGTAGCCTTATATATTAGCATTATAGTTAAAAACAACTGAAATGTGTCCACTTCATGCAAGTCGTTGTATGAACAAAATTGTCCTCGTGTCTTGATGGGGCTGGTGAATTGTGGTGTGTTAGGCCAGTTATATAGAAATATTTTTGTTACAAAATTAAGACAGTTATTTAAATATACTCCATGAAACTGAAGGAGTTAATATTAGGAATACACCAAGGGATTGTGAACCATCCTGGGTCTTGCTCCTCATGCCTTTGGAGAGGTTTGTCCTGACACCAGTGACCCAGGAACACAGAAAAAGGTGGATTATACTGTGTGTGTGGTTTCTGAGAGTTGGGCAGTTACTTAAACTAAGCAGAGGCAGTTCCTACTGAGAAGCACCCAAGCTTCAGGCAAGGCTTTAAAACTCATTTTCAAAACAAGCATTACAGCCTTGACTGTCCCCACCCTTTCTGCTGGATTCTGCAGGCAGATGTATGGTTTAAGCTATGTATGGAAAGATTTTACACTGAAATCTCTGGGATGTTTGAGGTGCTGTGTGGTTTCCAGGGTGGATGAGAAATTCAGAACTACCCTGTGCAACTACTGACAGTGTTTTGATTTAAACTGAGCTGTTGCTATTGTGACACTGTCCACATTAAAACACACCTTTGGCCTTGAAAACGACATGCTTATGCAAAACTTCGTTACTGCGTGTAAGATACAGGTCACTGTATACTTTTCACAGAACATATTGTCACTTAAATACGAGCAACTGGTAATTCATTAATGGATATTGACAGTACATTCCTAGTATTTTGACTCATGTAGAGTCAGGTGTTCTATACCTTCAAGGTATATACAGCTGATCTTAGTAACATTAACATCTGCCTCACTTCTTATGAGGCAAAAGCACATCAATGCTTCCATCTTCAACTAGATACCACACAAGACCAAAAAATAGATGTAAACTAAGTGTTTTAAGTTAGCCGTTTCTTGGCTTTATTCTGTGTTGGTAGCACAATATTAAATGGAGTGGCAGAACTGTAATATTGTGGGGTTTCTAAGCCTAAAGCACACATGCTTATCACTTTTAAGCTAAAAAATAATAGTATTGGTTACTGTACAAGTAACAGTTTTTGCATTCATAGGAAGCTTTGTTTACTGTCTGTAACGTGATGTTTATCTTTGTCCCTGTTCCTCCGATACCTTTGACCCTGTTGACTGTTTCAGTGTCATAGAAATTAAAGGATTTGACAAGTTGTTTTCCTTGTCTGGTTCCCAAGTACCACCTCGAGCACCACAGAGGGGAGGGCAGGAGCTCCTGCAGCCGTGTGCTCAGTGGGGTGGACAGTGACACTTCCTCCAGTGTGTCACCAGGAGTGGCGAGTGCCACGGGGCCTCGTCTGTCCCACCAATTCTCTGATGCTCTCCCACGTGTCTCTGCAGCAGCTGATGCTACTTGAGGTGCTCACATGTGCCCACTGCTGTGTAGTGAAGACATGATGGCCCTTTTCTTAAAGAATTTACTGTCTAAATTAGAAAGGAATAAGGTAGAAACAGGCAGAAAGGAATAAGGTGGAAACCTCTTCCTGCATGGGACTTTTCTTGAATTTTTAAATTTTTTTTTAGATTATTTTCCTTGCTTTTCTTCCTCTTGCAGAAGCAGGAGGGTGGTGTACATACAGCAGCTGAGCCTCAAGATCATTCTCTGATCTTGAAAATAGCAATTCTTTTTCTAATCTAGATGAAATCATTTAAACAGAGACAGGACACTAAGGCCTTACACATAAGTAACCTCTTTAAAAAGAAATGTGCTTAGTTTCGTTTAATAAAGTGTTCATGTGAACCTCTAATTGCTTTAATGAAATAAGATCCCCTACTGCCTAGCATTAGGATTTTTGGTGTTATTTTGGTGCTGACTTCAGACAATATTGCCTACACTGACTTCCCACCCCATGACTATTGAATTTGCTATTGCCAAGCTGGCAGGTTATTTTGGTCACATTAGCAGTATTTGTACTCTACAAAAATGCTTCTTTTGAATTCAGCCTGTTCAGGGAGAGCAGTCCAAGCCTGCAGCCACCACCCAGACGGTGATATAACCTCTGCCCCTTTTTCTACCTTGCTCCCTGCCCTTACCTCAGGCAAGGTAGACACAGTCTCTGTTGTATGAAGTTGTGATGGTCCTTTCTGTGATCAAGGTGTGAGATCAGCTCGTGGTGTGTCCTTCTGCCACACACAGTTCTAGGTGCTGAACTGGCTGATTCTGATGGGGATTGCAGACCCTTTGGGTTTCCAGGTGATAGCTGAGGTGTTCTTGAGCTGGAGCTTGTTGCTTTTGGCTCTTTTGTTGGGACTCCAAAGTTGTTCAGGGTTCAGGATCTCCTGTCTGTACATGGCTGTGCAGTCATTCTCTCTTTGAATGGCTTCTTGCTGTCCCAAGTGTGCTGCCTGGCTCTGAGAGGAACTGTGTCCCCCCAGACCACAGCCAGAGAGGGGCTCCTGCAAGTTGCACTTTAACATTTAAAGCCCGAGAATATCAGTCAGAATCTTAGGAAGAACACGTCTCGTGAGGAATTAACACTAATTGTGACTTCCAGAATCCCCAGTGTGCCCAATAATTGGGAAAGGGTGGTGGGAAATGTCATGGAGTTCACCTGTGCAGACTGTTTTTGATTATATTCCTAGTCAGTCTTTAAAATTCTGTATTACTAAAATTGTATTTAAAATCCTTAAGTTCATGGAATTCAGGGGCTGATGAAGCATTTTTCTAAATCTGGCCTTAATTCTTGAAGACATCTGACATCTCATTTCTTCCCTTTTTTGTGTTTTTAAATCATTCACTGTCATACTCAGTGATGTTGATGTTTAGAACAGGTACTCCTGATGCAAACAAAACATGAAATAGCAGAAGAAGAATCTGCATAGATCTGATGTATGCACTGTAAGAAAACATACCAGAAGGCAGCTTTAGTGGAAGTTTTTGAAATGTTTCACAATTGAAGCACCTAAAACTCTGCTTCCTAAGAGAAAGAAGAAACACGTGTCACTTGTATACAGATGTCAATTGTAGGGTTTCTAAATATGCCAGTAATTCACTGACACTGAAAACAACTTCATCGATTCTTAAAATCTATTTTGTGATTCACAGTGCAGCAGTATCTTGGACTTTATAGAAGCCTGTGAACTTCTGAAAGTATCTCTTGGCAACAGAAAACCAGAGGATGCTTGCTACTTCTGTGTTCATCACCATATTTTTTTCAGTAACTTCTAAAGTTTCATTTTTTGCTCTTAGATTTTTTATTTTTAAAATATATGTAGCATTAAATGTTTTAACAAATATAGAAGGTGACTCCAAACAGCCAGTGGTGTCAAAAGTGTCCTGTACATGCTGATACTCCTATCTAATTTCAAGCTATTTAAAAGCTGTATCTGTATGAAAGCCTCACATAAACAGAAATTAGGAAACCCTAATTCTTCATAGTGTTTATTTATCTGAATGTTCATATGTACCTACATGAGCACTTTGGGATGCTGCTTCTAGATGTTTGTTGATCGCTAACCTCAAGTGTTGCTGTTGCTTCTGCTCCCCCTCCCCCATTACATTAAGTTTTATAGTCAGCATCACTGGATGAAGCTCCTATCCTTAACAGGGCTTTATTTTGCATTCCTCTTATATTGAGTGCTTCCACAGATACCAGCTACCAAAGTATTGGGGCACTTGCTTTGATTTTAATGTACTTCTTCTCTCAGATAACCAATACAGAGACATTCCCTAGTTAGAACTGTCCCTTCATTATGAAAATGTTAGCATTTATTCATTCTTTTTTACCAGTGGATTCCATTTAAACGATCCTGTCACTAGAGCATCCTCTAACACATTACCAAGAGATCGAGTCAGTTCGAATTAGGAGTGAGAGGGAAAAGGTTTAGTATTGCATATATTTGTGATTTTTAACTTCCTCTTTCTCCGTGGGAGTGACGTGCTGGCACACCCACTCTGAACCTGTGCCGTGGCAGTCACTGCAGGGTGGCTGATGTTCCGTGGAGCTGCTCTGCAGCTCACCTGCTGTGGGATTTATGGAGTGGGACCACAGCACTCTGTGCCTGCTGCTTCACTCCATCGGAGATGGGCACACATGGTGTGGGCAGAGTGTTCTCCTCAGTCGGGCTTTGCATGGTCCCAAGGTGAGGATTTCTGTGTGGTTTTGTACCTTTGTATTTCACGTGTATGAGCATGTTTTGGACCTTCTCTCCTTGTGTAAAATGGTCATTCAGAAAAGTGGCATGATGGCAGTACCTCTGGTGTGGATACAATGGATGTGTTGAAATGCTTAAGGAGAAAATTAATTGGTGCATGACTTCCCCATTTCCACTTAACCATGAGTTTTTCCAGTCTGGACCAAAATTCTTAGAGTCACAAAATCTCCGTGAATAACTTTCTCCCCCATGGCTTTATATAACTAAAAAAGTTGAGCCACTTATAATTTTTTAAAGGTAGGTTTCAAAAGTATTTTCCCCTTATCTGCTGTGACTTCTATTGCTTTAAAAACAAATGGATAGAGAATGAAGATACATTTGGGTCACGGATTTGAAATCTCAAAGTGTGTGTCTGAAACACGTATACACAAGAAAAGGCTACATTTCCTTTCCTTCCCTGTGGGGTTTGGGACCCAACACTACGTTACCTAAATAGAAAACACACATTCCTCTTGTCTCCATGGAGCTTTTGTCTTTAAAATTCCCACTGAGCAGACTGAGAACATTCTCAGAGTGCTGCTGGCACTCTGATCCCTGTCACCTGGGAGCAGCTTCACGTGGGCTTGGATGACGCGACCATAAAAGTACGATTCTGAACCGGTGTTCCTGTGGCTGCTGCTGCTGCTGCTGGCTGGGCTGTAACGATGGCAGCAGATACCTTCTCTCATGCATGTTCAGTTTTTTCACTGCAGTGTTACTGGTTAAGGTCTCAGTTTACAAAAAAAATTATAAATTACGCATAATCTGAACCATGTGAAGCTGGGCGATGTTGAACGGGGAATTGGTGGTCCCCTCTTGGTCTACTTTGTGCTTAAGGTTTTGTAAACTCAGTCTTGAGCAGCTGACTTTCCTTTCACGTGGATGTATCTGACCAAGGTATAACACAGCTGAAAAATTGTGCTTGTAGTGTTATACCTTCTCCTCACCAAACCTTTCCCAGTTTGTTTTAGGTCATCCAGAAATATGATTTGTAATGTTCTCTGTTGTGGATCCTTTGTTGTGTTACAAAAATAAATGAAAATACTTGCTGCCTTAGGTAGGCTGATTTTTTTTTTTTTCTTTTTGTGAAAAGCAGTGGTATTGTGTTTTTTTCCTTTGTTTGAAATGTTACACTGAATGTTTTGTAGGAAGATTTTTTTTTTTACTGTGTTTTCAATAAAGGTAAAGTGTGATTTATAGGAGAGTTTTGTGCCTTTTTTTAAAATTTATTTTAAGCAATGAAAAATCAAAAATCTCTGTGGCATTCTAAATTATGCTGCCAGCAATTGGGGTGAAGAGTTGTGTTCCTCCCTTCTCTTTTCTCCTCCCAGTTTAACCTGCTTTTGAGATTCTCAGATGGCTGTATTTCTAAAATAGCTGATGTAGGGAACGTGTTGGAGATTCCTGCACATTCAGAGGCATTACAGCCCTGTGTTTTAAGACAGGTGTGCAGTTAATTTGAACCCTCTGCTTTAGGCCAGTGGGGATTGTTTATAGGAAAGTATGCTGATTATGTAATTTGTAAGTAATTTTCAATAGCTTAATAGTTTGACTGAAGGGCAATTTTCAATGTATTAAAAACATGACCACCATGTTTCCTAAACTGTCTGAAACTTAAACAGCTTCAGACTTTAATTTCCATTTCGCAGGAGCGTTTAGGCTGTTTTTAAAGTTCAAGAATCACGTGGATTGGAAGGGACCTGGAGATGTCTGATCCATCCAGCTGGGCAGGATCAAACATACCTGCGTTATTCCTGGTATTTAACCGGGCTGGCAGGGGCTGTCTGATGTGATTGCTGGGCTGTCTCTAGGCACTATATTCCAGTGTTTAATTGCCCAAGATTTTCTAAATGTCAAATGCAAAGGGCCCTTGCCATGCTCTAAGCTTTAATTTGGTTCTCAAACATCCACAGTAAAACAAGCTTTTTCCACACCGGAAAGGTTACATTTCCCTTTATCTTCTGTATAAGAAATGACCCCCCATTCCCTCAACTGTTTTATGCAGGCCTCTCATCATCCTTTTTGCTGCCTGTGGGGATGCTCATGGGTGCCTAGAAATGCAGAGCTCAAGTGGACACGGAAACCTTCAAGCTTGAGCCCTGGCAATACATCATGTCTTCAGTACTTCTGTGTTTTTTTTCTTTTTTGACAAGCAATGAGAGAAGAGGTATCTCAGTTGTTGTCCTCAATATGGACTTTTATGATCTACTGCCTTGAATATATTTCCACGTATTGCATATAGGCCTGAGCAATCTTGTCTTCGTATCTGAAGATGCTCCCACTTGTGCTCAGCAAAATAAATGCTGAAAAGCAATGAATGCTTCTCTTGAACTTAGTTATCTCCTTGAGTGCAATCCCAGCTTGCTGTGGGTTTCTCTCAATGCACCACAGTGTCAAAGCTCTGCAGGGACTCACATAAGTCTTAGGCTTGTCTTTGTGTCACTGCTCCTAAATACAGCAGTTTTAAGGAACATTTTGACACCTGTACCATGACCTTACAATGTGAGCCTTTCTCTCCACGCATTTCCTGTGAGTGAAAACCTGAGAGGAAAACAAGGAGCCATTTTTTTCAAGGAGTGTGGGTTGGGAAGTGGAAGATGAGGTGGTGGAAGGGTTGAGCTTAAGGTCAGGCAGCCTGATAGCACATGAACAATTTCCTATTGTTTCATTTCCCTTTTTTTTGTGTGCTTCCTTCCTACTGCTAAAGTGACCCTTCATAGCGTATATCAGAATATTCAAAGGGAACTTTTCTAGAGCCAAAGAATCAAGAATCCAAATTGCAAAAAAGGCACAGAAACTATGTGAAAACCCCACTTAACCTTCTAAGATTTCATATAAACTTCAAATTTCCTGAATTTCCTGTGTTCTTTTGATTCTATGGTCTGATTCACTTCTAATTTTGAACTGTTACGACTTAGTGTATTTTCAAATGATCCCTAACACAACAGTGTGTTGAAAGGATGTATCCATGTGTTGGTACAAACTGGATTTAGTTTCCTTGTTAGTTAATGCTGATTTAACAATTTAACGTAACAGAAAAGTTCCCCGAGAGCCCTTGTATAGTGTATTTAAATCCCAATGTGATGGGAAAAGCAGCAGCCCCCTTGTGTCTTCTGTAAGAGAAACCTCTGTGTGGCAAAGAGCATTTGGGGAACCTTGTGCTTCCCCTCACAACTGCTCACTGACAGGGAAGCAACAGATCCAAGTGTCTGCCCCACAGAGGTGCACACTGACCTTGGGTGGGACGTGTAAAACAGAAAACAAATAAACAAGGATCCCACCACAGGCCTCCTTCAATATTTACACTTTTTGGTCTCCAAACAATCCTGAACTGTGTGCTCTCTGGAGGGCTCATGAAATACTAATGCACTAGACTTCCATTAGATTATGTCTTTAATATTCGACAGTGATTATGTATTTAATTAAGCAACGACAACCCTAGTAAGTTGTACCTGAGCTGTTGTTACCTGGGTTCTAGGACTGAATCTACTCCACGTTGTAATTTTAACTGCTCTTACTGATTTAAAGTCTATATTCAGGAAATACAAGGTAAGATGACATCTAACCCTTATATAACTTATGGTTTCTGTTCACCATCAAGTAAAGGTTGATCCATTTGAGAAAACTTTTGGTCCTGATTTTTGCTTGGTCTTCATTTATATGGGTATCAAACTTGAACAGAACTGGCCTGTTTTAGTAAGCAAGTGAGGAGGGATATAATAGAAAGATAGAGCAGACTTGATGGTGCTTTCCAAAAACCTCTCAGGACACAAAATTTGAAGAATAGCAACCATGTTCTAACTCAGCACTTATCCAGGGTCTATTTCTATGAATGGGAAGGCAACACAGGCAGCATGGGGTCAGTTCCAGGACCTGCCCTCTGTCTGTGAACTCTACTAGGACTAGAGAGGCTGCTGAGGACAACTGACCCCCAGGGAGAGCTGAGAGCAGGGGGCAGAGTGGGCTGGGGCACATTAAGCCCCTCTCTGTGCCTCTGCTGCTTGTTCCTTCTTCCCTCAGCAGTGAGAAGCCCTTCATTTCTTCTCCAAACTTGCACTTCCCTGTTTCACTAAGTGATCCTGAAAGTCCTTTCCTGAGCCTCCTTGAGCTGGAACTGTAAAAATAAAGTGGAAAACTCTTCTGCCTGAGACAAGGGTCCATGAAGTTCCTTTGCTGCTAAGATACTATCTCCTCTGAGCTACTCCTGTATTTTCTGCGCTATGACCTGACCCAACTCATATCCATCAATCGGCAAATAAAGTCTAAGGTTGGGAAGAAAAAAAAGTGCAACTGAAATCTGACCCAGAAATTTTGCTAATTGGCAAATCAGCATTAACTATCAATATGAACAGAAAGGAAATCAGCATTTTGGATAATTTGTTAGTGTTAACATGTTCTAGGATTTAAATATTAAACCCTGTTGTGTTTTAATGCATAATAATGAATAACCTTTTTTCTTTTCCCTCTAAAACAACTGAAACTGATTGATTGAATTTGTTTCTGAAAACACCACGCCTCTACATCTTAAGCCTGTGACTTCTCAAGGCTCGACTGGAGTGGCACAAACAGACTATGTGAAATACCCCATTGGTATGCAAAACTGCATCAGTCATCTGTACAGCAGCACAAGACTATGATAAAATGGAACGGTGAAACAAAGTGCCGAGGTGAACTTTGTCCACAGGGAAGCCTTTTTAAGTGATCCAGTGTCAGCAAATTGCTTACTAATGTGTTGACTTATGGCAACCCTCAAAAGTAAAATGAAAAGGCTGGAATTTACAGCATATCAATGAATCAGCTGATAAGCTTTTACTGGTTTAATATCCTCCTAGTTTTGCTGCTTGGAGCCACTTCAAGTTAGCAACAGAATGTTTACCATCTCTGTGTGATAAAGGAAGTCAAACGACTAAACAAATTCCAGGACCATTATACTGTTTGGTGAGATTTAAATTAAAATCGTTGGGAGAAATCATGTGGAGGGGGAAAGGAAGAAACTAAAGTCAACTGCATCATTTCACAAGGACTTAGCTCGCTTCCTAAACAATGGCAAGATTTTTAGCAGAGCTGGAGATAATGTAATGCATTTGAAAAGATTTAATTGCACCAATAAAAGACTATACCACAATTAAATGACATACAGAGTGACATTTATAGGTAGGATCAAAGAAATTCGCTACCTAACATGCTGAAGCAACACCCTGCTCTCTGTGTGCTAAAAAGTAGCCTGCTTTGGTTTCAGTGACCTTTCTTATCTCCTTTGATCTAGATTATTAAAAATTTTAATGACAGGTGTAATAAGGGCTACTGTAGCACCCTGATACAAGTAATATATGTCCTTCCTAGTACTAATATTTCAGGCCTTGTTTTTTTATTTTGTGATATTTATTTAAGTGTATGAAACTCGACATTTAACCTTTGTGATCCTTCCAGAGGCGGCAGGGTTATTAAAAAATAAATTAATTCTTTTCCCTATTGTGACCCCATTTGATTATGCTAATGTTTAGGGAGTGACATTTTAAAAGCACAGCACAATTTTGAGAAGCAAGTTTTATTTTAAGAAAGCTTTTTAGCATCTGGAAATGGATAGCTCCTTGTGAAAACTTTCTTTAGTGCTTTCATTAACCAACACTTAAAAGTATAAGAGCGAATGGCAGGAAAACTCATCTCCTGTTGCCACTTGAAAGCCACTAAGAAAAATAAGTACATATCCTTTAATCACGACAAGTACTGAATTCATTTAAACCTGGCTAATTGTTATGAGAAGACTATAAATGTATTCTTAATAGAAGGTGAAAATGTGGTGCCTGTTTTGTTCCCCACAAAATCCTGAAGTGTTCCATATGAAAATGATTTCCTACTGCTGTGGAATATGTATGGAAACTATATCGATGAAGACCCGCCCATGGCTTTTATAACTGGGTAATTCAATGTGGGCAGTCTATCAAGCTTTTTCTCCCTAAATTAGGTACAAAAAACCAGGGACCCTAAAAGCCCACCACAGGTAGCTTGCTGTTGTAGCCATCTCAAGTTCTGTGACAGAAGATTTAACAGATGATACTCTTTATGGATTTGTTTCTCCCCTTACTGTACCCCTTTCATATGATTCTGTAGGAAAATAGATCACTGTGATTTATCCAAAAGAGAAGGGAAAACATGGAGCCTCACAAAAAGCCCAATATTGTTGGCCTAGGAAACAGGCAGGCCTTAAAATTAAATATTTAAATCGTTTTCCTTCTAAATGGAATGAACAGACTAACAAAACAACTGAGTGACTCCAGTGCTGCCTGTTTCATATGAATAAGAAGGAATAAATGAAAAAGAAGAGAGCTGATACTTAGGAATTCTGATTTAAGGGAGGTGAATCACATGAAAGAAATAGACCAAAGAAATGAATGCAACATAACTTTTTCTCAAGTAATTGATTTCTTAATTTACTATCCTGTTTCTCTCAAGTCTTTCTACAGTTTTCTAACAATATATCCCTCCAGAAAGCCTGAATTCCGTAAGATGCAATTTTGCTCGAGAGGAGGAAACTCGAGTTTATATAATAAGATTATTTATATAAAACAATAATTTAATGCACTTTTTTAAACTTTAACTTTGGTAGTGCATTCATTCTGTCTATTATCAAATGTTTAACACTTTTGGAATATTATTTAGAAACAGATACTGTCCAGTGACACACCTGTAGCGGAAGTGAGGCTTACCTAATAGCACACTTTATTTTAACTAAACATGCCACACTGTGCATCACTCTGGTCTGATACTGCTCTTTTCTACACATAGAACAACTTTTTGCCTGTAAATTTTCCAAAGGTTTTCAGGCATGCCTGAAAAAATAATTACAATTACTTATGTTTAATTTCATTGGTCCAGATTAAACAGGATAGATTACAGAATATAAAACCAGTTTTATTAATCAGCCCATGAATGCTCTCCAGATACACATTTTCAAAATTAGAACGTTAAGAGAATTTTGTAAATCTCCATATGTTCACATGAGATTCCTGAATTAAAGTATTTCAGCTTAGTATATCTGTGTCTAGGTCAGTTAGGAACTATGTCTTTCCCATACAGTTTTTAAAAAGGTAATAAAAAAGAATAAAGTGCTTCATCATAAAATAGCCTTAAATTATATTTCTTATCATAAAAATCTGGAATCAAAATTACTTTTCAAGATGGTTACATTTAATTCATTAAGATATTCACTTAAGTGGATTAATTAAAATACTCATCTATTATGTGCTTGAATAGCTATATGAAAATGTACTCACTTTATGGAGTACATGGGAACATGAATGCAGCACCTGTTTTTTCAAAGGAGAAAAATAACCCCAAGAACCAAACTTGCCTTTAAAGCATTCTAAAAGCTGAAAAGTAAAAAATGCTGACAAGAAAAAATCTGACTGCCTGAAAGGTCATCAGGTTCTGTCTGTTACTACTGCAGTCTTTCCAGTGAAAATAAAATTAGTTTGTGAATCTGTGAATTTTGTGTTACCAATGCATGGAGTGGCAGAAAGCAAGAAATGCCAAATGCTGCTGACTGGAGGAAAGATTATAAAACAAACCCTTAAAGTGAAAGCTGATTAATTCTTTTGCCTTTTCCCAACAGAGATGTTAAATTTAGAGAAGTGATATACATCAAATGCAGCATTTCACACATACAAAAAGCCCCACAAAACCAAACCCAAACCAAAAGAGAAAGTATGTTCACAGGCTACAGAAAAACTTCACCTTTATGTGACCTAAATTTCCACCAAACACTGATGATCTACATCCTCACAAAAGATATAGACTTGGACAAAAAAAGAGGAAGGAAAAACTGGGAAAAGAGTGAAAACCAGAACAAGCAGTGAGCACTACTGAGCCAGCAAACACAGGAGGATTGATGGCCAGCAGCCAGATGAAGGCAGAGCTTTCATGTACAGTGGCTTTTTCCCTTGAGGGAGGAAAGCTAACGAAACACCGAGGACAAAAAGAATTCCAGAGGCATTTCCCTTTTTCGTGCCAAATCTGAAGTAACCTTTTTAACGAGTGTTGTCTTTTGCTCTCTCTTGTCAAGAGAGACTTTCAGGGTAGCCAAAAAATTGGCAGAATGGTCTTTTCCCAGACCTGTCCTACCTGTCTTTGGACAGTCCTACACTTTCAGTTGATGTAAAAGGAAGCAAACTCCCTGCATCTAAGGTTATTGAAGGGCTTTGATTCACTTCACAGACTTGGCTGTAAAAAGTCATTTTGAAAAATTAAAAGGGAGAACAGGTAGAAAAAGAATATCCTAAATATGCACTGCAGAAAGAAACTTGCAAGCAGTTGGGATAATTCTTCTAATTGCCATCATCACCTCTCTGAAGCAGCACTCTCTTCAATCAGTCACTTGTCCCTTTTGCTTAATATTTCCAAGATGATAGATGAGAGAATGTAATAAAGCATGATGTATTTATGCTTATGCTACACACATGCACTGAACAAAGCCATCAAGGTAAAATGCAGGAATTTCATCAGATAACCTAAGGAAGTGACTGACTGGTATTAAGTCTACACCTACTTCCATTTTCCAAATAGAAATAACTATTGTGCTAAACTGCAATTAATGAAACTTGTGAGAAAACAAAATATGTCTTAGGTTGTATAAATAGTGAGTGTTTAGCATTCTGATGAATGAAGGCCAGGATCATATCTAACAGGAGTTTAAATGAAGCAGAAAATAGTCTATACCTGCTTTGCAAGAACAGATAAAAGGCTGATTACCTTCTCTACTATCATAACTTAAGAAGTGAACAAGTACTACCAACCTTCCTCTGCCATGTTGTGTCCAAAATAGCACTGACAGGCAATGTACTTCTTACTATTAAGTACCTAAAGGGGCTACAAAAGAGCTGGAAAGGGACTTTTTACAAGGGCGTGGAATGACAGACAAAGGGGCAGTGGCTTCAAACTGATACAGGGCAGGTTTGGAGTAGATATTGGGAAGAAATTCTGAGGCCCTGGAACAGGTTGTCCAGAGAAGCTGTGGATGCCCCATCCCTGAGCGGCGTTCAAGGCCAGGTTGAATGGGGCTTGGAGCAGCCTGGTCTAGTGGAAGGCATTCCTTGAGAGGGGGCTTGGACCTAGATGATCTTTAGGGTCCCTTCCAACCCAAACCATTAATGAATTAGCTATTCAGTAACTATCAGTACTTCTTTTACGTACAGGATTTATACAGGAATTTTTACTGGGATTAACTAAACAATGTAACAATGCATAATAACATAATTTCAAATCATCAGTATAAATAAAACTCTGTTAGAATTAATTTGTGAAGTTTTTTCCAGTGTTGCATTTATGTATTCTTTAAAATACAAATTAATAAAGTGGTATAATAAAAAACTGCTGCTGCTGCAAAATACTGAATTGTGATGAAACTGTAACATGTGCAATAAAGAATATAAAGGAACAAAGATATTGTCACAAGACACCAGGGATAGTGTCACTGTGATTGCTGAGCTTATTTATCTCAAATGATAACTTTGAGGTGCCTTGCTGTGTGTTCGTGTGAAATCTCTGCCTTCTTAAAGAAGAAATCGGTGAAAATATTTACAGTATTCCTGCCTGCCCCCACAAATGGCAGATAAAGTCCAGAGTCACTATCTTAGTAGTAAAAAAAATACGCTGGTAGGTACAACAAAGAATAGATCTTTTCCATCTTTGAAGACCAGAAGAAGCAGCTTGTGTGGATTTACCAAAATCCGTGGAGGAATGTCCAAGGTATGTGTAATAAGCCAATAACCTGAGTCCACGATGAGGCCTCAACGGTACTTGACAAGACAAGAAAGGAAGAGGGATTTATGATAATTACAATGAAAACTGATGGCACCTAGATGAGAACTGTAGTTCTAAAAGGGAAGGAAAGGGTAAACTCTTTCACTCATTTCAGAATCTTTGTATAAATCTAATATTACTGTACAATATGTATTTGTTCTGTATAAGCTTTCAAAACCCCATCAGGCAGCTTGTGTACCCAAACCCATCATGCTGGTTAGTCATGAAGGGAAAAGGAATTTTAGCAAACCAAAGAATGGGGTTTTGGTGATCCCCTCACTCAAGTATCTCATTTGTATAGGGCAGGATTTGTTAATTTTTGAGACATCCACCTACAGATGTGATCATTAATCACCTAAAATCTGCAAAAACTGCCTTTGATCTTTTTAGAGAACTTTTGTGAGGTACTAAAGAAATTATAAGGAATACTTTCTTCCCTTTGGTTGAACTATGTCCCTACCCCACTTCCTTGTGAGGTCATGACATCCTCCAAATGTAAATCTATTTGAATCCATATCTTAAAACAACAGGATGGCTTTGGGGTTTTGGGCTGGGTCAGTTTATGCTTTTGGAACAACGTGAAGGGTGATTTTGGTGCATGTGGTTTTGTTCACACAGACCCCACTTTGTTACTTTTGTTACCCTTGTAAAGTTATCAAGAAACAAGATCCCATTTTGATAGTCCAATATGTACAAGAGATGATGAGAAAATCTGGGTGTGGAGGGAGTGAACAAGCAAACAAAGAAGTCACAGCATGAAAGACAGAATCACGACATAAAAAATGCCTATCCTTGATTTCCTTCCAATCACAGTGGTCAGAGGTTGTTTTTGTTTCAAGGAAGAAAATGAGATGGCTTTGTGGAAAGCCTTCTGTATATCCTCGGGATAAGAAAAAAAAATGCTTATTTAAAATTTTCACATATGGATTATTAAAACTGGAAGGTATTGGTGGTAAAACCTAACTTCAAATTGATACAAACCGGCTGGGATATTTGTGAGGGACAGGTTATACAGGCGTTTGGAAGGAAAGATTTTATACTACACAGTTGGTCAAGGAAAACTGGCAGCAGGACACACAGGAAGGGATGTGTGGTCAAAGCAAAAGTCTCTGTGAAGATATTCTCAAAGCAGCATTTTAAAAAAATTTCAAGTAATGAAAACTTACATTTACCACAGCTCAAGACAGCCAAGAACTTTCATTCTTATGCATCAAGTTTACAAGCCCAGCCCATCTATTCACACACCAATTTACATCAAAGTTATTTATCCTAAAATGAATCTTATCAAAATGATTGCGTGCATTAACCTTGAAACTATTATTATTTGATTTTCAGACTCATGTGCCTATTGAAAAAAAAAAGGAATTATAGAGGACTGTGCGATTTCATTTGATTAACCACTAACTCAAGAAGATAAAGTTAAATTGAATAACATTTTCAAAGTTGTTTCACAGTCACAAGTTTTAAACCACCCAATTCTTATTAAGAAAGCTTGGCACAAGCATTTTAAAATAAGGTGAGACTACAGGTGAAAATGCTAAAAAGCAAAACCCAGAAACATTTTCCATTTCAAAAAATATTTATAGCATGTTCTTTTGAATCACTCGCACACAGATTCATATGCGATGTTTCAGTAAATGATTTAAAGAGAAAGTACTTCATCTTATAATTGCAGAGAACATGTTAACACTTGGGCTTCATTTTTTCACCACAACCTTTAGCTTCCATAATCACTCGTTATTGATACTTGTGTTAACCCCAGTACCTCTTTCCTGTTTTCCCCTCTGTTGTCCTCTCTTCAAAATGAACCAAAGAAAAGACCCGACCATCTTCAGAACTATAACCATGTAAACATAGTAATAATCAGATGGTTTTACTGCCTTTGTCCTGTCACTTGTTACACTCACTTCTGTATTGTTTGAAGTTTCCCTCTTCACCTTCAGCTGATTCCAAAAGACAAATGCCTGTGCTCGTTGGGAGCATCACTGATTCACGTGGTTCCCTTTGGAGCTGGGACTCTACTACAGCAAATGCAACATGATTTTCAGAGAGGCCTAAGGCTGATTTTATGAAAAAGAATAAATAAAACAACTGTTAGTGATGATGAAAGTTCATTATGTTTAGAACTGCAAATTGTGGAACCAGATGATCCTTTAAGTAATGCCTAATCAAGGCAAGTGAAAGGATGGAAACAAGAAGGCATTCATGGCAAAAATACTGTTGAAGCCTTCAGAACAGGGAAATACAAGACTGAAACTGAGAGACAAGAAGCACATTTGCTCTGCTGGCCTGTTAAGATACTCCCTGGCTTTGTTTTTCTGAGCAATATCATCTGCTGCTGCTCCACAACTGTATTATTATAATACTATTTAAAAGTGAGTTTTCTCACCAGGCATCATTCCAAGCCCTCACATCTGTGACTTTTATCTTGTTGCCTGTTTGCTTCTAAACTGAAAAAGGTATTTAACTACAGGTGTTAATTCTTCCCTGGTTTAGCCCCAGGACCATTGTAAAAACAAGCCTTTTTAACTTTGAGCAAAGGTGAGTAGATATTAACGAAGAATACATTTTTCATGCAGCACTAGTAAATGTCTTTTTACAGAATAAGGAATAAAACAGTTTCAAATAGGCTTTTAAAAAATCTTAATGCTAAAATATCCCCCCAAATAAATACAGTATCAAAATCACTGATGTTTTCTTGAGGATAGAAAGTAAAGAAAGTTGTAACAGTCAATATATATTAAAAATACTTCTTTCTTCTTAATGAAGAATTTGTCTTCATGAAAATACACTATCTTCCTTTTTACTTTCACTGTCACAAGATTAACATTTTAAAATACATTTCAGATATGAAAAGATATATTCAAGCCACTGATGGCAATTCTATTGTTTACCTAATGGCCTAAACTGCTGAATTTTGTCAAATTTTAAAACAAGATATTGTGCTGTTTAGCATTAAATTATCTTACAAAACAGAAAGCTTAGAATCCTCATTTTAGTTTATTTTAAATAAAAACCAAAATTACAAGTCAGAATGGTTTACCTAATGTTGGCTGTGGAGGACTGGGATCAAGAAGGTTCTCTTTTTCTGCATCTTCCTTGTTTTTGCTGTGAGTGCTCTTTTTTCTTAGTCCAGTATCTACTATTATTCTGCCCATTTCTTTGTTCACAGGTTTGTAAATGGTATCCCTTATCCTTGACTTTAAAGGTTCTGCTAATGAAAGATCCTGGAGCTGATGAGTGTGTATTACACGATCCTGCAAACTGCAGAAACTGTGTCATCTCTCGTTTGGAGGAGCAGCCCTAAAAAAGCAAGAACTCCCAACCAATCTTGAATAATTATTGTTATAAATTATTTAAACCCATACGTATTACACTAAATTAAAAGAAACTCCTCTCTTAGCCAATATTTTTGACTTGTCAAAGGTTTTTATACACATACAACTCCAGTACTTGAAGCCTAACATACAATTACCATAACATGAAATTTAAGATTGATGTTTCTGACACATCCTAGTTTTAACTTATAAAAAGTCAAATGAAATCTTTGATTTATCATTTATATTAAATAATATAGCAGTAATTTTTAAGTTTTAATTACTGAGCCTATAATTATTATGTGCAGTAAACTCATTATGAGCTATACAGGTTTGGCATGCCCAAACACACTGTAACTTCATATAAGTAAAAACAATCCCAAAGGGAAACTTTGCCTTCCAGAATACCAAATATAAATAAGAGTGAATTATTTTCGTACAGTGAATGGGCTTATCTACCTATTCCTCCATTTCTCCCCACACTTTTGCTTTATTTTAAGAGATGTGAAACCGGACACTGTAAAATCATGATGTTCCATTGATAGTCTTTAGCTGATTCTACAAGAATAGTGTGGCTTTACAAACAGACATGGACAAGAATTTGAATAATATTTCTCGGCAGAAACAGCCTCATCAATAACAGATGAGAAATTCACTACAATTTTGCTCATTTTCTCCTAGGGCTTCCATAGGAGAGAACTTAACCTCTGCTCCAGGCACAGAAGTTAACTTTGGATCCATAAACCACCCTGTCCCTCTCCTGTCAAGCTCATTTCACCCCCAGTGAACTGCCCAGATGGACACAGAATGGCTTCAGAAGGAATGGGAGGAATGACAAATTTCAAGCTGAACTGAGATAAAAATAGAGCCACAGCAGTAAATCCCACTGAACTGCTCTGCAAGGTTAGTTTATTGCAGACAAGGAAACCTGTGACACACAGAGCAAGGATGATTTTAGCAGCCCCTTTGGGGCTGAAGCTGCTCTTCTGTGATCTCAACATCCTCACTGGTGCAGTTGGAGAATGTGGCTCACTAGTGGAGTCTGGCAGAGGGTGAAGTGAGACCCTTTGACAGTTTGTAGCAAAGGGAAGCCACTTCTCAAAATGCTGTTCTGTTTCATAGAATCATGGGATGGTTTGGGTTGGAAGAGGCCTTAAAGATCATCTAAGTCCAAACCTCCTGCCATGGTCAGGGACACAGCAGTGACATGGGAGGCAGGCCCTGTGGTTATCATAGATTTATTGAACAGTTTAGGTTTGCAAAGTCTTTTAACATTGTGTCCAACAATTACTGCCAAGTCCACCACTAACCTGTGCCCCGATGCACCACATCCACTCACTTTTTTTAGCACTTCCAGGGATGGGGATTCCATCACTTCCCTGGGCAGCCTGTTCCAATGCTTGACAACCCTTTCAGGGAAGAAATTTCTCCAAATATCCAATCTAAACCTTCCCTGAGCCAAGTCGGAGCTGTTTCCTCTCATCCTGTTGCTTGTCACTTGGGAGAAGAGAGTGAATCCCACCTCACTACGATCTCCTTTCAGGTATTCTAGAGAGTGATAAGGTCCCCCCTGAGCCTCCTCTTCTCCAGGCTTAACATCTCCAGCTCCCTCAGTCACTCCTCATAAGACTTATGTTCCAAATCCTTCATCAGCTTGTTCACTGCCATTTTGGGTGACCTGTATTTTTGGCAACTGTATAATAAAGTCACCATTATAAAAAAAAATCATCTATACAAAGAGAACATGGTGGTGAATGGTATGAGATGAATGGTACCCAAAAAGATCACACAAGGATCTTTGTCACCTAATGTCCAATCTTTTTCCACAACTGGAAGGCAGATGGCTCAGGGAGATGATAAGACTGTGTTTTGTACAGCATCAGTTCCTTCAGGGACTTCCCAGGCTTTGGAGAGTGGCTTCCTGAGCCAGAAGCACTTCCTTGTCTTTGATAAGGACTGGTACGTTTTTTTTAAGGTCCAGAACCATGTGAAGGTACCTCTAGCCCCCCAGTAGGAGTGTAGGCTTTCTCTGGCTATTTTCCTGGTTATTCCCTCTTGATGGCCCTTTGTTTCTGACAGAGGACAAGAAAAATACTGCCTTAAGTCCAGGTGTGCCATTTATTTTTTTGGGTTTAAATAGTTGTCAGAGTCCTCCTCAGCTGCCACTGACTTGAGAGATTTGTTTTTTTGTGGAACTGACATTTTCCAAGCAAAAACAGTGAAGCTGTCCTGAGAGCAATCCTTCGAGCAGCATATAAATGGAGTGATTAATCCACTGGATGCACTTCTCTGTAATTATAAGTAATTACTTTAAAGTCAAATCTGCAAATGAGAATACCTCTCTTTACTGTAGGGGAAGATGTAAAAAGCAACTGAAGTGGCTATCCTTAAAATGACATGAAATCACTGATTGTTTCCGAAGGCAGGAATGAAAAGACGAAATAACGGTTTTTAAAGTGAACTTGCAAGTTAAGCCCAACACTAAACCCGACTCAGTAAGCTGATGAAGGGCTATTTTACAATATAAACTCTTAAGGATTTTTATCAATAAATTTTAACTAGCAAATAAAGTAGAAAATTATTTTCTCCTGTCTAAAATTTAAATGGAAATGTAAATGCTGTAATATTTGTAAAATTAAACACCCTGATGTGTAGAAAAATCATTAATGCGTATCAATTAAATACAAAGATACTGAAAAATATCTCTCTTGCACCTCTTTTGGTTTCTGTTTTATGCTCAAACTTGGTTCAACATTCTTGTGTCTTTTCAGTATTGCATTACTTTTTTTTTTTTTTTTTTAGGAATCTTTGACTGAATTTCCTAAAGTTGTTAATAAGCTTCTCTAAAATAATATTTGCCATCTCTTCTGTTTCTGTCATACCTCATTAAGGTGATCCTATACACATGTATGCTTAATTAAGGCTTTTTGTTAAAATAAGCCTTTAATCCAGAGGTGCTGGGCCTTAATTGAAACTCAGAGAAGATTAGTGTAGTCTCTTATTTTGCTTTTTCACTTTTACTGTACTTCCTACTGCTTCTAAACTAAAATGTCTGTATTAGCCCTAGATGAAACATGGTCAGGAAGAAATTAAAATTCATACTGCAGTCTTCTGGAGAGTAACATGCCTCAGTAATTGCTATTTCTTATTAAGTGCCACCTTTTACCAAGAGCCTCCACTTAAAATGCAAAAGGTTGCTCTAAGCACTCCAGGGACATTAACATAATGAACACACTGCCTGTTTTGAAGGTGACTAATAAGTGACTAATGATACCTGGTTTTATCCAAGTGTACAGTTTTAAAATGTTAATTGTGTGTTTAAATAGTGCTGAAATCATGGAACTGTCTGGAATGATTGACTTCTACAGAATCCTTTTTCAAGAAGACTTAGAAACAATGAGAATTTTAGCCAGAGATCAGCAGCACTCAGCTGAGGTACCATAGGTGTAGTAAGTTTTAAAGGAGCTTTTGAAGCTCCTTTTTGAAGGAGCAGGACACAGATTCAACAGCTTCTGGTCTTCCAGAACCGAATGCTCCAGCCAAAGAGCTAATCTGTTTTCATGTTACAGAGCTGCAACAGGACATGGCACTGCTAATTAGCAGAGGCAGGTGGCCTTCTGTCATCAGTGGCAGGAGAGTAACTTTCCAGGAAGAGCTATTAAATTGTGTCGGTTGAATAAACTCGATACAGAAACAGTAATTCCAGTTCAGAGGTTTGAAGCGAACTTTTTAGCCCAGCAAATGGAATGAGCTTCACAGACATTGTGTCTTTACATTACGAAACTTGGTCTCTGTAATATGTTTTTACACTTAGTCATGTTAGAGGAGTGTAATAGAATTATTCATTTATTTGAAAGGAATGTGGTACTTTTGTGTAGACTAATTCAAGCTGATCAGCGTTTGAACGGTGTTTCTTAAAAGAATATGTTTACAAAAGTGTGTTTTGGCACAATAATTAAAACCTGTGTGGTAAACGAGCTTGGTGAGCTCTGTACCTGTTTTAAGCTTGTCCTGAAAGGGTTGTTATGTGGTATTGTTATAGTGATGCTGGGCTGTGTCACTGCCTCCAAACCAGGCTCCAGGGACAGTGAACAGGATGGGAAAACCTTTGCTTGTGTAAACATACAGATGTTTTTTCCCCACTGGAAATCAGGACAATTATGCTACCAAAATCATACAAGCCAATTTTTCGTCTGAGAGTCAAGTGCACTGCTGTCATAAAGAATGAGAGCTGAGTCTGAGTGCGTGATCAAGGAATTCCAGCTAGAAATACCTCTGCTGGCTGAGGAGGGCAGGTTTTGGCAAATCTGCACATGTGAGCCCTGCCTTTGACTCAGCAAGGAACACCATGTCACAGAGCTTTGCCCTGTTAAAGGTTGTTTTAAAAGAACTGACTCAGACGTCCTTAATTATCAAAATACAGTGTCTGCTCTTTCTTCTCAGAAGTTTGAAGATGTTTTACCTTGTTTACTATTTGTTCACATATATTAAGCATGTATTTATTTATACATATGTGTACACAGGCATAGTCTGTATTTTTCATTGTTGTGCCCTCTGTTTACTGTTTACATTTTTTGTGAACTTCTGGTAACTTCCAGGCAGGTACTTCCAAGTCAGTAGGAAAGCTGCACAATTTTACTTTGTAAGGATAGTAGAGATGTTATTAGGTCTCTTTTAAAGCCCTTTCAAGTTAGTGAAAAGGCTGTAATTTGTTCGTAGTTGAATTAAAAATCTGTTCTGTTAAGTAAATATGACTTCATTCTCAGGGAAAAAAAATTAATTTAGGAGGAAATTTGTATATATACATTTTTGGATCAGCTTAGACTCCAAACTGAATGTGTTTTCATATATGACCATTGATTTTTATTAGCATACGTCATAGTAAAAATTTTTTTACTCAGTTTGTGCAAATGTAGTTAGGATTTACAGATATGAAGTGCTTTATGTTTGTAAAAACTTTCAAATGTTTTATAAGAATGCATTGACAATTACTTAGGTAATGTTACTGTAAAAAGAACAAAACATCTTGTTTGCAGTATTTCTGATGCCTGTGCATTAACCATGTGTGGTACTGGGTTGTGTAATGTAGTAGGAATGTTTAGTTTTGGATCTATCTGTGAAGTGCTGCCTATGTTTTAATCCATGATTTCCGGTCAGATTAATATTTGTTTAATGGAGGCATTTTTCACTTTGTGGGAAATCCATTTAATTGTGTAAAGGGTGAATTTTTTGCAAATGTGCACCGTAGAGTACAAGCCTCCAATTCATACCATTGTCAGCATTTAATGCACTGATATTGTTCCTTCCTTTCTGTTTGTCTTTGGAGAGGTCCTCATTCCTTGGGGATGAAGTAAAGCTCTGGTTCCATCACTGCGGCCTTCAGAATCAGCACTGAAAACACAGGATTCTTTTCCTGGGTTGATGAAAGTAATTTCTTGTTTGCTGTGTCAAACAAAGCATGCTATTTGTCACATTGTGGTTTGTGTATCTTTTAAGAAGCTTTCAACTTTGATCTGAGCCAAGGTACACTCAGTAGCACAGATGACAGAAGTAACAAACCAGTGATGTGCATTGTCATTCATACAAACTCTTTAAGTCAACAAATACTGAGACTTAGATGTAGAAAACCATGTTGCTTTTGAGGGGGCTTGTGCATTCTTGTGAGAAAATGCAGACCTTTGCTTTTCTTGTTTCAGACAAAGGTGTGGAACAATTTATTAGTTAAGGATTCAGTTCAGTGTCTGCACTCAAAAGGTGCCTCATCTAGTCCAGATTCTGGCCCTTGCTTATATTTTCTAGGTAAACAGTTGCATTTAAAAGACATTACAGAGATGGGCTCAGTAGCACATAAAAGCTGCTTTCTTCAAACTGTCATCACAGAGGTTTTCAGAGCATGCTTTAAATACTTCCAGTGCTCATGTTTGTGTCTCTTTCTCCTTCTCCCTCTTTTTCTGTGTAAAATGCTATTTGAAACAGGAGTGTTTTTTTAAATACAACTTTCACCTGATTTTTACCTCCTCTGTCTGAAGGGAAATTAACCTTTTGTGTAACAAGACAGAGGGTTAGAAAGCTGTTTCACAAACCTACCATTTTAAGAGAATGCAAAAAAGACAACTGAAACAAACCAGTAGTAGTTAGGAATGCTTGTGTGTTTCTGAAAGTTATGTATTGTCACATGTTAAAACTTTCAGGTTTGAGGCAAAATTTGATCACCCAGTTTGACCTTCTAAGACTGTGCAAGGAATTTTATGCAGTTAGCAAATTTTAGAAATTAAACCATTTGTTTAAATCCTATATTTGATAAAGCCAGTCTGTTTTCATGTAAAAATTTCATAACTTGGGGAAGGTTGTTTGTTCAAGTGATTAATCATCATGACTGTTGTTCTTTATTATATCTCATTTGAATTTGTCTGGCATCAGCTTCTAACCATTTGCTCTTTTTATGCCTCTCTCAGCTAGGCTGAAGAGCTCTTTATTAACTGGTATTTTCTCCTTGAAAAGATACATTAACAATGTCATCAAGTCATCCCTCAATTTTTGTTTCTAATCTGAATAGATTGGGTTTGTCAGACCACTCTTGAGACACTTGCCTATGCCTGGAATATTTTCCTGTCTTTTTTACACCCTGTGCAACGTATAAATTTTCAACATAAAAAAAAATAAGGCACTTAAACAATATAGTATTCTGTTCTTTGTTTCATCAGCAACTTATACAATTGAAAAATATTCCTTATTTCTACTTAGCATTACTCATTTCCTGATAGAACAAAAGTGTATGCAGTAAAAAAATGTTCTTTATAAGAAAAAGTATTCTCCTACAATCTTGCTTTTCTCCTCTTGGTATTTGCAGATGAAAATGTCCCATTTCTTATGTGCTGTTCAGACCTCTCATGTTTGCAAAATACACCCAAGAATGGAAGATAAAGCAAACAACTGCAGCTGTGGAGCAGCAAGGGTGAAAAGATACCTCTAAAGAGGAACTTTTCAGTAAAATAATAAAACTTGCAAATACAGATTATAAGGAGCTTAAAGGAAACTCTGAGTAGGGTTTAATGTCTGGCATCAAGATAATGTAGGTATAATTTATCACTTGTGAAATATGGTGCTCAGGGAAGAAAATCAATGAGATACAATAATTCATTTCTGTATACTGTGAAGGAAAGAGATTTGGATGTGGAAGTGGGAGGCAGTTCTATAAATTCCAAAGATTTACTTTTTAGGCAAGAAAAGCAAAGAGTATATAGGACCATGGGTGAATATCTGGGCTAAATACTGCCTTGAATTGGTTGATAATGACAGTAAAGATCACAAAGCAAAGACTGTTCTCCAGTGAGACCTTAAGGAGTAGAAGTAGATGACATTGTTGGTGTGTATTTTAAATAATATGGTTTTATTATTTTTTCAAAGCCATTTCCCTGTAATACAAGTGTAATTAATCTCAAACATGTTAGATGAAGTCTGAAGAATGTTTAGACTTATGTGCTGGAAATGCACGAGGAGTCACCAAGGTACAAAAGGAACAAACTGAGAAGACAAAGAGTTTATGCAGAAACAAAGTATTTTGGTGGCTTAGAACTTCAGCAGAGCAGATCATGAGGAACTACTTGCCTTAGTATTTGCTGTTTACTAAGAGCAACCTTTGCCAAAAGCAGTGATGTATATACAGGGTTTGCAGCAACCATGGAATTAAATGACAGTGAAAGTCAGAACATGTGGCATTCGTCCAAGGAACCTGAAGGAGCTAAAGAATTGCTAACTGAATTCCTATTAAAACATAGGTAATTAATCAGCAAAATGTGATACAATAGAGAAAAACTAAAGGTAGACAGCTTCACAAAACTGTGTTTGAGTAAACGGTTCTGAGAACGATTCCAGGAATTAGAACAGTGAACTTTTTTTGGTGTTGGGAAACTTAATTGACGAAATCGTTAAAGACTGAAACCCCAAAACTATGGAGTACAATTCTAAGGAAAAATAACTCTGACTGTTGCAGCTGTACATCTTGCTGCTCCAGCCTTATAATATATTTTAAAGATTGGCAATGTAATGGGGAAGTTTGGCATTAGAAGTACACATGTAGTTTTCTCAAAAAGACGTGTCCCACAAGGTTTTCCTACAGTAGCTAGTAACATGGCTCATCATAAGAAACCCCCTTGTTAATTAAGGTGAGACAATTAAAGCCAATGTGGGGAAAAATTAGGCTGGTGATAGAAAGCAAAAGCTTTCATCAGAAAAATAAATCAGTCAGTGGAATGTCCAAGGTTCATTGTAGGTGTGCTATAGGGACAAAACATGTGTCATGTCTTTTTCTGACAGAGAAGGTTGTAACACCTGAGTCTCCGTGGAGGCTGCAGGGTGTGTGTCCCTTCCTGCACCTCAACAAACCATGGAGGTGTTGCAGAGCTTTTTGTGCCGCACCCTGTTGTGAGTCTGATTTTGGAGGAGAGGCTAGAAGTGGTGACTAATGACATCCCAATTTGCTGATGAAACAAAATAAAGCATTTTCTCACTACGTTTCTAAGATAAAAACCCAACCTCAAACACGGGAAGGGTCAAGGGGGAAAATAGAAATGATTAGAGGCATGTGGGGAGCTTCTTTACAAGTAAATTAGCAAGAATGGTCCAGATTTGCAGCTGATGAAAATTGGCACTGTTCCACTAGAATCAGTGGCACTGTGCCAGTTTACACCAGCAGAGAATCCACCCCAATGTGTTTTTAATATGAAAACCCAGAACAATTATAGCAGAGACCTACAGTAAAAGACCAACATAATTACAGAAACAAGGCTGTGGGGGCCAGAGAGTGTGTCTTTAGAGATGTGGGGGTTTTTTTGAGTGTTGCTTAGGATCAGTTTTTACAGCCAGCGTGAAATTGCTTTCTATTTTTGCTGTAGGATGCAGGTTTCCACTGTCTTATCCCAGTCTATTCCAGTCTAGCCCTTTCTCCTCCCTTTTCCCAGCTCCATGTCTATACTCCATTGGCATCAGGAAGGGGTGCTTTAACTATTCTGCCTGGGCACCACAGAGTGAAAGAGGAGCAGTGAGCACAGGACAGCTGTGTGGTTAAACTGCCCGGGCTGTATTGCCCAGCTGGGCATCCACAGGTCTTAGGCTGCAGTGTAAGACTAAAAGTCACAGTTTTTCTGACCTCAGAACATGTACTTCTTACACTGGTGTCCCCTGGTTGCAGAAAAAGGCTTGTGTAGACTATTAGGACAAGAATAGACCACAGTCAACTGCTGGGGTTAAAATATGGCCAATGTGGTTTTATTTTCAGAGCTCTGGGAAGATGGAACATGTTAGCAGCAGACGGAGGCTGTAAATCTGCCAACTCTGACAAGACTCCCTTGAGCATATGCAGAAGGACATGCCCAAATTTTATCTTTTTTTTTTATCACACCAACAATATCAGCGAAAGCCATAAGTTTTTAAATGTAGACAAATCAGTTTTTCCACTCACATAGAAGGCTTTTAAAGAAAATTTCCAGAAAAGTTTCTTCCCAGGACAGAAACCTGGCATGGAAGACAACTGAAGTTTGGCAAGGTTGTAAGGAACTGAGAAGATGTAATAAAGTGATGTTAAACCACTTAATTATAAACATAGTTACCAGCTAAATAATTTGGGTAGTGAAGATGTTCTTGATGCAGCTAATTGCACTTCCTGATACTACCTGAAATAAAAGGTGAATTAATGAGAGGGAAACACAAAGTTAATGAAAGCTAATAAGAGAAAAGAAAACATGCATATAGATACATCCACATGGGGGAGAGAGAGGGAATCCCTGTTGCTTCTGTAGGGCAAGCCACTGAGTGGAGTAGTAATTCCTTCTGTAAATCATTTTCCCCTGTGAGACTTTAATTTGTTTTACCAGTCACCATTGCTTTATAAACTCTCCTGACAACCTTTGTTGCTCATCTTCTCATTTGCCTTTGTCTTCTCATATCATTATTGGTTTTTGGCCCGAGTGGAAAGTCGTTCAAGGACGTCTCCTCTCAGAGAGAAAAGGACAGGGGTACTTTAGACCCTGGCTGTGCATATGCTCGGTTATGACTGCCCTGTGTGTGTGGCCATCATGGCAGGGTGTGTGCCATTTGGAGGGATAGGTGTTACTGAAGAGCAGTTTCAGATGAGATCATAAACATCCAAAATTATTTGTTCCAAGTAAGAGTAACAACAGCTGCTATAGAAGTTCAGGTAAACACAAGATTTTTCTCTTGGCACTGTGTTGCACAATGACAGATCTTTTAAAGGGTTTGTCTCTTCTTCTAAACCAGGAGTCACTTAATATTTTAGATACTGGTCATCAGTGCGCTCTACTGCCCTAGTATTTCTAATTTTAAATTAATTTTTCTCCCTATTTTTTCAAAAGAAATTTTAAACTTCTACTTCAAATGCCTATGAAATGTGTTTTAATGTGAATTTATTTTCTAGTTTAATTTCTTATTAGCAGAGAGTTAAAAGGTAGTAAATCTGCATCTTCACCCTCCCTTTAAATTTTCCTAATGACCTTCATATTTCTAGTTAGAATTTGTCTCAAAGGTAAAAGAACAAGCAAAACATTTGTTGAATAGGAGACACAAATACTGTTGCTAATATGACTATGTAACTGAGAGAAAATATTTATTCCAAGTATATCTGTTAATTTGGCAAATGTTATTAAATCTCTTTAAATATATCATCTCTCTTAAGTAGAGCTTTGCATATTTTTTTTTTCTAAAATTATGCTCCAAGATTTGGAAGAACGAGTGAAATTAGACATTCTGTCAAAAATATGATAACATTTATGGGAGTCCATACAATTAAAAAAGCAAATCACCATTTAGTTTTAGCCTTTACATCTTCAATACTGATGGAAAGGTCGCTGAGTAGTTCTTGTTGAATGAGATTTTCTCTAATGTTTAAGCCACCAATAAAAACCCCAGTTAAGTCCTTCATAGGAAACTTAAGAACTGACTGATGGGAGTCACATGGTTAAATCAGTGCTTGTTATTCATAATTTATTCAATGGTTGATGGAAAAAAATTGTCCAATTATTTGACAAATACTGCTTGGCAAGATGATTTACAGAGAATAATGCAAGTATTTGTTGAAGAATTTAAAGTGACAAAAACTGCCAAAATTACGGCCTTTATTCTCAATGCAGTGATTAGAGCTGATTGAATGATATTCAGACAGTTTGACTAATTTTGAATAGTCCTTACACAGGCAATATTCCCATTGACTTCAGCTGGAATTTTGCCAGAGTAAGGACTACAGGATTGGGCCTTTAAGTGTAATGTCTTGAAAGAGCCCCTTTATAAAGCAGCAGCTTAAATTCTGAACCGCAATGAAAACCCATTTTCACTTTTCTCTTACTTTGCCTGTTCTGTGGAATTGCTCTGTATGAATGTTAATCCCATTCCCTCTTTATCAGCAGAGGGTGCTATGGGAGTTTTGTGCTCTCCAGTAGCCTTTTGTTTATGCACAGTTCAATCTAATTTAAGTTGAACTGACCATTTCAATGGGAGTCAAGTGTGTATTTAAATGGTGTGTGGGAGAGCCATAGTTTAATGGCAAACCATTTCCTTAATTGATCCAAGCTAAAGGAGGGAGACATTTTAAAGTGGATATTTTCAGATTCCTGGCTTCTACCCCCATACCCTCCTAAATGGGTCACTGAGCATGGTCTTACACCTTTGCGTGATAAATGATAGCATTTGCATGTGTTTTTGAATGGCCAAATAACTAGAAATATATAATAAACCAATATTTTTGAATATAAACTTCAGTGACTTTTTAAAGTTCACGATTTTTCTAAATGTCAGTAAGTCTTTAATACAAAAAAAGTGTTTACAAATCCCTGACATGGAAATACTCAAAGGTGGAAAAACTGTTTTTAGTAAGTCAGTATATCATGTGCTTTGTTACAAGAGTGTTAAGGTTGCAAAGTCAAGTGTAGAGAAAACAGAAAATACACAGGCAGTCTTAATTCTGGTAATTTTTGTTCATCCACATCCTGACAGGGATGTTAAATTACATGATTGAATAGCTACTTTTTTCTATGAGACGTCTGTGCCTTTAACATATACAATAGACACCCCTGAATAGGAGCTTTATGAAATGTTTCTTTTTATCTCAATTGCTCAGTGTATGCCACTGAGTTATTTGCTCCACAGCATTCTAGCCAGCACTGAATACATGATTATCAACTTCCTCAAGTATCTTTCCATAGTGCTACCATAAGAGTTTATTAATCCTTTGGTTAATCACTGTTTAATGTATTGTTGCTATTTAACACACAAGGACAGGAAAAATGGTGAAATGCAAGGTAAAAGTGATGACTAATTTTATCAATTCAATTTGAGATGCCTTAAACCTCACACATTTCAGAGTAATTTACACTTCTTGTAGTGAAAGCAGATCTGTAGCCAACTCCTGCAGTTCTGAATTCTCATCCCTTTCATAAATCAGATTCTGTGAACTCATTTATAATCTGAATTTTCAGGAAGTAAGGGTCAGACAGCCAGAATTCAGCAGTGAAAAGATCAGGGTGACCTTTTCAGCATCATGTAGGTGATGCTGTGGCCAAAGCTGACCAGACTCCAATACTTGAGGATTATATTTTTTATCTTAAGATCATGTTTTCTCCTTTTCTTATGCATTGCCTGTCTTTCAACTCCTGCTGTAAATGAGAGAGGATCTTAAACATGTCATTTCATTTCCTGCATAGCTGTGATGAGACTTGGTACATGGAATGTCCCAGACTTGGTACAAGGAATGAAATGGTTTCATGTAGATGAACATCTAATAGTTAAAGACCACTGAGGTGTTGAAAAAAAGTTATCAGGGGATTCCTGAGTGTTGGTTTTTTTTCATCCTTAATATTTATAATGCCATCCTGTGGAGAGAAATAAAATTTCAAATTTATTGGAAAGGTGATTGTGAAGTTGCACCCAGAAATACGCTGATTGCTTGAGACACTGGCAGGGCCAAAATCGCTGGAGACACTGGACAGTCTGCTGCCATTTGTTGTTCCTTGTTACTTGGCTGAGCTTCCACTGTGAACTTTGTAATTGAGCTTCTTTGTCCAATCATCCAAAAACTTTTCTGCCTGATTCTCATTCCACTGTGATAATTTGCAGTATATCCTTGCTAACTGTCAATGAGGAGAGGAAGGATAACAGATAGAGGCAATGAAAAGCACAGGAGGGACAAAATTTACAGCTTTTATTCCTAGGCAGTGGACCTGGTGTGTGGATATCCCCTGCCAGATATCCCAATCACAGACCTATGATTTGGGACCTTATGTGGCACACACGCTCCAGCTGGCACAACAGGTTTCAGTTTGGTTTCAACAGGTTTCAATCAGTGGAGCTTGCTTCTTATTATCTGCAACACAGTCAAAATTTCCTCTCCGTCTGTGTGGGCAGATTTGCAGAAGCTCATAACTTGGCTCAATTTGTGGACATTTTCACAAGAACAACAGAATATTGATGCTATGGCAACTGCTATGCCATGTTTCCAAATCCTGATCTGAGTCATGGAGGGAGCTTTAGCATCTCCACCAAACAGCTGTGAAAGGTACTTTTTCTTTAGAACAAGAAGAGGGGGAGGAGGTAACAAGGGAAGCAATGCTTTCATCCTCTCATCCCTGAGAAAGAAGAGAATCGTTTTAGGTCAATTTTTCTCAAAAACGGCAGCCTTTATCAGAAAAATTTTGAGAATGTCAGCCCAAATCATTACAGTTTGGGGAAGCTGTGAACTCTTGTAAAGATGGTCTTTCAGTGAGAAGTCTGAGACACCCTTGTTTAAGAGCACTGTGCTCTGCAGACAGTGTGTTCTCTACTCTAAACCAGAATCTTCTGCTCGTGGAAATGTAGGAGGCACTACAATCACCATTGTAGTGCCTCCTAACTACCTCAGAGATACCCATTTTAATTTACTCCAGCTCTTGCATGTGCAAATTCTGTTTCCTCTGGCATAATCAAAAGCATTTTTATGTTTTTCTTTGCTTTGTTTGTTTGTTTGTTTTTAAAATAGCAGTTCAGAATCCAAAGGTGACATCTTCATCGTCAATGGCTACTGCTAGAACAGGTGTAAGACGATGAGTTCCTGAAAATGATTCTACTATAAATAAAATTTGCTTTTATAAATAAAGTTTGCTTTCTAAACTGAAGACTATTCCATCTTTTTCCTCTTTGTTTGACATGGTAACTAATCAGTGTGCTTCACTTCCAAATGTGTTTCACTGAAAACTTTGCTTATTGCTCATTTTCACAGTTGTATTCTTAGTGCTTCCAGCTGTAGAATTTACTTGCAGGTTAAATGAACGTCATTCTTCCTTACTGGTCTAGAAGGTGATCTTCCCTTCTAGCTGCTAAGGAATAAGGATGTTATTGTTAAGGATATGACTACTGTGGCATGTTCTGTATTTAGGTAGCTATTTGAGGAAAATGATATAATACTCTTTTTAAACTAGAGGAAAAGATTTGCCTTGTTTTTTATTTGTTTGTATTTAGACATTGAAAGAGGATTTTAAGTGGTGATTTAAAGAGGTGATTTAACTGGGGATTCAGGGAGAGTAAGTGAAAGAATTGAACCTTAGAAAATACCCTAGCAATTTTCTTTTACCCTATTAGATCATTCTTTCTGAAGAGACTAGTACAATGCACTCAGTGACCAAAGTCATTGTCATCTGAGTAGAAAAAAAATCAGTTCAAATCATGCCTGTCCTTGCCTCAGCTGTGGAAGGGAGAGCGGTCAGATTTGGTTATGCTGAAATTCTTTTCCTAGGTGCTTTTAGCTTGCTTAAAACTGACAGTTCCTGTGGGGTGAGTGCATTGTCACTCAGGACTGAGAAAATGCTTGAGAGTGTGCTTGTCTTCCTGTGAGCCAGTTCATCCATTTAATGGATACTTAAACATCTGAGTGTAAGTAAGATTCACGTCCAGGTCTGAGCCTGTGGCATCACAACGGGTTACCTGCAACGAGGGGGAGTTGGTGGGGTCAGTGTCCCAGGTATGTGTCTTGCACAGCCTTTGCTGGGAGGTTTCAGTGGTGGGCTGTGACAGTTTATTCAGTTTCGTATTGGCTTTAAATGGGGACTGCAGGGGTGGCCTCTGTGAGAAGCTGCCAGAAGCTTCTATGTCTGATGGAACCACTGCCAAGCAGCTCTGCTGAGATGGACCTCTCCCTGTCCTTATCTCAGCTCACCAGCCTTTTGTATTATTTCCTCTCCCCTGTCCAGCAGAAGAAGGGGGTGACAGAGCAGCTTTTGTGGGTTCCTGGAGTCCAGCCAGGGCCAACCCCCCACATATATCTTTAGACATGACCCAAATGAAGCTTGCAAGCATCCCAAATAATTTTATTATTCATATTCTTGCAGGATTTTCAGTTTCCAAAGTCTCTGAAGGAAACATTAGCTTCTCAAACAATTTTTCAATGATAAGTGTTATCTGTAGTAATACATTTTCAGATATGTGATAATATTTTGTTGATAAGGCTCATGAATTTTTTACAAATGAAGTACTTCACTGCACCAGTGAAGACAATGTTCTTTTGCAATTTGCTTTTCTATACCGACACCATTTGGCAGACCATTTTTCTTATGCCCTTTGAGAGGGTTAAGTGAAGATGGAGATTTTTCGTTTCATGTTAGGATGTGTATGTGTTTTTACTACTGTTATAATTCTCTTTAAAAGTTGCTGAACACTGAGAACTAAGCACTCAGGAGAGACTTAACAGGTAAATCTCTACTTTCTCATCAGAGGGAGCTTTCTTGCAAAGTTCTGTAGCATTGAGAGCTTTTTGTTTTATTAATTTTTACTATTACAAAAGTCTTTTTAACCTGCATTGCTGACATTGAAATAAGGAAGCCAACAAGTTTCCCAAATGCTTTCCTGGTTTGTTCAGATCACTTGCAAAATCATTGGCATGAAACTTATTGCTGCTCCATCCTTTCCTTTGTCTTAATTCTTGTTAAGCTCTTCTGCCATGCTGTGTGCTCTTATATCCAGTGTGAGTGAAATTGTCCTCACATTAATCTTTGTTTTGACCTGCCAATCACTTCCATTTGCCCTACACTTTTCCATTTGCAAGGGCCTTTTTTCCTTTGATATCCTCCAAGTCCAATCAACAATCCCTTCCCAGTACTGGGGAGGTTTAACTTTTAGATTAGGCTAGCAAATGGTCTTCTTCAATCAAAGGCAAAAATTATGTAAAGTCTGTTTAATATTAACGTTTATCAGATCCACACTGTTTTTCCCATTCTGTGTCTCAGTTATTTCTGATTGCATCCCACTGATTTTGTTTCTTCTTCAGGCCATCAGTAAATAAGATCCCCTATTTTTGAGGATTTTAATTATTTTTATGTTATGTTCTTATGTTGAAAACATTTGAGCATTCTTTCCAAGAAAGATGGAAAAAGGAGGCACTACAGAAGAAACTGGAAGAATAAAAGAAGAAATGAGAAAGCAGAGAGGTCTATTATCTCCCATGCAGATATGATTTACAATTAGAAGTGAGAGCTCCACATGGGAGGACTCTTTGTTCCTTCATTACTTTATAAATTCAATGTAATATCCTTTTGCCAGGGCAGTGTACAATATCCAAAGTATACCAGTGAAGTGTTTATTAGGTATGAATACATTTGGATTTTGGCTTAAACACCAAAGCGACCAAGAATATTTTGTTCATGATGACCCAAAACCTGCAGGGTGACAGATCTGTCCAGCCTGAGTCCCTTTGATAACACAACAAAATCAAAAGGCTTGGGAGTTCAGAGGGCAGAGTACTTACAGCATGACTTGGAAAAGTGCAAAAGTGCTCACCTTCTGGTAAATCTTTATGAAGAAATGCTTTGAAAATGAATCAAAACAAATTGGAAAAATGACTTGGAAAAACAAATTGGAAAAACATGCATAAATTGTTTCTTCATACAGTTTAGTGTGTCCACTAGTTATCTTGCCAGCTTCTGTCAGGAGGAACCAGGAAGCCTATGCTAGTGTGATTGCTCCTTATTTTGCAATAAAGTCTTACGAGGAACCAGGATTTAAAATTCCAAACCCCACTGATCTGGTGTTTCTTTGATGCTAAAGACAGACTGATAGGGAACTACCAAAATTTGCCCCCTTTCAGTAAACAGTGTAGGAAATTCCAGTGTCCTCCTTATGGAAACTTAGACTCAGTCTAAAGGCCACCTGAGGTCATTATGTATTGCATTATCTCTCAGTGCCTTTATGCAGGGAACTCCAGGAAGTCGTTTATCTCATGACACAATAGCCTTTGGTCAACAGCTTGTACCCTTTGTAGGAAAAGTAGATAATGGTCAGTACTAATGATACCGTTCTGTGAGTATGGGTTGTAAATCCCTCCCAGAAACTCTGGCAAATGCTTGGGTATTTTGCATGAGTATCTGAGCAAGCTTTGTTTTGGGCAGGCAGTGGGTAGCTCTGTGCATGGCAGTGACAGAGGTGTAGGTGCTGTGCCAATGTACATTAGTTCAGTTGATGTTTGCCAGCATAAACTCCACTCATTTAGTTACTGTCCACATTTCTCTAACTCGCAGAAGTGTGGTGGAGACGATTCCTGCATCCACTAGCAATTCCATTACTGTTCTTGAATGGTGACCAAGGACAGCTGACACCTTGTCATTGTGCATAGTATTTCATAATGCTGATGTTATCAGGTTGCTGCTTAATTCCTCATCTCTCACCTTCAACCTTATCCTAGTGCTAGCAGAATAAATACACACCCTTCCTTCGGAAGCATTTTAGAGCAGCCAAAGAATTCTCTTATTTTCAGTTTTTCTGTCTGCAATTACCCACTATCATTCTTTAAAGAGCCTGTTGACCTCACAGTTGCATCATCCATATAAGTGAAAGAACACAGCTAAGACTTGAAGTTCAGAAGCATGGAGTGTTCTGGTATTCACCTTTCCTTATTCTACTCCATCTAAAAGCCCAAACCAGTTCATCTTCTTTTACCTTTTTATTTAGTGCTTGGAGAACCCTTGAGAATTATTTTCCTGGTCTGCTGTTCAGTGTCAGCTGAATGAGTAACATTGGCACAGGCTGGGGAGGCAAATACTGTGCGTTACATTGCACTATCCCTTCCCTCTTCCTCCAAGGCTTTATATTAAAACCATCAGCCCCAGAGAGACATGGTATGGATCTGGACACAAAGATCTGTGATTCACACAGCCTAATCTCCACTTATTTGATGCTTTCTGCTGCTTGAGAATCCTTGGAAGCAAGGTAACAAGCAGCAGGAGTTCAGATTCAGCTGGAGTTTGGGCTGTAAGAATCTGGACCATGGAGATGTTAGTAGCTGGAGTATGGCCACTGGCGTGTTTCCTGGAGATACTGATGTGAGTAGTCAAAAGGTAAAGAACTTGGGTTTTGTTAATAACTTTAGAGATGTAAAATACTTGAACAGTAAAATAGTAGCAGCACTTGGCAGCATCTTGTGACTTATTTTTCATTGGAATGGTCAGCTTAGAAGACAAGGTCTGTATTCCTTCCACCTTGGGGATCTTAGAGGTATGTCCTGTTAACACAATCTGTTCTTTCTCAGATCTTTGCCTCTATGTTCCGTTTATCTGTTGTAATGAAATTCTTAAATGAATTAAATTAATAGAAAACCACCTCTGAAAAATATACCATATTTTTTTGAATATCCATATCTAAGACTCAGTGGGTGGGAAAAAGCTTTTCTGTGTTTTCACCGGGAACTGGGAAAAGTCTGTGTAGTAGAAGAGCTAAAGTACAGTGTTTCTTGGTAGAAACATTCTTAAACAAAATACAGATTATTTTTTTTTGTGTGTGTCTTTGCAACTTGCCCAGCACCTTCAGATGGATTTTTCTTGGGTAATGAATGATATCCTATATCCAACCCTTAAGCAATGACATGATGTTACATAATGTTACATTCTGCTGGCAGCCCTAAAACTTTTTTCTTCTGGGAAGAAGTTTCCCAGACCATATTCCCACAAGAAGTAAGTTTTAATATGTATCTCCCTGATCCTTTTTTTTTTTTTTTTTTTTTCTGTTCAAAGAAAATGTCATCTCTCTTTACAGTTGGCCAGGAAGCATTTGTAAGAGGTTAAGTGATACTACAAATATTCCTTAATTGAGTTTAGATGCATTCTGTGCATTTTTACAGCAGCATCAAAGAAAACATCTTTCCAAAGATAAGCAGCTTCTTCTCGTATTTCAAAAAATCATCACGTATTTTCATCGAGCTTTCAGGAATGAAAGCTGCTGGACTGCAGTGTTGTCATAATAAAAAAGAAAGGTGCACACAGAGGAACTGTGATCCAGAGGTGACAAGTGCTGAACAAACAGCGCGTGAAGACACCTTCCTGGCTGACAGCATCCGTCTCCATCAGTTATTGCTCTTGTACGGGTTCAGATATGTTTGATCAACTTTCAGATGATTATCCTGGCAGGAGCAGGTGAAAGCAGTCATGATACTTTGATTCAGAGTAAAGTACAAGGCAGTCTGAAGGAACCTTTCATTAGCAGTTGATACTCTGTTGACAGCGAGATTCATAAAAGGAAGTTGGGATGAAAACAGTTTTCCACTTTCCTCCTTTATAAGAGGGATTTGGTTAGGGCATTATGTTAGTGAATTTCTGCTCATTGACTGGTGTATTAACACTTCTGGTATTCAGATTTACCACTGCAAGATATGAGTATAGAAGGGAGGCCACCTATCCTTTTGGTACCATTTATTTGTTTGCACCTGATATTTGCAGTTAAGTGACATGGTTATTCTTTCACCTGGGTTTAGTTTTTTAAAAGCTACTTTGAAACATACGTGTTGCTGTGACAGAACCAATGCAATTTTCTGTGAGCAATTTTAAACCACTCCAATTTCGAGCAGCTCAAACTAAAACCCAGATTAAACCTCCCCAACAAGAAGTTGAATATACTGGTAGCCTATATTGGTGTTTGGGATTGGTTACCTGGTACACATGATAATGGTTTTGCTTTCTGAATAGATTGCATAGAGCTGTAGGTGCAGACCCCAGGATGTTCACATCAAGTATGAGTCTTTGAAACATTCCCAATTCAGGCAGCTAAAAATAAGTTCAGATGAATATGCATGAATGATGAATAAAGATATTAGAAATTTAGTATGACTGAATAGTTTTTGGAATATGAACTTTTCTTTCTCTCTTCCCCCCCATATTTAACCAGTTCTAGTATTAAATCATTGAATTTTATTGAAAAATAAGATTTAAATTCTTGTCAGCATGGAAACAGATTAGGTCATGATAGTAAGTCCAGTAAGGTTATAATTTTTTTTTTCATTAAAAGCTACTTTAAACAAATAGAGAGAAATAAAAGCTCCATAACTGAAATGAGAATCAGGCCAGTGATATATTTTCATGTTCCTAATATCTGTGCCTCTTTTCAGCATTCATCTCATACATGATGTCCTACCATTTGTGTCTTTTAATCTGTGTCCATCTCTTCATGACCTCTGATACTTTACAATATTATTTGACCCTAAACTTTGAGTGACATGACCTGGCTTAATCAGATGGCTTGGTTTAGCTACTAATGTTATCTGCTGACAGTTTTTATCCTGTACAGATTGGAAAAGAAATGTCTTTTGGATTATAGAACTTTACATTTTATTTTTGAGTTTTGTCAAATACTCATGTTTTGTCACTATTATAACCTATTAAAAACTTTCTCCTCTGCTGCAAGGCAATGTGATTATAAAATGTAAATAGTTGTTTATACAGGCTTTAGAGACTGTCTTTTTCTCCTCCCAGTTTCCTCAGTGAGACAAACTCTTCATTTGTTCTTTGTCTGCCCTGAGCCGTGAATTGTCAATAGTGAGGTAAGATGGAACCATATTGGTGCACTGTGAGAGGTGAAGGCTGGTTGGAGAAGCTGAGCTGTGAAACAGAGTAGGCAGGGTACAAATGGCAATCAAAACCATTAACTTGAAATTTTTACCATGCCATATTTACAGAGTTGCATCAAAATGGAATTAGCTCATCACGTGAATAAAATATAATGAGATATTAAAATAAAATGCTGCATAGCTAGATTCTAAAGGTTCTCTCTGTGTTTTTGTATTAATACCAGGAAGACGCATGAATAACTTACATTTTCTGCAATACCTTCTCAGTTCTTCCTTCAGCTGAACGAAACACACCATGAATCAATGCTTAATTACTTCTAAGACTGTAAAAGGGTTCCATACCTTAAATCTGGATGCCTTGGCATAATATTCGTCAAAAATCATGTGAAAGTGGAATTTTCTTCTGACATCAGTAGATAGCTAAAGTGAGCACAGCTAACTAAAATGTGCTCTTGCAGACAATATCTTCAACAAACTAATCCTTTAAAAACAAAATCAGGAGCTGAAGGGCCTCTGCTTTTGTGACTGTTCTGGGCCTGCACACCCAAGTTTGCACTGAGTCTTTGTTACCCTTTTTTATGGTCTTTTTTCACTGCACTTGCAAATACCCCTCCTGTGTCCTGACAAACTCCTTTAGCAAAAATGAAGTGTACAAGAAAAAGTCTTAATTAATGTGTCTTTTATTTGCTGTAATAATGAACTGCATTGTTAACTTCCCATCTCTTTTCAGAGAGGAAACTTTGTTCCAATGTATATTACATTACTTGGTTGATGCTCAGACCAGCTGCTGTAAATGAAACATGAAGCAATTGCCTTCTAGGGGATTACCTGGCTCTTGATGCAATTGGCATGAACAAATAAATAATATTTCCCCTAATTCTTATTACTGTACTCTTGATTCTGATAGTTTCCGACTACACTGGCAATGATCTTGAAAGCAGTGGAAAGCTTCTTAAAAAGAGGAATAATTTGTGAGACAGATTTTGTGAGGGTATTTTGAATGTGAAGTGGATTCAGTCACAAGAAGGTACACACTGAAAGTGGAAACTTTTAAATTCCAACCCAGATGAGCCCACCAAGCGCCTGTGTCTCTATTATATCTCGAGGTTGGACAGTCCCAATTTTTTTTTTACAGGGGCACATTAGAGAGGAACTTAAGAGTTTTTGATACATAAATTGTCTGTATTCAGTCTCAATGATAAACGAAGACATAATATAAAGCCCACAGGCCACCAAAAATACATCCACAAAACTTCCAGGCACTATAACAGTTGAAGAAGTTGGGAGTCTTTTTGGAGAAGCAGCATTTTTCCTTCCGGCAACAGATTTACTGCTCATCTTGCAGGTTTATCACTTCAGGTGAAACTGAAGCAGCACACGGCAAAATACATCACAGATTTGGGGCACATTGGCTGTAATTGGGATTTTCCTTATGGTGACATTCCCTACCCTGCAGAGCCTGACCAGTTCCAACTGCTTTTGGGTAACGGTGAGACATTACAGTGACAGCAGAGACACAGAAGATTTTTGCACTAAAAACTTTGCAATAAAAAGCTATTTTCTTTCATGTGTTATTCTTTTGCCTGCACAACAGAAGTGATCATTCTTCACTAAAAACAATAAATCGCATACCTCCTCTTCAGGTTGTCCCATTTCTCATCAGGACATCCAGCACTTCGCTGCCACTGGGAGAGGTCACGTTCTGAAATTGCCTGGTTGCTCCCATGACTTTGGAATAGTTACACATTGTAGAATTCTTGTGGATTTTTTCCTTTATTTTATTATGTCTATTTTCCTTAACTGAGTTTGCCTCCAAGGAGTTTTTTTGTCTGCCTTCTGAAAAAGGAGGACACCCAAGGCTTTTTTTTAGTTTATATGCATGAAAATGTGAAGAGAGATAGGGCAGAAAATTTAAATACCACTACTTGCATAGCCTAAAATTATAAATCTCCACAAAGTAAGGCTGATTAAAGTCCCTGTCTTCACTAACCAGCTATTCATACTGTGTTTTACTCCAAAAATGCCAGGTACGTGCAGGATTAGTGAGTGTCTGCATTATCAGATATCTGGCATCAAGTAACCAAGCAAGATGTCCAAACTTCTGTGATTCATTGGAGCTGTTTATATTTTTCCAGCTGGAATAGGTATTTGTCAGCTCTGGGAAAGCAGGGAGGAAAGTACACCACATCTCCAAATCCCGTTTACTTTCTCCTTTCCCACAGGAGAGAATCACTTTGTTGAGAGACAAGGTGGTTAGAAGTTAATTGCAATTTAATTATCCCCTGTGTATACTTCTGCAGCTGAAGGGAAAGACATCCTCTCGGTTGAAGTATCTTCATGCTTTGAAAATAGCCCAGTGAGGCTTTCAAAAGAGGTCTGTAAAACGGGGATGCAGGTTTTACACTTACAGTCAAGTGGATCTCCCAGTCTTGCTCTCACAAGTGCCTTGAGGCAGCATGTTTTGTTTTATTTTTTTTTTTTAAAGATGTTGTGTCTCTCACTAAAGCAGTAAGATTTCTGAGGGCAAACTAAATATTTTCATTAATCGATGAACACAACATTAATGAAACTATTGCTAGGGTTTTTTTGATCATTCCTATGGTTTTGAGAGGTAGGTTGAGGTCTTCTTTCCTCCAGGTGCTATTATACATATGAAATGAACAAGCAGCCTCCCTCCAAAAGCACTTAAAATCTTAAATAATCTTTAAGGGGAAATTTTCAGGTAAATCTCTGAAAATCTGACGTGTTCTGTTTAAAATATAGTATAGTTGTTAGGCTGATAAAGACTCCCTTTTAACAGCTCTTTATTTAGCCATTAACTTGAAAATATCACTACTGTCATATGATTTTTATTATTGCTATCAAAGATTGGCTTGTTTTTACAGGACAGGGTGTAATTTGCTTTTATAGAAGCCTCTGTAGTGAAGTTCAAATATTTATCTGATTTCAAAAGCACGTGTGTTGGTATAAAATTGCAGTTTACTCAGTATACCTGATACGGGGTAGAGTGAAAATATGTGTGACAAAGTAAATGTTTGAACCAACATTTTCTGGAGAAGATTGATGTGTAGTAAATATGGCAGAAGACTGAGTTTCAGGAATCAAGTGCTGCTTTTTTTGTTGTTGTTTTCTTTGTAAAATGTTTTAAATTCTTGTGTGAAAAGGCCTGTGTAAATGCTTAGTATTGGCTTGTTCCCATTTCTTCCACGAGCTCCTTGTTTAACCAGGGACTAATAATCACTTAGCTTTTGTATGGCTGAGTTTACTCATGAATGTAGTCACTATGAGTATTTTGACAGAGGTGTCTTTATGTTCCATTCCTTTTTGAATCTGAAGATAAAAGGCTTTATTTTAATAACTGTCTAATACCTGAAGCAACACTGGCGCATTAAGTAAAGCAGTACACAATTTTTATAGTGCCTTCTATTAAAAATACTAAACCCTTAAAGTGTTTTACAGACACGTATTTTCTCCTTCATATTTAAAGAAGTGGAAAGATGTATGCTCCCAGACTTTTTGAAACACAAGGAGAGCTGATGATAACATGGTACATCTAGAGTGTTCTGCAAGGCTCTGAAGCTTGTGGGCTAAGAATTTTAAATGCAAACCACAAAATTTAACCCTGGACACCTTACAGGATAGTTTGGCAACACCTGAACTAAGTTCTCAGGAGGAGTGACAAGAACATTACTTTGTATTTACAATACCCTTTTGCTGGAGTGGCTCTTAGTCCATTTTGAAGATGGAGAAACTGAAGTACAGTGGAAAGGTAAGGCTTCAATGTGATAAGACAATAAAGTGCATCTTTATTACGAAAGATTGTTCTTCAACTTAAACTGTGCTCATATGTTACACTGGCTTGAGGCTGAATTGTTTGCTGAAGGTCAGACAGCAGACAGTTCCAGCGTTAAGACTACTGGAATATGTTTATTCTCGTTACTCTGCTTTGTTGATAGATTGGGGTTAACATCAACAGCAAAGATGAGAAAATGCAATCAGAGAAGAATAAACCTGACTGGCAGGTGGTTAACACTTCTACAGAATGAGACATTTTCCATCTTTATTAGCATTAAACAACCAAGCGACACTGGTGGTCATGGAAGAGAATATACTAGAAAAAAAAGGGCATTGCATATGCAATTCAAGGCTATATGTGCACTGAAGAAAGACCATTGAACTGTCCCAAGCAGTTTTTAGGTACAGTGTGACATTGAGAGATGATGCAGTTATTATGCTCTTTGACGTTAATCCTCACTAATGCTAATTAGAATTTTGTGCAGACAGCTCTATGAAATAAATATGGGCATTTCTGCAGATTGACAGCTTTTGTAATAAAAAAAAAAGGATATAGTGTTCAGCAGACACTTTAAAATAACATATTTTTTTCTGCTTGTATAAAGAAGATGTAAATTGTTCAGTGCAGTTTTGTTTGTACGGCTAAGATATTTTATTGATATCAAGTTGCCCCAAAGTCCAGCTTTGGGCTTTGGAAGGGACCAAATGGTTTTTGAAGGTTTATTTTGTTGGTGTTTTTTTTTTTTTTTTGGACAGGATTAAAGAATGTAAAAGACTATTTGTATTAAACAGATTAAGCTGTTAGTAAACATGTCCCCTTTAAATTGAGTGGTGGTGAAGACAAAGAAAGTGCTTTGTTGTTGTCAGTTGGATTTGTCTTAAGTCAAATGGGCAAACAAGTTAAACATCAGTCCTCTTTAAATCCCTAATGGCTGTGCAGATTAAATCTCAAAAGGCCTGTAAAATGAGTAAAAAAATTAAATTGCTTTACTTCTTCCTGTAGTTTACTTTGGCTAAAGCATTTTTCTTCTTCCTTTTCTTTTTTCTTCTCTTTTTTCTTCTCATCCAGCTTTAGAGAACTTTGTTTTCAAACTGCATTAGCATACAGACAAATATTAAGCAAGAATTTCACTTCTCTGCAGTCTTGTCACTTGTGATGAATACAACCTTGCTCGGTAAGTGCTGGTGACACATCATTGTGGCAGCTTCTGCCTCTCAACAGAAGGATAATTAATCTTGCTATCAACACTCCTAAACAGGGGGAGCTGCTTCAAAGTTTTTATTCCATAGAGCTGCTTTGTGTGGGGTGGGATTCCTTCACTGGAAATGGCTGCCTGTGAATCATGGCTTTCCTGTGATTAGCTTTTGTTTAATGCTGTGGCTGTTGATCTGTGTGGGAACAACAGAATGAGCAGGCTTTGTGCCGTTCTGACCCGGTGCTTTTCGTGCCTTGGTAAAGTAGGTGTGTGCAGCATGTGATCCAGAAAGAGCTAAGGTGGCCTCATAGGAGTGTGGAAATGAATTCAAGGTATCATTCTGCAGATTCTTCTTTATTCCAACTGACTGCAGTGGAAACCTGGGGAGCTGGGTTTCTGCTGGGAAGAGATCCGGAGTGAACATGTTGCTTATACACCCCAGCTATGAGTGCGAAAACATTTTCTGTGCACATCCAACAGCTGTCAGCAACAGAAGTGTTGGAAAGGCAACAGACTGCTAGACATCTAAGCATTTAAGACTGACTATTCACCCATTTTTCCCTCATGAATTTCATCATTCCAGCAGTTCTGTAATGATGAAAATCAACCAACAGAGTATTTGCTCCAACTGGATTTTCATTCAGTTTATTAATGATAAAGAAACCCAACTTCATGCATATTAAAAGAGTGTTGATTGAAGGTCACAGAGGTGTTAGCTGTGGTGTCCTGGCTAAATTCCAGTTGGCTAATTACAATCTGCCTTCCTCAAACTCCCATGTAGTTTCATTATTTAGATCATTAGATTTTTTTTAAATTTAGTTCCAAACTCTTAGTAGTGTGGCTCTATTTTTGTTAAAAATCTCTCACTTTTGAACATGTTGAATCCTGGGAAGGCAAATTGTGAAGCCAACTTTCTGCCTCTTTGAATGCAGTATTGTGATACAGATATGGGATTTAAGCAGGAATACAATCCAACTCCACTGTAAAGGGTCTGAGACATGTTTTATAATGTCATGTCACACTCTGTGACTGTCAATTGCTGTTCTAGAATTAGATGTCACACATATAGAGAAGTTTATCTTTTTGCTATTGTCTTCCAATTACCTAAACATATAATTTGATGTGATTTCTCCCCACACTCTTTCATTTCTGAATTGAGTGCTACTAAATCACTCCTGCTTGCCTGATACGTTCTACCCTTCTGGCAAGCATCCTTTTTGTTTTGTTTTGCACAGAGATTTGTTGAACCAAACAGGTCTGATGGACAATCTCTTTTTTCTGATTGTCTCATAGCAGTTGCTTTTCCCAAAGGCATGTGAACTATCTGTGGCCCTTCTAAAGGGATCATGCTGGAAAACACATAGGAATGTATTTTCTCTTTGGTGGTGCAGAGTATGTCTGCCCTCCACTCCAGACCTGTTTGGGCAGGCCTCCCAAAGCTCCCTGCAGGAAAAGGATGGGTTCTGTTCTCCATCTTGTACTTGGTTCTGTACTTGGCTCTGTACTCAAGCAGCAACAGATTGAGATCAAATTTGGCTGTGGTCTGTACTGACTTTACCACTCATGATTTTTGATTGCTGAAGGTCCACCGTGAACGCTGATGGAGGAGGAGCAGTGAAGCAGCTATTTAGAAATGGGCTCAAATGCAGCTGAAATAATTTGCTCTAGAGATTAGGTCCATGCTCTTAATTGAAAAAGGGAAGGAAAATGATTTATTAATTATTCAGTATGTTTTCTTTGTACAAAACACTGAGGGTTTTTGTAAGTATATGTGTCTCAATATAATGTTTTTATTGAACTATTAAATGTAATTAGAAACCAAAGGTAAATGGTGTCTCAGTGAGTCAAGAAAGCCACAGAGGAGCTGAGTGGTGTCTGTAGCTTTCTGAGGACTGCACTGTCAGTTCCCCACAAAGCCTACCTAAGTGTGATTAGCTCTTTACTCAGGCTTACTTCAGCTTGTTTCTAACTAATGATGATTTACCATTTAGCTAAATGCTAAGCAGGGTTTGTTTGACAGAGTGCAAAGTGAGGGCTCAGAGAAAAGCAGGTAAAGATTCACTACAAAGGGCCTGTCAAAATACTTCTAACACAGACTGTCAGAGTGTTAAACAATTTATTAATAAGCCTATTAATAGCCAAGGATTTTTTTGTGTGTGTGTGTCTTGAGGTTCTGTTAAAAACATTAGTGTTTAAGATGCTATCCACACAGGCTTAATGCCAGAGAAAGCAATCCCATTAAATTGGACCTCATAAATATTTCATGAGGTCCAATTTAAAATTAATCTTGGCACGAAGCCAAACCAGGCAGTATATTTGCTACTGTATTAAAAAGAAGCAGCAGATGAGGTATTTTTTCACAATAGTAATGTGACTGGATTTTTGCACAATCCTATCAATATATTTAGTAATACAGCTGTTACCTTTGGCAGGAAGAAATGCATTTCTTTCATCACCTGTTCATGCAAGAATCATACTACAACTAGTGTATTTTAGATGTCGTCATTCTAGAAGACTATTTTATTTTCCTGGTGATGAAATCTTTGTTTTCTGAATGAAAAAGTCACCTTGCTACTTGAAAGAAAATAAATAGTCAGATCTGTGGGTTTCTTTGGGAAAGGGCTATGAAAGAGTCAGTTCTCAAAAGGGATTTAGGCAGGTAGGGTGTTTTCAATGTGATTTGAGTCTGAACTACCTCAGTCAACGGGGAAATGAAATTTAGGTTTTTAAGTAATTTTTATTGTGAAATTTACTTCTTAGTAGGCAAATTGGAAGAACTGCAGTTTGACAGCAGTTGAGACTCAACAAAAATATAGGTAGGCTAGAAATCTAGGAAAACCTTTATAAATTTTTTTTTGAGACAATGTATTTGTATTTTAAAGCCTCTGAGTTGTTCAGGGGTTTAATCGACAGATATGGAATCAGAATGCATGAGACATAGGCAGATAAAGGACAACTCATTTACTTTGCTCATTTAGGAGATCAGATGGTTCTGTGGGACTGCCTGATGGAAAAGGAATTCAGGCTGCAAACAAAACATTGCAGAAAGGAAAAGTCTCTTACTCTTGGCAAGAAGCATCAGATGAGGTCTCTAAATAATTATCAATTTTTGACAAGAGTATTAGGACACTTTCTTTTGTGTCTTTCATACACTGATTGTTTTCTTAATCTTTGTCCAAATTTCAATTTCAGAGAATTTCCTTTATACATTTGGAAAACACTTATAACTGTGTGTGTTAGCAAAGGGAGTAAATAACAAATACAATGACAACGTAAGAGCTTGAGTAACAGTTTGTGTTTTATGGCTTTAAAACTGGTTTGAGGATGAAGAAGAAAGCCTTTTATGTTGGAATAATTTGTGGGAGATACGGTTAAGAAACAAGATTACAGGGTGTTTAGAGATGTGCGTTTCAATAAGGAGCAATCACCATTCATATGCATACGTTTCATTTAAATGCATTATATACACTAGCAGATTGGGAGGCAATCCTGAAACAGTGAACATAATTTATTTGGATTTGAAGAAAGCCTTTGCTTTTGTGCCTTACAATGGATTTGATTTAGTAAGTCTGGAGTCACAGTGGAAGCAAATTCAAATGGACTTGCCTTTGACTGGGGAAAGGGGAAGAGCAGTAATATGAATGTGGCAATGGACAAAGGTAGCGTGTAAGAAATGGCATGGGGTTCGGCTGACCTCTCTTGCCACCCAAAATTCTTGTTTAGGTGAAGGGGGAAAGCAAGGCTGCTTCACATAGTTACTTGTGCCTCCTGTCTTAGACATGAACTGCATCCTCTTGTGAAGTGTTGCCCTACCCCATTTAGTACAGATGCAGGTTAGAGGCATAGCTTGGACTAGATGCCTCATGTGAAATTAGAAGAGGTGAAAACCGAATTTATTATAGGTGTTGTCTCCTTTATTGATTGCAGCAGGTGAGAGACTTAAGGGTCCTTTTGATTTATCTGGACTCTTCACTAGTGGGTTTTGAACTGGGCATCTCTGGAGTTTGCTAGTCCAGCCCCTCCTGCTCAAAGCAGGGTCAGCTGGAGCAAGTTACTCATGGCTGTGTCAAGTTGGATTTCAAATATATCCAAGCATGGAGACTCCAGAGCCTCTCTGCCAACATATTCCAGTGTTCAGTCATCCTTACAATGTAGAAGTTTTTTCTTATCCCCTGTTTGTATGTCTTGTTTTCCTGGATACCACTAAGAGTCTAGCTCTGTCTTATGTACACAACCTCATGAGATATTTATACATATTGATAAGATCTACCTGCACCTTTTCTTCTTCAGGCTGAACAACGATATTAGATATTAGACTTAGATATTAGATATTGGACTTTCTCTCATACAAAGAGAACAGGGCCAGTTCTCTCTGTATGACAGAAAGTCTAATATCTTTGTGGCCCTTTCCTGAATTTGCTCCAGTGTGTCCATGTCTCAAGTGGAGAGCCCAGCACTTCAGCTAGCACTGCAGATCTGCTCTCACCAGTGCTGAGTACAGGGGAAGAATCACCCTCCTCAACCTGTTAGCAGTGCTTTTCCTAGTGCAGCTCAGGATTCTGTTAGTCTTTGCTGCAAGGGTGCACTGCTGGATTGTGTTAAACTTGGTGTCCACCTGGATGTTCCTATTCTGCTGCTTTCCAGCTGGTCAGCAAGTTATAGCAAAGTTATTCCTCCCAAGGGGCAGGACTTTGTGTTTTCCTCTGTTGAACACCATGTCAGTCCTCTTTGCCCATTTCTCCAGCATGTGGAGGTCCTGCTGGATGACAACACAACCATTTGGTCTATTAAACACTCCTCCTATTGTGGATTTGCTTCCTCACACTTGATAAAGATGACTGTTTTGGAGATAGTCTCATTTTGAGGGAAAAGCCATTATTATGCATCAGCTCCTTGGAAAACAGTAACACAAATGGAAATTTCTTACAATGGAGGGTGAGTTTATCTCATGTACATCTTTATATACTGTAGTACTTGGATGGCCATGGTAATGCTGTTGTTGTGAGTTTCATCATTGCTTTTTGCATTCTTTCCTGCCCAATCAAGATGTGGTTCACAGTACCTTTCCCTAGATATCAGATTTAAACACCCAAGAACAAGAATTAGGTTGCCTGTCTGCAGATAATCAGCTGTTTTCATCTGCTTTTTCCTGCATCTCTCTTTCTCAAACCTTCAAAACAGAAAGCAATCCTGTTTTCTTTTTGGTCCAAGATGTAAATTCTGAACTAATGAAGACCTTCCTCACTTATGCCAAAAATTGTGAGCTTGCAATTATTAAGATTGAAGGTGAGAGCTCATGTTTTATCAAAGAAGGGATATACTGAATGGTGGTAAATAGATAACTTTCCTATATAAGAAGGAAGAGAAAGAAATTAAATAAAATATCAATATACAAACTAGGGTTAATAAAAAGACAAATTGCTGTAATCTGGAAGCTCACCCACACAAAATGACAAACAGGGTAGAAAGGCTGGAGTCTGCTAGTTAACAACAGGATAGCTGTGTGATTCATGAAGTGACTGCAGAAGAGGCAGAGTCTCAGACAGTGTTTCCAGTAGTGATAAAGAGTATTAATGTCATCCCAAAAAGCATTGTTAAAGCCTAGCATTGTTTAGCATAGGAAACACTGTGCTGTTAAGTGTCTAAGGCTTCTCTGTACACACAGCAAGGGAGGAAAACCACCAATGCTAGTGAAGCTGGAACATTAAAGCAAATGGGTTTAATCATCCTTGAGTAAGGCTGGCAATATGAGCAACATTTGTAAGTATCAGAAAGAGTAGGTAAGGCTCTGGAGCCACCTCCCATTACAAACCGTGAAGAGATAAGAGCAGAGTGTGCTCTGTTTATAAAAGGGTTTAATGCAGTATAATTCAGTAGCTTATGACAGCTCACACTGTGTCCCAAGAGCTTTCTTCTAGTAAACATATTGCTAAAATAACAAGAGGTGGAATTCAGTTGCCTAGACCTAGATATCTAGTGCCTTTTGAGATCTTCAGGATATCATGGCCATCCCTCATGTGCCATTCCTGCGTCACCACTGATGGGTGTCAGGTGGATGCTGCAGAGTCTCTGTAGTATCTCAAATGGCATTAGATGCTTGTGTTTGGGCAGCTGAATCAAGCCCTGAAAGTCAATAGTGGAGAAGTTAGGAAAGTTAAACTCAGCTGTGCTTATCTCTGGTATGTTGGGGTAGAGAAATATAAGCACATGATGCTGACATAGTGTGCTCTTGCATCAGCTCATTAGCTTTGATATGTGTTTAAGGTATTTTTTATGAACTCATTAGATATGAAGGAATTAAAAGTATATGAAGCATAGTTTGTGAGTTATGTAAAGAAATATCTATTGCTGCTGAATATTAAACTATGCTGTAGAGGATAATACAGGAGCAGTCAACAAAATTCTATACAACAGAGACATTTTTATCACTCTCTGGCGTCTATACTGTCCCCTTGCCTTCTGTAACTTTCTTCAGTAACCAGTGCTCTCTAACATTTTAAATTGATGGGCAAACAGTAACGTCTCCAATCTTACTTAAATGTGTCAACCTCCTGAGATGACATTATATGTGATTTGTAATAGTATTACAGTATAAACCCATTTTAGATCTGTGGTACCTGTGAATGATCTTCTTAAATTAAAATACAGGATAACTCCGAAGCCTACTGAATGAATAAAATTAATTGAATGTTATATTGATTTGGTGAGATTTAGGAAAAAACTATTCCTATGAAAATAGCATTAATTGATTTCTGTTGACTGCAACATAACTGGTGAAAATTCTCCAAGAGATAGAGGTGCTCTTAGAAGTGGGACTGGATGATATTTACTGAACCTCTGGAGTTGATAGTAGATAAGTTTGGCACTCTATGAAAGGAGATCAGCATTCCATTCAAGTTGTCATGCTCTCCGTTCAAAAACAGACTTTTATCTTTTGCCATCAGAAGGAAAGTATGTGATTTTTGCAACCAGGTGTTTCTGACCATATGCCAATATTATTAATATCAACACATTAATAATATTATTAGAAGATTAACCACTGTGCATGAGGCCCTATGTAGAATTTCCAATTTCATATGTTAATGAGTTTTGGGAATAAGATGGAGTTTGATTTGTATCTACAATAGCATGCAGTGTCCTGACAACATGCTACTGTTTCTCCATTATATGGAGTAAGATTTATACCAGACTACCAGCACACAAAGTTGATAGCATTATCTTTGTCTATATATTTTATAGAGTATTTTTATTGAATAGAAGGAACTTGCTTGATAGTAGGTAAGATTTTCTGTGAAAATTATAGAGCCACAACTCAGGTATTCCAGTTGTAAGCTACACCTGGAAAAGGAGAAAGTATTTGACTGGATGGTACAATGATGCCTACTTATGGTATTCCAAGAATGTGTATGAGATACAGGTGATGTACCCTATCATAGCAGAACTTTTGTTTTCGGAGGAGATTTAGTGTCGGTTCTGTCAGTGCTTTACTCTTGCTTCCATTCATTATGTGGGTTTCAAGGATGAGGGCATTGTAGAATTATGGGGTTTGTGGTTCTGCTAATTCAGTTCTACACTAGTGATCTAGATATTTAACCTTCTCATGAACCAAAGATATTTTAGATTTTCCCTGGCACATCTACATTCAGACAACCTTGTAATTGCGATTCATTTTATGGTGTGGAATTTTCTGTGCCATTGAAATCTATTTAATTTCCCTCTTGTTCCCCACTTTAAAATAAACCAACAAACCACATTGTTTTTAGACTTATTTCCTCTGCAGATATATTTTAGCATTGACCAATATTACCCTATTATTCCTTAACTTAGTCTTAGTTTCCTTTTGTAGTTGGACCGTTCTAATATGTTTGGATGTATTTACATTTCCACATGCAAACTTTTTCTTTTTTTATAATAAATACTGGGAGATGTCTTAAGAGATAAAGAAAGTAATTCAAATACTTACCCTCTAGAACACATTCTTGATTTAAATAAATAAATAGAATTTCTCTTGTGCAAAATCCACAGTTCAGTTTAGGCTGAGTAAATGTGAAATGTTAAAGCATAACAATAGGAAAAACCAGTTTGGATCCATATTTTTCAGATAGATTGAACCTACAACGTGATTACAATTAGGATTAGTAATAAACAAAACATTGCTTGCATAGACAGGCTTAGGTTACAGCAGAAGAGCTATTTCTTACCCTAATTTTATGGGGTTTATGTATTAGAGATAAATGAGTACTCCCAAGTGGAATGAAATATCTTTTGAACTCTCTCTGGAATCTCAGAATTGAAATTACATTGTTCTTCTGGTGTAGATGGGTATAGACAGGTAATGCAAGGCCAGGTGAATTGTATCAAGGAGGCATTTTTATTAATTTGGCATACTTACAAAATGCTTTTAGTCTGGATGGCAATCAAAGCCCTGAGATCTGAACTAATGTCAAACCCTTAGGACAATTTTGGTATTACAGTATAGCATGATGCTTGCAGAAAGCTAAAGAAATCTAGCAAGTATCATGTGTTCAATAAGTCTGGCATACCTAAAGCACTTTTTTGGTTCTCCAAGAGTAAATTTCTGGGTAGAATTAGATATTCATTTTTACAAATATTTGTTGGTACAACACTCAGTTCTGATAAAGGATTAGATTATATACATATGGAAGTAAATTTTAAATGTATCTGGATTTAAATGATGCAGGGAATATGAGAGACACCATGTGCTTAGAGGTATGATTGATTATTTCTTAGAAATGTTTTTATTCTAAAGATTTTTTGAAACAAGACTTTGTGATTTACCCTCTTTAAGACCACATCAGCCATAGATACTTTCCCAAACATCAGTAGAATGTTGAGAGTAAGACTAGACACACCGCTGGTTTTATACACTCATGCTAACTCTTTATGTCTAGTAATGGTGAAGTTTTTATTCCATAGACGAAGAAGAAGAGGGAAAGAATTTGATAAAAAATTGAGTATGTTCCAAACCAATTGGGTGGCACAAAGTGAGGGATATACATGAAAGGAAAGGTGGTGAAGAGGATGAATTTGCCAGAGCTAAGGAGTGTAGGAGGAGATGAAAGTAGAGATGTGGCTTTGAAAGAAAGCTTTGAAAGAAAGAAGAAACATGAATGTGGGAGATTTGAGGAGATACACTGAAATAGAGGAGTCAGAGAGAGCTTAGTTTCAAGTGCAGCTTAGCTGGAAGGGTTGAGAATGAGAATGTGTTATGGAAAATAAGAAGTTAAGTTTGGTCTTAGCAGTGAGGATGACAACAGAGGACTCAGCTGGAGATGTAGAAAGTGGAGCAACTTCAGTGTCTGGGTACGAGGACTCCACAGGGGAAATTGATGGGGATTTCATCAGTAAAAAGGCTGGTGTCATCTAAGTAATAAGGAAGAGAAATGTGATATTATTGATATTGGGTCATATTCTCTGTGAGTTGAATGGCCTTCACCAAAGACAGTTTACTTACCAGGTGCACTACTAAGTCATCTTGAGGATTAATGATATCATAAAAATACAGACATCTTAGGTGTAACAGAATCTATAGAAGGCGGGGAGACAAACTTTCAGGGTATGGCAGAGGAAGTCACCTAAGAGACTGAAGGGGGTAATTAAGTGTGGAGGAAGTTGTCTGAGAGAAAATCAAATGAAAAGCTTCAGGACACAACTTGAGAAATGTCACTGTTTTTTATCAGTTCTGCCTCTCCTGAAGATTTATAGAAGACATTTATTGCACCAAGTAGTTACTACTGTGCAAGTGAGTTACAGATCCAGGAGCAGAGAGACTGATGTTCAGAACCAGTGAAATTGCCTATTGAGAAAAATGGATGACAGCCTGCACTTTTAATTTTGTTTTTAAAAATTGATCAAATCAATTTCCATTTTCTATTAAAATAGAAACAGTTTAAATCCTAATCTCCTTTTATCAATGCTCTAGGATTTTGGGGAAAAAATTGACTTTTCCTCACTCTATTTTGAAAAATCAGCATGCATTTTGAGAAACCTCATATCTAGGCAGACAGGGCTGCATTTGTGTTTTGTTTTACAAGGAGTGTTTGTTTGTGGCAGATATATTCAATTAATTAGTCTTTTAAACCACCACATTTCAGGAATTTCATAGTTTCTATTCTCCTCTAGATTTTATAAACAGGATATAACTGACTGTGATTTCCTGTGAAAAGAATGTATTGATTTCTAGTAGATTTTATTGATTAAAGCAGCTAGAGAGTAAAGGCACTTAAAAGAATAAGTAAAAGTGGTATCTTTTGAGATTCTTGGGGTGTCCTGCACTGTGCCAGGAGTCACACTCAATGACCCAAATGGGTCCTTTCCAACTCAGCATATTCTATGAGTCTGTGACTCTAACTCACTGAATAAAATTTTGTTAGCCTCTTGCACAGGTTTCATTTACATTGCTCTTTCACAGGATTGAAAAAAGCATTGGGAGAAATCTGATGACTTTTTTAGGACTTCACTGTATTACCTTCCTTCTATAATTGGATTGACTTAACTGATTTAGTCCACTCTGAAACTAAATAAGCCTTACTCAGTCGTATCACACATATTTATCAGCACAATTCTGTTTTAAAAAGTTACTGTCTGTAGCTATTGCAGTCTTCATAATTTATGATATTATAATATAAGCTCTTTTTTTTTTTTTTTTTGCCTGGAGCTTTAGAATTTATTTATATGTGTTTTATTTACATAACATATTTATTATTTTTGGAAGACACTTCAGTAGTAATGCTGAAGAGCAACACATGGAATGCCTGCACAGATGAGGGGTTTTAAGGTCTGTGCCATCTTCTTTGAGATTCTTTTGTGAAACTGGTAGTTTCAAGCAGCATCCAGAAACGACTCATGGCTTTCTTCCAATCCAAAGTATTCCCATTTCAGCAAGCTACTACATAAATGGCATGATTCCAGCATGCTTTTCGTGTGTATATTTAGCATTTGGACTTCTATTGGTACCAACAGGACTATCTGGCCCAATTTCTGTGCATGCATTCAGAAATACATACCCAAGAAAATGGGGCTATGTAGGAACATGTTTGGTATTGGTGAACAGACTCGCTTTCTGAAAGTTCTGTTTCTGCGTTATAAACATTCCAAGGCTGAGTAATATAAAGCTGTAAATCTTGAAAATGGTATCAGTGATTGTCAATTAATTGCTTAATGCCTCCAGACTCCTGATTTGATTGTGTAGTTGTGAGGAATGGTGCCCTCCTTGCTTAATCTTTCTGAGTTATGAGACCATCAGTGTCATGTCTGGAATCTGCAAGCTGTTGGTGCTCCATGAAATTTATCTTCTGTTAGCCAGCTAGACCAACATTGAGTGCCAAAGAGGCAAACTGAAGGTGTTGTTTTGGTTTGAAGAACCTAACTGCTGTAAAGGTGAAAGTCAGCAATTAAATCCAGTAAAATTGCTCCCCAGAAAACTAGCTGGTTTCTTCAGACTTGCAGTTTAGGACTATGTGTAATGTGAGACTCACACAAGTCTACTCCCAGTTTTTAGGACTGGAGTCCTCCTCCTTGCATGTAGGAGTACTTTCAACATGTATATGTGGTCCCAGGGAAGGAAGACTGCAGGAACACTAAAATGAATAATGTTTCTCAGGTAGAGCCTCTGCTTATAATAAGAGAAGTGTGTGGATCTCAGTGCAAACAAAAGCATGTCAATACAAAAGAGTGTGGCTTCCGTGGATACATCATCGTAATGAAAATCTTATGCTTGCTTTGTATCTTAAATTCCTGTGGAATATCAAGAGTTCTCAAAATGTGATCAATAAGCAAGACTTAAAATATGACATATTGAAATATAACATAGTGTCTTGCTTTTAAAAAAGGAATGGGATCAATACATTTTGTTTAGATGTCCACAGCCATGGAATTGATTAATCTTTAATTCTGAAAGGTAAGTGAAAGTGCCTGAAACATTTAATATAACAATACATTAGGATGATCACTATAAATGCAGTGAACCCTACGCCCTGGAGATGCCAGGAAGGAATGTGGTTCTCATAGGAAATGCTTGTTGCTCTGGAATGCAGCATTTCTTCTGCAGGTCATACATCCAGCATGACATACTAATGTCACTGGATGTCTTTTTAGTGTCGCTGAAGGTCAGAGTGAAAGTGGCATCGTGTTTGGGCACTATAACTTTATGTTGTTCCTTGCTCAAGACCGTGGTGACTGGGTAAGAAGCTTCTGCCAAAAAGTTGATATTTCAAAAAATATCATGCTTGACTTGAGAAGACTGCTTCGGAGGCAATTTAACCAACTCCATGCTCATCAGTGTAAGAGTTGTGCAGTATTTAGCAGGATTTTAAAATTTGTTTATTTTCTTTCTTTTTTTTTCCAGTCAGTGGGGTCACAAGAGACACGAGGCCAACTCTGTCAGCGTCTACTGATATGGACTTCTTTGTCATGCAGAGTGATGCATTATAGACAATTTAACTCATGCTATTCATATCAAGGAAGATGGTCTCACCTTGCAAATAAACTTTCATTGGCTGTAAACGTTTCTGGAACACTTTTTCCTGAAGTGAGTATTATATATATGTCAGTTATAGGTGGTGCAAGATGACTTGTACCACTCTTCAGTAAAGCTGTTTAAAAACAATCAACTGGTGTTAGTAATCAAAGTGATCTCTCAGCAAAATATGTCTACAATATAACCTTAATAATCTTTCCATTGGTTTCTAAACTATATTTTTTTAAATGTTATTTTGAGTGAGTCAGAGCAATCTGTGAATGTAGGTTCAAGTGGATACGTTTTCCTGAAGACACTATCACGAGAAAGAGTCATGCTTCATTGTAATTACATAGCCATGGCTTACACGCTTTACAGTGCCCATGCCAAGATCTGAGAGCTTATTTGCTAATTGCAGATGAATATGCCACTTAATTAATTAGGTGCTACACGCCCTCAATTGTATGTATCTATCATACTGATTTAATTTATACTGATACATTTCTCTGGATAATTTATTGTCCATGGAGGGAGGTAACTCACGCTGTTTATTTAAGGCATCCAATTTAGGTGTGATTTAGCACAGAAGTTAGGAACTTCAGTGCCACATTAGTTAGGAACATCAGAAGTTAGGAACTTCACTGCCACATGTTAGAGGAGAGGAGCAGGTACCTCTAAAGGCAATTCAAAGCAAGTACATCGAGGCACATGAATGTGCTCCTCCTTGTGAGCAGTAGTATCGACATTAAAGAGTTTATCTTATGAGACAGGATGAGTACTAATCACCAGACAATCTCATGAGTTGCCAGGGCCTTGGATTCAATTTATCTCCATCCTAGGTTTTCTATGTGTCCATTTTCTATGTGTCCATAGGCACCTCAGCTCATTCTCTCTGCATCCAGCTTCTCTTAGTGAAGTGACTGTCCTCAGTCCTACAAGGTGACAGTCATCTGTACCTTGAAAATCTGATTCTTGCTTGCTGAAATTTGATTGTAATGTCGCATAGTCCTTGGGACAATGTTTAGTTTGCTTATTTTCTCTCCTGTAACATTATCTGCATGCCATAGAAAAACATGAATCATCTGTGCTTCCAGAATGGCTATAACTGGAGCAGAGCAATGGTGTGGTATGTGTGCGTGTGTGTGTGTGTGTGTGTGTATATATATATATATATATATATATATGTATATATGTGTGTGTGTGTGGTTGTGCAGCTAGGTATAGCTTAAATATAATGTCCAGGACACTGGAAAGGAAAAATGATGTTCGTAGTGTCCCTGCTTTTAATACAAAGCTTTTAAGAGTTAGCAATTTATCAAGCAAGCAGACAGGATCTTAACTTTTTTTTTTTTTCCAGTGACAGGTCTATGACCAAAAAGATTTTTAAATCAAATTTTTTTCTGAGCTTCGGAGGAGAACCTGACTTACAAAATATTCCTCCAAATAAACTAAAACTGGATAAACAATAGGCACATATAAAGGAAGAGTGTTGGTATACATTCTGTTACTGTAACTCTGTCAAGTTTACCAGGAATGTTTATGGCATGCTTGTCAGAATATATTGCTGCCCAATGACATATAAATAAATAGCAAGTCATGTCAATACATTTGAGAGACCTTAATAATGTTAAATAATTGATTTACTAAATACATTATTTGAAGATTTTAATTAATAATATGCTGTAGTGTGGAGTTCTGTCACAGTGACCCCAAGGTCAAGACCTGTAGTTTATGGACTATTAATTAGCCATTAAGTAATTCGCTCAGCTGACCTGCAAATCTATCAGATTGATGGATAGCAGAGACCTTTTTGTTCCTAATAGGTATTCTATCCAACTTTCAAAATTTTCAAGCAAAGTTTTATCCTTAAGTAAAATGAAGTGAGAAGAGAGATTAACAATTTTTTAAGGCTGTTTCATCACCTTTCACTTGAAAGCAGATATTAACTTGAAGAACTCCATTACTGTCTTCACTGTTCTCCCAGGACTACTGACTGAAAGGGACAACTAGTAAGTTAATTTCTTTTCTTTAAAAAGAGGAATTCAAAATGATTTTTACAGATTTTTTGAATGTGTAATATCAAGCATAAATTTTAATTGCACTTCATTTACTAAGTGGTGCATTACCTCATCCTTTGGTTTTAACAATGGATTTTCTATAAATCTTCATATGGTTAAACATGATAAACTGCTCAACATATCATGGAACATGGCAGTGCTTATTAGCACTTGAGAAGTTATTGATTGCTTATCTTGATTAATCTTTTATAGGTCTCTGTAGTATTAATTCCACAGAAAAGACTTTGGAAGTTCTGTAGCATTAGTCTCCTCATTCATACATTTGCCTTCAATTACATGGATTTCTTTGACTAGTCTTGCTAGATTAATTATAACCTCTTTGTCACCAGATCTTGCTTTCAGTTTATCAAGAATTAGAATTTTAATGAAAAGTACATATTTAAAAAATTCAAAGAAAGAGTGGCATTAATGAGATGAGGTGTTTCCTGCAATTTGGTAAAAGGAAGGAATTCTTAGATTTCTGGCAAATAAGGAGAAGAGGTGAATATCAGTTTTAGAGGCACAGTTTTTGATATATGGGTTTTGCCAGACATTCAGCTGCTTTATTTCAGCTCAAGCCTGGGAAGTTTCCTCTCGTGTTTTAACTTAATGACAAAGCAATTCTACAGCAAGGAGCATCATCTTTATCATAGAGCAGAGAAAGACTGCAGTTTGCTCACCAGGATTATCTTCAGGAAGGCAGATTTCCTCTGTCCCAGAGAAGTACCTGTTCTACTCAGCTATTTCAGAATCAAATGCCTCTCATTTCTTAAATGGAAATCTTGATATGTTTGCACGTTCTTTTTCTTGAAGAGTGAAAACAAATTCCACCCCTCTAAATTTCTTTGGTTTTGGACATTCCTAAAGTCAAAGAGCATAACATACACAGAATTCACTTGTAGATAAAAGGACTTGGTAAACAGAAGTCACTGTAACTAAAACATCCTAAGAAACTGCTTCAGGCCACAAGATCTGAGAAATTATTATTCCAGTTTTGATTTGATAAAATGTCATTGTGTCATCAACAATGACTGATGAATACTTGCGTGCTATGGGTTTTGCCATCACTATCCCAGTGTAGCATTGGTCTCAATCTCTGCTCTCCTTATACTCTGTTTTTTCATTCACTCTAAATACACATTTAATGAACACTGGGGTTCAGGGAGGAGGGAAGGCAAGGCTTTGTAACTACTAGGTGTTGAGACTGGGCTGCCACGTGGCAACATTATGGACTTTGCTACTTTTTGTGTGAAGACATGGAAATAATCTACATCCAGAATATGTGCATATTGAAACCATAATGAACTGTACAGTTGTGGAGGAGTCCTAATTCAACTCTGTGAAACAACAACAGAAGGGTGTGGAGATTTCCAGTGATTTACAGTGGGGTTGATTTTACTCCAATTCAGAAGAAGGGAAAAACTGTCACTGTCTGGAATGGACAGGGGTCAAACTGGTGTCGCTGCGGCAGCACTTGTGATGATCTCACTTTCTTATGGATCTAAACCATTGGCAAGAGCAACAGAGCTCTGAAGTAAACAAACAAACCCCCCAGAGCAATAAAAGGTCGGCTTTATTCTGACGTTAACATCATATTGAAGGAGTAATGAATCATCTGCCTTATTACTAATGGGCAGATTTTTAATACCAGCATATTTTATTGTTATCAATCCCTGTTGCATGTGTAGGAGCTGGAGTACAGCCAAAAGGAGAGGAGGAGTAGAAAAGACCCTTAGTTTCACAGGTTAAAAAAAGAAAGAAAGCAAATGAGCTCCATTTCTGTTTCTATTTAAGTTGAAATGAAAATATCTTTTGACCTTGAAAAGGCCAATATTTCACCCTTCCATCAGGGTTTTTCCCTTTTCTGTAACATCATTTTATATGCAGTGCTAGTCTCTGAGTGCTCTGCCATCTTCACAGATGTGCTGTAAGAGGTTTAACAAATCCCAGTAGAGGTCTTCATGTGGAGGGTGCCATGAGAATGCCAGTTAAAGATAATATTGATGACTGACTGAGTATGCACAGACACCAGTGAAGGAATTTATGTCTGCATCATATTCCTAGGAATATTTTGTATCATATGTTAGTTCTGAAAGCTGTTGAGTGTTAACTATTGAATATTAACGAAGTTGTTCCATAGGCAGACCAGGTCACTCCTTCCAGATACACTGAACAAAGATATATACCTGTGGTGGCTTCCTGGACCCAGGAGTCTTGTCAATCACTCCACAAAGATTTCGCCACACAAATCCCTTGGATTTCATGTAGTGTCAGAAAGGACTTAAATACAGATATTTTACTCTATGGGAATGTGCAGGCCTCACAGATAGATAACAACCTGCTATGTAATTCTCAGTAAGTTGGCATAAAATAGGATTTATACTTGGGCTGTAAACTAAATGGATACATTAAGCAAAAGATCCCTACAGGGGAAGGGAAGTGGGCCATGACTCCATTGTAGCCTGAGGGTCGTGGCAGCAGCTGCAGAGCAATTGTTCTTTGTGTCATGCAAAATGTTCATCCTCTCTTGTTTCCACATGGGTCTCTACAGAGGGAGAAATATTCTATTCTCTAATAATATCGAGGAAGTTATTCCAGTAATTTTCAAAGGGTAAACACATGATGTTTCATTTTAAGCCATACTGTCAATGAAAAAAACCCCAAGTCAGTCTGGAGGAATCCTCAAGTTTGCTTAACTTTATTTTGAAAGAGTAGAGTAGAGAAATGTCTTTTAAGAGCAGGATGGTCATTGCTATGTCTCTAAATTAGTCTCAGTATCAAGGTTACATGAAAAGAGTTCTATTTTTCAAATTGGTTTTCTGAACTTCCTAAGCAAATTAGATGAATAGGTAATTAAAATGAACTTCTGCAAATACTAGACATGTTCATGTGAACAAATGTGGAACTAGCACAGGGAAGAGCTTAGTTTCAAATTTAGTGAGTTGGTTTAAAGTTTTGCTCTTTATCTCTATGATGTTGAGGTACAAGCCTCCAGCTTCTACTTTGACTTGTACAAAAATGTGCTCATGAAACACCAGTGTGTTTCCTGAAGGTGCTTCCCTTGTGCTGGACATCACTTGTGCTTTCTGACAGCCCTTGAACATCTGCATTCTCGGAGCACCTGCAGCATATATACCAGCCATCCTCTGCCTTATAGTGCAGGGTCCCTTTATAACTGGTTGGGGAAGTCATGTGAAATACTTTGGAAGTTTTGCTGTTTGAGCACCTTTGCAGTTACATGGTTTTATTATGCTGCACTGTGGGGTTTTTTTGGTAATAAAAGGGGCTTTTACTTGACAAAAAATAATCTTTCTAGGAAAGTTTTTTTTGCTCAAGAACATGCTACACAACATCAGAAATGTACATGTTAAAAAATTAATTTTCACTTACAATCTCTTCACTTAAAGGGTAACCCATAATTCTCATAATACTCACTTGAACTTAATGTTTTCCTGTCTTCTAATGGACAGTAATTGAGAGGGATCCATCATCTAAATTATACTCTAGTGCAGAGAATCACTTAGAAAAATGGTGCTATAAACTGGAATCTCTATGGCAAAAATCAATCCCTGGAAGCTGGTTAATTTTAAGGAAAGATATTACCTATCTGTTAGACTTATATGAAGCTTTATTATGTTTATATTAAATTTACATATGAAGTTTAAGTTCCTCAGTTTTCTAATATGAATTAAAATGATGGCCCTCATACTAAATTTTTTTCTTTTGTTTCCACATACTTACATGGAGGTCTGTGTCTTCTTCACTGGCAGAACTGGATACAGTTTGTAAGATTTTGAGGATGTCCTAACAACATTAACTAACACAACAAACTAACTTCTGCTGAGGATTTGAAGAAGGGACCAAGAAGTCCTTTCTTACTCACATTGAGCCCATATTGTATTTTAGGTGACTGCCTTTTACTAAGAGGAAAATCCTAGGAAGTAAAACCTAAGGTAAGAGCACTATTGCTCTTCCTTGCTGCACAAGGGGATCCTCTCTGGCTTGAACCCTTCTGTTGTAGCAGATTTTGGTCCCTTTCTAGTGAGAGGTCACTAAAAGGACTGTGGAAACAACCTGCAGGACATCTGGAGGAAGCCCCTAAGTCATGGGCTGTGAGATGTTTGAGTATGTTTTTGAAAAAAGGGATCATTTTGTACCAGCACAGTCCTTAGTCCTCCTTCTGTCTACTACCCACAGCCTACCAGGGATATATGGATGCCACCCTACCAGCATGCCTATTCCCCAGTTCTGGTTTAATGAGAGAGAGAGAGAGAGAGAGAGAAGGGGAGAGGGAAATGCTTGCCCAGGGCACTGCTTCCCCAGATCCAGCCTCCAAGCACTCCTTTTCCAGATATTTGGTGCTTTCCTTCCCACTATCATCAATGTCCAATAGCTTAATTTCCCAAGAGGCTGAGAGCAGCAGTCAGTGAGACCTAAAGATATTTGCATGCAAGGACGTGTTCTCCACACACTTTTCATGTGTCTTTGCTTGCCACTTACAGTCAAGCAGGGAGCAGGGGTGACCAGGAGCTCATGGCCACTGCACCAACATTAATAAAATTTAATAGAAGCACACTAAAGAGGGCCTTGTGACGATCACACAGATATGACCTAGTTTCTGTGATCCTTACGTATGTTTTAGTGAAAGTAGTGCAAAACACATTTTGTTTCCCATATTTTGCAACCTGTAGTTCCAGTTGGTGGAAAAATAATTCTCTGAAGTACTTTAAGAAATCTGTGGGAAGACCCTAGGATAAACGCACTCCTGAATTCCAGTCCAAATAATTTAACTGGAAAATATTAATGTATTCTCTTCGTAGTCTCTTGCATACTCCAAGGGCCAGTAGGGCTAAGTGAAAACTTTAGCAATAAGTACTGGATGCCATATCTGAAAATTATTAAGAAATTCATCATAAAAGACATAAATGAGCCTCCTCTGACCAGCTCTGACCTTGAAATATCCTTCTCCCCTGACACATCATGTTTTTCTTTCAATAGCTGTAAAGTGTTTCTCTGAGAAACCATGGATATTTTTTTGCCATTTTGTAGGCAAAACACAAAGCAATTTTAAGAGCTGTCACCTACAATGACTTCTTCAGGTTAAAAAATACCCTTTGTTTTTCCAGTAACTGCTAATGGTTTAAAGCACTTCCATAAAAATCTTCTGCACTTCGGGGAAAAGGCTAGTTTTATATATCTTTATTGGAAAAAAACCCCCCAACCAACAACAAATCTCCCTCAATCCAGAAGCCTTGATATATGAGGGATTTCCTTCTTCCTTAATAGGAACCTGTGCTGTAACTTTATTTTAAATCCCATCCCCCGCTCCAGATATAAAAAGAGGCAGCCTGATGGTGTCTGCTGCTGTTCTTCTCCTTGCCACTTATGTATGCCTCCTCACAGACTATGATATCACAGCTCATTAATCAGGCAGCAGGCTGGCTCGAGTGAGATCAGACCATGGGCCAATGCCAGTGCTCCTTTCCTCTGATTCACCAGGTGATTTTTTTTTTTTCTTCTTCTTAGTTTGGTCACAGAAGTGTATAAATAGGAACAGTGTTCAATATTTTATCCTCAGACTAAATTTAAAGGTTTTGCTGAGATTGAGAGTGTAAGATGGGCTGAGTATCTAAAGTAAGAACCATCAAGCAGATAAATTAGCTTGTAGTTGCTCAAATGCACTGTAGCTAGATAGGTTTTGTTTAAGGGTATGATAATTGTTGGCACTTGAAGAAAATTAGTTGTCACTAAAGGAAGGCAAAGAAGTTCTGGCAAAGAAATGTTGCTGGTTTAACCTTCATATTTTTTTCCCCTTGCAAGTGGGGAAAATAAGCCAGGGAGGTGTCTGAATTCTTGCAAAAGGTTGCTAATCGTATTGCATTCCATTATTTGTTCTCTTCAGGTGGAGGAGCATCTTGGCTGAACGAGCATTCAGCCTCTTCTTACTGGGGGTGATTGGTCTGTTCCAAGATGACAGTAGGACGTTCCTTCTGTTTTTCAAGTATTCGCTTAAATTTTACCTTCACCTGAGTAAGTTCTGAAGAACTGTGGTAAAGGATGGTCCCTGGTTAAGGACTGAACTGTAGCTGCCTCCTGTGCAGGGCAAAGGCTCTCAAAGCAGATAGGGCACATGGCAAGAGGAGCAAAGAGTAAGATTTTTACAGCCTTCAGACGACAATCTGCAAGCATCAGTGTCTGGGGTAACACAGAGAAGAACACTGCAGTCAACACGATTTACACTGGGAATACTGTATTATTGCCAGCAATAACTAAGATGACACCTTACCAAGTGTTGAAAAAAAATTCATAGTTTTGAAATAAAAATGTTTGCTCTCCAGGAATATCTGGCTGGTCCAGGGTACTATTTTCACAGAGCAAAATGTGATTGATTATCAGTGAGTTTCCAGGTGTTGGATCTGACTCCCAAATGAGCTTTTTTTTTCCACTTTGCTGGCAACAGTAACTTAGTTGAAGCTGAATTGTGTAAGAGGGAACCCAAGCGTTATTCTGTAGCACATAGTGTTAGTGAACTGTGGATTTGAGGATGAATTGTCATCAAATCATCTAGCAATCTAGTTCTCAAAATAAATCCCCTTTTTTCCTGTATCTCGATTACTAATGATAGCTGTTCTCTTTGGTTTTTTATTTATTTTTCTACTTATTAAGAGGTTTTTGCTTTCTTCCTGTCCATCCCTTTTCTCTGTTGCAGCCCCAATAAAAACCTTCCTTGCTGATCTTTCCAGCTTTTTAATTCATCAAAAAGCTCATTTTTTTCCTATTTCAAAGAATTTCAGGCTCTTCATTCAATGTTATCACACCTCTGTCAGTACCATTCTATCTTCACTTGCCTATGATTTCTCCAGTTCCCTTTGAAGCCAGCCATGTCCATTTCCCAACGTGTCCATATTTTATTTTATCTTCTCTGATACAGAGAAATCTGGTGTACATCTCTCTATTCTTTGTGACTTAATCCTTTTTTTTTAACATCTGTTTCTGATGTGCACATTTCAGGGAACTAGCTTACAAGCTTTAAGTAGAAGGTTATAGACGCATAGCAGTGTTCATGTTAGCATAAAAAATAATTAGGTAGACTGGCCAGTCTTGCCAGCTCAAGCCTTTGGCTGTGCATTATATTACTTCCTTTCACTCCGTACTTGGTTTGTGTGCAGCTCTGGTGCTCAGCTCTTTAGGCAATATAATTAGAAATACTTGTTCAGCTCCTTACACCAAATGCCGTACAAGGCCAGCGTGGCTGATCAGCAGTATCAGTAGCTGTCTGCACACCTCCAGCACTTGGAGTTCTGCTCGTTTCCCCACTATGTCAAATCGAGCTGGTCCGTTTACAGTGATTTAAATCGAAGTTGAATTTGGCCCAAATGTTAGTAAAAGATTCTTCCTCAACTACTGCAGTGAAGTCAATACTCTTATTGTTTCCTGCTGTGTCTTTATTTGCATGTTAATGGCAGATTATTGTTGTCTTTTCCAGTGTACTTCCCCAGAGACTCTATGCATGTTTTTATTGATTAGTTCCTCTTCATTTAACATTTAAATGGATATTTTCAAATTGGTGCAAAATTATAATAGTGTGTTTGCTCAAGGCATTTAACTGTTGTATTAGCAGAATCATCCAAGTCTGCTGATTATGCATGCTCTGTACAAAAGAGTTTAAGGACTGTAGTGCAGACCTGCAATTAGGTCTGAGTTACACAAGCAAAAGGATACTAGGCCAAAAGCATCCATCATCTAATTTATCTTCCTCAAATGTTAGTACAGGTGAAGTATGAAAGCAGAAAGTACATGTTAATGTAAGAAGAACATAAATCTGAAGTTTTAGCCTTTAAAAAAGTTCCTAATATTTGTTCACTTTATATAACTCTTAATGTCAGTCTCGTCCATTATCTAAGTTATCTCTTTCTGTTGTTGTAGAAACTCTAGTTTTTAGTAGGTGAACGTGAATGCACTTACTCCCTGCAGTGGTGAAAATTTTGTCTTTGTGCATTACAGTGCATGTAATGACTGGTTTGCAGCTTTAAGACTATGAGCTGTAATCTCACCACATTATATGGAATTCATCTGGACTCATCAATATCTGAATAGAAGTGTAAAAGTAACAGTATAATGAATAACACTTTATTGGTATAACTTTGAAGGGGTGATGTAGGAGCATTTATGGGGTCTACTGGCCTTGTAAATTGGATTTCTTCATTGTTTCTATGGGGCTGGTAGCAACAACACTGTTTCCCTGTTGATTTTAAGGTCTGAGGATATGATCATTGTTTTGTTCCTTCTGAGTTAATCTTACTTCTAGCCAGTGCTTTTAAGCAGTCTCAGTTGTCATTGGGTGCCTGCTAGCAGATCCAGCTGACAGGTATAACCTGTTGACAACACAAGTGACACAACCAACATTTTCACAACAAACAAACAAAGATTTTCTGGCTGAATTCAACTTCATTAATTAGAAACATAGAATTATTTAGGTTGGAAAAGACCTTTAAGACCATTGACTTCAAACAATGTCAGACATTAGAGTTTTCTGTGGCCTTATTTTCTACATTTGTCTTCCTTTTCCTCTGCTAAGGTGAAATAAATATAACTGTTCTGCTCAACAGCTCCTCAGTTTTGCTCAAGAGGTTACTTCAGGCTGAGTGGGGAGTTCTGATTGAAAAGCATTGGGAGAGAAGGTGTTGCCTCTGTCAATAATGCTCTATTGGTCTGTTTTTTACCTCACATGAAGTTTTGCCATTACTGTTTCAGCAGGTTTTGTGTCTGAAACTCAAATGTTGTGAACAATCCTAGAACCATGACAGAGCAGGCTATTTGTTCTGACGTGGAGGAGTTAAATGACAAAGCTCTGAGTAATCTCTGGGTGGAATGTATTCACTGTGTATGAGTAGCCTACAGAGCCTCTCAGGGGAAAAATGGAGGTTTTCACCCCATTCTGTGGAACTGGTGGAACTTACACCAGAAAAGTTTTGTACAAAGATAACCACTTCGTTTTTCAAATAAATAGAGTTGTCATGTATTGGCCAAAACTGGCATATTTCTTGGAGGTCTAATCAAATGTTCTCTAAGACTGACATTTCATTGCATTGTGATTATTTCACGGGGTACACTTGTATTTATTAGGACACTTAAATCTCAGTCTTACCTTGTTGGCTGCGAGGAAAAGTATCCAGAATCCTTCCTTGAGCTGCACTGCTCAGGAACCCACAGCAGGAGGGTGAGGGGCTGCTCTGCAGAGCCTTTTGTCAGGGAATGAGGCAAACACAGAGCCAGTGCTTGCTGTTGAAGATCTCTGTGCTTCAAGAGGACACTATGGATCTTGTTCCTTTATGCATTATAAAAACATTGCTAAAGATAGTTTAGCACAGTTGGACTGGGTATGTAACATAGCTAAAGCCTGGAAAACTGGGGCACTGAAATCATGCTGTAGCTGGTTACTGTGGTACAAAATCAGGCATTGCTTACAGAACCTGAAATCATGTAAGGATCAGATAAGGTAGAGTTTTTGTCTTTAACTGTGCATTTCCTGGCTGCTGTCAGCTTAAAGCAAGCCCTAATGTTATTTTAATGTAGGTTTGGTGTGTGGAATGCATCAAAGTAGGTTATATATTGATTGCTCAAACCTCAAAGCTCTGGAGGTAAATCTCTACTGAGAAGTGTCAGAACTTCAGTTAATACAGGAATTGATAGGCATAGGATGTCACTATTGTGCTTACTGCAGAGATAACATTTGTGTTGAAATTTTAATGTCCATAATGTTTACCTTTTCTAGACTATGGCAAGCTAATCAAAAAAAATTATCTGGTATATAATTCACTGCACGGTACTGAAAATTGTAGACGAGATAAATCAAGATTTTCGATCAAGTCAGTCTTCAATCATTCTTTCCAGCAGCACAGAAAGTATAGTCCATGTAGTACTTACAGTTCGCTAGCAAGGAGATGTTTAACATCAAGGCTGGAGATTAACGGTGACAAGTTATTATGGAGAATGTGAAATGGTGTTTAGACTGAAATATTAATTGTTAGATTGATGTAGAACTGCATAATTGAGGCCATAAATCAGTGCTAAAATCAACTGTATTATGCATCATATCAGTTAATACTCTAGGTCAAAATCTTAAAAAACTAGTCCACATTTTTAAAATCTGAAAGTTAATGTAGGAAGGTAAATCTGGATATACACAATGGATTATATTTTCGAACTTTGGTAGTATTCACCACAATAGAATCAAAGTTTTTTCTACTCCTCATTTTCATAGACTGTTTCTCTTCTTTTGAAGACTTATGAAGTGTTTTATTAAAAGATCTGTATTTAATCAATAAAGGAGGTGGTTTACTTGTAATGAACACCTTATTGTACTGTTCAGTCTATTTTGCTGTTCGTGAGTTATCTGCATATAGGTTTTGACCTTCAACATTTGTTCCTTGTATGGTAAAATTTATTTGAATACATTCAAGCCTATAGACTACACTTACCTTGAAATCAGAGTTTATCAGTGTCTGCTGTTTATTCTGCATGATTGGTCGCCAAAGGCATGGGGTTTGTTTCTTTTCTCCCAAGTTTCTATGCTTGAAAACCACAGAAAGCTTTCAAGCTGCAGCTACTTCTGCCTGGGAACTTAGGTCCACAGTGGGTAATGAAGTACAGAACAATCTTTATTAAATAAGTTGAAAATAATATATGAATAATGTATTGAAGTTGAAGTCTTCTCCAGTATCAATAATGGAGGTGTGTCCAGGATAGGCATTTTCAGTGATAGCCAGAAAGGAAAAGTGTATTTTTTAAAAAAAAAAGTTTTTTCAAAGGAATTTATCACACATTTGTCAGCCAAGGACTGTGTTGGGAAGCAGTCCCACATCTAGGGTCTTGTTGATGGGTAGCAGGTAGTGGTCAGAACTACATTTCCCAAAATGCAATTAATAATAATAATAATAATAATAATAATAATAATAATAATAATAGAATTAACATCTCCTGGCATGAGCTGCAAAGTGGCCAGCTGGGAGTTGTAATGCTGGCTGGCAAAGCAGCTCTGTAAAAAACCCAGGGGTGGCTATATGGAGTGTTGTATCAACTGTGATTGCTTTGGATTATCCTGTTAAAGACTTTTGGCAAAGTAATCTCTGTCTGAAGTAAATGGGACAAAAAGTCATGCATTCAGAGATAGTGAGCAATTAATTTCCCTTCATGTTACAGGTGGCTTTACAAAACTGATGGAGAGAAATGGTCCTGGGTGGACAGGTTGGAAAATTCATCATGGTTTTGGCATGATACATTTTGGACAGATTAGAAAATAGTCTGCTAATTAGGGGAATTCCAGACATGTAAAGGAAGCATATTTCAGTAACCCACGATTATGTTGGGTTTCATGTAAAGCTATTTGCTTGGCTGCCAAAGTGTTTTATAGTGTGATGCCAACTGTAATATATTCAGAACACAAGCTAAAAAAAACCCCTCCAAACCTTGATGCTTGATGAGTTCATAGGATGGGAACACAAAGACAAAGAACCTTGAAAACGTCAGCGTGAATAATTAAGGTAAATAGACAGACTGTTTTGTATTGTGATTAAAACATAAGGAACTTTTGGGCATTACAGAGCTATCTAGAAATTCAAAACTTCTTAAAACAAAAGCATGTACTGTAGTATCTGTACTGTCTAACTACTACAACACACTGTTTATTATGAGCTGACTTGCCTCTCCTTTGTGAAAGGAGCACTCCTGCCATTCCATTATTATGTTCAGTCTCATTATCGTCATCCTTTGGAAACACATTGAAATAAAGGTCACAGGCATGTTAACGTTTTCAAGAGAATTCTTAATAGTTTATAGAGGAGGAACAAATAATATAACAAGTTATATTTTTGAGTATATCATATGCACTTAGGAGTATACAGCAGAGTTTTGCAAGAACCTGTAACTTCATAGTAAAAGTGACACGTGGAGCATCCAAGATATCCAGAGCTCTTACAGAAGACTGAGATTTTGATAAGTGGTAGTAGGGGAAAAAAAGGTGTAAGCAACAATACTCTGTTGTGACTGTCAGCAACAGATCTGGTGTTTCTTAGAACTGCAGGTGAGGGGTAAGGACTGGCCAGAGCCTGTCACTGTCTGACAAGAACCTTCCCAGCTGGATGCACCTGGGTGAACGCAGGTTTTCTGAACCACGTGTCAGGGGCTGCTCCCACCCCACTCCGAAGGGTTCTGGGGAAATTGTGGCAGCCCACGAAACCCAAGAGTGAGGTGCAAAGAGGCAACAGAACTGTGGAAAAAGAGACTGTATTGCCCTGTACTTTGGTTTTGGAGGCTGGGACAGAGAGGATTGCCAGGTCTGCGTGTGTCAGGGCTTCATCTCCTGACCTTTCCTAGGGCTGACTGAAATAGCCTTGGCCCTGAGATGGGAGCAATTCCCTGCACGAGTCAGCCAGCACGACACTCCAGGCGTATGCCAGAAATCCGAGTGCAACAGCATCTGCACTCCTGCTTTCCCCCGAGCCCGGCATAATGAGTGTGGCCAGGGAAGGAGGGTGTGGTGTCAGCCAGCTGCCGAATTAATTAATTGGGAGCTGGAAATACATGGATTGACTCAAGGGCTGCTTCAGGGTGTGCACTGGGGGATGGATTTGACACTGACCAAAGCCAAGGAGCCACAGGCTGAGCTGATAGCAGCTGCTATGACCTTCTGAGATACCACCGGTTCCCAGAATAGTTTTAATAGGTTGCAAATTTTTGTAGTTGTTAATTGCTTTGTTTATAATCCAAATCTACAGGGTGGTTTTGTTTTAATGAATCCGTTGTTGAATGGCAGCTAAAACATTAGTCTGATGTCAATTTTCGTTGCCTCTGCCTGGGTTATGGTGTAAAAATGTAAATGTCTATTTCCTTTCTCCAGACATGGAGCAGCAGGATCTGCGGAGCACAGGACTGTACAATAAAAGCAATCTTAGGTCTAAAAGACAGAAGAGGAGTCTGAGTGATGTATTTCTTTGGAAACTTTTTGTTTAGTCTTAGTGTAATCACTTGAGCTCTGTACAGCTCCTTTTCCCCATGTGTGTAGAGACTGATCTCCAGGATTTACAAACCACAGAGGTGTAATAAGGCATATTCTCCTTGTGTCAGGCCCTCTAACAGAAGATGCTGTGGGAAATGAAAGAGATAATTTTTATTTTATTGTGTCATTCAGCATCTAGCACTCGAAAAATTCTACTGCTGCTGTTCTGCTCTCTGCAGAAGTTGAATCTCTGGCACAGGGATGAAACAAATTCCTAGATAGATGCATCATCTCACCAAGATAGGGCTCCCCATAGTTAGAATGTGTGTTTGTTGTTTTAACCTGGAGGGCTGTGCTGGTTCACCCACGCAGCCAAGGACTGGAGTGGGCCCTTGTGCTGCATGAGCAGGGTCATTTGCATTGTTGTGTCCTCAAAGTTGGTGAGCAGAGGAGGATGGATAGGAAGAATCCTTCTGCTTCTGTGTACTAGGAATAGTGTGTTTGCTCTCCCTTTTAAGTGTGTGGTTGCATGTTGGAGGCAATATGTTAGATGGGAACACTGACTCTGCTGACCTGCACTGCAAGGACGAGTAGGACCCTCCATCCATTGGCTCTGCTCTTCCCTGAGGCACTAACAGAGGGCGGGAGGAGAGACCCAGGCCTTCAGATCTCCCCCTAAGACAGGTAATTTACATCAGAAAGTTTCTAGAAATGCTCAGGACTAGAAATTCCCCAGTTCCAGCTGTCACCTTTTTACTCTTATGAAGATCCACCTCCTTGGATAAAGGCTGGGGAAGGTGTCCATGTACTACCTCCTCAGCAGCTTCTATGGGTCAGTTTGCACACCATGGCTTTTGGCTGAAGATGATGTGCCAGGGTGGAACAGTGGCACTCTCATCTATAGCCACTGTGGTCTGTCAGTGGCAGAGGAGTCCTGTGGGCAGCTTAGACTTGCTGGTGCCAGTATCTGAGATTCATAATCTGTGCAGGATTCCCAATTATAAGTAAAAAAAATCTCCCTTATCCAGGATAATAGGGTGGGGAGAGGAAGAGAAGTGATGTGATAACCCAGATAAAGCCACGAGACAGAAAAGCCAAAGCCTTTATAAATTAGTGCAAGAGAACAAATTTAGTATCTCTGCTTAGAAAAAACACCCCACTTCTTTTTAGACAATAAGAGCAACACTGTTTGAAACAGTGTGAATTGTGCCAAAGCTGAAAAACATGGAAAATTGCTTGATCTTTTTATTTGTTCCTGAACCTTGACAATATTTCAGTTTCTATGGAAATACTCTCTTAGGGATTAAACCCTTCTCATTGCAGGAAGGTCATCTAAGGCGGGCTTGGGAGGAGAAGAGGAGAGGTGACTGATGGGGTTCCTGAGGTCAAGTTCTTCCATGAGCCACAACCAGGCTGTGGGTTGGCCCAGCGCTGGGGAGGACCTGGCAGTCAGGTCTATGATCTGCACAATGACAGAGCCCATCTTTGGGTGGGTGGAAGTGGGTGAGGGGCTCAGACAGCTGTTGTCACAGTTCCAGCCACTGACTCTGAACATCTGGGGAGCTGCCAGGAGCGTGTGCACACTGCTGGGCCTCTCGAGTCTGAAGCTGTAGCACTTCACTTCCTAGAACACTGTGCGTGTTTGTGTACCCGCAACAGCCAGTTATAATTCATTTGTAATCCTGGCATGCTCCTCAGCCCGCAGATGAAAAGGGAATTTCAATCCGAGATGGGGTTTGCCACGATGTTGCAATAATTGTTCTTTTCTGTGCATCAGTTCTATAAGGCTCTGTCAATCAAAGAGTTCAATGTCTTCATTATTCTGTAGGTGCATGTCATGCTTGAGGGGAACACCAGCAGGCTCAGTGTTGGGACTTGCCCCGAAACAGCAACAGAGGGAGCTTCCCCGAGAATCAACACAAGCTTATCTGTACTACAGGTCCTTTCTGGAACGTCAAAGTAACATCTTAAGTTCAGAAGCCCTTAATGAACACACCAGACCAAATTCTGCCTCAGAATATGCATGTGCGGCTCCTATTGAAGTAAATGGGCGCTCTGCCTGTGCCTGAGATAAGGATCTGGCTCGTAGCGAGGCTTAAAGGGATATACGCTGGGTTTTAATGGCCTGTCGCCTGCAACAATTTATTTTTAAGATATTTTCAGTTATTTCTAGTGTTGCAATAGGTAAACTTCCCTTGTTTTGCTGCTACGTCTTCTCCATACCGGTTTAATAAGGTATAGAAATGGAAATAAAGCAATCCAACCAGATAGTTTATTGTGGTTTCTTTAAGGCAATGTCGGGATATTTTACAAGCTTGCAAAATTACATTTATTACGCTCCAATCATCTGGCAGACCATAAACACTCCGGAATATTTTAGTTGGAGGAATGGCAATTTTTTTTAAAAACCTAGGTAGGGAATATGAGTTTGTTTGAAGAATGAGTGAATTTACCTAACATCTTTTCATTTTCCTTTAATTTGGCCTGTTTGGCCTTTAAAAGTTGTGCCTCTGACATCTGTTTTTTCTTTGCTGACACCATTCAGGCAAGTAATCAAGGAGAAGTCTGCCATTGGTTTTGCTGCACTAAAGTGTGTGTGTGTGTGTGTTTGTGGTGTGTGTGTATGGAAATTTCAAACCTTTTCCAGGGAGGAAAGTGGTGAGATGTAAGAAAGAAATGATGAAAGAGGATTAACAGGGTAACAAATAAAATAAATTCTAAAGGTAATACATCAAAATAATGGAAGTCAAGACAAGAAAAAAATACCACAAAAATAAAAATGTCATAATAAAGAAATATATATAAAGAAGCAATATTAAACTCAGAGGTGTGATTCCATTTCCTTTCACAAGACCTAAACACAGGACTTTTTGGGACACCATACCTGTATTGATAGTGTGGCATAGGCAAAAACTGAGTGTGGAGCCCAGCCACTGTTCCTACGATGCTGCATCCTTCCTTTAATGTTTTTACTCCAGTGGATGCTAATCATTCTCATAGAGCAGAGGATTGGTAATTCTGACCCAGGATTAATGTCCCAGGTTCCTGGGCAGCACTGAAATGTGCAATTCATAGGCAAATGTGTTTACAAGTAGGAACAGTCATATATGCTGAAATGATGGAGAAAACTAAAGCTAATGCAGACTTTCCTGTACTTATATCGGGAGCAGTGTGTGAGACAAGTAAATAACAGATGAGCTCTTCCCTAAAAGGGAGCTCATAGTGGGAACGTCAAGACTTCTTGAAGTTTTTCTGAAATTCAGTTTAAGACTGTGATCAGGTTTAATGGCACTGTCAGTCTGTGAGTGTGCCCAGTGTGGACTGGGTATTTCTTCAGGGCTTATGTTTAATTGTGGCTTTCTGTATTGAGAATGTCAGTTCTACATGATACATATGAAATATCTATATGATAGGAAAAAAAAAAAAAAGAGAGAGAAATTTCGACTCAAAAAGGCACACACACTTATTATTTTGGACCTTTATAATTTGTGAATGCCAATGACATATAATTGGGCTAATGAGGAACCAGTGATAAGAAAGAAGTTGTTCCATCAACAGCAGAATTTATAAGGTCAACATATTAATTTTTTATCTTGTACAATGAACAGTCCCATCTCTCATCTTTAAACAAAATTGAAGCTTTTTCTTCACTGGTACACTTACAATACCTCCTTTTTTTTTGTTTTTCCACTGGTGTAACTGTGATGAATTCTTTCTCACAGTGAAAGCCAAAGATTCATTCAAGTACCTGTCCTGAGGGTAATTGCCCATTTTCATGAAGGCATTTATAAACTTTGCATTGTTGAAGCTCTGCTCCTCTTCCAGATAAGACTGAAGTTTTCCAGCAGCTTTAGTGGTCCTGAGGAACTGGATATATATTGTTTCCTTCATACACCGAAGTACAGGAAAATGAGAAGAAAAACTCAAACTACAGGAACAAAAATTTTTGAGTTGAAAAAGAATGTGAGGGGAAAAATCTTTAAAAAATTGCAGAAGGAGGAAAGCTGCATCATATGCTGCGCTTACAACTTAAAATTCTTCAAGGGAAACAAGCATATCCAAAAAAATGCTGAGAAATAATATCAATGAATGCCCCAAAATAACAGGTGGATGTTATATATGTGTTGGAGTCTGTACCACAGTTTTCAGGAGGTGAGCTTGTGCAACCAAATACAAAGCACCCCAAATCATGTTCTATTTTGGTAACTTTGCTGTTATGAAACAGCCTGTTAGACTGAGAGCACCCCATGCCTATTTTGAGATCCGATGGAGACAGACTGGTGAGCTGTGGTTGCAGAAGCTACAGGTGGCAGGGCTCTTTTTTTCGCTCCAAGGAAGAGGCATTTGTTTGCAAACTTTTATGGAATTTATATTGACAGAGGTAAACATGCTCAAGTTCTCAAAAATGTAATAGCAGCAAGTGAAAGTCTGTTTCAAAACATTTATAGCATAATTTAAATACACTGAAAAGCAGGTAAGAGAAACACAGTGCAAATAAAGGACCTGAGCAGAGCAGCTTTACTTACAAAAATATCATATGGATGATTTAGAAATATGATTACCATTAATAAAATTCCATGAAACAGAGTTATACAATGACCCTAACATACAGCCAAAGCTTAAAAGCCCAGGCTACATAAAGGATTAGAAAATGTGAGCAAAGAAAATTTTGCAAGATATTTGCATGTTCCCGTTAAAGACATGAAAAAGAAGACAAACAAACCTTGTGAAAAAAATCCCTCATCATCCAGTGCCACTCTTTTGTCCCTCGCTATGAAGGATTTTTGAGAGTGATCTGTGAAGTTTTGTCCCACTAATTTTTCTGCTAATGCTTCAAATAGAACCAGCACAAGTTCTTGCAAGGACCCTGAGTCCTAAGACAGATGCTGTTACCTGCTTGACGGCTTAATATTTCCAAGCCTGGGACTTCTGCCAGGAGAGTACGTGAATGAAGTGGGGACAAGGATATTCGTTATTCATCTGTGCAAAAAATTATTTCCATCAGAACTTCATGAACTGAAAGCAAAATTGAAAGCAAAGGAAGAATTAGGGAGATACTAGATGAAACAGTTAAGGGGATTTTAAGAATGATGATGTCGAGTATAGAAATTTTGATTTTCTAGTTCTTCAAGATCTGTGATGCTTGAAAAGATTGGACAATATACATATTTTTTTGTCTTTGTGAAGAGCACTCCCCAAAGGTGGGATTAAGCCTGGCCCGTGTATGCCTGATCTTAGCTGGGTAAATTGCAGCTCTAGAGTGCACCATCCAGGAGCCACAGGAGTCATTGCCTACCACTTTCTGAAGTTTACCTCCTTCCACTTCATAAACTTTCCTTCCAGGTTATCCCTGCCCTCTGCTCTGCTTGTGGGAAGCTTGTGGGATACACTGGAAATTTCAGCAACTGTGTAAAGTAACTGTGTGATGCTTGAATATAATGTCAAAGAATTATCAAAGAAGGATAGTTTTGACTCCAAGAACATATACCAGCCTCAGTTTTCTTGGTTTGGTGGTTAAAAGCAGCAGGGGAAAATACAAGTGTCCACCTAGGCTTTTTTAATAGACGTGGAATGGGGAGCAAAACTGCTTTCCTATCTACTGTGGGTTTTTTTACTTGCTGTCTCATTCTGGTTAATTGGGTAACTCTTGTTTCTTTGAAAGCACTTTGATTCTCCATATGAACACTGGAAGTATAATAAAATCAGGCTGTTTAAGAGTGTGTCTGGAAATGGTGATAAACAGTCGGTTCTCTGCGGTTCGTTACATCCATGGATCATGGTGAGCTGAGTGCAGTGGGGTTATGGAGGTGTTGATTATTCATTTCTTTTCTTGTGACATTCTCAAGGTTTATTAAGCCAAAGGCATTGTGCAATGTTCAGTCAATAAATAGAGAAAGGCAGTCATATGGCAGAAAGGGTTGGTCTTCCTCCTTGCATCAGCTTCATGTGCCCCCCCAGTACCGGCAACCCAAAGCAGGAAAGCAAAGAGGTTGAATCTGTGAACTGAAGAGTTTTGCTCTACTTAAGATATTAAAAAAAGCAGCACTTGCTGATAAATTTGTAAGAAAAGTGAGAAAAGGAAACCAGTGCCTGGAAGTTCACTTGTAAGCCCCTGTTAGTGGTGAGAGAAGGGAGGGAGTGATGCAGAAAAAGTGCAGTGAGATTGTTTCGGATCATATCTGTGTTTGGACAGTGAAATGTGTTCTAGAATGCACCCCCAGTACTGAATATTTTAGAGATGCAATGGCAGTGAAACCAGAAATAATAGCTGTTAATGATGCTAAAAGTGTCAAAAAGATATGGACAAGGCATTTTGAGGCTGTATATCTCTTTGAGTCTGCTTCCAGTTTTTCCAGTCCTAGGTTTAACCCTGTGTACATGAGACCTTGGTAGAACACAGAGGTTGTTCTTTAGCATAATATTATGGATAAAATATGATGTGACTTTGTTTGAAAAAAACACCCACAAAAACAAATGTAAAAAACAGCAAGGCATTTTACAAGGAGTAGCATTAAAGTGGCTGGCCTGTGGGCAGGGTCTGTCAGTCTCAGAGCTGTGGGGCTGGGCCATATGTTTTTCACCAGGCTGCAAGGACCAGTGTTGGAGAAGTCTCCTTGGGCAGAGTAGTTGCAATGCCTCTGGCGAGTATGTCAAAGAATCACAAGTCTATGAGGATTCACTTTGGTAACACGTAGCCAATCTCAGGGTAAAGTTTTTGGGTGCTGCATGTCTAACACTGTTCAGGGCCCTTTAAAAATCCCAGACTTTGTGTGTAAAATAAGAAACAGTTCATTCGCATTTTGCTACTTAGAGGAAAAGTGCAGAGTGGACGCGGTTATTTGATACTAATTTTTTAGCAGGTATAAAAGCATATTCAAGCCCCTAATCTCCCTTCTGAGCAGGCAGGCATGCTCATGTTCAAATAGTTTCATAACTTGCCCATCTCCAGTTGACAAACCCTTCTAACTTTGTTTTCAGATCTAACGCAACCCCACCCCCGGACAAGCTGTGTGCATATCTGGCCCGGAGTCGATCTTGCTGTTAACCTTGTCCTCTTTTTTTGCTCCTCCTACAGTTTGTTGCCTGCTTTCCATGTATGTTTGAAATACCAGCTCTTGAGGAAAAGGCTGCTCCAGCACTTGTACCATGCCTGGCATTTTGGGTGGCTGCACTGGTATTGAGAGCTTTGGGGGAAAATGTTTTGTACTGACTGGAGATGCAAGAGAAATTCTCTGCCTCTTTATTTCATACATCTTATATGTATACAACTATATCTCTATATGTTTATGCACATCTGTTTGTGTCTGAATGTATGGCATCCGAAGGACACAGCAGAGTTCCTGGATGCTGTGAACACAGCTTGCTGTTGATATGAATTGTGAGATTTCTCATTGCCAGCTCTTTTCCTTGACTTTTCACATCTTACATTTGATGAAAACTGATTGAAGTCGGTGGGATCACAGAGGATTCAATCAAAATAAAACCTGGGCTGAGCCTGGTACTGGGAATTTTTGCTGAATTAGGCATAAATTAGATGTTATCTCCCAGCCAGTTATGGTGATGCTGAAAGCAGATACTTCAAACTATTTACAGTGTGTGAGAGTATCTAATCGTCTTTCATATAATTTAAAAACCAACCCAGGACAGAGTTGTGGTTTCAAGTTGTAGATGGGACAGACACCGTATTTATCTGTGTACCAAGGAGGTCAAGGAAATAAAGCAATCTTCTTTCAGCTCCCTGCATTATTATCACAAACAATAGCCTGCTGGCACAAAACAAGTTTTAATTGATTGTTGTTATTGATTTTGCAAGAAGCAAAGCAGAAGAAATACAGCTTGAATTTTGTAAGCCAGGGTGACCTGAAAAATACGAAGGAGAAAAAGAGATTATAAAACCTTCTCATATTTTGCCCAGTCCTGTGAGTTTTCAACTGAGCACTCCACACAAACCCTCTCTATAAATTGTCTCTTTATGTATTTTGACCATATTGATTTTTTCTTTATATAATCTCCACCTGAAAGTTTTATTCAGGTTGTTTGTTTCGTGCTGTCACTGTGCAGATCAGTCTGGTTCCTTATGGCCAGTAATTTAAACACACCTCTTCCTCTTCGCTCTTTCCACCCTCCTCAAACCCACATAAAAGTTTTATGCCAGTTGATATCACGGTTCTCTCCTTTCTGCTGATCACCCTTTTCTGGAGAGTTTCGTGTTCAGGCTGGGCTTTGGATATGGGATTTTTTTCTGCACCTGCTGCTCTACCAGTGCCTGGTTGGCAACAGAGGTCTTGGGCTGTGAATAATCATGGACTGCCTCAGTGATCCCAGCAAACCAGTTAAATAACCCAGGTGGTGTGGTTGGTGTTCACTGGGGGCACCTGAGCTATAGGTAGACTTTCTCCTGTTCAGGAAGTGAGGAGATGATGAGCTTCATGGGATGCTGTTCAGATTCACACTTTTCCCGAGTTACCTTTGGGCACAGATTAGATGGGCTGAGAGAGAAGATTTTATTGGTGGAAAACAACAAAGATTTTGCAAATGATGAGCTGAAAGAAGAACTTTCTCACTGTTCAGTCTTCCATGTTGATTTTATGGATTTTGGGGGAGGTGTGTGTCAAGAGGAAAATGTTGATGGGAATAGCAGTTTTTGGCACTTTCAGAAGAGGAGCCAGTGATTCCTTGTATTTTAGGCAGACTGTAATATATATATATAGAATTAAGCCAGATGGATAATGTCATTCAGCAAAGCTTTAAAATGATTAACACTACCAAAAATGTTATAATGGATTTTATGGTGATCATTATTAACCTAATTAATACTATTATTAATAACATCAATAGTATTATCATCTTAGGCAGCATCTGTCCTCAGGGACTGTGTAAAGTGCCTTCCAAATGCAGAACATGGAGAATATTACAGCCACAGTGATCTGCATGTTGGTGTGTAAGGCTTTCTCCATCCTTTCCCTCTTTCTTACATGTAATTCTTATTTTATTGTGACTTGGAATATTTATGTGAGAGCAGTAAAAAAAAATAATTTAAATTGAGTGTAATTTAAATTTATATTCTGATGTTTATTCCTTTACTTACATTTGAAGATTTTTGACTTGACAGCAATGACCTGCCTTCCAAAAATAATAATTTAAATATTATGATTTAGGCACTTTGAAGAAAAAAATTACAATTTTAAACCCCTTGTTTTAAACTAAATGTTTAGTTATTTACAAATTCTTTGTTTTAAGGGAATGAAGAATGATAAATTATTATCCATCTCCCAAAATTAAATGTCCTGTTGCACTGCTTTACTCAGAGAGAGCCCTGGTGTTGCTGTCTATAGCAGCTTGGCAACAACAGTCTTTCCAGAATGATATACAAGGGGAAAAAAAAAAGAAAGCTCGTTTTTTTGCTTTTGCAGCACCCACTCAACTTTCCCACCAAGTGATCTGTTGTTAATGTGCAGGAAATCCCAATGAATGCACATCATTTGGTGAAAGAATGACAGCAGACACCACAGCTATCCTCAGCAAGCATCCACCTGCTCCTGTGGTGTCTTTTTAAAGCAAGTTCAGCTTACCTCTTCTCCTCTTAGTTTTCCTTTGCTTAATTGCAGGTGATGATTCCAAAGAAGCCTTCACCTGTTTGAGTGTGCTTTCATCTTTCTAGACAAAGCAGGCTTGGGCTTGGTGCTTGATCTGTGGCATAGTTAGGGCCTTTGGTATTAAAGGCGTTGGGATCACCCTGAGGCTTTTAAGGTTTTAGGGTTAAATTGATGAGCGTGTATAAAATGTAAGCTTTGTTGTTTGGCAGAGTTTTTCAGCATTTGTTATTTTTTTTTCATTAAGAAACCATGGGACTATGCTGCATTCCTCAACTGCCTCTTGCCTATTAAAGAACGCTGTCAAATGGAGACCTCTCCGACGTGAATAAAACTTGTGATTCATTGCATTGCCTTTAATCCTCACCAGCTATCCAGCTTATCTGAGATGCCCAGGAATACCTCTGCACCAGGTCAGGGTATCTATTTCTCTCCCTGTTTCATCTGAGCTGTTATTACTGGATAATAAATACCTACTGGATGGTAAATGCTCTTTACACTGTAGAGCTGAGAGAAACATCAGCTCCTGCCCACAGAGCCTGGACTTGGACTTCTACTCTGTCTTCTTTGTTATGGAGACAAGCATTTAGGAATTCAGAGCTGTCCCATGAAGAATCCATAGCAGAAGATAAACAGTTCCCAAATACCCTTTTTTTTTTTTTTTTGGTTTCTTCCCCTCTTATTTTAATGTAGGAAATTAATTGACCAAAGGCCCAGTGGAAGACAATGCCCTGACCTTAACTATTGGTGAAGAGCTTTAATGAGTGCTGCCCATTGCTGCTAAAGATTATAGCTGTCACTTCTAGAAAAATGATGTGCCTGGGTTTCTGGCTGGGATCCCAGCACCTTGACTGCATCTGCTGTGAAATTGTTCCCCCACCCCAACAAGCCCTGGTGGCAGGACTAGCCCTTTGAAGGAAATTGCTGTCCTCTGGGAGAGGGAATAAACAGTGGCTTTATTGGAAATAATTTCAGCACAATTTGCGAAGTTGTAACTGAGGTGAAAAACTGAATAAAGTGGTGTTTTCTCACTTTTCTTTTTTTTTCTCCTTCCTCTCTCCTTGTATATGTTGCATGGGGGAGTTTACTTCTTTTCTTAGCTGAGGTTTGAGATAAACTGGAAATCAGTGAAGATCTGAGTACAAAGAAGGACAACGTGTTGGCTCTGACAGAGACAATGTTAGAGGCATCTCCTGGCTTTGCCATTAGTCCCTGATGTGTTAGAGACAGCAAGCAGCCTACAGTTTGGCTACAGATTTCACATTTCAGGAGGAAGGCACAAGTCCCTCTTTGAGCTGCCACGGAGATTCCGGTCAGCAGGTTGCCACCTGCTGACACTGGTTGCTTCTAGATATGGTCACTGGGGTAGAACTCTCTGTGCCAACTTCAGAACTGTTTCTTACCAACTGCATAAACTTAAAGCCCAGACAGTAAGGCCAGATTTGGAATTATGTTGCTTTTTATATTAGACATTGATATTCTGTTGTCTTCTGAAACAGTCTTCTCCTTCTAAAGGCTGTAGATTTGTAGACCCTGATTAATTTCTTAATTTTTGCTTTGCTAAGTGAAGCCCTTTGGGATTTCTAACTGATCCCTTAAATTACTTTTAGAGGCCTGCTCTGAATCTTCTCCAGTTATCCATGTGTGGACTGTAGAAGTGGTGTCAGCATTTCAGCAGTGGTCTTTCTCAGTGCCTCCTTACCTACTGCATGGAAGAGGAAGGTCAAGAGATTGTCTGCCTAAATTTTATTTCAGAGTTAATATTTTCTAGGATATAGTCCTTTATCCTTCATATACACATAAGCAATTAGGTGGATGTGTCAATATGTGAATTTGACTGACCAGCTGGCATCCAGAAGAGCACAGCTGATGGAGGTCTGTAGGCTTTTGTCTGCACTGATCAGTTCTGCATTGACTAAACTGAGACACAAAATTTACAGGTAGGCACCAAGAAAGAGGTACCTGAATTTGGAGCTGAGTCTTTCTGGTTGGCATGAAAAGGTGTGTTTGGCAAAACTGTTTATTATTCATATAAATACATGTAAAATTAGTAAATTCTTTATGACATAAACAGTGAAATTTTAAATAACTGCAAACTGTTCCTAGTTCAGAGTGGTGGCTGCAAATCTACAAACAACCTGAAAAGTTCCGTGTTTCCCTGACCTTTCTCGATGAAATTATCTGGAGTCAAGTTCTCCTCACCCAAACTTGTACCCTTCAATTGACGTCAAAGGAAATAAATGAGTCACTCAGCAAGGCAGAACAGAGCTTGTTATTATTGTAACACTTTCTATATGTCATTAATACTCTTCTTATCTAACTCTACTAATAGCTGAATTTTAAGTGTTTATAAACAGTTGGATAATTATTATTTTTTTCCATTTAAAACTTTGGAAGGGTATTTTTCCCTCCTCCTCTGTTTATATTTACATTTTCAGATACTACATACACAACCTAATCATATCACTTTGAAAGTGATATAGAAAGTTGTGCGCTCTTACTCAATCAGATCTAATCAGTTTGGATGGATTCCAAATGCTAAGCATTAATCTCACTTAAACCAAACTCCTGATAGTTCATCTAGCCTGAGTATTCATGTCAAAGACATAAAACAATCTCCTTTAATGCCCACAGTACTTTTAAAATTGAGCTTTCACCATCTGTTAATAAAACTTGCTTTGTACTGCTGTTGTGTTCTGTGGAATGTGTCAGGGGTGAGTTTCTCTTTCCCTCCAATTCTTAAAGGCCTTCTTTTTTTTCAAAAGTATATGAAAATTATGCAATGTAGTAACAAGGAATTAGTCACACCTTGGCAGAATCTCCATTACCTTGGCTCACATCAAAGGGAAGGGGAGAAGTGTGGTCCTTACAAGCTTAGAGCATTCCTTTGCCTTGGAGTCCCACTCTGTGATGACAACTAAATTGGACACTGATGCTTACTTATTTTTCAACACAGGGGTGTAAAACACATTGACCTTGCAGTTGACTCTTTTAGAGCACCTTTCATCATGGGCACAAGCTCACAACATGATGCAGAGCTCTCTGTTGACTTTCAGGACTCCCTGGAGAGGATTTTCCAGAGGCAGAGCTGCTGAGCTGAAGTCCCCCTTTGATGCCTTCTGTATTTCAGCATCTCACATTATTAATCCTGGGTACTGTACTGTGGTACTTCCCTGTCAAACTGTTACAGAGATCAAGCTCAAAATAAATGGTGCCTTCAGGTGACATTTTGCGTGATTCAGCACTTTAAGGTCATCATTTACAACAAAAGGGGAGTGAACTACAAATTAGAAAGGGCAAGAGGAAAAATCCATGTTTCTGTGGGGCAAACTCTTCAGAACACACCACTGGCTTTACTGGCTGCTAAAGCTTTCAGGAGACAGCTCGGTGTGTTTGATTCCAGCTTTGCCTGGGAAAGCAGGTGAGGTGTATGCATTAGATGGTTTTAAAAGTCATGGCTAGACTTGTTTTCTATGATTCTCATAAAAGTAAGAGAAAAAGAGAAGGGTTTTTGTTGATTTGTGAAAAAAGGGGATGGATTTGAAGGATGGATCAAGTTTCATTTTTGATGAGCAAGAGACTTGATTGTCAACATACTCGAGTGATCACACCGGGGCCTAAGCAGTGAATAGGCATCCAGCTACATGCTTATTCTCTTGAAGAAAGAGGCACTGGAATATTTTGGTAAAGTTTTGCAGTTAGGGAAGTAGTTGTTTGACCTTCTGACTGCCTCAAGTCAGAGAGTGTTTCAATGCAACCTCCAAGGTTTTGATGGTTACAGTACAAGTACAGGGAAAGTGTGAGATGTCAAAAGACTGCCACATTCAACTCTTCACTGGTGTCAAGCCAGCCTTCCTTTCCCAGAAACCTGCTTCTCTGGGATATGCAGAAGTAGTCTCATAGCATCCCACCTCAATGTGAATGCCTATCTGAAGGTATCAGTCATCCTCCGAAGTATAAGCAATGGATTCTGTCCCTTTGTTAGTGCAGTATTTAATTTTTTATTTGAAAAACACTGTAAAACCTCCAAGAAAGCACTGTGGCCTGCAACCCTGCAGGTTGTGCAAATCTGTGCCATTTCCGTGTTTATGCTGGGAGATGCATCCCTGAGATTTGCTTTCAAGACCAAGTAATTTCTACTTGAAAAGTGGGTAGAGCCAAGTTCCTCTGCACCTCCACCTCTCACCTCACATGTCTGTGCTGGGAAGATGCTTTAAAGTAACGATGGTAGAATTTAACTGAGATGATAGTTATGATGGTGATGGTGATTTTATGAGTTTCAAAATGTAACTTGAAAGTGGATTTCACTTAGCAGATGTGTTAAATAACAAAGTACATTCTGGAATTCAATTTGTATTTGATTGCACAATAGCTAATTTCTTCAGCTACTTTTTCAGCTTCCTGTTAACAGTTTTGTTTTTGCTTGTAAGTTTTTTGTTTGGATATAATGAGGTTTTGTGTCTCTTGGTTCCTTATCTTATGTGGGTGGTAGAAAAATTGCTCTACTGCTGCAATATTTGTGGTTGTGTGGGGCAGGTGGTTTCATGCAGAGCTAAGCAAAATATCTGAAGTAAATAAAAAAAAAATGGGTAAACTTCTTTCCCCAAGATTTCTTTGTACACCTGGATCCTCTGCTGCAAACCCCAAGAAACCAGCAGAAGAGCTGGTTTCAGGGATGGAGAGGTCCTTTGCCAGTCCTTGCAGCTTTCAGCTACCTGGAGCTGGTTTGGGCTTTTTTGTTCTGCATTGCAGGCCAGCATGTCCTGGAATTCCAGATGCCTCCTACATTGCCCAGGGGTCCCACTCCTTCTGTCTCCTTCTGGGCTCCAGGCACCGTTTTCTTCCACCCCTCCCAAGACTCATACATGGAACAGGTCAAGACTAGCTCTTTGGGACTTCTGTTCAAATGTGAGGTGGGTGCAAGTCTACATGACCTGATACACTCTCCAGAAGTGTCTGTCATGCATAATGAGCATGCTGAGCTCTTCTTCCAGACTCAGAGGTGGAACGTGGATATTTGTCAGCTGGAAAAAAATTAAATCCAACTAGATATTCCATTGGGTACTGCTCACAGCTCTCTGGGGAAGAGACTATGTATAATACCTTCAAATTAGATAATATTGAGGATTTGATGTTGCCTCCAAAGGTGTTTAATTCAAATTTGTTGTAGTAATCTTCTCGGGAAAGATTTCATGTGCTTGTTCCAAATGGTAAGCTCCAGGACTCAGCCATTTGGAGGTTCAGGATGAAGAATTTGTAGGGTGTGAAATTCACCCTTAATGGACTTACAGTTGTCTCTGGAGGTTTGTGTTCCCATCTTCTGTGCCTACTCTGACATCTCACATCCCACCAAAAATACCTGCTGCTGTGCCATCTCATCTATGCATGGATATTTATCTCTACTGAGCTTATGTGGATCTCTCCCTTGAGCCAGAGGCCCAAGCATAGCTAGTCTGCCTTTCTTAGCTGAATGTAACATGAAGGCAATGCAGCTCCAAAAGTCCTGGTTGGTATAATTCCTGTAACAGCCCAGCCTCTTTCTTCCTTGCCCACCTGTGTCCACTGGCACTGCATCCAGCAGGTAGATATGGCAACGTTTCTCCTGTCCTAGTATTCAGGCCCCATGCCCAGCTGGGAAGAGGTTTTCTTTAAATCATATGACAGTTTTACGTCGGGTTGTGTGATGGGACTGCAGAGCCACTGGTTGGTGCAGCATGGAGCTCTCCATCCACCTCTGCTCTGCTCTCCATGGGAACAGGACATCGGCACCACTTGACTCCCATTGCCCATGGTTGATGGCCCACAAGCCAGGACATCTGGCATGCAGGGTCAAAGAGCAGGAGGCCAGACCACAGCACAGGGCATCATGAAATCCAGGCCTAGCCGTGGCAGAGCACAGCTCTGGTGAGCTGGATGCTCAGTGCCTGAGATCTGCAAGCCTAAGAGCACTTTCCGTGATACTGGGCCTTGGATCTGGAATAAGATGACAATTTGTAGCAAGAACCTTCTGTATAGAATCATGGATGAACTAAGCCATGCCACATCTGCTAGAATTACTCAAATATTTACTGTTATGAATGCATATATGAACTTTATATAACTTCTGCAATTATATACTTGATGTGTACAAAATTTATTTATTTAAATTATGGGTTTTTTTTAAAGTCAGCTGATATTTCTCAGGCAATAAGGCAAGGGTAGGACTGTGCACATTTGCATGGTACAACATCAAGCTGAGAGAGAGGTGGGATTTCTGCTTCTGAACTTCAGAAGGTCAAAATCAATGTGGGAACTTTTCCCAGTGGTGGCAGCTGCAAATGTCAGAGAGAATTGCTTTTCTAGCAGTTTCCCAGGACAGATTTTCACATCAGAACCATTAATTTCTGGTGTACTCTCAGAAAACCATAATAAAAGAAAACTGGGTATCAGTTTGAGCTGATTTGGGGGATGAAAACAGAGGTATATAAGCAAGGCACTGCAAGGAAAATTTTCATTTCAGTTGCATTTGCTGTGTTAATAAAAAGAACACCCAAAGCAGGCACTGACCAAACACATACTTATTTAAAAGTAGGAGACTGAAAACTTGAAATGTCTTAGAATCATACAATCTGCATTGTATTATCTTTAGCAAAACAAAATGTTTCATTTTATGACAAGTGCCAACCAATATCTCACTGATATCACATTTCAGTATCATAGAATCAAAGAACCATAAAGTAGTTTGGGTTGGAAGGGACCTTAAAGATTATCTAGTTCCAGTACCCTTGTCATGGTGAAAGGCACACGTTAAACATCAAGATTTGTACTTATAAAGACGGTAAAGCCTCTCTCAGGGTCTGCTACAAGACTGCTCTGAAAATGTGGTTATAGGTTCAGCTTAAGAGCCCAGAGTAATTCTGAACTGTGCACTTTGATTTAAATGTCATCCATGCATATTTTACATTAAATAGGAGACCTCTGGACCATCTGAGGTGCACTGTGTGCTTGGTATGTAGGTAAAATTTTGGTATCATAAAAAAAACTACTGCTAGGAAAGAAAATGAATTAGAAAATAACAGCAAATACGTTGCAAACGTGATAGAGGTTTTCTAAGGCAAAACTAACCATTAGATGAACTCCTATTAACTTTGAAAATTTCTTTAAATTTCTTGCTAAAGATGGGTTATATATGGCCTACTTAAGCCACCCATTACTTGCAGCTACGTGATCCATATGAAATCCGTATGAAATCCACATAGGCATGATATTCCTGGCTTGATTTTGCTGCTATTTTCCCACGTACGCAGTGGTCTGAACAGACACCCATAAACCCCACTTTTCACCTCTCTTACTCAGCTGTCACTGCCTGCACAAGGTCAGGTAGCAGAGCAGCAGACCTTGGGGCCCTGATTGTCTTTTCCTACATTGTAAAACAGGGATAGGACAGGCTGTCCACCTGGGGATGCTGGGAGCATTAAACACCAGCTGGGAGCATGCCCCAACATGCTACAACTTGTACTAAGATTGCTAAGTGACTTAAATCCATTGCACAGAATAGAATCATATAGCCTCAAAACAGCAGAACCTCACTTAGTTTCTAGTAACTCATTAAAATGACTCTACAATTCTTTTGATGTTCTGTACTAGTCTGGTCACATTCCTTTCTGTTTTATAGCATGGTAATAACAACATTCTTGTAAACAGTCATATAAACTCTAACCTTCATATTGCTCTCTTCAGATGATCTGAAAGCATTTTCACATCGGGATTTGGCTTGCTTACCCCCATAAAGCATATCCCACCCTAATAACCCACACCATCAAAGGAGCAGGGGGAAAAAAATAGGGATGCAAAAGTTGATTACTGTTTGGTCACTTGCTCAGGGCATCCATAACATCCTACGAATGCAGAAATTTTTTCACAAACATTACTTCTATAAATTCATTGTCCAGAGCTATCAGGGTTTCCATTCTATTTCAGAGGAAACTGCTGTGGACAGATGGACTCCTGCCTGGATGTTAGTGCCTACCCTCTGGTGATTAGCAGCCTGTGCTCATTCCATCGTTATCAATACGTTGTCATCCCCTCCTTGCACGGATCTACAACCTGGGGTAGTATTTTCTGGGAGCTCAAGATCTGTTTCACACATCTGACAATGGAGAGTTACAGAGGCAGAGAAGGCCTAGGAGGCAAAAAAAGAAGCCACTCTGGTTTAGCCACAGTTATCCACTGATAGCATCACATGAAAGAAAGACAACCAACTTCAGCTACAGAAGTGTGTGCTGCATGTGCTGCAAGGAGGATAGGCAGCAGTTTCCAGATGTCTCTGGCCAAAGGCTTGGCACTTAAGCATTTGCTCAAACAAAAGGGCCAAGGATAAGGGACTGCACCCTTTGCAAACAACACGGCACATGGACATGCACTCACATGCAAAGAATTTACACCGGCTGAACACTTTTCCAGGCAGTCAGTAAATATGACTTATGCCTTCTCTTCCTCCATCAGTAGTTTAAACAATCTGGGAGCAAAAACAGATACAGTGATCTTCCTGACACTGTAAATGACAAGGAAAGATTTCACACATTTTAACATGTCCTTAGCTTGCTTGCTTACTTTTCTTTCACTCTGTTTCTTTCTTTTTCTTTCTTTTTTTTTTTTTTAAATTTTTCTTTATTCAAGACAACTCTACATTTTCCTTTGGACTGTCCAGTTGGAGCAGAGAAACAAAGTAATGTGCTGTGAATCAGCATAAAGAGGAAGCAGTAAATGCTGGACTGAACGAACTTCTAACAATCTCTAAAGGTGACACATTTGTAGTAGTTGCAGTCTGCTGGAGAATTTTTTGCAAGTAGGAAAAAAAAAAAAGCTAGATTTGACAGATAATTTTTTCCGCAGTGTTACCCTTTGTTTATAGACCTTCTCTCCTTTTAGTGTACCCTAGAGCAAACCTCTGCCTTTTCAAAGGGCCACACCATTGTTCAACTGAAATGTTATTATTTCTTCTCTCAAGTTTGATTAAATTACTTGGCACTCAGACAGAAGTTGATAATAATGCAAACACGGTGATCAAGGTGGCAGATGTGCCGTTATTCTCTTAATGGCAAATAACTAATTCTTCAAACTGTGTCTACGCAGTTCTAAAGCGATGCAGGGGCTGCGCTGGGAACACTGCAGTGACTTTTACATATGTTAATTGAAATGGGATTGGGAATTTATTGGGGGACATTTAAATAACTGCTCTCCTTAGCAAATATAGTCTGGCTGTTGGTTTGTAGATGATGTGTGTGTGGAGATTGCAGAGATGGAGAGGCAAGTGGAGGTTGGAGGCAGCTGACAGCGCCTGGGCAGCTGCAGGGCTCTGCTGCCTTGCAGGAACTTGCTCCTGTATCTGAGGCCCTAGGATAAAAGGTGTATTTTTAAAATGTGCTAGCTAAAGTGTTTTAATTAACGCCTGTTTAAGCCCTGGAATAAACAGCACAAGGTATTTTCATCATCAATTGATGGAAAAGTGGCTTAATTAGGTGAAGGAGTAAAGGGAATAGTTAGGACACCCTGGTGCTCTGGAAGGACCAAGTGGAGAAAAGGGGACTCTTGTACCCTGCCTGGGGAGATTAAAGTAGCCACCTTTTGAGTGAGGATCAGAAACCAGGGGTTTTAAATATATTAGCTCAAATGCTTGAGCTAATAAGTTTTAAAATAAATCTTTTCTAGACTACACAAGCCCTGAGGGAAGAGCAAAGAGATTAAGGTAAAAATAGAAAGCATGAAGTGTCTAATAATGAGCCACACCTGTTTAGCAAAGTTTCCCTATCTCTGGTCTGGTCTACACCCCAGCTTTGTATCAGTATGACTGGCTTGGCCAGGAAAGTGTTTTTCTGAGGGACTGGGAGGATGAAGAGGTTGCCACGAGGCAGCCACGTGACAGTGGCGAAGGTCCTGAAGGCAGCCATGCAGTTGTCTGCAGAAGATGTTTCCCTGTCATTTACCCCAATACTGGAGGAGTCTTGGTTGTTTCATGTGTAGATAAAAAAAGGACTTTTTAAGAAGCTCTAAACATGATTTAATAATTTAATTATTTAATTACTTGGAGACAAGTGGTATTCATTTACTACAATGGATCCCAATCTTGTTGGCCTCCAGGCTCTATTGTACTGTAAATATTATTGCTCATAATAAAAACCAACCTAACGTTTTCCCCCAAAACTCCAAGCTTTGGTCTTCAGCTGCTGATGCTGGTTCAAATTGGAAGAGGAAGTAGATAAAAAACACCAACGAAGCCTTCTTTGAGATTTCTGATGTTATTTCACAGACCTCAAAGTCCACATAACCTCCAGAGAAGTACAGGTAGCCCTGCCCCCTGATAGTCTTCGCCAGTCAGTCCTTTTTGTCCCTCTTGAGAGCAGTTACAATGTTTGGTAGTGTCTGACTTTGACCATGGCTGTACTTTACGTTGCTGTGGGGCAGCCCATGTGTAGGACCTACTGGCTACAGCAGCAGGTAACTCATAAAGTTATGCCCTTGTCTTTATTTTGGAGCTGTATATGTTTTTTTTAATTATAGACAGGAATCAGTCATTCTTTATGAAAAATATTGAGATCCTTTAAAAGAAATATTAAAGATTAAGCCAGATTAGGGGAAGCTCAGTTTTGAGACCTGAGATTTCATGTTTCTGTAAAACCAGATTACCTTTCTCCCCTGTACGTGGCCAATTATTTAGTTATTAGCATGTGTCTCCCTTACCCCCAGAGGAGATACAGGAACTTTTGCATCCAAGTGTCCAGGATGACATCCTGGTTTCAATGAAGTCAGCAGGAGTTTTGCCACTGGCCTTTCCTCAGTGGAGTTTACCCTACATCCTTGTCAGAGCAGGCAATATTCCTGATGAAACTGTAGGCAAACACTCTCACCGTATAAATATAGGTATAAATTATCTTTGGGGTTAAGAGGCATTGATGAATATATAGCTTGCATAATATAGGAAATTTGTGACAGAGAGACTTTGTCTTTACACCTTCTTACACCCTTGCCTGTGTCACTTTATCCTACAATCTAGCTATTCAGTTCTGCCAGTATGAAGGGTGAGGAAACATCTGTTCACTCATGTTCATTTTTTGTTTGTTCCAATACACTTTATAGCCTCATCTCAGCTGCTTGTCTGTCTGATCAAGATGAAGATGTAGGTTCCATCAACAAATTATTAGAATAGATCTGAATTTGGTTATGTGTCATTGCAGTAATAAAGCTTAATCCTTCAGTTATAAGTGAATTTGATTACATTTACCTTTTTAATACTCATAAAAATGTTATTGAGAGAAAAACAACCGCATTTTTCAGAACACTTTTCCGATATATTTAAATCTCATATACTACAATTAGAAAGCAAATGAGACAAGTCAAAAGTAGAGAAGAGAAGGAATCAGGAAGTTTATATAAGAGATTTTTATGTTCCTGTTTTCATACTACGTGGCTGTCTGATGATCATTAACTGTGGGATGACAGCTTGGGCTTGGTTTCATGAGCAATTGAACAGAGCTGATGACTGACCAGAAGGAGAGGCAACTTCCCAACACCTTTCTCCATTCTTTTCCCACTGTCTTTTTTCCTCCCTCCTTCCCTTTCCCAGATGCAAAGTGCCACTGCTTTGGCTCCAGCCTTGGTATAGTTGGATTCTGTTATAAACCAGTTAAAACTCAGTAACCTAGCAGAAGTTTTTTTGTTGTATTTTGTGGAGTTTATTTTCTGCTGTGAGCTCTGGCTCAAAGAGGTCAGTGACACCAGAAGTAGATCCAAATGAATACCAGCAGTGAGAGAGGATGAGGAACTGAGGAAGAGAGGGTACTTCTCTATTTTGATGGAGATGAGCTGTCAGAGTGGCTCATCCTGTGCCATTAAATTGTAGCTTAAATATGCAAGTTCATTTCTGCTGAAAAGGTCACTTCTGAGTTTTTCTGCCTTCTGGATTCCTGGCAGATTTCTTCTAGTTTGGTGAGGTGAAATCAATCAGCAGAAAGTGAAGACTCCTGACAAAATACGCTGGAGGATAAAGGAGGAGGAGGTCCCCTTTGGTGGCAACATGCCACACCAGATCAGCAAACACACCTAATTGCACCCTAAGTGTCTTGCCCAAGATCACATGGGAAATCTGTGGCAGAATGGAAAGCTGACCCCTCTCTTGTAAGACCAAGAAAATTGCTGTACCCCCAAAATTGCAGGATCTTGCCTCAACTGGTCCAGGAAGGAATGGGTGATGTAAGGGACAGTGTTGGCTCCCTGCAAATAAGGATAATCTGCTTTAGCCAGAATCTCAGCTGATACTATTTTCTAAAAATCAGAAAGCTTTTAACTTGAAAACATGGGATTATTAGTACTTTCCAAATCTGTCAGCAAAAATGGTAGCTGTAAGAAGTTCTGACCCCAGCACTGTATGAAAATCTAATGAATTTGGCTAAGTTCTTGGCCTTGGGGATGTCCTTTGGCAGTGAGTTCTGCAGGCAGAATAGGTGAAACAGTCTTTTCCCTCTTACTAGTTTTGATTTTGCTGTGTCTTAATATCCCTGAACACTGCCTTAGGGTTCCTTAGGGTTTGTGGCAGCAAGAATAAGTTTTCGCAGTTCACGCATTAACACCAAAGCACAAGACCCGAGCTTGTCCCTCTTGCTGGGTGGCTGCAAATCAAGGATCCTGAACCCAATCCTGACCTCCACGCTGATTCCCACTGTAACTCGGATTACCTGCTTGCCTCGGTATAGCTACTTGCAGAGCGAGATGATGATACTTGTCTAACTGACAGGGCTATTGTGGGACGATTTCTCTCATTACAGGGAGCGAACTGCCTAATGCAACTGCTACGAACGGATGTGGAAATGAAACACGGATTTTTCAGAACCGGAACGCGCTTCCCTGTGGGAGCCAATGCCCGGCCTTCGCACCAGATGGCGCTGCGCTGCAGGGTCAGTCATGGCACAGACGCAACCGCCTTCTGGTTTGTGTAACAGGCACAACTGAGAACTATTCTACTCTATTCCCACAAGAATTGCGTTTAAAAGATTTGGAAAAAAATAGAAAACTGTGTTATAGTATAATTTACTTTTTATTTTAATTATTATTATTTTATTTTTAAGCTTTAGCACATCTCTCTTTCCTCAAATGACAGAAGGTCTTCAAAACCCAGCAAGACACCACCAGCCACCATCTCTGACCATGGACTCGGAGAAGTACTGTGTCATAAATTTCAATTGGACTTGATTTTTTTCTTAACCATAACTTCACAATACATGTATACATCAACCGAATAATAAATCCCAGTTCATTTGGGATAAGCAAAGTGCAGTTCCTCAGGGGTGCTAATGAATAAGATTTATAATTATTTACATATTATGTCCAGGGAACAATGAGAACTGTTAAACAATTTGCTCAAATACAAGCAGGACGGATATAACGTGTAAGAGAAAAGAAACTGGCTTTCTTCAGCCTCCATCTCTTTCAAGCCTGTATTGCCAAATGGGACTCCAATAGTCCCATTTCTAGATTATATGTGAGATGATAAGAAGAAATGGAATGCTTCAAGGGGAAGGGACTGTTGTATCCACATTGTAATTTTCATAGTCCTGTCTTAAAACACAATTTATCTTTATTGCTCACATAGAAGTGATATATCACCTCACACAGTAAATAGGCAAGGTGGACTCTGTGGTAAAGTTTAAACTTACTTTAACATTTTCTTGGGTTATAAAAGTATTCCTCCCTATGGCACCTTATTTAGAGATTAACATGTATCCTTTCCCCACAGTATATTCAATGCCAAGTTTTATGAACACCTGCTTTTTATATCTCTCCTTTCAGTGCTGGAGCTGAGGCATGAAGTGCGTATATTATATTTTTTTCAGTGCATATAGGTTTTGCTAACCCTGTTATGTTATTTGGGACATCACAGAGAACATATAAAAGGATCTAGAATATTGGCATGCACAAGCCATGGGGCTGTGTCATTGCACTGAACTCCAGCCTGTGAAGCTGTATGGGAAGAGTGAGATGTATTGCTGTGAAAAGGGCTTGCTCCTGGGATTGTTGTTTTTCCTCTCCTCTAGGTTGCCAGGAGAAGGGCATGGAATTTAGATTCAAGTGATCATATACTGTAGGAAGGGAAAAATACCTTAGCTTTCTAAATTAACCTAAATATTATAACCTGGCCTCTCATTCTGTGTCTGGCACATTGGAAAGCTGGCTCTGAAGGTTACAGGTGGAAGCAGGGCTGTGCCTGGCCTCCTTCTGTCCAGGGGTGACACGGAATAAGTAATAATAACCTTACTGTCCATGAATGTAGCTACCAGTGGGAAAACAGGAATTTAGAGTTTCTAAGGATTTACAAAATGTCACCGGGTTTGTTGCTGGAGTTGAAAGTCCATTGAAACTGGATGTTCCAAGACCAAGTCCTGTGGTTTCCAGCCTGCAAATGATCCTCTGGAAAGGAAAGGATTCAGGACAAAGCTCAGGGACTTGTTTAGGGTGGAAGCTGAAGCTCAGGGAAATAACCTGCCTTTATGCAAATCCGTTTGGATGAGAGGGTGAACCAAAACCAAGACACATGATATTGCTTGCTATGAAAGAGAAAATTAATTTTAAAAGGGGAAGATAAACTCCCCAGCTAAGACATCTCTCCTTTCAAATTTTTTCTTAAATCAATTAAAAAAAATGGAATTAGTTCCTGTTTCTAAATGCACATCCCACCAAACAATAAAACACACAAACATTCACATACATGGCAATTCAAGCACTGTTTTGCAGAGTTTATTTAAGAAGCTTCAAAATAAACCTGAAATAATCACACTTAGACCAAACACCTATTTAGGATAAAATAAAAACACAGCCCCAGTAGTTATAGTCTAGAAGTGACTGGGTTACAATAAAGTATAGTCACAACTAAATTATGTCTTGGACTGAAGTAGATACATGCTATTAATTGGATGTAGGCCCTTTAACCTTTTTGCAGGAAGCAAACTTGAGATCTAATAATTTTTGTAAAGATGAGCTTTCTGTGCTTCCAGTAATATTTCTGGGCTTTGAAAGGATCCTGACTTTCCTTTCAGATTGTTTTGATGAGATTGGCTATAATATTTCAACCATGCCAGCTGAGCAGAGGTAAGAAAGGATAAAGGAGGGTTGAAATTTGATTGCCTTATTCAAAAGATACAAATATCCTGCTGGTAGTATCTGTGCTCTGCTGATGATCTTTTCAAGGTACTTTGCTGCTAGACATTTTCATGGATATGAAAAATTGTGGCAGAAAGGAATGTTAGCTAATGATTCAAGTATCTCAACTTAAAAAGTAGTGGGTGTGTTTGTGTGCCTTGCTATTGTTGTGACAGACTTTCTCTAAAAGGACCAAAATGAGGTTCCTCGAAGACTATAAGGAGACACCAGGAATGGACTTCATCAAAGTTGACTCTTGCTCTGAAGTGTTTCTGAGGAGCCTGAAGTGCTCCTGACGTGTGGCTGATACCTGTCTAAACTCATGAAAGATGCCTCCCCTCATTCATTTCAAACTGATCACAAAATCTGTCTTGCAGGAGTTGTTCAGGGGGTGATAACGGTGAGCAAAGCAGGAACAAGCAGCTGAAGAGCTGGTAGCAGCACAAGCTGTCACCACCTTCAGTGAAGGTCTGGCCACAATCAAAGAGGATTAAAGTACATCTTATATCCTAGTAACTGGAGTGAGTTAAAGGAGTATACATAGTTATTATGTATATGTCATGTGAAGAGCCAAGATTTAACAGCCACAGGCCATAAAAACTGAAATCCTGGACTGACTGAAGGGAGGGAAAACACCACACACTCACCAGTGGCCTGGATAAACATTTGCTATTAATTTCCTCTTAGTGCAGATGCAGTTTCGTCCTAACAGTTGACGTTTTATGAAGGATCAGATTTTGTTTCCCTGTAAAAAGAATTAGAGAAATGCTTAAAAGCCAAAACAAATCTGAGTATGAAGGGTGATGACATCTAACAGGTCTGCAGAAAAACATTAGTGTTAGGCTCGGGCACTAACACTGTGTGTAGGAAAGGAGATAAAATTGCTTTTGTCTCGTCATCCTCAGCCTCAGCACTGATGTACCCAAGCCATGGCCTGAGCGAGAGGGTGGTTCACCCCAGTCTGGTATGAGGAGGGCAGAAGAGGTTGGCACAGTGCCTGGCTCAGGAGATAATTCCCATTCCTGTGACTCAGGCAAGGTGTCCCCTCTGGCTGCTGCCTGGTCCAGCTCTGGATCACAGAATAGGTGAGATTGGAGGGACCACAGTGGTCCACATCTGGTCCAACCACCCTGCCCAGGTAGGGTCATCCTACTTACTGTAGGAGCACATGGCACAGGATTACATCCAGTTTTTGAATATCCCCAGTGACGGAGACTCCACACCCGCTCTGGTCTCTGTTCCAGTGCTTGGTCACTTGCATGGGAAAAAACTTCTTCCTCAAATTCAGGTGGGATTTTCTTGTCATCAGTTTCTGCTCATTCCCTCTTGCCCTGTGGCTCGGCTCCACGGAGAAGAGGCTGGCTCCATCCTCTTGTCACCTTCCCTTTAGATACTTCTGTACATCTCTTCTCAAGGCTGAACAGACTCAGCCTTTCCTCATTAAGAGAAATGCTTCAGCCATTTTTGTAGTCCTCCCATGAACCTGCTCCAGGAGCTCAAGGTCTCTCTGGTACTGAGGAGCCCAAACTGGACACCATACTCCAGATGTGGCTTCACCAGGGCTCAGTAGACAGGGAGGATCACCTCCCTTGACCTGCTGGCAATGCTTTTCCTAATGAAACCCAGGATACCATTGGCCATGGCCACAAGGACACATTGGTGGCTCATGGACAGCTTGTTGCCCACCAGAACCCCCAGGTCCTTTTTGACAGAGCTGCTTTCCAGCAGGTTGGTCCCCAGCCTGTACTGATGCAGGGTGTTACTCTTTCCAAGGTCCGGGACCCTGTATTTGACTGTTGATCTTCAGATAGTTCTTCTCTGCCCATCTCTCCAACCTGTTGAGGTCCTTCTGAAGGACTGCAAAACATGCTGAGGTATGAGCCAGTTTCGTGTCACCAACAAACTTTCTGAGGAGGCATCCATCTCTTCATCCAAGTCGTTGAGGAATATCTTAAACAACACTGGGCCCAGTACTGAACCTTGGGGGACGCTGAGAGTGACCCTGTCACTAGACCCTGTGCCACTGATTACAACTCTCTGGGATCTGCTGTTCAGCCAGTTCTCAATCCATCTCACTGTCCACTCATCCAGCCCAAACTTCCTGAGTTTGCCTATGAGGATGTTGTGAGACACAGTCTTGAAAACCTTGCTGAAGCAGAGGTAAACAATGTCCACTGCTCTCCACTCATCGCCCAGGTAGTTGTTTCATCATAGAAAGCAATTGGGTTGGTCAAGCACGATTTATCTTTAGTGAATCCATGTTGGCTGCACCTGATCATCTTCTTGTCATCAATGTGGATAGAGATGGCTTCCAGAATGAGGTACTCCATCACCTTTCCAGGGATTGAGGTGAGGCTGACTGGCCTGTAGTTCCCTGGTTCCTTCTTCTTGTCCTTTTTGAAGACTGGAGTGACATTTACTTTCTTCCAGTACTCAGGCATCTCTCCTGATCACTAAAATTGATAACACATGAAATATAATTAAGTATTCTGGAAGGTAAGGACAGGTGTTATGCAATCCTTTAGTCTTTTAGTAGCTGTCAGTGGTTGTTTGTCAGTGAGGTCAATAAGCTGTTTACCGCATAGTGAAGCGTTTATTTGAAGTAAAGATGTATGATCTTTGAACGAAGATATTAATGATGTAAAAAAAAAAAAATCCTGAAAAAATACTGCTTTCAATAGGATCTATAGTTAAAGTAGTGTACCAACAAGCTAGATGCCAAAAGTAGCTGTAAGGAACATAATAATAAAGGTCTTTGCAGCAAAAATAGAAAACAAGAAAAGCAATAATCTCTAAATCTATTCAACCTTTAAAACCTAGATTGGGATGTGAAGTTCTAATATCTCTAATTATTATAGCTACTGATTTTCTTAATCAAATGAAAATTCTTTTTTGAGTTTTACACATTCTTGTTGGTCTCTCTGCTTCTTCTCTTCCTCTTCCTCCACAAACTGGCCCAGGTTCTGTTAATGAGCAAGTAGTATCTAATTTTCTTTTTGGTATCCATCATTTGATCTCAAGTATTCTCTTGCTCCCTTCTGCAAGTTTCTGTACTGAATTCAGCACTATTATTTTTCCTTAGACTTTCCTACAGCTTTCAGCTCTCTGCTGTCTGTGAGTTTCACAAAAAATAATTGATTTATTTTTTCAAGAGCCCAACAGATGAGATATGGCATTAACCTGACTCTACAGGTGGGGCAAGTCGCAGGACAGAAATGTTTGCTAGATTTGAGTGCCCAGTTTCTGCTAGTTAGAGTCTGACTTTGCCCAGCATGGAGCCATATTTTTATGTGGTAGTTGACTGTGAGTGCTCAGCACTTCTGCAGCTCAGGGACACCACAGTATCTAGTCAGGGACCCAGAAAATGAAGAGGTACGATTTATAACGGTGAGGGAGGGAGCTGGTTTAAATTGCTTGCCTAGCTTTGCATAGGAGCTGAACAGCAGAAATACAACCAGCCCTCAAGGACAATGGTGAAACCACCCTCCCTCTTCTGGTAAGCCCTAGATTTAGTGGGAGAAGCTGTGAGCTGTAACCATCTTCTATTACCTTCCCCGGTGTGATACCTGCAGTCCAGGTCATACCTGGGGAATTGCTGTGCTGCATTATTACTGCACCTGAATCCTCTTTTCTTTTTGTGCTATTATAAAACATCCATGGGCACAGTCTCCCTTTGTTACATCCTCCCATCTATCATCAGTGCTGTCCATTTTGTGCCCGGCAGGAGGGAGAAGTATATGATCATACTATTAAAGATAATGCCTATGCAAAAAAGAGGTTGAATCAAGGCTGGAGAGGCAATTTGATTCTGGCACTTCCTCACATCTGATTGCAACTGCAAGGTTCTTTTCACACAGTTTGAGGTGTGTAATTTCCCATATTTGAGAGGGGGAAAAAAAAAGTAGACTGCCAAAATGGGCATTTCATTATGCAGGATCACAGTGACTCCCAGGAGAGCCAGAGGGGCTGGAGTCTGTGTTACTGACAGAGCACTGAAAGCTCTGTTACTTCAGTTAATAGAGTAACAACATTAATAATCACTAGATACCAGTGTCCTGCTGAAAACACTGAGGGGCTTGTTTTCTATGAGGCAGACTGGACCAATCAGTGGATTTTGCAGCTATTTCAAGGCAGCAGGGGATGTGCAAAGCCCGTGAACTCTGTTTTCCACTCCAGGTTCACGAGGGAAGTTTGATGTCCTATTTTTCTAGATGCAACCACTTTTACTGTGCCAAATGAGTCCGACAGGAGTCCTTAACTACTCCTAACCTCCTTGCCCAGCCACATGTTCTTTCCTTCAGATTTCCCTACTGCTGGGGAAGTGCCAGCCTTCTTGCTCTGTCCTCTTTAGTCCTCCCTCAGATCTTCCAGTTTTAATAGTCTTTCCCACCTGTAATTCAAGGTCCCCTTTTTCACTGGCTCCCACACTATGCTCTCTCCCACACAACCAGCATTAAACTCTGGCCTGCCTATGTTGTCTATCTCCTGAAACAAACATCAGGCTGTTTCCAGTCTGTTCCTCCGTTTAGTCTCTTCATTTTCCACTGTCTTCTCTCTCTTTCCCCTCCGCCTCCTTCCAACTCAGAGACCTATTTCCGTAGTCTTCACCGAGGAAGTTGAAAGCACTCTTAAAGAAAGTGTTTGGACAACACTTTCAGGCACATGGTGTCATTCTTGGGGGGTCTTGCTCGGGACCAGGAGTGGGACTCCATGATCCAATGGATCCCTTCAAACTCAGCATATTCTATTGATTCTCTGATAATTCAGCTTTACATTTATCCATTTTCATAACAATTTAAATCCTCAGAAATAAGTGATGATGGGAACAGTGGAATAGCCATTATATCGGATAGATAAAGATATCAGCCAACGATGACAGATGATATTTATGCAGAAATGTTCATGAGTAAGAATGGTTTGTCTGCTTTAAAAATCCCTGCAGTTATTTTTTTGAATTCCATAAACATTTGCAGAAGGTTTTTTAGATCTGGACTTACCTTTACAGATGCAAACTTCAACAGTCATCCCGGAGCTAGGAAAATCTATTGTCATGCCTGTAAATAGTATCTGCTGATGTTATTCGTTTCCTAAATAAGCAGTTTGGTAAGAAAGAAAACCATAAGGCTGGTAATGGATTTTTCTCCTTTTAGTCTCAATCACACTATAGTCAACACTACTTAAAATTGAGATGAAAATGTGGTTTACAGGTTGGAAGAGCTAAATTTTATACCAAGTGTGGACAAAAAGAGCTTTCAAATTCCTCAAAGTTATTAACATCATGGAACACAGCATATGAGCATTTCTCATCTTCACTCATTAAAACACTTTCTCCAAGGTGTCTTTCAGGTCAGGCTTCCTGCATGTGTTTTTAGAACTTCACATAAACCCACCTGTTGACTGATGCTGCATGCTGGGAGCATTTTGCATTATCATTCATCTAGAAATTTAATTGTCTTAGATCATGACTTCTTAGGACTCATAGTCACAATGAAATTACGGTAATCTCACAAACTTCTATGCATCATTTAAGCAGCAATAATGGCTCATGTACAGCCTTAGCCAGTGGCAAATATGAGGACGTTTCCCACTCTGAAAGTGTGTTACCTAATATAATGTGCCTTACAAGTGGCTTGGAATCACGAACCTACAGGGCATTGCCAATTATTTTGACTTGGCTGATGTTAAGAGGCTTTTAAAACCAAGTTACTTTGTGAATCTGAGCCTGTTACTCCCTTAGAGTCCTGGGTACATGGTAGTCTCACAAGCCTTTAAAACATTACTCCAAAAGATAGGCATTATATGATAAATTAACTTAATGTGAGAACTTTGGAAAATCCTAACTAATGTATCTGAAATTATGAGTATCTCATCTACCTCTCTGTATGTGAAAAAAGTCTCCTAATGACTTTGACCTTTTGCTGACAGTATTTTTTCTGTTGACTTGAAAATTGTGGGAGTGGCAGCATAGTTAAAGTTGGAAATTCCCACCCATTTTTCCAGCATCTCTCCCAGTAGACCAACAGATGTTCCTCATTAACTTTAGTAGATAGATTTCTTGTTGATAACTCTGGTTATTTCTTTATTACATGGAGAAAGCTGGGAAGTGCCTTGCTATGAAGTGTCTTGCTTTTAAAAAACATCTCCATGCCCCAGGAGTTTTTGTTGCATTTCTGTAAAATATTGTAATTTCAAAGGATAATGATAAGTCTTGTTGGTTCAGTCTTCAAGATTATATTGAAGTTCTAAAATTACATATAGAATATTAAGTGGTTTCCTGATTACCCAAATCTCTGTGTGTCTGAACGTCTCCTTGATTTTATTAACTGTAAGAAGTCCTACAACTGCCCTTGCAAAATTGAAGTTTTAATCCATTGAGGACTTTGCAAAAATGCTGCAGTTTTACCAGGAGGATGTTTTATCTTAAAACAGGTGCTGCAGAGTCTTCTCAGTATATCTCTGATCTGGGCTGTGACTTTGCATTTTTTTTGGTAATTTTTTTGGCAATGAAAACATTTCTTAACAAAAAAAAATGAATTTTGAAGGAAATAACTAAAAATGTTTTCTCCTGAAATCTTTCATAAAAAGACACACATTTTTGGAATAAAAGTTAGTGTTTTTTGTCTCCATTACCAGTGGGTCACAATGAATGACCTGCCTGTAGATGAAAGGCTGCTGTCGCAACACTTATCGCATGTATTTAGCTTGTGTATTGTTCCTCTGCCTCGTCTCTTACATGTAAAGAATCCTGATTATACTAGGACTCCTGTGTGTTACAAAGACACATAAACTATTATTGCTAATGCTTATCTTTAACTTCCTTCCAGAACCATATATTTTCACTGCACCAACAGAGATGCCATCACATCTTGGCAATATAAAGTACATTCAGGATAACAGAGTCAGTGCTTTGACCAATTAATAAAATTACACTACTGACAAATGGCCAAAGAAACTGTAATGTTTGATGTCTAATTGCTATCCAAACCACCATAAATGAGAAATTGTAGTGAATCCTGTACTAAAATATGAAAACATGCACACATGAGGACACAACACTGCAAGTCCTTGGTGTCAGGGAAGCTGAAGATGTGACTGATTTTCTGCATGTCCATAATTATCAGTGCATGTGCAAAATGAGCATTATGGGTGATTTGAGCCCACGTCTGACGAGGTGTGCACGTTCCTCAGCTAGGCAAAGGACATGTCAACAACCCGTCAGCATTTAAGCAACAGTCACATCTAACACATGAGGGGGGTTTTGTGTGCAGGAACATCATGTGGCCAAGAAGAGGAAGGATTCCCTGGTATCTGATGTAGGTGGCCACACTTTCTCCTGGTGCCTAGGCAGTTGCATGGCAAGCATAAGCAATAACAGCCTGTAACAGGCCTAGTCCTAATCTTCGTTCTTACTGACATGTAGCTACTCCATGTCATTTGCCAGACAGGGGAAAACCTTCCTCAAGAAGCTCATAAATCCCTCATTGTCTCTAGGTTTCTTACCCCATGATAGGTCTCTGTCTTCTGAAACCTGTGAGAAAGCAATTTGCTGAAAGGCAAGTATCTGTAGGGATGTGGGATCACTTAGTGCTGGTTACCACCTCGGGCGTTCTGGAAAGGCTCTGCTGCACGAGGTGCATTTCAGAGATCTGACTGTGTGCTAAACGAGTCCTGCATCCCTGCCTCGTAGCTCTGGGAATGTTAGGCAGGTAATTAAGAAATCACACAGCACAGGTGTGCCAGGTGAAGTTTGGTAGCTTGCTTTTGATCTAAATTGAGATGCTCTGGGGATTTAACTTCTTAAACAAAAAGGGCATAAATAAATAATCAGGATTTTTTTTTTTTTTTTTTAAGGTTGGAACATGCAGGCTATAAAATTTTGTCTTGGATGTACACAAGTAGGCAATGCTAGAAGATGTTTAAAGCTAGGACTTTGTTTTAAATGGGGGTGTTGTTTTCATTAACTTGGGTCTGATTAGTTTTTTCACTGGGAATTTCCCCACTGATATTAACAGGAACAGTGTTTGATTTTTGGGAACTAACTCAGGAGTAAGTTATGAAAGTGTCTTTAAAACAGACCTCAAAAAACCAACAAAACAAACCAAAACCTAGAGTATTAATTATAACACAGGAGTCACTCAAAGCATTTCTTTTTAATATTCATAATTGAAAATGAGACAGCTTTAAAGTCTGTAATGAATCCTTCAGTGTACCACACTCTAGTCAGAGCATTATTTCATAGCTGGAAGCCAAGAAACAGGCTGACAATCAATTCTTAAATTATTCTAAGCCCACACAATAGCCTCTTGCCACAAAGTTTCGGCATGGTGCCTATTTTGCTACCATGTGGGTGGGTGAGATTGGGATAAACAAGAACACAACTGCCCACTTTTGATTTTTTCATCTTCACTTACGTTCAGTCTCGCACAGATAAGTGCGAAATGTTTTAATGCCTCTCTCTTTTTCCACAATTCCCTGATAAATCTGAGATGGAAAGTAATATAAAAATGGGTCGTCTTTTAGTTTTTTGCTCGAATCAAAAAAAGAAATGCCAGGAAATAAGAGTATCACTCTGAAAGGCTTATCCTGGTTCTTTGGTCTTCTGAAGTAAGAAAGCTTTCATACACTTTCTCCAAACAAATTGGGTGGCTATCTCTGATCTATCAGAGTGCCCTTAAATTACTTCTTTTGATACCTTGGGGAAGAAAGATAGCGCAGCTGATGTCATAGGGCTCCTTGCAGCCCTGCTGTGTGGTGCCGGCTCCTCTCCTTTGGAAAGCCAATTGCAAGGGAGGGCACCCGCAGTGTGGGTCTGGAAGGGGACTGACAGAAAGGAAGGGCAAGGGCAGAAGAAGCGCTCTTGCAACACTGCAAACATGCTGTAGATGATTTCCAAGTGTTAGTTTTATCTTTGCTTTTAAGTAAAGCAACCGACCAATTCACATTATGAGTTGAAAGGTCTCTTCATTGAGACTTGGGTAGTGGGTGTGATTTACAGCCTGAAGGGCAGTACGGGGGGAAAGCTGAGACTGCAGGGTAGCTTGTGTAGTACCTGGTTTTAGAGAAATGCCAAAGTCTGATGAGCACAGGAATGGATGGAGGAGTTGGTCTGGAGCTCTGAAATCAGAGTTGGTTTTGCAAAGCCTGGGTTCTGGTTTGGGTCAGACAAAAACTGAAGCAGCAGAGACCTGCCCCACAACCATTCTTCCTTTTTTTGGTAATGTTTGGACCACTGCTTTAACACATCTCCAGCAAGAATAAAACATGATGTTAAGTTCTTTGCTGCGTAGTGTCCTGAGGGGATAATCCATCCCTGTACAATAGTATCTTACCCTTGGCAGATTTGTTTTCTACTGAAATGTTCTCTACTGTCACCCGCTAGGTTTATCATAGGAACAAGGTTCTTATTTCACTTTTATTCTTAGGAATTTTGGAGCATTAACAAGTGATCCTTCTATCTCCCTCATCCCATCACTTCATCCTCTTCTCAGCATTCTTCTAAAATCTGGAGACAAAAATCAAATATTTTTATTTATATGCATTTAAAAAAATTAATTATTTTTGAAAATTAAAAAGGGATTTTCCCCCCATAAATATTATCTGGAATGAAACTCTTTGTTTTCTGTATCAGCTGTAGTGCAGAGAAATTCTGCCCTTTCATATCATCCTCTCTTCCAGTTAGCAGAGTAAAGAATTTGCCTTTCTTCCTTTATCACTACTCATCAATATTTATCAAATCACTTTCCCTCATGATTATATGATGAGTAAATTAAAATGAAAGGAGAGCCTACTTTCAGCTAAATGTCTCAAGTTTGGATTTCTCCTCAGATGGTGAATTCCCCTCACTAGGCTGTTGAATTTTATCACTAGAACAAAAATATTCTGGTGTTTTGACTTTGAGGAGATCTGGAATATTAAAGGTAACATGGGAATAATGGGGAAATCTGCTCTCTGAGTAAACTCAGCCTGTACTTCACTGTTGTCCCAGGTATGAATCCCTCCTGCAGTGTTGCAGAGGAGTGTGCTTTTACCACCCCGCTCCTGCTGTCATGAGGGAATAGGTAGACAGCGCTGGAGCACTTCCCACTTATGAAGGCACTCTTCCCCGAGTTGAAGGAGATGCTTTCTTTGAAGCATACTAAAAATATATAATCAAATATGTTAAAAAATATATAATAAATTTTCTTCCACTTTCTCAGTAACAATAGAACAATCTGGTGAAACCATTTAGAGGATCTCAGCAAAAATGAGTTGGGCACACTGGATAGGAATTTGACACATCTAAGAGTGTTATAAGCCAATTTAGACAGATGGTGCTGATCACTTCACAATGGCATTTTCCATGATCCAGATGAGTAGGTTTTAGGGTAGCTTGAGACTGGAGCTGCAGGGAGTAGCTGCAGTTGGGCTAATAAAGGCTCTCAATAAACTGAGTAGGTGCAGTCTCGCTGCTGAGCTACGATGCTCCTATGTATATTGAAGCCTGGGTATATGGACATAAAAGATGGGTGCAACTAGGAAACCAATACTGTCCTAATTGCTGCCTTCTCCTGTTAAGGGTGGTTGGGTGTCTTACTCTTCACAGAGAAGGTTAAAACAGCCACTCAAACGTGCAAAGGTGATGTGTGTTGCAACTGACCCATTCATAAAAATGGGCAACAAGACAGCTTAGTACTATAGTCCCTTAAAGAGCCAAATGCAGGGACAGGCAGATACCTGCCTCATCAGTAGCACATACGGGTTCCCAGAAGTTCATTGCTTGGGGTCATGTGTGGAAGAGTCCCAGAAACGACACAATTGAAGCCAATCATTGCTTTCATTGTGTAGCCCAGAGAGTGGAGCCAGATATCATCTTTGGATCAGACTCATAGCGAGATCCTTCACACCCTCACGCCAGTCTGTTGCTGCAGTGGCAGTGTATTAATAACCAGGGAAATTCCATTTCTTGTCCTGTGAGGGATCATGCCCTGCCAAACACACTGGGGACTCTCCTTGGTTTCAATGGACTTGTGGTCCCTTACATCAGTAATACACTCAGCAGTTGAAGGGAATTAATCTCCCATTTTAACAGATATCAAATAGAATCTCAAAGAGCTTAGTGCAACTTCATGCCTTCACTGCAGCTCAAGGCGCTATTTCCCCAAATCAAAATTCTGTTTTGAGGAGTGCATAGGCTGGATCTGAGTTTAAAACTTACTTAAGTGTCACATTTAAAAACATACGAAATGAAGAGCTGACAGTAGGATCTACGGCTCCTAACATTTGCATGCATATATATGCATGTTACTGTTTGCAAAAATATTTGTGCAGTATGAAACATTAAAGAAAACCATATAATTGTTTTAAAAATGCAACAATTGATCTTTTGATGTTTTAGTGCATAGTTGAGCTTTTACTTTTAAGTACTATCACTAGTGTGCTCCTTTTCTTTATTACGTGGGCAAATTTGCCATTTGATAAAACAAAAAGTAAATAAACAAAATTACCAAACAAAACCCACAACAAACCTCTTGCTGACTTGTAGACAAATCTCCCCTAGGTAAAATACTTATTTTCTTCTGTTTTGAAAATGAAATCTTAATCTAATTAAATCTTGCAGGAAAATAGTTCTGATATGTTTTCTGTAGGTAAAAGGGCTTGCTTAATGTGCTTTGTTTATGTTACAGTGTTTTTACAGTAAGTAATAAAATTTATTAGGGCTATTATCCATTTATAGAATCTGTTTGACAATGGCTTTTTAATGAAGTATAAGCTTCTCTGGACACAGGTTGAGAAAACACTGTGTTACAATAACACAGGCTTTGTCCATAGGTCTCTGAAACATGGGAACATACATTGATCTCAGTCCAGGATATATGGCTATTGATTTTAGCTGCAAACTACAGCTTGTATATATTTGTTCCTACACTGTAATTTCCCTGCTTCCTCCATCAAAACACTGTGGACACGCTTGGAGTTGTACCCAAGAGCGCTCTCTTCCTGTGCACTCCTTTTAGTGTCCACAGCTCGACAGCCTGGCAGCACAACACCATGAAAGGTGAGAACTTCAGAGGTAAAAGCTTATATTTAGAATTACATGCAGAAAAGACTGAAAGCAGGTGCAGGCTCCTAAGGGATGAATCAGAGTAGACTTTGGAAGGAGCCAAAGTCGCAAATAGCAGAGGTCACATCTGAGAGGTCATGTCTTCTTGGCCATTGGTGTATTGGGTAGAAAGGCACCATAGTGCTCACCATGCCTGTTGGGACATCCAGGTATTGATGCAATTGTTGTATATTTCCAGTTTTGAAAACTTGGACTGGCAAAGGAGACACAACTGTAGGGAAAGGGCCAGTTGGTATGTGCCATTTGACTGGATTATTCCCCTGCCTTTACACAGACACCAAAGAGGGGAACCTTGCTGATGCATGGCACTATAGTCTCTTTGGATACTGAACCAGATGGTGAAGAGAGAATTATCTCCTTTAAGTCTGCTACACCAAGACCTGCATGTATTCCTATATCCAGTATTGCCTTTGTGGTTTGTTTGTTGAGGAGAGTCTTGCATAGATCATAAATGTCATTGCACACCATCCTCTTGAACCAGACATCTGTTTTAGACAACCTCTAGACATATTTACAAGTACTTTCAAACATTTTCAAATATAAATCATTCTATTGGGGTATTATTTATTGGCTACCTTTTGTAATTCTTATGTGACCTATAATAAACTAGTGATCTAGATTGTCTACTGAAACAAAAGAAAGTGACAACTAACAGGATCATATCCTCAGAAGAACACTCCTACCCAGTACAGCCGGAAAACAATTATGCAGACCTTTCCACAGAGGTATTGGGAATATGGCAAGGAGTTTTCTGTTTGGTGGAGTACTGTATCTTATAGAGAACTATTATACATATATATACATTATATATATATATATATATACACGAAAATTGTCAGCCGCTGGGTGTTTGTTAGATTAATGTCCTCTCCTTAATATGAATGCATAGAAGGTAGACCATGTGATTATGCAGGTATGGTAATTATCCTTCAAAGAGTTGGAAGGCTTTGACGTAACCTCTCTGTCCCAAATGTGCTGGTTCCAGCACTCTCTAGAGGGAAGAATAAGGACTTGAATCTGCAAGCCTTTCCCATGTGACAATCTGGTATTGTGCCTTACAAAATCTGGCAAAATTGTAAATGACAGTAACCTTTATAAGCACTAAAATGACTTAGCAGAGTTTGTTTTCTTTTCTGATAAATAAATTCTCTGATGCACTGTTGTAACATGCAGAGACATGCATTAACTATTGTAAGTACTCCAATTTATAAATGCTTTGCAACAGGCCACAACAAGCTAGAATCATCTTTTAAGTATTTTAAAATTATTTTTACATGTCTTTACAGCATGTTATAATACCTCTTATAATAAAGCAATTTCTCTGATGCATATTAATTATTATACTCCAAATGTATCTACAGTGCAGTGACACTTGACTGGGAATGTGAGGCCTGAATTGGCCTCACACCAACTTACCCATAGAGGAGAGCACATATTCATGCATCTCCACTACAGAGCTTTTAGGTGAAGACAGTAGGTATCCATAATCTAAAAATTCTGCAATTCTTTCAGTTATTTTGTTTTAAACAGATGTCCACTCTGCTTTTCCTATCCCATCAGCATTTTAACTTGCATTACTTTTACCTTGTTTTAGGTTGAACAGATGTTCTTGCCAAGAAGGGAGTCACCTAGTTCCCTAGAGTTGATTCAAGACATGTTTTTTTGGGTCTAAGTCCTCACATCCATCACAGAAGATAAGTTCATGGATGATTAGCTCATACCCGGGTCTTTTGGGGGAGAATTATCACATGTATCAAGTGTATCAGGTTATAAGGTTTTTCAATATTTTCCCATAAAGGAAGCTGTTGGGACCCTGAGGGCACTTACTGGCCCAGCCCAGCCTCCACCCACCCCTGCCCGTGGCCCAGGAGCTCTATTTCAGCTCAGCCTGGGGCTGTCAGACCTTGTCCCAACAATGCCACAGGACTGAGGTCCCCATCTCCATCTGCTCCTGACTGGACTCCTCGGGTGACCTCTGGACCTGATCCATGTCCTGGTGTGTTGGGGGATGCCAATGGACACTGTTACCAACCCCTAGCTCTACCCACCACGTTAACCCTGCTGGGACTGGCACCACTGAGGAGGGGTGGGACTGTGTTAGGTCTTGCTCAGCTCCACGTTCCCAGTGGTGCAGAAGCACACAGATTTTATGGCATTTTTTATGAACTGTCTTTCCCTATTTCTAAAAAGAATAGCAAGCACAGGGCTGAAATACAGTCAGTAACATTAAACTTGTTTCCCAAGCTTTGTAGGGACACAAAGCTTCTTTCCCAAACACAGACAGATATCTTTCCCCCAACCCCTCCCAGGTCTGTGCCTCCTTTGTGTACTTTTAGGACTAGCTTGTATTACTAGTCGCTCTGAGGCTCATCAGATTTTGTTGTGTGATTCAAGTGGAGTTTTGCCAAGAAGAAACATTAATTTTAGTTTCTAATCATCAATAAGAACAGGTGTGTCAGGACAACCATGAATCAGTTGATCTGGGTTCTTATCCAATAAGGATATGCTTTTTTATATGAGGTCATACCAAATCCAGACACCTTTTTATTTTTTTCCTCACAGAAATCCTTCCCAGCTGCCAGCAGACAAAGTCCAAAACCTTTGTACAGCAGAGGTACTGTGAACTAATGTTAGTGTCAAACCTCACTGTATACATCCACAGAGAAAAATGTTAAGTTTTCAAGATCAATGAAGATCATCTACTTTCATGATGCATTGTTCTCACTAACGGGAAGCACCTGAGAGTCAATCTGGAAACTTCGTTGGCCAGGACACAACAATATCTCTTGGTTGTTGATGCGTGGTCTGGCAGCTGTTGCTGCTAATCTGGTTATCAGGGCCTGCAGGTGTATCTGTATTTACACAACTGGCTTCTAAGGACCTACATTTATCAAGTCATGATTTATACTCTACAGATTGCTTGGTTTTTTATTTTTTTTTTAAATATTTTTTTATTGAATTCTGAGGATAAGAAAGAACGAGGGAAGCCTAGTCTTATTTTCATGTAGGTTCAAGGTATATTAAATTCCCCTGCATCAGTTTACATTCCTAGATGTTTCCTTGCCTTTCCTGAGATGAGTCACTGCTTAAAGTTGATGGCAGTGAGGTTTAGGTACCACGCACAGCTGTACGACCCTCTGGAGCCCATGAAGTGGGATCTCCTGCCTTCGTGACCTGATACGGTATCTCCTCCTGGCATTACCCCTCACTGGGAGCTGGTACAGCGATCACTGCTGCCAGAATAGACATGCCCACTACAGTGCCATCAGGTTGCACCGAGAGAGAGGAACTTCCTGGCTTTCATTTCATGCTTTTCTCCCCTAGATCATAGGGAAGGCAAGGGTGGGACTGGCAGACAGTGCCCTTGGCAATGGCTTATTTGAGGAGTCTGCAGAGTATACAAATGAATGTGCCTCTTGGGTTATACTGGGATAAAGAATAAAGTTACTGCACGCCCTCTCAAATGACACTAAGTTTTCAGTAGTGCAGTGGCTCTTAGAACTGTATTTTGGGTTTGCCAGGCATAATTCTGTATCTGCCAGCCCCACTAATAATAAATTCTTCCTTCTCCTGCCTCTGAAGGCATCTTGCTTCAGCCCTGAAGTCAGAAAGTCTGGTTCAGGCAAAACTACCAATTTCATTAGGTACCTGCCTGCCCCACAAATTGAGCTCATGACTAGATTTCCCAGAGAAATGGTGTCTCTTGGAATATCAGAGCCATTCTATGGTGCAGTTACATGTGTAATGTGAAATTACTCTCCAAAGGCATTACCTTTTTATTGGTGATTTTTTTTTAAAGATTATTTTTTGGTTTTGATGATAACTTCAACTGCCCTTTCATGTGACCAAATGCTTCTTGTCAGGCAGCTGTCTTTCATATAAAAGAGATCATATTTTTATTCATCTTATTTTAAGTGACCTATGGACATTTTAATGAGAGGATATACTCACAGTCATGGTTTGCAGAGGAACAAGAGTAGAATTTTTCTAGTTCTCACTAGTCCCCTGAAGTTTCCTCTTTTTCTTTCCCTCAATCTGTCACTGAAGACCCTGGTAACTGAGCAGACCATTAGTTGTGACTCTTCAAAAAATAAATGTTCATAAAAATGAACTAACAGGAGCCAAGCACCAGCCAAGCAAAAATATTGCACTGGGTGCTAGATTCATTCCCAATTCATGACTCTGCTCTTCTTAGTATATAGTTTAAATTAGAAATTCTGTCAGTAATTATTCACTTCCACAATATTCCAATTTATACATGGCTGCACATTTTAGATGTAAAGAGAACTATTGATTATTTCAGTGATGGAACAAAACCTTTTTAATTATCTTGGTTGTGGTTTCTGGTGAAGTTCCCAGGTCTAGCCTACTGGAGGTCTCAGAACAGTCTTGCATCTGCTTAGCAAGGTGGGAAAATGTCCTTCTTGATCTTGGTCAAAAAGGTGGCTTCCTGGAGCTTGGTGCCCATGGAGCACAATCCAATGCAGCATCAGATGGGACTGCCTCTGTGGGAGGGAATACTCTGTTTACTCCTTGGTCTTCCTCTTGATGATGGCCCTGATTAACCAGTTTTATGCAGTGTGGAGATCAGTAAAGAGGAAAGGTAGAGGATTGTTTAGGAAAGGCATTGTTCTCCAAATGTCCTGCCTTTTGGGGACCACAATGATTTCTGTGTTGTAACCTGTGAAGAACCAAGGATGTGGGAGCCTTGCCAGCTTTTGTTTTACGGTGCTGGGAGGTGCTGGTGGAGGTTAGGCTTCTGTCATAGATGATTGCCTGTTTTAAAGGCTGCTGAGGTGTGTCACAGTGTATCAGCCCTTCAGCACGGCACATCTGCAGGGACAATGACCTGGGAGGTATTTCTGGGCAGGGAACAACAATAATTTGATGATGAGCTATTCAGGGTATGATTTTGCCTAAGTCATTCATCCCTGAGCTGTGGCTCTGTTCCAGGACAATGACAGCAGGACGATGTCTGTCGCTTAGCAGAAACTCACTGCGAGTGAGGGGAGTAAAACCATGCAGGACTGTATGTGGGCAGCCGTAATTATCCCTGAATCCCTGGGTCTAGGGAATAGCTAGAGCTGGGCACCTCCAAAGGTCAATGAAGGGGTGACCTGGAAGACCTACTGAGGGCTGAAGGAACTGCAGCCACTGGGAATCAGTAGGAGCAGTATTTATTAGAACAGGACTGTCTTAACAGGAGCCTAAGTAGATACTGGGTTTTAAAAACCTCAACTGATTTCTGTCAGTTCACAGCACATCCTCTAAATTTTTGCAGAGCGCTTTCTGCACTGACTCATAACCCTCATTGTAAAGAAAAATAGGGATAGATCATTGCATTAATTTATGTGTGGGATAGACTGCTACTCCCTAGCACCACTAAAATGCTTGCAAAAAATACGAATCGTGTACTGACAAAAGTACACAAAAGGGGAGAAAAATCTAGATAATATTTTATTGTACTGTTGAGCCCCATTTCCGCAGCAGAGTTCTCTCTTTCAGCTGAAATGGGCCATTACAATAATACACTGCAAACTCTACAAAATTTCAAGGAAAAATGAAGGGACATTGTCATCATATTGTCCTTCACTAACAAAAGTTACCTCTACTGTTTAAATAATATCCTTGGTCTTTGGCTCCATGCATTATTTAATAACCTTGGAAACTTCTGTGACCTTTAAGAAATAGTAAACTGTGATTGCTTGACAAATAGGTCAATGTTTGTATAATAGTTTTGTCTTTAGAGGTACAAAAATATTCATCAGAATGCTTTGACTGACTTCCCCCACCCTTCATTTTGTTGGCAGTTTTCCCGCAGCATTGCCCTTTGTTAAACATTATTCCACTTCAAGGGTATTTGCAGGACTAGGAAGCAGGCAATATATTATGGTCCTTGAAAATACAGGGTGGGGGAGGTTGTGTGTCTCTGAGCCACATTCACACATGGACACACATACATGCCATGAGTACCTGTTACTTTTGGTAAAAAGTATGTATTAAAAAAGTCAGTGAAAGGATTTGGTACCTTGTGTGCTAAGTACCTTGATGTAGATATGTTGGATTTATTCCTGGTTAACATGCACCCTGTTTTAGGGGGATGATAAACTGGTATTTGCTGTTTGAAGGGCATACTTGAAAGCAAGGAACTGAGTTTGAACTTCTGGTTTTATTGTTAGCAGTGTTGGTTGCAGGGCCAGTTAAGCAAACATGTGGGCTCCTGCATGCTCCTTAGCAATACTTAAAGGGAAAGTTGTATTGACACATTCTCTATTACTTAAGTTTGAATTAGGGTGATCATAAAAAGTCAGAAGTGGTCTCAAACAAGAATATTGAAGAATGCAATAACTTTGCTCCATGGCATTTTATATGAAAGTGTCTGTAGTTTCACCATTGACTGCTTAATGTTACATGCCTTGGTGATATCTATTTCACACTGCAAAGTGTGCCCCAGCATAGCTGCATAAGAATAATGAAATATCAGTTTTACTTTTAAAAAATAGATTTTTTCTACTGCTGTTTAATATACACACACTAATATAAATACAAACACATGAACGCATATTACCAAGACACATGATGATTTGAGTGATGCAAAACTTGGAAAACAGCTCCAGGTTTTCAAACACATCATTATAAATATTCTGAATGTTTTAGCTTCTCTTATGGTGCACAGTTGTGTTTGTCAACATACAATTTCTGCACCCAAAAATTTTACCATACCACCTGCTACCAAAATTCAAATCCTGCACCTTACAGAGGAATCATACACAGAGTGTTTGCTACTTACAAATATCTTTAGTTACAGGTGATGTCATACTTCAAATCCTACCTGCTATTTGAGCATCAAATGAACAGAAAACACGAGAAGGTGATTTTGATAAGAGTTTCCCAGAAAACAACTCGAAAATTTTTATTTCAAATAGGGTTCTGGGCCAGTCTGTAAGCGTCATGGTAACCATAATTTTGTGTTCAATTACCTAGCAGACATCTTTAGGTTAAAAGCTGAAACCCATTTTGTGCCTAGCTGGTGTGTATGATGGTATATCTGAGGTCAAGGTCTGGTTTAACAATGAGGAAATCTTTCTAGCTCGGGGGAGGTTACATATGTACTTGGCATATTCGAACTAAAGCATCTTTATCTGTTGGCTTTTCTTCCAAAGGCGGAAGCTCTCAACCCTTTCAACTTGAGGCAGGGTGGAAGGAGCCCTTGGCATTTCGGTGCCATCTTTGAGCTGGATCTCAAGGATAAATTCCTGCCCTCTGTTTGGCTTGCACCATTATTAACACTGTAACTGGGACACACTCTGAAGTCATTCTGACTCAGTAGTTCTCCATTAATTAATTAGTAATCCTCTATCTGAGAATACTGCCAGGTTCCAACAGATACTGATAACTCCTAAGTATTTATTGCATTCAATAAATAGAGGCTTCAAAGAAGCTGCCTGGTAGTGAGGTGTAGGCTTTTTAATTATTTCCAGTGTTAAAGCCGTGAAAGGAAGCTGTAAGGGTTTTCTTATAGTTTTTTCTTCTCTTGGAAAATGATCTATTTTAAAAGATTTATCTTTATTTTATCTTCAATTTTTGTGAAAAAGCTTTATCAAGTGTTCTCCTAGGTTTATGCTTTGGCTGACAACAGCCAGGCATTTTGCCTGGCAGCAAAGCAGAGCCACCTCTTAGCCAAGACAGTATACATGGAGGGCAAACAAAAAGTAGTTCAGTTACTTTTGAGATGAAAGGACTTATAGGCAATGCCACAAAAAATAGAAGCCCAACGATACACTGCCCTTCAATAACTGCAAGGGTCCCTTGATGAAACCATTTAGCATTGTTTCAGATCTTAAGGAATGTAGTTCTAGTTCAGAAACATGATCTAGATACTGTAAAGTCCAGTGAAAGACCAACTACAAATAGACCCGCACTTAATGATTCTGGAGCAAATAGCATCCCTATTCAGATAACGGTTAGGCAGTAAATTGTGATTCTGAAATAGTAAAAAAAGGAAAAATAACTCAGGTAAACGCTCTATTAGAGTTAAAACTTGGGTAAATTAATGTATGTATTTATTCATCAGCAGTGACTTCAAGCTGCAAAATATGTGTATATATATATATATATATACACACAAAATACAAACACTATTCTAAATGTTTATCAAAGAATCAGTCAATTCGAGAGGAAGCATCTAAACATTTTTAATTTCCCTCATCTTAATATTTAAAGAATAACAAAATTTCCTGGAGAAAATGCCCAATATACAGCAATATTACAAAACATAGACTTTATAGTTAAAAAAATGAGGTTTGGCAGTAAAAAGACTTTACGAACAATTGGAAATGTCTCTTGAGTGTCACTTTTTGTGATAATCTGCAGTTATTGAGGATGTCTACAGTTACAAGAAAATACGGAAAAAAACATGAAGTACATGTTAAAGTTAAAAAAGAGCTTGTTAATAAGTAGTGGTATGCTCATTGGAACAAAAATTAAATTTTATAATAAATCATTCCTTATCCTCTCCCTCTCCACTGTGCTGACCTTTCATGGTTTCATCCGCTATCTTTTCCCATTTTTCCTACTTTCATTTCTCTGCAGTTTCTACCATCTTTTCTCATTCTTTTTTCCTAATCTTCATCTAAAATTTCACTTTTCTTGCTCATCCATGCAGTCTTGTGACTGCTCTGGTTCACCCCAACCATGAGATGCCTTTTGCCCATGGCCACTATTTCCATGTAAAAATGATGAAGTTGTATGGAACTTGTTCCTACTGTCTCCCACCAGATCCTGTATATCCCAGAGGCTTGAATTTATTTACCTGGCCTTTGCAGAACTTCTCAACACACCCTCTTGTGTCCCATGTTCCCTGACCATGCATGTCCTGGCAGGGCATTTCTTTCTTGTCTTTTTTCTTTTTTATCTCTTCTCCCCACATTCCACAAATGCAAACTCTTGTTTTCATATCCATCAGAAATATTGCGGTGAAATTTTCCTAAACTCAGCTTTAAACAATGTAACTTCTCTTTTATACACTTCTATTTTCTGCCTCTGCTAAATAAAATCTATTTTCCTATGATAATTTTAGTTCTTGGGAGAAAGTTCTTATCACTTGCTAAAAAAAAAAAATCAATTATTATTTTTAGCATCTCTGCCTTTAGGATCTCTTTTGTTTTGATGCTTGTGAAATAGAAGTTAGGGCACTGGTGTACAGAGACTTTCTGATTGACATTTTCATTTTCTCTGTGTGCTTTCATCCTTATGTCTATGGAAATGATAAATGATGCATGGAAGAAGGTAAAACAATCTTTTAGGACAGTAGATACAGCACTTGCTGCTGTGGGATCCTGTTTAATGTATCTTCAAGACTGTATTATCATTATTTTTCTTAGTGAATCAGAGAATCATAGAATGGTTTGGATTGGAAAGGACATTAAAGACCATCTCATTCCAACCCCCTTGCCATGGGCAGGGACACCTTCCACTAGATCATGTTACTCAGGGCCCCACCCAACCTGGCCTTGGAGACTGCCAGGGATGGCACATCTACATCTGAGCAACCTGTTCCAGTGCCTCATCACCCTCACAGTAAAGAACTTCTTCCTTATATCTAATCTAAATTTAACGTGATCAAATTCCTGGTGAAGCAATGGAAAATTTTCCCAGCTCACAAAAGTGATAAGGCACCTAAAACAATTGCAAAATAAGATTTCTCATCTTTACAACCAGTTGTACCAGCATCTAGTGAGCACTGTATCAGCCCCAAGCCCCTATAATATTCGTGGAAAAGTGACTTCATTATGAATATCCCAAAGACTCAGAAGGCATTTTTTACCAAATTAGCTAACTTTGAAACAGTGGGAGGATAGCTGGGAGAGTTTTTAAGGGGAGGGAATATGATGTCCTCCCTTCCAAGCTTCAAGTCGCAGCATGTCCTCCAATCTGCAAACCAGTTCTACTCTGATGACATGCAGTGACCTTGGTGCAGAAACAGTGGTTTTTCAAAAGGAACTGTTGATTCATCGTGTCGAATACCGGCTTTTGGGATTCCAGGAAAATGGGTGCTCCATGAAATGTCAGTTATAGCTTTTATGAGTAGCATCTTTAACGTGAAAACCACTGCTTTTTAAATCCACCATGATTCCTACTAATAAATGAATATACCTTAAGCGATTAGTGTTTAGCACACAGGACTGCAGAGAACAGCTCACAACCTACAGCAACTGAGTGCTCAGGGGTAAAAAAGTAAGCAGAAAGCCAAATTCATCAATATAGACGAATTAGACTTTGTACTCTGCACCTTTGGCATATATTGAAATTGACACATATAGTGTCTCACAAATACAAAAAGTAATTTTCTCAATTGTTTTTAACCAAAGAACTAATTGAAAAATCATAACAAAGAAATAAATGCTTAACACAGGGTATATGTGCACCAAGGCAATGAAACACTAGAAGCAGAGAATGACATTTTTCTGACCTGTCTGATATAAGAAGATGATCACAAGAAACAGTAATGTAAAGAAAATGCCTTTTTTCCCCCCATTTCTGTATTACTGCAAATTGCTCTGCTGTGAAGGAAAATCAATTGTTATTATGGCTAGTGAGTACTTTTTAATAACATTCTTATCCGTGGCTTTTTAGTAAGCATTACTCTAAATTCAAGCATCTTTGTAAATCTCTTGTGTGGACTCTCTTATAACTTAGATATGATTCAAGTTATGCTTGTAAAACCTCCACTTAAAATGAATCTCTGTGTGACAGGTAATTGGCTGCAGGCCTGTTTTTTGTTATTGATTTAACTTAATGCCAATGTACACAGGTGTGTTGGCGGGTTGTTCAAGCTTCCAAGGCACCCACATTTGGCAGGACAATAAATTGTTGCATAATAAGATTATTTTCCCCCTTCAGTCTTGAATCTTTTCAAGAGTTGCGTCTTAAACCTTTGTAGGTATGTACGTGGGTGAGAGAAAAATACCCAACAATGTTACCATGAGGCATGTTTCGATTTATTATTTGAGGCGCTCAAGGAAACAGCAACATGTAGATAAGATATCTGCAAATATATATATATATTTGCCAGCATAAAAGGAAAAAAAAAACCCAAAACCCAGAACCTTTATATAAATTAGATTGTTTCTTAATTTGTTTTTTTTTTCCTGCTATAAAAAATTCTACATTGTTGTCAGATGAAATGGGATATTTTAGAAAGAAATACAGCACTGAAAATATCAGCTGTTCAGTGTGCTTTAAATGCAGGCAGCAGATGTGATTTGCCCTTGCACACAGAAATATCTGCATCATAGACATCCAACTGAGGCCTCATTTGAATACTTTGAGCAAAATCCTGGCTCTGTTGAAGTTGATGGGAATTTTGCCATTAATTTCAGTTGGGCTTCAGTTTACTTCTCCAGTAATGAAGTGTGTGGCAAGGTAAGTATCCTTGAGGAATACACGGGCTCATATGGAGAAAATGAAGAATGGCACAGCAGGTCACAGATAATACAAATTCTCGGGAGAGCAGTGACCTTGGAGGAAAGGAAGGGGAAGCACTGCTGTGAGAGGGCTTTTTACAGAGAGGTGGGAGGAAATTTAATGAAAGGATGTGGAAGAGTGTTCCAAGTGTAGCAGGTAGCATGATTGAACGTGTAAAATCGTGAGGAGGACAAAACACTTCTACTTTCACAAACCCGAAGAAAAGAATGAAGAATGAAGTGTTGTTTCCAAACTTTGGGAGAGTCTGAATTCGGGGAAAAGCTTTGAGATGGATCTTCTTTCACTCTGGTGTTTCTTTTCGGCTTAGTTCAAAAGGAAGGGTTTGTTTAGCTTTCCAGATTTGTCCACTTACCTCTGTTTTAGAGGAAAGCTAGCTGTCCCCTCACAAGGGGAAGGCCACAGCTGAGAAAGCCGACTCAGGACAGGAGTGGAATGCTTCACCTGGATGATTCAGAGCAGTGGTGTTGCACTGGAGGCAATCAGGCAATCCCTCTCCTGGCCCAAGAGCTAGTTTTTTTCATCCCAGCACTTTGTTTCTTGAGAAATATAATACTGTCAGCAAGTTAATATAATGGCAAAGTCCCAATGAGGGCTTTGGAAATATATATATATATATATATATATATATATATATATATATATAAAAACAGGGTTTGTTGGTGTTTTTCCACAGTGATTTTAAGGAGCCATCCTCCACAGCCTGGGCTAGTTTAATACAAGTGTATTAGATACTGCTGGTAAATATATATAGCTGGGACTCTAATACATGCATTATTGCAGAACTATCATATTTTATAATGCTAAAGCTAATCTATCAACTTCTTGCCATAAGCTGCAATTACTCCAAAGGCATCATCTCATGTTGGGCTCTCAGATGCCTTAGGTTTAAAGTCATCAACACCTTGGACAAGTAGTTTTCTGGGTCTGTAGTGTAAAGTAGATGATATACATTCACTAAAAACCTTTACGAAATATTTATCAAAAGCTCATTGCTCTGGGTGCCCACTAGACACTATTTTAAAATTAAATAACTATTGGGTTTTTTTCTCTTTAAAGAGATTTTATTTCAAAGTATATGGTGATGGATTAAAACACACCAAGTCAAAACCATGTCAACATAGAGCTTTATTTTAATTTAAAGGAGAACACAAACTGCTCAGAAATACCCTACCTTTTTCTTTGCAAATTTTTCCGCCTGAAACATGCCTATCAGGAAACAGGATGCTGGGCATGTATATGTGTGAAAATGAGAATGGTGGAGCTTTGAACACCTCCAAAGAGATGTAGAACAAAATCAGAACCAGGTCACTGTTTTCAAATGGTTTATTAACCCTGGTAAACGAGGCTGGGAGAAGTAGCATCACAGATGGGAAATGGTCCCAGATGCCGTGATCACAGTGTGGAGGCAGGTACTGTCATGTGTGCTCTTGCAGACAGTGGGAAGCCCCCTCCCTTCCCCTATGGATAAAACAAAACAAAACAAAACTAATTTTCTTCAGTGCACACAAGAGAATGTTTGGCATCTGCTGCTGAGCAGCATTCTTGCTGTGTTTCACTATCTATCAAATGGCACACTTGTCCTCTGCCAAGAAAAATACTTGTTCCCAATACTAATCATGCTCCCTGACTACCCTCTAGTGTATATTCTTCCAGGACTGCTATCCATCTATGCAACCATTTGAAAGACATTAAAATTATTACAATGAATTCTCTTACTTACTGTGCTGGCAAAAGCTGAGATATGCTCCAGAGATGATGCCTGCCATTCCCAGGGAGAAGGGAGTGCCTTACATCTCTCTGTCGAGTGCCCCACCTAAATGAAGAGATGCCACTGTGAGGGCTCCTCTTCTGGTTTGGGAGGAAAGATTGTCAAGGTACAAACTGTTGAAGAAATTAAAAATAAATAGATGAAAAATAGGAGTTGGTAGATAGATTCCAGACCTTCTTGTGACTATAGGCTTAAAAGGAAATATCAGTGTGAAATATCTAACAATGCTTGAAAGGGAATTGTTAGGAATCAGTGAGAAATTTTCTCCTTTCTGCTGTTTATTTGGTGAGATTGACTCACTGTATCTGCACAGGTCCCAGCTCCTCAGGGAGGGCACGATACAACTATAGGATGCATCCCTGGTCAGATCCTTTAGGCAGCTCCTAAAGATAGAACTGTGACTGTTCTCATCAGCCTCCAGAATTTCTGGATGTATTAGTGATTTGTTCCTCCACCTGAGAGATTGCCTTGGATTTCCCAAGGAGAAAAGTGCTTGTGTTCTACTCTCTACCTGGAAATGAAATGTCCTAATTTGGCCCAAGGACTGAATCCCTTTCAGGAATTTCTAGAGCTTTTGAGGTTTGGGCCCCTTCCTACTAGAAATCTGTTTGTGACTGCAGCAACAGGTGCCCTGAGATACCTCTGCAAACTGCTGATGCTGAGCAGCAGAGAGCAGCCAGAGACCTCCTCGTGGTGCTGTCATGTGCTCTGCAGGCCACAGCTAAACCACCATCCTTACAGTGAATTCTTCAGATGTTTGTACAGAAGAGAGGGTGGGATTCATGTAATTTATCTTTCAACATCTACAAAGTGGATGCCTACAGCTGTGCTAATCACTCTGGGTTCCCTTTATAGTCAAGGAAGAGCAATAAGTGCTTTCAGGGTGCAATTTGCCTGGCCCATTATAGGCATTTACTTTAGGATGACATGAATCACACCCAAGGTTCCAACATGTACAGCCTGCTGAGGACTCACTGACTATACCATCAGCCTGGGGTGACTAGCTTAAACACACACACTACATATAAAATATGTAATATGCACATTTATGTCCCTCTGTTTAATCAGATGAGAACCACCCACTGCCTGTTACAGACCTGGCTCTGAATATGGGTGATGTAGGCAGTTTCTCCAGAAGTCCAGCAGACTGGACCAAGTGGTGGAGCATCCTCTTTCCATGAGGAAGAAGAAGCATCTTTGTTCACAGGAGGATCCTTTTTCATGAAATGTACAAAGATCAGTTACAGCAGCCACATCCTCTCGTTCCCCATCTCTCTCCTTCTTCATAGAATGGGAGCATCAGGAGTCCTACATCCCATAGCTGCTGCACATGATGAGAAGATGGTCTGATCCCTGATCTCCTGTGCCCTTTTCCTTCTTCCTCCTCTTTCCATTCCCTATGGGAGATGCAAATGTAAAATCAGGGGCCACTGAGGTAGGTGGCAGCTGTGTGTATTTTGGGAGAAGGAGCTAACTGAGTCCAGAAGTAGTTTAGGGACACAGCAGGGTGCCCTGGCTCCAGAAGAACTGAAGGAGCTGGTGAAACACTAAAACAGGTCACCCAGAGAAACTCTGGATGCCCCATCTCTGGATGTGCTCAGGGCCAGACTGGATGGGGCTTTAAACAACCCAATCTAGTGAAAGTTGTCTCTTCCCGTGGCAGAAGGGTTGCAATCTTTAAAGTCTCTCCAACCCAAACCATTCTATGATTCTGTGATTCTGTGATTATTTGACCTGGCTGGGGATGCATGGAAGAGTCAGATGGAGGTTCTATCTGTGCCTGCTTCAAAGGTGCAAAACATTTGTGCCTATTCCCAGCTCTTTCACTCTCAGAGGTTCCTAAACCCTCTCAGCCACCCACCTTCCCTTCTTTCCAAACCCCAGTTTTCACCTGTGAGCCTTCCCCACCTCCAAGTCAGCCTCAGATGCTTAGTTGGTCCCTTCATGCCTCCTTTCCTCAAAGCCCCACTCCCTCTTCTTCAATGTGTGAGTGCACTGGCTATCACATGGTGACTGTGCAGTTTTCTGCATTGGTTTTGGGGTTTATTTTCTGTATCCCCTGCTTGTGTTTTCTACTTTTCAATGTATACTTTACAAAGTATAAAACAGAGTTTGAAAGTTAGGATGACTCTCTTTTAAGGGAACGGTTTATGTGCACAGTGACATATATAAATATATATGCCTTTGAAGCAACCAAAGGACTTAAAGAGAAAACTTAGAAATTTCATCAGGACCCCAAAATGTTGCCTAGAAAAAGTTTCCAAAAAATGATTACCATTATTTTTAATTCAAACTGTGCCATGAATGTTCACAGCATTTGATATAGTGATGTTAACGAAGTCAGGAGAGTTTAAAGATATGAGTAGGGCAAGATATATGTATAGGAGGAAGAAATAGATTTTATCAGCCTGATTGATGTATTGGGAAAGCAGACAAGCTTTAGGCATGAGGTCTTTAGGTAAACAGTAACAGAGAGACTGTGACCTCAAAAGTAAGTTAATGGATAGTATAAAATCCACAGGGATTGGGGTCAGTACACATTTCTAGGAGATATTTAGATGGATGTTTGTCATAGGAAGTTTTTAACAGGGACAATAAATTGGTCTTGGTTCACTTTTTGGCTTTTAAAGCTGTGAGGTGAATTAATTTTCTTGTATCTGGAAAATATTTTACGTTTTGAAAATGTTCCTGTCTGGACTGCAATAAAGCCAGAAATTGCAATAAGTTTATGAGTCAATAATGAATATATACAATATTTGATTTGACAACTATGACATATTTCAGGGCACTTTTTATTACTGATATTTATTGCTGATATTTTCCTACACATATAATAACTCGCATTTAAAAATCAAGCTGTTTGGAAGGCAAAAGAAAAAATCATTTTAATAAAACATTAAAGCAACAACAACAAAAAAAAGAACTCCACCAAAAAAAATCCCATTTTAAACAGATTTTTCTCCAGGGAGTGAAATAAAGCAACACATTACCAGCTCTCATACCCACCTGTAGACCCAGAACAGACATGTGCACCACACACACCACACTTTGTCTCTTTCAAACACTTTGGCTCCTGTTTGGCTCTTATCTCCAGGTTTTAAATTGTGGGACGGTTTCCATCTCAGAGCTGCTACAAACCTCTTGTGCCCTCCTGACCATGTCACCTTGCAGTGCCTTCTCCTGTGCAACTGGACACTTTAGTTTCACCCATTTTTTTGTACTGCATAAGCAGCTCCAAAGAGCTTGGAAACCTGAACCTTTCCCCCTCTGTTATTATGGATATCTGCTTTTCTAAAGCCTACACGTTTGTTGCCCAAACTTAGCCTATTGGGAATTCATGACTGCAATTATTAGACCTTAGATACATCACAAGAATAAATAGTATTTTGTGTTAGGCTTGATAATAAACATGCCTCTGTTTGCACATATTGTTCATCGTGACAACAGGTGATAAAGAAAGGAAGGAGCTGATCTTGACATCCCTTGAATCATGCTGCTCTATCACAAGAAGACCCTGAAGCATTATACATACATGAAAAGAAAACTAATTGCTGAGAGATTTATTTTTCAGTAAATATGGGCTTGATCCTGAATCCCAAATGCATCACACCTTCCAAAAATGCTTTCAAAAGATTTTAAAGAATTTCTGTAAGATGCACAGCATGCCTGACCTTTCCCTGGCCCTTTTTCGACCCTTCACACAAATCATTTAGCTGTGAGATTTTCCATCTGCCAGAGGCAGCCTCTGCTCAAACAGGAATATTCCATGAGAGAGGAGATGCTGGGACCTTGCAGCCTCTCCTCACTTGTGATCTCAAAGGCACTGGCCATCAAGTCCTAACCTGGGCTGAGCAGACTTGCAGATGTGGTAAATGCTGCCCAGTGGTTTTGCTGGGAGAGGAGTACAACCAACACCAGGAATTTTGGGGACTTCTTCATCCATAAGAGAGAGAGGAAGAAAAAAAATAAAAATAATGAAAGCAACTTTAAGAGAGGTTTAAAATTTGAGCAGCACTCTCTGATCCACGTGTCGCTGGGCACGTTATTAAGACAAGGGTGGGTATAGCTGAAAAAAATGCTGCTAACAATCACCATAGTTATTTTCAGAATAATCTAAAAAGTCCTGAAATAGATAAAATAGGTACATTCAACATCCATAACAAAGAACAGCATTCAAACCATTCATAATCAAACACTGTCCCTGCTGCAGTCTCCTAGACCCTGTCTCCAGTTCGATGCATATTTTCAGACGGATCTGAGAAGAATATGTTTTGAAGGATCTGATAAAAGGGAAGTTGTTGCGCAACTTTGGCTGCTGATACAGTCATAAAATATATATTTATACACAGTTTTATATATACAAAATGAACCTCACAGCCTACAGTATCTTACTGGAGCTCAGATGCAGTGCATGACACTTTATATTTGTGGAAATGGGATCTATAACCTAATGTATTCTTGCATCAAAGAATAATGTCTCATAAATAAATCATTACAGCCTGTCACATCTATGGTTTCACACCATAGTGTATAAAATTATGTATTTTCAGATATGGGAGAAGGTGATTATCTAATGTTTCAACAAAAAAAATTTATCCTGTGCTAATGCATGTGCTGTCTTGGAGGTGTTATTGCCTTACCACTGTTCATTGTAGACTAATCCATAATATTAGATGAAAGACAGCATTTCTGTTTTCAAAAACTGGTGCAATTTGTGTGCAGCTTTTCTCTTTCAGTAATTAAGAAATCAAATAAGCCTGAGTGAAACTATGTAAGAGGTTCTAGATATAATTAGAACACCTCATTCTCTCATAACTAATTCCTAATTAAAGTAATTTGTCTTTTTGCCCTTCTTTTCAAGGGTGAAGAGCAAGTGATGATGAATGCTCAAAATCAGGAAAAGTGAAAATTGCAGTGTGTTGATTTGCAGTGATTGAGCATGTTCCAGTTTTTAACAGCCACCTTTGGCTGAAATGGCAAATGAATCTCCAGCCTCTGTTTACATTGCATATGTGCTACCTGGAGCTTGACAAATGGTAGAATTTGTCATAAAAAATAGCTACCACCATCCAGAAAGTCTGAAGATAAAAAAAGCAGCCTCTTTTTAAGGATAACACATTTCAAGGAGGGAGAAGAAGAAGAGATAGAGAGTGCACAGGGGGGATAAAAATTCTGAAATTTGTTCCTTAGGGTGAAAATTGTCCTTTAAAAATTTTATTTGCAGCTGTGCCCAGATGATGATGGATTTATCATATGAACCAGGGATTAGTAAACAATGTGTACCCTATAAAGAGCAAAACAAGTCCTTGCTCATCACTGCACTTAATTGCAGTGGTTATATCAAAGCCATATAAAATTTAATCATCAACCACAAGTAAGACTTTGCTTTACATGTGTGCTTGCTTCCCTGTTTTTCCACCTGTTTAAATGAAAGATTCTTGGAATATCACAATATGTAAATATTGTTTATGATGCAAAAATATGCTCTTTCATCTCCTTGCTGCTTTGATGTCGTGATATATAAAGCTTTTAGTGCCACCACCTACCTGACACTCAAAGGTCTTATCTGATTCATAAACATGTGTGCCCAGTGCAAACAGGCTGTATCCAATAGACGATTTTTCTTTTCCTTGTAATGTTTTTTTAACAGACAGAAAGAGAAGGAAAGTGTAAATGACAGAATCACTCAGGTGAAAAGAATATTTTAAGCATCAGGTAAAGATAAGCCTATTATGGTAGAATAAAAGGATGTAGGTCAAGACTGATCCTAAGAGGTTAGTTATATATATAGGTATCTTGTAAAATGTGTTTTAAAAGCTTTAACTTTTTTTATAAGAGTTTTGATCCAAGTGGGAAATAAGCAGCAAGATCAGATGACCTCCTAAGAAATACAAATATCCCTAATTAGCAAGAGAAGAAAGAGAAATGCAGGAAGTAAGGTCAAAGCTGGAAACAGGACAGATAAAGTTAGGAAGGGCGTAAGGTGTACGCAATATTTAAAATCTCTAATTCATTATTTGCAATTTTAAAGGAAAGGGTGCTTCTTATTATATAGCATACTGCTTGATATATGGTATGTCCTATAAATAGCTATTTTTTTACCAATCCATTGCTAATAAAACACTGGATCGGAACATGAATGTGACAGAGCTTGCATTCCATGAGGGTGCTGTCTCCAGATGAAAATGTGACATATACTTTGGGAGAGGGGTATCTGGTGGTCAGCGAGGGTCCTCAGGACTTTTTACGGCAAACTCACTTTTCAGACTCTCGGGTATCCTGAAGGCTGTCCTTGCCAGCTCCAGATGGCCACAACTCTCTGAGAGCAGAATTTTGCCTTTTAATGTCAAATGAACTGCCACCACTGTAAGAACTTCAAGGTTTAATGTTGCTTCTTTTTCTTTTTTTTTTTTCTTCTCCCTTTTTTTTTTTTTTTCCAAGTTTCCAAGAGAACCCTGGGAAATCCTTTCGTGTTCTTTATTTCCATCTAAGCCCTGGGTTGCTTTGAACAGCAGAGGTAATTGTATGAGTGAACTTCAGAGATTTGAAGGGATCAAACTTGAAAGCCTTTGACTGAAAGTGCAAGCTCCAACTGGAATGCTGTCAGGTGCTGCTGGATGGGATGTGGCGGGATGCTGCCACAGAAGGAATCCCTGCAGCAGGGACAACCTGAATGTACAGCTCCCCAGCACAGCCTCAGAGGGCAGAAAGAGCATAACTCTGCACTTGCAGCCTCATATTAACACAATAAACCTATTAATTCACACATATGACGATGTGACTTGACTAAGGGCATCCATGTGAATCTGCATCAGAGTATGAGGAAACCATCCCTAAGTCCCTTTTCTCAGTATGCTCTAAAAGACTGTCTCTGGGCATCAGAGCAGAGCAGCCAGAGCGATATGAGCTGCAGGCCCACACCTTTTTTGAGAAGTATATGTTCCTTTGTCTAGAAAATCCTGAGAGATTCAATAAAAAAACCAACCAACTAACCAAAAAAAACCCCAAGAAGTATATTTCACGGAAGTCTATTTCATGGAAATCTATGGATAATTTCAGAAACCAATAGAACTTAAGAAAGTAGAATCTTAGAAAGTTTGTTGTTGCAACGCATAAGTTTTGTACCAGGGTTATACATTTTCTTAAATTTTGCACGACTACAAAAACACTCCAGATGTGTAACTTCCTCTGCCAGGTTTCCGAGATCTTCCCTTCGAGCACAGATGAAGTTTCTGAATTTCCTCATGTTTGAAGGCAGAGCAGGGTATGATCTGTTTCCATTTTCCACACCCTTCTCGTGCTGTATCTGACTGTCATCACTGTTGCAACCCAGGAATACAGGAGACATGGGGGAACATTAGACCTGGACTTCAGATTTTGAATGCATTTTTGCCAGTGTGGAAAAGAAGCAGTAATGAGATAATTGCTTTTCCCCACTGGATTTCAAACAACTGCATCTCAAAAAGAAATTAAAATTGTATTTATTTTCTCTTCAATTAAAATATTTGTCTTGGCCAAGAAAATCTCTCTCAGTAATCACATACTGCGTCAACACCATCTGTCTTCTTGTGACATTAGTTGTCACAGTGGATAGTCAGTTTACTTAAAATAGCAAAAAGTCCAGGAGAAGTCTATTTTATTGTATTTTATTCTGCTTTATCCTGTCACACGGCTACTTGTTTACAGAATTATGTTTCAATTCAGTATTATTGGTTAATGTTTCCTCTCTTCACACTGAAGACTGTTTCAGCTTCTGATTTACCATCTACAGATGGCTAGTAATCTCTCTGCTGAGAATACAAGCCCATAGACATCCTAGTGATCTTTCCTGGTCTACATTTTTTTTTCTTCTTTACTGGTGGGTGAAAATCTCTTCCCTACTCAATTTGCTGAACCTCAGTGTGGTTCTTTGTGCTCTTGGTCTTTCAGTTCATGCCCAAGAGACAGAGATGTGATGCAAATACCCCTAATTGATTCAGACTAAATCCACATCAGTTCTTCCATTTCCAGCCCTCTCATATGGGCAGATCCTTTGGTCCTTTCTCCGTAAATATACAAGTAGTATATGGCTCTGGGGGAAGCAGCTGAGGACTGGTGTTGCTCACTAACTTACCCGTTTCAGGCACTCTGTGTGATGAAGAGGTGTGAAACCCTGGTCAGCACAGCTGGGTGCCTGTACTATGATAGGAAACATTAACACAAACTCTCCTCTAACCGCTCTGAGTGTGGGTGAGAGAGGTGGAGGCCCAGACACGGAGTCAAAATGTTCAAGCACCTCCATCTCCCAGCTTTCTCAGTGTCAAGCTCTTGGTAGGCAAGTAGCTGGTGACAGCTGAGTCTGTGTGAGTCCAGTAGGGAAAGGGAAAGTAGCCAAAGTTTATTTCTGTGCTGTGTAATTCTACATAATTTCCAGCTTTCAGATAAAGCCAAATCCTCCAGATCATGGTTCATTTTTAAGGAGTGTAGGCTAGCTGCATTGCCATGATAATGATAGTAGCATCCTCTTACTTGTTCTTTACCTTGGGAAGTATTTGCTCCCCTTTGCACCTGGATCTTTGTAGGGACAGTGTCACATCTTGCTTCATGGTGTGGGTTATGAATCGTTCCTATCTGAGCACCTCCTGTGCCAGAAAAGTAAAGTTCTGCAGTCTGAGAAATACTTTTCTAGCCAGGCTGCAATGAGACCTATTCAGACTACTCACTTTTCCTTATATAATTACCCATATAATTATGGAATTAAGTCTCCTTGCAAAGCACATATTATTATTAACGATAATTTGTACTACAGCAGTGCCTGGAGGAGGGGATGCCTTGTATAAGGTACATGAAAAAACCATACTTATCTGAAGTTCACTTTCAGATTCAGCTACAATATGGCTCATGTAAAGTCTAGGACAGAGGAGCAGAAAGTACTAGAACAATGGTGTGAAGTCAGGCTTTGAAAAGAGGTAGTAAATGCCCAGGATCATAGAAGCTGATCTACAGAAGCACAAGGAGTTGTACATGCACCTCCTGAGTTGTACTGTGATGAACCAAACAAGTATTCCCTGTCCTCCTCTGCTGTCATTGTGCTGTGTAAGATAATGCTCCTGTGCTGACCACACAGACAGCAAACTGACCTGGCCACGTTGTGGGTAGATACTGCCACACAGAAAGAAATGTTCAGACATCTAAAGAACAGCAAAAACAAAGCCCTTATGCCCTTTTATCCTGCCAAGGTTAAACCAGTAACTTTTGTTGTACGTTTTTGCAATTCTAGTGACCTTAGCTAATGTCACTGCTAATGTCAATGTACCAAGATGCCTTGGTGCTCACTGCAGAGCCACGACTGGTATTGCAAGGAAAGTAATGTGCTGCAGTCTCAAAGGGATCAGTGCTGTCAGGCACTTGTGAAGGACAAGGAATAATTTGTACTTTGCATTTGAGCCTTTCGTTGGCTTGCAAAAGGCTGCCAAACTGGAATGAGATGCACACCATGAGCTCAACACTTCTTTCAAATTCCAAACATACTTCACTAACTCCACTTATTATGAAAATCATGATTTTTATCACTCAAGAGCACTAACAAATCAACAGAGAAGAATGTAAGAAAGCTCTACTGCTGAGATCCTGGCCCTGTTGTACATAGGAAGTTGAAACGAAACTATTCTAAGCAGAGCAAAGATGCTTGACAGCCCTTGTGTGCTTGTAAAGAAAATACATTTTGTTTGTCATTTAGATCAAAAGAGCAGCTCAATTCTGACTGATTTTTGAGATATAACACTAATCTCTGACTTTGCACTCAACGGTTGTGACCACTGGGTGCTAACATTACTAGTGGGAAATGTCAGGAGTTTTGCACTATTAAATCTGTATTTTGACTATCTCTAGTATATACACCTGTAATAAAACCCACTATTTGGCTACTGACAACTAAATTAGGGGCACACAAGCAACATGGAGAAGAGAAATTGAAGCCTTGTCCACAAGATTTGAAGAAAGGATACCTGACCTGTAAACACAATCCTGAAACGTTTAGCTTATGATCTTCATTAAAGTATTTATTGTGGTGGCTGAGAGTGGCGCAGTGCTTAACACTGCACCAAATCTCCAAGAATGTACAGTTCAGATTAGCTGATCTCCAGGGCTGTGGACCCAGTTCCTTGTGAGTCAACGGAGAAAAGGAGCATGGCTTTTACGCTGTGTGTGCACAGCCGACAGTGTGAATACAATTCTTGCATCTTTGCTAATTGTGGATGAAGCAAAGTCTAGTGGCTGTGAATAGCTGGTCTTGGAATCTGCTCCTTGACACCTTAGGCTGAAATGTGACAAGGGTTTGTAATTCTATTTTAGATTGTCTAAAATCTGGCCACAGTATTTTTTTCTCTGCATATTTTATTTCATATATTGAAGTAGCTCCTGAAGCTTCAGTCAAGGCTGGACCCATTCTCAGGCTACTTGTCCCAAACTGTGGTGCAGACTGTAATCTATCCAACCCTGCAGATGTGCAGAGAAAAGCAAGAAGAGGGCTGCCAGGCACAGCAGAGGTCTTAGCTCTTTGCAGTGAAAGAACTGCTCTCTCCACACTCTTTCATGGCCCTGTACGCTGCCCATCTGAGGGGGATAGGTGTTGTGCAGATGGTGAAAAAAAAGTTTAAAAATTTCCTCTTGATCTTCTTAAATTGCAGTGATTTTTATCTTCTTTAGTTATTTGGGATGGTGTCCATGGAAAACAATGCAGGAGGTGAAGGTAAGAAAAAAAAATCTGACAAAATGCAAAACCAGCTAAGCTTCAGAAAGGGCAACTTCTATGAAAAAATTAAATGGAGAGGAGATAAACATAAAAAGTTTTGGACTGATGCAGTTTCCTCCCTGGAGAGAGGGCAACTGAAGAAACACTACCTTCAAATGCTGAACACTGATCAGAGTCACAGTGCACTCACACTCCTCACCATGAAGGGATCTGTAGGAAGAAATATAATAACTTAGCACCTATCTAAAGGGAACAAACAAAACCAACTCTACATGCTACATTTTCCTTTCACCTGACAAGTTTATCTGGTTTATTCCATATTCATGCTTTTCAGGTATGACGCTTTTCAGTGGCTCTGGTGTATATGTTCAGTTCATAAGGACCTGGTATCCCTCAATACCAACCACAGTCAGTGTTTCTTTAGGACACTTCATGTGTAGGCACATTTGCCCCCATACTTGGATTCTTTTTTAAATCACATTTTCCATTGAAACAATGTTATTGGACTGTATTTTTTGCAGAAGATGGGGTCACCAAAACAACTAATTTTTTTGGTGTTAGGTTTGAGGTTGCCCTGCCACAGGAAGGTTTTGAGGACTTTCAGAGACATGGACCAACTTAGTCTTTTGAAAACTAGAGTATTGTTTTTATTTCTCACCCTACTGGGATAGCACTGGAAGATGTGTATACTTTTGTTCTAATTTTTGGACACTACAGACAAGTTTGCTATAACTTTGCTTGTGCGTCACTGGTGAAGGATGGTTGGTTGTTGCTCTCATCACAAGTGACTGCTCAGTCCTGGTCACTGTCAACGCAGAGGAGTGTATATCTTTGCACATATAGAAGTGTGTAATTTTCGAGAGGGCCATTTATCCTGGCCTATAAAGAAGATATAATTTCTAACCCTCTTTGTTGACTTTCTTTGTCCAGGAATGTCAGAGGAAAAACGCTGCTAGGGCAGCACTGGCACTTTGGAAAGTTTTGTTATGTGAGATAACTTCAGTTCCCTTTAATGCTTCTTATTTGTTTTGTGAGGTATTTAGAAAGCCTTGGCAGGTTGGCTGCATATAAATAAAACATGGTTTTCCTTTACCTCTATTTAAAATCGGAGAGATTGGTTTGTGACCGACTACTCTTAGGGAATGAATTTACTGCCTTGAAACTCTTCCCTTATATTTTACTCCATTTAACTTGCAACTCTCTGCCAACTTTATGGCACCACAGGAAGTGCCCAGGGTGTGTTAACGCAGTGGTGATGGGGATGCACCAGATAATGCCTCTGGCTGCCTGTGGCAGCCACTGCCCTGGAGCTGCGGCGCTCCAGCCAGAAACGCCTCTTTTACCGAGATCAATAAGTCATGTTAGCCTCCTAAATGCAGTTTTTCAAAAGGGTGAAATCATGATTGGTGTTCTGGATATTTATCTTGTACTTCCTGATGCTTTCCCAAAACATCTCCTTGAAGGGTAGCAGAAGGGGGCAAATGATTTTTTGCCATAATTGGAACTAATTGACTGCTAAAGGGGTTTTGGACTTGTGTCAGGTCTAATCCTGCATCACTCTGAATTAGTGGGACTGAGCCTGACCTCAGTGACATGAATATAAATTAGAGTAAGTGTGTTGGTTTTGAGAGCTGGATCTGACCTGAGTGATGGGTGTGCTGCAGGTTAAGCAGTGAGCTGGTGCTGGAAGAAGTTAGACACTTCTAACTTGTCGTGACTGCAGCAGAGTGTGAGCTCTCAGCACCTTGCAGCATCACACCCTGTGGCAGGCTGGTGATTTCCTATCCTGAACCCTGGGGTAGAGGAGCAAAACAAAGTGATGAAATGGAAGGAGGATGCTGACACCCAGGCTGATTGTTCTCTTGGCCCCTATGTGTGGGCCAGTGTCCTGGAGGTGATGAGGGCTCCTGAGTCCACTCCTAGAGCCAACAGTACCCAGCACATCTTGACAAGCAGGGTGGTCACCTCTTTGTGCCCCTCTGGGACCAAACAGCTGATGTGAGTTCTGAATGCATCCTCTGTGCTCTGCGATGGCAACTTGGCCTGTGCTGTCCCCCGGGCTGGGCTGAAAGGCCTGAAGTTTGCAGAGAAACATGCTGCGTCAGGCACAACCAGGCTGGCCCCACATAAAGTCAATACTTGTATGAAAACAAATAAAATCTTAGAGTACGAGGCAGAGGCTAAAGAATGCCTTCACCTCTTTAGTTCAGGCAACTATTTTGTTAACTTGAAAGACTGCATGGGTGATCTTACTCCATTCTTTCTCTACAGGTCAAATACTTGTCATAGGAGACACCCTAGTTAATATTAAACTAAAAATTAATAGATTAGATAACTATTACACGCTTTTAGTGCCAATTAATTTAATAGCAAGGTGGGTTTTTTTTAACAAGGTAGGCGAATATAGAAGCACAGTTTACTGTGCCTGTGTGAGCTCTCAGATAGGTCTTTTGTGTTACAATTACCAGCAATTGATTGGGCTGACACGTGTAATCCCCTCTGGATCGCCCAGCGATATGATGTCAGTAAGAAGTCCTTCAAACAGGGCTATTAAAAAGCACATTAAACAGGTCCTTATTGTAAGCTTTATGCTAGCTTATGCTAGAATAACAGTGATACGGTGGTATTTGTTTGAAAAAGAAAGGATTATATGGTCTTTGTAAAATGAGGAATTTAGCATTGGGGAGGGGCAGTCGGATGGTGATTTATTTTTTGTTTATGTTTCTCTGAATCCTTTGATATGTCAACTTCTGTCACTAACCATTAGGCCATTTGTAATTTCGTGTATCAACGAAGATGAAATGCATGCTGCCTCAAATAATTTATGTCAAACGTTGAAGGGCATAGATGGCAGTGCTTATTGTGAGATTGTAATGAGAATTGAATTGGGGTCTTCAGAAATCCATTGGTAATTTATTGTTAAAGACCAGTCATGAATCATTCTAGCCTTTAATTGTCACGTGGACCCACTTTGCTTTCAGCTTGGGCAGGAAACAAATTGCAAAAATAGAGTGATACCTCAGAAGAGAGGTTTCACCATGACCCTTGGTACTTAATATTGCTTCAAGAATGCCATGTCTTCTCTTGGGTCAGATTCTGGTGTGGAATTGAAAGGGATGCTTGAAAACTTTTATTGCTTTTTATGAAAAAGAAAACCACAAAGAGTAGTAGCTCATATATATATATATATATATATATACCTTACAATTACAGGATGATAGTCAATAAGATTTGTGGTTATTTCTGGAGCTGCAGAATGAAGGACACCAGAGAATTTTACTATGATTTAACAGTGTTAACTCTGCAATGAAACGAAGCCATTCTGGAGATTTGTTTATAAGACACCGACGTCCTCATCATTCCTCTTTGCTCTGCTCTCTTTTATCTTATACTGCCAAGGTAACACTCTGAAATGGTTAACCAACTGCTGTGTATGTGTTACATAGACGTGCTTTGTTAGCTCATGCTGCTTCGCACAAAGAGAGAAATTTCATTGTTAGCCTGTATCCAGTTGTAGAATATCTTCTTCAGAAAATCAAAGCTACCAGCAAGGTGATATAAATTATTTGCAGGGTCTGGTTTTCCTTCCGCTTTAATATCATGTAATCAAAGGACAGATTACTCAAAATTACTCATCTTGAGTGCTTCAGTTCAGTCATCACAGCACTCCTTTGTGACTACTTCACAATTTCTCATAATGCAAGAATTAGGAGGAATGCAGTGAAACTACGAAGCAGGAAGCTTAAGACTAAAAAAAAAAAAAAGAAAAAAAAAAGATTTTTTTTTAGGAAATAGGATTAAATTTTGATGAACCTTGTCAGTGAAATTTGTGGAAGCCAGAAGTGTAAAGTGTGAGAGACTTTAATAAATCTGTGAAGAATATATGCTTTCATGACTATTAACCCATTTCAAGGAGACTATAACTCAGAGGATGAATTATGCCAGGGAATAACTCAGTATTTGATCTGTCCATACAATGTTTACCTCCTGGCCACTAGCAGAGACATGATACTGGGCTACAGTGGTTTAATACTCTATGGTTATTCTTACATACCATTTGATCCCACAGAAAACTCATAAAGATTTATTATTAAAAATAATGAAGTTTGTCTTTCTGTGCTTACTACCGCTAACAAAATACTATATCATCATATAAAGCTTAGTATGTGTATTACTTAAATGCTTTAAGTGCACTCTGTTCTTATGCTCCTTTCTCTGAAAATGCTCTTGCCATGAATGTAGTAAATATCTGGAGGCTGGCTTTGGAAGTGAAGTCTGGTGTGGATTTGAGATAAATGCTTTGGTTGCTGCAACTTACTCATCGTTGCTGGAGTTGACAGAGTGGTTTTCTTATGTGCCACATAGATACCCTTCAAAGATGAACCAGGAAGCTCCAACATGTGTTTCCAAAACGCACCGACCCCAAGGAGAACATGTAGGTCCAAACCAATGACTGATGTTTCAGACAGCTTCAAATCATCTCCATCGTGGAGTTCAGATGAGGGACCAGGCTGTACCCTCTTCAGGGCAAAATTCCCAGACCACATGTATGGAGGGACCAGCTGAATCACATACTGATTTACTTCTAAGCGCTCATATTAAATTATTTGCTCAGTCACACAAAGCTGAACAAGCTATGTTGAGTTAGTTGCCTAAATCAAAAAACTGAACACCAAGAACACTTCACTTCTGCTACTTAAGATGCAATAGATTAAAAGCAGCAGACATTTAAAGTTTCATTTCTGGGCATATCAGAAGCATCCTAGTGCTAATAATGACATCCAGCAAGACAGCTCATTTATACATGATCACAAGTCCACTCTCACAGCAAAGCTCACCTCTGGAAGACGTGCTCTGAACATGCCACTTCACAGAGAGTCATGAGAGGCACACCCCACCTAAAAGAAGAGTAGCACTGACCTTATTCTAAATCTCGAGAAAATATGAAGTGCAAATTGCACTTTTAAGACACAAGTCCCTGCAGACTCAAAGATAAAGAGATGAAAGAGGAAACAGAACTGGTTGTTGGGAGGAAACTCTGGGGGTCCCTCATCCTGCCCCCCATAAGAGTTGGGACTGTTGCCAGCTGGAGAGGAGTTCAGCTATGACTTTAACAGAGTCTTAAAAGCCACTGAGGACTTAGTTTCATTACCTCTCCAGGTACCTGTTCTTGTCCTCCACTTCCCTTCAAGTGCACTATTTCCATAATGTCCAACTTGAACATGCCAAGATTCAGCCTGTGGCCATTGTTCCTTGTTATGTTGTCTAGTACCATTGAAAGGAGTTTGGCTCTGTCATTTTTGTAACTCCCTGTCAAGTAGATGTCAACTGCTATTATATTGCCCCTTATCCTCTTTGCCAGACTAAACAAACCCAATTCCTTTAGCCTCTCCCTCTGAGTCATGTTCTCTTGGCCCTTGACCATTTTGTCAGCCCTCTGCTGGGCTTTAACCAGGCTTCCCACCTGTTTTCTGAGCTGTCCCTGGGTTCATGCTTCCATACCAATGTGCACACAGTGCTGCCCAGGGCAGAGTTGGGGACTATTGTGTGCTTTTTGTACAAGGTGAGCCATGTGAGGGCAACTCATAAATGTTAATTGAGAACTCTGTGTTTATTAGAGATTAAAAGAGCAAAAATTAGAGCTCAGGAAAGCATCTGTCTAAATCCAAAAAGAAATTGCCTAGAATGCAATATTTAAGAGTGATGACAGTGGTGATGATAAAGGTGACTTTTCCTGGCCTTGGCAAAATATGTTGCTATGGAGCATAATGCTGAGGAGTCACCTTTGCTATCACAGGCTTTATGTCCATAATACTTTATGATTTTAGTCTTTAAAACACTTACCTTTTGGCAGGGTACCTAAGCTACCCAAGTAGCTGTTATTCCAAGACCTGACATATTTGCTGACTGAGCCAACAGTTGCACGATGCTGATGAAGTACAAAAAGGCAAAATAAGCACCTGTGGACGCTGATGTGTTTCGGTCTTGGCAAATCAGTGTGGCAGGATCCTTCACTGGCGCTTGTGGGTGGCATTACAAAGCTGTTCTTGAGCTATTATACTGAAACAGCTTACAAAAACTTACTGATGTGTTACAGTTTGCTTTTGAAGATGTGCTATTTGTAGCAGAAACTGATGTGATTTTTTCTGTGATTAACAGATCATAGTAGGCACTCACTATCCTGCCATTTGCAATGGCAACAGTCTATGAAAAGCTACTCTGGGTCATAGAATCATAGAACAGTAGAATTCTTTAGACTGGAGAAGACCTCTAAGTTCATCAAGTCCAACTGCTAGCCCAGCACTGCCAAGTCCACCACTAAACCACGTCCCTCAGGGCCACATCTACACAACTTTTAAATACCTCCAGGGATGGTGATTTCACCACTTCCCTGGGCAACTTGTTCCAATGCCTGACCATCCTTTCAGTGGAGAAATTTTTCCTAATATCCAACCTAAATGTCCAGTGGTGCAACTTGAGGTAATTTCCTCTTGTCCTTGTTACTTGGAAGAAGAAATGACTCCCCACGTCTCTAAAATCCCCTTTCATGTAGTAGTAGAGAGCTATAAGCTTCCCCCTGAGCCTCCTCTTCTCCAGGTTAAATGCCTCCAGCTTCCTCAGCCACTCTTTATAAGTCTTGTTATATAACAATAAGTACCTTCACCGTTCTTATATCTGCTTCATAGGCACAATAACTTACCTTATTCTAGTTAAATAAAGTCCCTGTTGGAAAACAATTCCTGCTACATAAATAGACTGAATGAAGTGATGAAGATCTTTCCCATACCACCCTTTTACTGTCCTGTGTGTTAACAGCCTACCTAATTGTCTCTAGCAAAAGGTGTCACTTACCTTTCTGGGAGCAGCAGGGACATCCCTGTGCTCATGCTGCAACAGCAATTGTGTCACCACAGTGTGCCTCTGTAACTTGAAAGTAAGGTTTTCAGGACATCAAGATGATGGCTCAAATACCTACAGAGGGTTAGTCATCACTCTTGTCTCAAAGAGGTGAGGGTCTGATAACAAGGGTGAGAAAGGAGAGCGTCTTACAAATGGAAAGTCAGTTGTGTCACCAGCAGATGCCCAAACTGCAGCTAACACAGACAGAAATAAAATTTTGTCCCTTGCCAAAGCCCCATGGCATTGAAACCTTCATTGTCCTGTGCTGCCTCTGTGTGACTCATATGGGAATTATTCCCATGCATCTGTCCAGATGCAGGCAGAAGGCTGCAGTGACACACAGAGCTGCCTCAGCTCCCACCAAAGCCCATGGGAACGTGGGTCACTCAGCTCCTTCTGGGCTCAGGAAGGGGTGAAGCATCTATCCTGCCAGCCTTCTGCATCAAGATAGCCCACACAGAAGAAAGGGTGCTCGGAGTGAGATAATTAATCTCCATGATTTAATCAAGACTGGGAAAAACAACAACAACAAAAAAGATAAACACTTAAAACAGGTTTGGAAATTGCTTATAGACAGCACGGGAGCGATTCAGGTGCCAAAACATAAGCATGTAGCGTCATTTTCTGTGCCTGAGGCCACCTGAGACATCCACACAGGACTGGCAGATATGACACATGATCTATGAAAGACCTACTCCCTTCTGGAGCAGCAGCTGGAGGCCAGATGCGATACCCTAAGGCATCAAAAATGGCACTAGACACTTATGTTTAGGCAGCTGAATCCCACCCTGTGCTTCCAGACTTCTGATGAATAACCCCCTTTTTAATTGTCTCAGACTCAAATCCCAGGTTCTTGAGGTGCTTTCCCTAGGGCTCAGCAGTGTGTGGTAGCAGCAAATTTCATTGGTTTAACTTGGATAGAGTCATTACAGCTCTTTGTTATGTATTTTTAAAATTGCTTTTAGGCTACAAAATCATGAGGCGGTTTCTGCTTTCATAGGCTGTGTGCATAATCCAGGTGAGACCAAAGGTTTTTCCTTACCACAAGATGCTGATGTGATTACTCTAAATCCCATCTCCTTTGAATACCTATTCTGTCACAGCTCCCCATTAAAGGCCTGTTGTCAAACAGGCAGATTTATTCTGAATACTGGAGAACATATCCCTGCTGCAGTTGTTCTCTCAGATAGTTAAACAGAAGCTTAGAGCTCATAGGAGTATTCCTATTTTAAATTGAACTGCACAGATCTTAACATCCTCTTACATTTTTCCAGGATATTTGTTGAGGAAGAGATTTGGCTACCTCTTACATCATGCTGTGGGGGAAAGAAGAGGAACTGAATTACTTGTATGTCTTAGTCTGATGTGTGAGGAGGGAAACCTTGCTCCTGTTTGGATTACGTGGAACATTTTTATGGAAATGTTTTAAATAATCCACAAGAAATGGAAAGCTTTCCAGTAACGATATATTTTCACTGCATACCTCAGAACAAGATGGTTCTGGCTGTCTTCCAGTGTGATAGCACACCACTGACAGCTTCTGAAAATGCAAGTTTTAGGAGTGAAATGAGGACTAAAATATTTTCCTGATTTCCTAGCCTGGTACATAAATACACATGTAGACAGATAGATGTGACACTATTATTTATTTTTCTTTTTACTCTTGCTGGGACATTTTCTTTAATGATAACTTAATGAAAACTTGTTATACAGAGTTTGCTGTTATGCCATGCTTGGTCCTTGTCTCAGCATCAAGAAGGAAGGTCAGGAAGTTGAGCTGGGACCTGAGAAGCAAGAAGGGAATAGGATGGGAGAAGAATCAGAGAAAAACTCTGAAGATTCAAAGGACAGGTCTCAGCTGCCTACCAGTGACAGATGTGGAGAGGTGGATACACATGCCATACGCTGTGCTGCATTGCAGGAAAAGATTAATTAACACTCATGAGTTTTGAAATCTAATTTTTAGTAAGCATGCACATCAGTCAAGGGGTGTGAGGGAGATAAAATACGTACAATGCCCTCACTGTCCACTTTTCCCTGCACCTCAAATTGTCTTTCTGATGAGCATAGTCTGAACTGTGGGTTGTGCATGGGATTAATTCTCAGGGTTGTTGCATGTGAAGTCCCTACTACATCTGTTAGTACCTGCTGCTGAGAGGCTTTAGAAAGAGCAACAGCTAGTGAGCAAGTATTTAGTACATCCTCAAAAATATTTCCAAGGAGTTCTAGGAATGCTCTGGGTTAACTTATTGAACATATGAAAATAGAAAGCAGTAAATGTGCTGATACCCTTTCACAATGTTCATATGTTGCAATATTCTTTGATGCACATTCCCACCTGGTTTGATTGCAGAGGTTGTTCACACATCTCATTAGCTTCCTCCAGAGCCTAAGGAAATCTAGATGCCTCCAAGCTTCCTCAAGGCAGTCATAGCTCAGGAACCCTTGTAGCCAGCTGCAGTTGCAGCTGCTGAGCCGACAGCTGATGACCCTCTTGGTTTTGAGTGAAACAGGGAATGTGAAGTTTAACATGATTTTGACACAGTCCTCACATATGTCTGACTGCTTTGTTACTTAGGCACTGAACTGAAGGACTGTTTGCATCTTCTATTTATAACTATTTCTGTGTGTGTTTTGGGGAGCTCAGCTCTCAAGGCGGGCGATGTGTGGTGATGGAGAGGTTGCTTGTCCTCACTGAGCAGTAGCAGTAAGACACCAGAGAGAATTACAGCATGAGGTCCCTTCACACTGTGCTCCTGCCTCTTGGGTGAGTAGGTCTAATGAAGTCAAGCTGTGGTTTTCTGACTGCTTTAAGCAAAACTCTGTGCAGGCAGCTGCTGAAAGGTGAACTTTTATTTTTTCCTTTCTCCAAATATAAATTCCTGCTACCTCCATTGTGCCCATCATACCCATGCAAAGCCCAGTGAGGGCTGAAAATTGCCCTGCTCCTCCAGCTGATTTTTCTTAGTTTATCCATCTTATCATTTGCCTGAATGGATGATGGTCCTGGCTCTCTGGGAGCTCTCAGTGTAAGGGAAGTAAGAGGGGAAGGAAGGAAAGGAAGGGGGAAGGAAGGGGGGAGGGAAGAAAGGAAGGAAGGAAGGACGGGGGGAAGGAAGGGGGGA
>JAWWES010000081.1:7284492-7444502 GCA_035583135.1 Lophotriccus pileatus | reverse complement strand
GGGGAGGGAAGAAAGGAAGGAAGGAAGGAAGGGGGGAAGGAAGGGGGGAAGGAAGGGGGGAAGGAAGGAAGGAAGGAAGGAAGGAAGGAAGGAAGGAAGGAAAAGGCTTTTTGTGACGACAGCCTCCAACTACATCTATTTGAAATCACTTCAACCTTCCAGACTCAGCTGTTTTGCTCCACAAGTGATGTGCCATAATTAATATCTGTGCTTCTTCTCTTCTTCTTTTCACTTTCTTTGGACTTTAAAAACTATTTTATAACAATTAAATGTTGCATTAGAACGCAAATTTGCTCTGACTTTGTGCATGTGTGTTTTGATGTCCTTAGTTTGCTTTTACACACAGTGTTAAGCAGCTGCAGGAAAATCTTCTTGGTTGAATAACTCGGGCAAGTAATTATGTTGTGATCTGTGGACTTGGCATCTGCTCCTACGTGACTCTGTGATCCCATGCACTTGCTGACCGTGTGTCTGATACAGCACAGCCAATATTTTGCACTCAAATAGGGAGGGTGGAAGCGATCAGACCACTCAATTCTGTGGTCTGTTCAGCCTCATGTCTTCATTTTATCCTTCATGATGCTGTTCCAGTCCTTGGTGGTGGCTGCTGAACACAGGTGATCTGGGTGGAATCACCTGTTCAGGACTGGCCCTGGAAACTGGGAGGTTAAACTCAGAAAAGTTGCCTCTTACTCTCTAATCCCTCACTGTTACCCATTATCTGTAGTGCTATTTTGGGGTTGCTGGAAACCTGGGCTACCCAGCAGAGAGGCTGTGATAATTTTACAGCTTCTCACTTACTCAAACTTTTCTTTTCACCAGACCTATCAGTAGACTGGAGCTTCGGTGGTGGTTTTAATTGCTTGACCTTTTGGCACATTATCTGCAGACTTGATCTTTACAATCACACAAGAAGACAATGTCAGGTCTATGAATATTCTGAATATTCTGCTTTGTTCTCTATTCATTAAGATTTTACATTCTCCTGATTGATCCCCTTATAACCAAAAGAATATGAAACTCATTATAAATGAAAAGTTTTAGGTGTAGGCTGCTGAACAAGTTCCTTTCTTTGTTGCTGTTTTTTCTTTAGTGATTTTATTTCCCCCCCTGTACAATGAGCACCTGTACAGTATTAAAGGCTACTAAATTTCATTCTTATGCTCTAAAACTGCTGGCAACAATGCCCTGTGTACGCTATCTATCTAAGGGGATGTTCTGTTTGCAAATTGTCTTGTTAACAGCAGATCTATTAATAGTACCATAAGCACAGAGAGGGCTGGTTCAGAGCACGTGTCACTTTGGTATCGCCCATTGAGCAGAGTGGTGCAAACTGGCTTTTCCTCCCAAGATGATGAGTGCCTTAACAGCAGCCAGGAGTGCCATTGTCACACCATCCATCAACTGCCTTCCGTCCCTCTCAGCTGAACCCGTGAATTAAGCAACCGTGGTTAAAAAGCCATAAAATTAAAACTTGTAATGGGGAGTCATTGACAAAAGGGTTACAATGCGCTGGCCATATATCTTTTAACTAGCTAAATATAACCATAGGTTTCCATAAGTTCAAAGAGTGGTGGCCTGGAGATGAATACAACTGTTCCAACTGAGTTCTGGGCTGGGAGCCAGAAGATTGTTAAAACACCTTAGAACATGCTTATTCCTTCTTAGAACATTTTTTGGTACTTGCTCTATTAGTATGGATTTTATTTCCCCACCAAACGAGTTCTCTGCCTTTGAACCATAAACAATAATGGCACATCTGTCTCTAGGCTGCTGTACTTTGAAAACCAATGCTAAGGACACAGAGGGGTAGATTTTCAAAGCATTGCGTGGGAGTTTGTACCAGGAGTCTAGCCAAATATTTTTCACTCATACTCATCCCTGAGCCTAACCTTTCCTCACTCGTTAGAATGGCTCTGTTTGCTCTGCCCACATGGGGACATTTCAGACAGCTTTTACCTCCAGGGACAGAGCTTCAGCTGGTCAGAAAAGCCTATAAATAGGCTTTTACTGATGACCTTTCAAATCTGGAGATGGATCTTCCCTCTGATCTTTTTTATTTTACTTTTCTGTCTTTGTCTGTGTTTGTCTGTGATTCTCAGTTTCTGCTGAATTATTTACCATTAGATCATAATGCAACTAAAATCCCTGATAACACTGACACAAGTAGCATAAAGTGATTGTTGCTTTAAAGTGATTGCAACCCAAAACTGCATCGATGCTCACTGTGTACACCTGTTTTCTGTGCTGGGGAGTTTGATGGCAGCCTTGCAGGAAGCAGAGAATTTTTTGCTGCTTTTATACAGCCACTGTGATAAAGCAGGAAATAAAGTAGTGAATGAAAAAGGCCTCTCTGCATATCTCTTTGGCTGTATAAATTTTCTTACCCACTTGCTCAGAAGGTAAAATATAACACTGCAGTAGCATAACTAGCCATTACATAGAGACATGGACAGCTTTCAGTCACAAAAATTGGTCAAGCAGCTGGGTATTGCTTTGTTTTCTAGATTTTCTCTTTCTTTTTTATAAATTATCTCTGCTAAAGGGAATGTATTTTTTCATAGATTTTGTCATATTCCAAGTGGCTTGGCTTACCATTCAGTGAAAACACCCTGGTCCATACTACTCTCTACTTTGGAAGGACTTTACACTGTGGTGAAATTTCCCCCTTTAAAGACTATCTCACAGTGCTTCTCTGCAGATACAGCACATGGATATTTACTGTATCACAACAAACTCCCCTTCTAGTTACTCCCGTTCCAAGCCTTATTTGATTTTGATGCAGTACTTGCCATGGGGGTGTTATCATTTTTCACAGTTGAGAATCTCCTTTGATGAAGTCAGCTCAAAGTTCTATCTTTGGGTGGTTTCCCAAGAAAAACCTTTTGGCTACTAGCAATTTTCCATTTAGAGAAGTTTACCGGTTGAATTCAATTAGGGTCCTTGGAAACTTCTTGTCTTTACAGATACCATCATTCTAGGGTTTTCACTGCTGGATCTCTGGCATCTTTTTGTGTTACTGAAGGTCGAGGCCAATAGAAACCACTTATTGAAATCCTGCTCCTTTTTTCATGGAGGCACCAAGATGTAAGGAGAGGAAAACTCGCAGATAAGCAAGCTATGTTGGGGTGGAAATGGTTGAATCCTTGCAAGGTGTTTTCATGCTGAAGGAAAACTCTGAGTTTATAAATTGTGTGGCAAGCCAGAGGTGTGACTTGGTAAAGTCATGCTTCTGCAAATCTTCTCCTGAGGAAACAAATCTTTTGTGAGTAGTCTTTGGCATGAATTAAAAAAAAATAAATAATTGGAATCCAAACACCTGCAAAGTTCACTCACGGGCTCCTAGTTCCTGGACGGGAAAGGATGTGATTGCTCTGATTGCTGTATACACTCTTGCAACCTGTACGTCATATCCTCGGGGTCAGAGAAACACCCTCTCAGTCCTGCTCCGCTCAGAGGTTTTCACACAACAACATCAGCGTCCCATCTGCAAGGTGATGATGTAAGATGGTTTAAGTATGTATTGTTCCAGACATTTAGACCCTCTACTTTTTTGAGTAATAGACATATCTATCATTAAAATATAGGAATGAGCAGACTTTCAAATGCATGAAACCCTCCATTTTCTGATGTGAGAACTCATTACATCTCCCTGTTATTAAATAAGTCTCGTAACAATATTTTAATATGATTAAAGATTCTGTGCCTCATCTGTTAAGAACTCAGAAAATTAATCTGGGCAGGGCATTAATGTAGTGGGGAAGGAAGGCATGTGAATCTTTTATTATTATTATTAGTTTCTTTCTTTGCTACTGGTTGTATCAGTGCCTTATCACTTAAGTGTAGGAGCTTAACAATGGGTTCTCTCAGCAAAGCCCTCTTTTTTCGCTGGGTGAGGTTAAAGAACAAACACATTGTCGTGAGCTTTTAAAAGCTTGATTTCAATTACATGGTAGTAGGGCAAAGCTCTCAAACACACAAAACTTTGACTTTGTAAAGATTGTGACCTCCCAGGTACACGTGCTTTAAGGAGAAAAAATGTACTTGACATGTCCCACTGCTGTTTCCACGCACCAGGAGCTGTGTGTATCGGGAAGAGGAGAGGGCAGGAGGGAGGCAGAGGTGTTCAACTTGGGAAGGAGGGAAATTGTTCCTCTGGGAAAGCAAAGCTCTTCTGTTTGACTAGTAAGAATTTAAAAGATAAATATATCCCTTATCATGGAATGATAAACAACAAGGTCCAGGAAAGACTCTTTGAATAATTGAGTCTGGTCTCCTGCGTTTTGCAAGACTATTTGCCTTCACATTCCTATTAACATCTTATAAGACTTTGTCTTTCCTCATGTTTGTTTGTGGTAGTGCCCAAAGTGTTACAGGCACTTTCTAGGCTTTCAGGAAGAGCTGGTGCTTTCAGTCTCTGGATGGACAGGCAGACAAACAGACAGAGGTCATGGCAGAGGAGCAACAAAAGGACCTTTCTGTGCAAACCAAGCCCGCTGTACCTCGTATAGATTTCATAAAGGAGGTTCAAGGAGGTTGTTTCTTCCTTTCCCCCTTTGCTCTTCAGTTACCTGGAAGTGGTGCCCATGCCTGCAACCATAGCCACACAGCTCTGCAGCATTTACACAGGGCTGCCTCTGGCCTTAGCCAGGCTGGCATTGTCTAAAAAAGGGGCATAAAACTGAGTGTTGGAGACTGCAGAAGGTACACGCCTCCCTGACAGGTTTTCCACCTACAGAAGCATATTTTATAAGGCTTTTTGGAGAGGTAAGATGTCCACTGAAAGACAACAGTAGCTGGTTTCTTACCCATCCTCTGAAAATCCACCCTGTATTTTAACACAGAGAAGCTGATAAGGCTATACTGCTGATATTGCCCATGGCACTATCAGTGATTAAAGAGTAAAAAACCAAAAACACAAAACAGTGCAAAACACTGAGGTGAACAAGTTTTGTCCACACTGAATTTCAGTTTTCTTTCTCAAGCCTTCTATAGGACTTTGACTCAAAATGTGTTGGAGGGAAATTAAATAGCATTCCTAAACATAAAGCAAAATGCCTAATCCTCTGGCCTTTCATAGCCCACCCCGTTGTTCAATACATCAGCCACTCTGGAAATTGTATCAGAGAGGTAAATGCAGCCTGCTCTGTTTTGGAAGTAAAAGTAAGGTGAAAGATGCCCCCAAAACTAAATCAAACTGCTTGAAAAAATGGCTTAACTGCTAGGAAACACAGCAAGGGTCAGATCAGCTGATCAGGAACAAAACAGAGGCCCAGAAAATATCCCCCAAGTGACGCAGGTTGATCCCTGTTGCATTCTGGTTTCGCATCTGTGCACTTGGTGGTGCAAGGGCCAGACTCCTGCCCTCCTTCCTTTCCCTGCTGCACATCCCTCTCCTGAGTGGCACCCCCAAGACAAGCAGCCCTTCCTTGAACAGGTTGCTCAGTTTCGTGGGGTCAGTTGGTGCTTGCACCGTGTTGGATGTCTCTCCTTGTGGTTTTTCCCCTGGTTGTAGCAGTCCTGAAATAACTTGGTGTGGTGTGTGACAAGGGAGCTGGAAGAGTTAAAAATCTTTCTCTTTTTCATACTAGGTGCACTATTTGTGAGAGCAGGAGTTCTCTATCAGGGCTGGGCTTTGTAATGTATTCCATCTATTGATAAGAAGGCAGAACAACATTTCTAAATTGTTCAGGGTGTTTGCAGAATGCCAAGGCACTCCAGTGGCCTTCCATATAGAGCCCTGTTGATGATAAATCGTAAAAGATATTCTAGAAGTGCCTATTTGCTTGTGGAAATATCTGAAATACTGGAAAGCTCACAGATTTCCCAAGGTAGGTCAAGAGGCCATTCAGCAAATTTTCTCTCTACTTGAAATGCAGTTTTCAAATCATTTAAATCCTAAGTACCTAATGAAAATACAGCGTAGTCCCCACGGCTTCCTCCAGCGATACGCTCCGGTCTCAGGCTCACTCAGTCGAGCAAATAGCCTCCATACATTATTTTGCACTAGGTGATTTCAGTCTGCAGCACATTTTGTTTGAACCATACGCCTATAAATGCCTTCAAAGGAAGGCAGGAGCCTGCCCACTGAGGAATAAATGCAGGAACAGAACCTCCTGTGCAAATATTAGTGTTCAGCATCCAGTGTAGCCCCGGCGAATATGTTCCTAACACATGTACAATTCAAATGAAAAGGTTATGTGCAGTACATGGACGTGTACTGACATGGCCCATGTGTTTCATGTGGAAGCACATTCACTGTCCTAAAGTAAACGTTGTCATCAAAAAAACACCTCATTTTCCTAATATTATTGATGCAAGGGACTGACAGAAAAAAAATAATGAGATATATCTGAAAAACTAAGAAAGTTTCACTTGATTCTTGTGCAGCTTATTCCAAAGTGTTTCCCTAAGCTACTATGTTAAGAGGGAGCTATGTCAACAAATTATTTGGAAGCATGAGGCTTGCTGCAGGGAGTCAACACTGTGCTTTGTATGTTCCTGCACAAGAGAAAAGTGGAAATCTTGCAAAAGTTACCTGTAAGATAATCTATCAATATGGAAAACCTTTCTTAAGGCACACTACATGCTTGTTATGCCCTGAAGCTTAAAGGTTCTAAAATGCTTAGAGTGAAAATCTATCTTCCAGTGGTATTAGTAGCAAATTGGTCATTATTTCCAATAGTCCTAAAATACCATAGTTACCATTTTCTTCCTTTTTCTTCATCACACTATAACTGTGTTCAGCATTCAAATCCTGAGATATATAAAACGGTATTTATTTAACTGAACGGATTTAATGTTTCACTGGCATAGCAGCCACCACTACATGCAGCATTGGGATGCTGAATAAAAGGCAACAGAGATCCTGTGAGACTGCAGCATGCTGTCTGTTTACATATGAAAGCAGGTTCAATATGCACTACATTGTGACAGCCCCATGATGCCTCTCTTCGTCGCTTGTTAGTCCAAGAGCCTCCTTACTTTCTCAGAGCTACTCCTTATGCATATGCATAACTCCTCATAATAATGCCATAAGGCTGCTAATCTATTCTCCTTCAAACCCCTCCTCAAAACTCACTTCTTCTGTGGTGGCTGGAAAACATCTGACAATAGCCCAGCAGCTGGTGTGCTGCTACTTATTGCACTGAAGACGATAAATACGCTGTTATCCCGACTGCTTTATTACCCTCTTCGTTACATCCACCTGTTGTTTTCATCCCATGCTTAAATGGAGAGATTTTTAGAGTAAAGACTGTTGGGATTTTTAAATGGTCACCTACCATGGCATGGTTCTCTGAGTAGGGACTCTCCTTACTACCACAATATGAATAATTACAGATATATTGTCTATCCAATTTTATATTCTTTCACGAATAAAACATCCCATATGCCTTCCAAATACCCTGTTAAGTTTGCACCAGTAACTATTCTGCCTATTGCAAAGCAACTAAGAAGGCAGCAAACATGAGTCTTTGGGAGAGAAGCAGGGTATCGTCTTTGTATACCATGAGGTACAGTGACAACTACTGTAAATTTGAGATCAGTGGCACATTTGTGATCCCTTCTCCCCTTCCCTTTCTATGCAAACAGCCTCACATTTTGTGTATAAAATCCGAATTTTTCATTAGTCTATTAAAACACAAAATACGGGATATATCTGGCACTTTTTGGGCAACAGCTGTTACAGCAACTAGTTATAATCAATCAATTTTGAAATAAATTAATTTGCTTTCTGAAGTGGACAATTCTCACAATTTTTGTGAAAAGTCAACTATAAAAGCTGTTATAAAATTGAAGATGTGGGTGCTTTTGCATTTATCCAGTCTGGAATTCAAAACTGCACAGATCGTGTGACTTTTATGACTAGTCACAAAGGAACAAAATAACCCAACAGAACCATCAGAACAATCCAAGAATAAACAGATATGTTTTAATCTGAAGGATGAGAGTCATGAGAAAACTGCAAAATTTGTAGTACACCAGGATGAAATCATTAACTGGATAACTTATAAATTACTTACTCATCGTAGGATGACATCTCTGTAAGATTGATGATACATTCACAGAGTGCCCAAAGAGAAAAAGAGAAGCTCATCTTTTGTGGTCTTTTAGGCTGTTCATTAGTACCTGGGAAAACCTTTCCAGGGTTCTGTAAAGATCTGCCCCAATACTTGCTGCAGTCAGAGCAGATCCTCCCATTCAGTCCAGAAGGTATAGGAGCAAGGTTGTCAAGAAGCTCATTGAGACTTTAAGAGCATTGACTTAAGAAGGAAGACGGAGGCGAATTCAATGGATACGGCTTCCTGGACTAACAATGCCCACTCGTGATTCCGCATGTCAGGAGTGAAACAGGATCACCGTTTCTGGACGTCAGTTCAGTGGCTGATCTGCCAAGGTGCTGCTGCTGGTGGCACACATGGTACCCCTGAGGGCCTTCAACACAACATCTTTCAGGTGGTTTGTGTTGGTGTCTACAGCTCCCATGGGAGGCACTCAGAGTAGAAACTAATCTGTTTTAGCTGTGGAAATTGTTCCCTCGGACATTCACTGTGTTACAGGGTTTGAAATGGTCATTCAGCTCGGCCATATGTTCTTCTAAGAATTTCCCTGTGTGTTCTGATGCCTATCTCTGCATCCAGCCAAGCCAGTCATGGAAGAACCTCTAGATCAGTGCTTGGCAGGGCTGTTTGAATGGGAATTATCACCTTCTTTTCCCATTTTTATTTTTTCCAAATTTTGTCTACCTTGGCTTGCTTTCCACCATTCCTTAAATTGCTGTCCCTTTCCTGACTCCCATCCTACTTCTTCACCTTGACTTGCTCTCTCCTCATCTTTGTTTCTGTGTTCTCAAAATAAGGCCAGCTCCCAACAGCAGTGTCTGTGGCATGACCTGACAGAGCTTGCTGAAGATTTTTCCCCTCCCTACTTTTCCTGCTGGTGGGACCTGCTGCTCAGGATGTGCTTGGATGAGAAAGCTGACCACTCACATTTCAGTAAATGGGAAAGGACCCAAAGTGACCTAGGAGATGCTGTGTGCTTTCTTGGATAATTTGCACTACACACATGCTTAATAGCCTGCAAAATGGGCAGAGCAACCGGAAAACTGAGGAGGGCACTTGAGTGATTATTATGGAGTCACTGAAACCATGACATTCAAATGCAATGTGTTAATAGCCTTACCAAGAATAATTTGTAATAGGTTTGTAAGCCAGCGAGAAAGAGCAAATAGAAGGTTGTGTGCATGCATGCAAATAATTCTCACTGCTCTCAGGGGTATATATGTTGCACCAATAGGCACCAAGACAACCATTAGCATTGACAGGATGCTCTGTGGAAGTACAGAGGCATGAAATAGCGAGTGATCAATGTAAAAGAACCAACACTTACCAAAGCAGAAAACTACTATCTGGTGTTGTGATAATGACCTCTGGGTTCTTGGAGCTTCACACAAAGTGAAAAAGGGAGTGACATGCTGGGTGGAGCTCACAAAGTGCAGGCTGGCCAAGAGACAGGAACCTGTTGAGAGCTGAAGGTAGGAAAAAGCAATTTCTACAGTGTTCAGCCCACTTCTTAGTCATAATAAGTCAGTAACGACTGGATGGCTGTTTGGAAGCATGTGCCTGTGTTGGGAGGTTGTGCCATCCAAAGAGAATGGTGTGGTTTGCAAAGGAGTCTGTAGAAGCCTTACCAAAATTTTATTGGTGGAGCTGTTCTGCTGGGGCCAGGTGATGTGAAGATTCAGGACTGTTAGCAGTAGTATTAACAGTTGCTATTGCTTGAAGGGGGAAAGGGGGATGGTGATACCTTTATATTTCAAAAAATTTATAATACAATGTCCTTTTTTTTTTTTTGCACTCTGCCAGAATCACTACCAGGACATCCACTTCAAAAGAGTAGTTTGTCTGGGCTTAAATTATACTTGGGGCCAATTGCACAGCTCTGCAGCGATATTAAGTGGCACAATGTCATATTATATGCAAAAGCTTGTGTCTTCAGTAATACAAAGGAAATTCTATGGATTAAAATCCAGCGAAACAAAAAGTTGTTTGATTAATCAGCAGTACTTCATTTAGAAAACCCCATGCTGAAACTAGAAGCATGTAAAGTCTACCTTTTACTTAGATGCTGTTCAAATAATTTACCTTGTCTTTTTTTCTTTGAAAGAAAAGAGAGAAAAAAACCAAAACAAAATAATCTTGTGCCAGTAGGGAAAAAAAAAAAAAGCTTTCTGTCAGCTGTGGCACGTTTAAACACCCTAAATATTTCATCAGACATTGCACTTATTTTAGTGTTTTAAATAAGATTTAATAAATAGGTGCATGTTCAGACTTGTACAGCCCTACTTTTGTCTGTAGTTGGCAATGTGCTGCTGTATGTGTTTGACTGTGCAGTTAAGAATTTTAATTACTTACCTGTGCTATAGAGACACTCATTCTCTTTTAACTGTTTATTAAAAAATAATACTGTAGCCATTGTGCAAGAAATCTTCCACATTCTGTACAGCTGCAATATTGTCCATAGTAGACCCCTATTTTCTGAATGTACCCCCACATTCCCCTTGTGTCCTACTCCCAGCATCTAGTCTCTGGAATTCCCACAGACCTGAGATGTTTATGTAACTAAGTCACTGAGTTTTGTGATCCCTTCACGTTGAATGTTTTTGCTGTTAATTTTACAGAGATGTCTGAGATTTTTTCCATCTGCACACCCAAATGGATGGCACAAAGCAGCATCTTTTTATCAAGAAAACACAGCTGGAGCTGATGGTCTTTTTTCTTCTTGTTTTTGTTTGTTTATTTGTTTGTTTTCTTTCCAACTTCTAGACTTGTTTGGTAAAAAAATATTGAGGAGAATTGAACAAACTCCTCCAACAAACTCCTCCAAATTTAAGAGTCAATGATAGTAAGTTGTCTTATCATCTTCTTTGCCTAATAGGCTCCCTTATCAGTGACATCCAGCATTATAATTTTACAGTACCTAGAGACTAAGTGGGTTCAAGATGCTGTTTTGCATAACGAGTTCATGATCATTAACCAAAATAATCATAGCACTATTTAAATATCAGAACAAAAAAAGATGACAGGATGAAAACATTCCTTAATTTTAAGATGATGGTCAGTGAATGAGTCACAGTTGGAGCTTCACTCCTGAAGAAATTAATTCACTGCTATTGAAGAAACCTGACTTAAACTAGGTGCTTAATTTTTAGATATCTGAAGCTATGTGAGATGGATGTCATCATAAAGGTACATTAACATAGATGGCTGTAGACAGATACCAATTCTTATGTCTGCACTCCAAGCTGACCAGTCTTGAAGCAGCTCTGCAATCTATACCGTATGGGGCACAAATGTATTTTTTTATTTAGCGACAGAAGACTTTCTCACTGTCCAGGCATAGGAAAATTGTATGTGCTTGATATCACGCTCAGGTTCATGGACCATGACTTTGTGCAGAGCTACAGAGTGGTGTGTTGTGCCACTTCAGCACAGCCACTTTGCCAGTGCCACCTTGGGAGACTCCATCGTTATCAGCAGGATGGGCACATTCCTGAAGGTTAACTCACGGAGCTAATATGTGAGTGGATCCCATCCTGTCTGGATATTTCATTTTGGTTTGGCAGATTTTGTGAACGTACCAAATGCATTGTTTACCATTAGCCAGTTTTAAATGGTCTTCAAATTTTTCTGGGGACTCTGCCCCTAAGATTAAATTTAGCATGCCTGGAGTTGCAGTCCACTTATGTACGTGCCCATTAAAAAACTCCAGCCATCTGTCTATAAAATATTAATACCAACATTTTTTGGTGGTACATGCTTTGTCAGTTTGGGTACGTGGAGGGCAGTAGACCAGCCCAGGAACATACTATTTTGCTTTCAAAGGACTGCTTATAGTTCTTGTAACTTCTTCCTGAAAAAATGAGTGGCTGTTTCTTTGAAAGTGAGAGTGGGAGGGTGGAAATGTCCTTATTTGCATTCTTTGTTTTTTCTTTCATTTGAGTGTTTTCTCCTCCTTCCCCTTGCTTTTCTCACATTTACTGCCTACCTTTACACTTGTTCCCTTGTCAGAGAAAGATATTGATATCCAGTTGGCCCATTAACTATCTTTTTACTTGATTTGCCAGACTACTTCCATATGCTTTAACATGTTTGGGAAAGACAGCCTTTTCTTCATTTTTTTTTTTTAAATGATTATATTACGTTTTTCATACTGAAGCTTTTGCAGTAGAAATACTGTAAGTAAGTCAATTAATAAATAACAAATGCCACCTTTGCTCTGAAACCCCAGGAAGTTGATGACCATTTCTGCTTTACCTTCTGCTCTATCTCCCTTTTTATACAAGAAGAACAGAGGGAACAGGGCAAAATCCTTGGGGAGAAACAAGAAATCTCTTATTGGTCTTTCTTCTGGAGTGAGCACAGTCACGGGAGCATCCTTGCCCCTTCCCTCATCCTCCATCAATTTGAAAGCAGCAGGTGGTTACATCAAGCCATCTTGTAACAGCAGTTACAGCTGGTTTAAAGTGGAAGTATCAGGAAAACTATGAATTAATTTACTTAATGTCAAAGATTCTCTAATAAAGACAAGCATTTATCATGAGTGAGATGGGGAGAACAAAATATGGAAAGAAAGATACAGGCTTAATTCAAATATTTTTTTCATGAGAACTGTGAGAGCTTGTCATCATTAAAATACTCTATTTTCCCTAATTGGGCATAAAATCTAAAGAAGGAAAAAAAGAGTATTTTTGTGACGATTTTTCTAGCAAGTCCTTGCAGGCTAAAGACAAAGTCTGAACATTGCTGAGAAAAAAACTAGTTTTCAATAACTTTAACTAACATGCTTAGATTTGACTATATCTGTGCACGAATTAGGCATCTTGGCTGGATTATCTGACTCCCTCACTGGCTAGTGGGGAGGGACAGGTACTCCCAGTGACATTCAGGATCCTTGGCTTCTTCAAGTAAGGGGGATTAATTGACCTTTGAGAATGCTTCCCTTTCCTTGGCTATAAAAGATGTCTAAAGAGCTGTTTTATATAATAACCTGTAGCCTCGAGGGAAATTCCTGTGGGTGGCCTTTGCCCACTTGTTTATCCCCCAGCTCAGGTATTTGACGTGAGTGATTTGCAGAAGAATAACCACCATGTGTCCAGACTAAATGTAGTAAGTACATATGACATAAACTGCATGTTAGAGGACTGTTTTCCTACTGTGGCCAGCGTGACTTCATACCTATAAGTTGTTACTTATAACATCTTCCCTTCCTTTGCTGACAGTGTGGTTGATATGACTAGAAACCACCTGCAACAAAAATTCAGGGGGCAAGCCTCAGAAAACTGAAACAAAATGAGATATTTTGCCAGGTATCCTACATGCTAGTTTTGCTGCAGAAAAGTCTTTTTGACAGTCTTTTTGAGCAGTACTTTCCAGAATGAAGTGATCATAGAATCACAGAATGGCTTGGGTCGCAAAGGACCATAAAAATCACCTAGTTCCAACTCCCCCTGCCCATGACAGGGACACCTTCTGCCAGATCATAACCCAGGTCACAAGAATGGGAATATTACATGACACCATTACACTTCTTAAGTGATCCTCCAAAACATTTTGCCTGTTTCACTTAATATTGCTGCACTGATCCTACAGGTGCTTTGCTAACTGAAAGTGCTATCTAAATGCTAGTTATTTTTGTTCCCTGACTTTGGAAAGCAGACTTTCCTCAAACAGTCCATCAGGGATAGTTTATTGTCTGTGAATGTGCCTTGCTTATAATCCCGGGCCACTTGCAGTACACAAATGAAATTGCATCTAAGTCCAATAATTCTTCTCAATCTTTTTTTTTTTTTTTCTATGAAGTAGCTTAATGATAAATATCATGGATGGGGCACCTGTCTTATCTGATCTATGCCTCTATCTTCTTCAGTCAGGTTAAGTGAGAATAGACAGGGATACAGTGGATTTTCCTTTGATTTTCTATCTGTGCTTTCTGTAACTCCTTTGTTTTGCAGTCCATGCCAGTGTATGACATTATACAACCTCTCAACGTGCAGCAATCACTGGTTTCAGGGAGCTGACTCCAACAGACTTCTTCCAAGGAACAGGAAAATGGCTGTGGATCCACCTCCTGAACAGAATGTGCCCCATGAAAGGGCTTCCTTCTCTGTGTTAACGCAGCCCAATTCAATCTCTGTGAATGACTGAATCTCTCCAGGTACCAAAACCAGAAAATGTAAGATGTGTAAGTAAAATGGCTTATTTAAAAACGTTGAAATACAGGGGTCTTAATTTCTTGTTGGCAGAGGAGGAATTCAGGTTTAATTGTCAAACTCAACCCAACTTTACCATTGGTTGCAGACCTCTTTAAACTGTGAGGATATTCATTGTTGTATTAACCTGAAAGCGTGTTCCAGTTTACTCCCTCCCTTCCCAGTATCTTCACACAGTGAAGAATAGAGGTACCCCAGTCACCCGACCCATTTGTAGCTCTCCAGATATGACATATGCAACTCAGCAGACTCTATCCCTGATCATTATAGTCCACTGAAAATATTTTCCATGAGCTCCCCATCTTGTTAGTAAAAGGTGATTTTATTAAAGCACTTGGTGACTGCTTTATACAGAAATTTCAAATAAAAATCAATTTATCTCATATGAATATGGGATTTGAAATGCTGATGGCCAGGATTTATTTTCAGCTTTAGTTGTTATACCATTTGCTTTAGGAGGCCTAACATTGAGGTGTCAGAGATATTTCTTCACTTTGCTTTTCTCTTCCAGGACATTAAAGGGCACTTTCAAGTTAAACTTATCACGAGACTATGTGAAAATGAGTGTGTCTGATGTCTGGTGTAGGTGAGTTGACCAAAGAGATTGTGAAGCTTCAAATTTATCTTCTTGTTCTGAAAGAGCAGAAGTCAGATCTGGCAATTAGAGTGAATTATGGTTCCGTTCCCAAACCATCTTTTCACCAGATACACAAAACCCCCCTATGTTTATGTTTGCCACTGGTGTTTGGTGGAGACGAATGTTTCTTTAGTCTTTGTTTGCTTATGGGAAGCTTAGGGCTTATGCAAAGATTGGCACCTAAGTATAAAATAGTTTCCTGCACAGCAATAGCTCAAGGTTTTGAAGAGAGGTCAGCTTTTAGGCTTTACTTTAATTGTTGCTCTTGTAATCCCAAGATGCTGAATGTTTTTTTTAATGCAGACATGGGCTGAGTAGACAAAACTTATAAAACCCCCAGCTGAGTACAGTGCTAAGCTTCTGAATGTTTTCACAAGGCACCTCAGGGAATGTGGAGTTACAGTAGCTTTTAGCCACTTTGGTTTTGTGAAAATTTGGTGTTGTAAAACCTTTCTCCTGCTATTGAGGCTGAGGAACTCATTGTTGGGAATTAGTGTGACAATGGAGCGGGGTTATTCTTGGGATCCTAAAAAGTAGAGTGTTCTAAGGGAAACTCACAGCAGAGTTCCTTGAACTACAGAGAGGAATGCATGTCTAAAATGTCAGCTCAGAAGGCAACAAAAACAATTAGATGAAAGTTCTAGTTAATGTTAAGTCTTAATTAATTGATTTCTTGTTTTCCAACCTGCCTTTATTTCTGAAAGAATTGTCAGAGATACAAAGTCCTTCCTTTTCTTCTATTGTGTTATTGTCTCTGTTAGAAATGTAGAACTTTGTTCTAAGATGTAGTGAAGCTGTAACTTCACACTTCAGAAGAAATACTGACATAATCATAAATTAATTTGAATGCAATTGTCACTATACAGTTGGTTTGTTAAATAGGGATCTTTAGTAGCCAGCTCAACACCCACCTCCCCCCTTTCTCTTTGGACCCAAGTTCTTCAGTAGTGGCTGAATTCAGATGAAAAGCTGAATGCCAGCTTGGTTCCGTTTTCCACTAACATCACTCTGTATTTTGCTGGCAGTTCTCAGCAAGGGGCATTCTGCACACTCCACTGCTCCATTATGGCAGTTAATCAAACCAGTCTATTTTTTTTTTTCTAATAAGCATTATTCCTGGTTGATAACATCACCTCTCTTGTGAAACTTTGACAATCATTCTTGATGTGGGCTGGACTCTAAACCAGTGTCATTTACTTGTTTATTATTTGTTTTCTGAAGAAAACACAAATATCCACATTTTTAGCAGCAACATAGCAAATGAAGTCCTTATCTAGTGTTTGACTGCAGGGAAGTCTCAGGAAAGCTGTCCATCATATCTGCCTTTCATTTTCAACTCCTCTGCATTTTGGGAATTAGATTTTGGTCTCGTCTGACCAAAGTGAATAAAAAACCTTCTCGGCTCACTGGTCTGAGGTTTGGGTTTAGTCCCTGATCTCAGCTACGGAAATCAAGGATCAAATAGCTCAGGTGAAGGCCTCTGCCTTTATTCTCTGGCCAAGGCTGCTGTCAAGAGATGTAAGAATGAAGCCGAGTTCATTCTTCAAGGGAGCTAGTAACTTCCGTCTGCAAACGAACCTTCAGATATGATGTGTTGTGGAGCTACAGGTTATTGTTGATCCCCTAGGCTCTAACCCTGAACTGGCTACACTGTTTCTCTCTTTTAACTTCTGATATTCTATTCTGCTCATAAGGGTGAGCTAATTGAATCAAGGCAATAGTGTGGGTTTGGAAAGGAACCAGACACAAGCGCATAAACCCACTGTGCTGCGCTGTACTTGTGCCTTGAGTGGTTGCACCGTGGTCTTATGGATGACTTATCAGTAAAAATAATGCACTAACTGCTACATTATTGTCTCAAAATGAGGAAAGAGGCAGTTGGATTTCCAGGAGTATGGCTGCCTGACTGAGGCACATCCTAAGGACTCAGCTTTTAGAAAACGGGGCTCCTCCTGGACACACACCTACAGTTTGGATCATCCAGTAGCCCTCTAACTTTTGAGGCTATGTGCTTTTAAGTCATCATATGACTTTTGATACAACCCAGTCAGGTATTTTGCACCTATGTTGTTATTACTTCCAGGAAATGAACACGTCTAGTTCCTGGCTATGACACAGTCTCCATGAGGACTCCATGTGAACCCAAATATCTTTGCAAATGTACAGATGCTCTGTAGATCTCACTACAACCTCAGGAACAGAGTCAGAATTTCAATCACATTTGCTATCCTACTATGCAAACGACTAGAAAATTAACAGATATGAACCTAGAGAAGGATATCTATATGAGATTTATGTTAGAAATTGCATATCTGATGCTGCCTAGTAGTAGCTCATCAGAGGATTATGAATAATGTATGAAACTTTTTACTGTTGGAGAGCCAGTTCTAGCTGAATTAATCCACTCATATTTCTATATATATATATATCAAAAGCTTTAGCTTCTTTTCAGCCTTTATTCTTGCTGTAGTGGAGCAGGTATTTGAGTAAAGTCAGTGATTTTTCTTCCTGTCTACTTTAGAAAACAAAACTCATAGGCTCTTTCTTTGACTTAAACACATTCATTCTTCCTAAAGCTTTTAAAAGAAGCAGAGCTTTCAAGATCAAAGATGTTCATACAACACCTGTACTAACACTATTTTCAGTCGTTATTGACCATTCTTTGTGATATTGTTTTATGCAGGTGCCTTTCCAGTGAGTTCTTTAGAATGTGAGGGAATACAAAAAAATAAGCATCTGTGTATCTTTTTATCACACTTTAAAAAGCAGAGCTTGTTGACGAATGGGGGAAAAAAGAGCACATAAATATAATCACTTCACTCCTCTGCTCCTTGCGATCCAGGGTTTTAGAGAATCTTCAGATGGTTGTTCACATGATCATGAAATCACTGTGTATTCTGTAGAATTCATGGATACAAGCCAGGAATGAATATTTACAAGTGGTGGCAAAGCGTGTCACTTGATAATAATTTTTTATTACCTCTTTTTAAATAATGGAAATTGTCTTGCCAGGGAGCAGAAATAATTCCACATATCTTAGGTTACCCATGCAATTCAGCCTGTAGAATGTCTGGTGAATACTTATAGGGAGCAAGTGATCAAGAACTTGTAGACTATAAATTATTCTCAAAAAGTACTTTGCAAACACTTAAAAATATCAAACCAGAAATAGATGTGAGTTCTCCAGTGATCAAAAAAAAAAAACTAAAGGGAAAATGAAGAGGGATAAACATACAATAATTGTTCAACACAGACAGGAATTGAACTATTGATATTGGCAGCTATGTGACATTTAGAATCCTCTTGTCCTGCTGTATTTCTGTTTTAGGACTTACCAGACATGAACTGGGCATATTTAAAGACTCAAACAAGTGCAAAAAATAAAAAATGACTATACTGAAACAAAGGATAGCTGAACTCAGTGACAATTACGTACTTAATCAGGAGCTGGATCAGAACTTACTTGTGCAAATGAATCTACATTTATTTGTTTCTTAAAAAGAAAACTCATATTTCCCTTCAGAATAGGATGTAAAAATGGTCTTTTATGACTTAAATCTGAAGCAGTTGATTGTAGTGCAATGTTTGTATGAGTTTGAATGGTAAATCTCCTTTTCCTCCCTGGACAGCAATTTTAAAGGAAAGGGAGATGACAGAAAAATTCAGCCTCAGAATGATAGTCTGGATAATTTGTGATGCAGGGTTCTTCCTTCTGATAGGCCCATGAACAGGTAATTCACAAACTGAAATAAACAGAATATATTTTGGCTTTTGTAAAAAATGTTTATTTTATTTTATTTTACTTTACGATATATATTAACAATTTATTGTATTTTAACTTTTTCTTTTGCCTGCTTGTGATGTGGCCCTGTGTGAAGTTGTGATATTTCATGGGGACTCTGTGTTAGCAGTAGCTGAAATCCCTAAGAAACCAGTGTAAGTGAAACCTACTGCAGTCCCCAAAATCAGCAATAACAGAGCTGGGGACCATAAAGAAATGGGAGAGATGTTTCCACAGCATCAAACCCGGGGTTCTACTCCCGGTGCTGAACACCTAAAGAACTCAGATGTTAGAGATGCATGAATTCTTCCAAAAGAGGGCAGAAGCAGCATTTACAGAGTCCCCTTGACAAATATGTTCCCTTTACCCAGCTGCAGTCTTCTGTCTCCCAGTATCTCAGAATACAAACCTCTGGCTCTGCAAAACAAACAGTAAGAACCAGCCAGGAAACCTTACAAATGTTGCAACACCTACACAGCACTGCAGATTATAAAATATATCAAAATCCTCAGGGCCATCTTCCCGACAGCAAACCCCAGTAGGGAAAGTACAGAGTGCAAAATGGGTGGAATGCCAAAGGCTGTTTTCAGTCCACAATATTCATACTTTTTCATTATGTTTTCAGTTTGAATGGTTTAGTAATAGTTTAATAAAAACTCTGAGAAATGTGTGAGCTTGTGTATATAGCCCTTAGATAAAAGAAAGACAGACGAATAAAGAAGTGGTGGCCAGGAAGGTATGCTGTTATGTACCCACATGTAACCGATGTAAAATTTTTGGACATTCCAGGCCCAAGATCAGACCCAATGTGTCACCTTAGCCCAAGGCACTGAAATCATCAAATAAAAGACTGAAAAGGACCACAAGAGGTAATTTAGTCCAGCTCCCTTCCCTGAGGCAGGATCATGTCTGACTGCGTCATTCCTGACAGATGTTTGTCCAACCTGCTCTGAAAAGCTACACATGATCATGTCTGCCAGGTACCCAGGCAGACTTTCTTGCATGTTTGGCAGTGCTTGGGTATCCTGTCAAACCAACAAAGTCTTGTTGAATTGACAGTTGAAAACAGTAAGAGAGAAAAAGGAATATATATAAGTTTTTGCAGTAGAAGAGAAATTATATTTGATTTTACCTTATTGTTTCACTGAAAACATTTAATTTTAGTGATTTGGATTCTTTTTAATGGCCTGTTTAGGTAAAACATACATAGTAGGATCTGCAGGCCATCAAAATTGGGCTCCAGCAAGAAAATAGAGAAATTGAAGTCCACGTATATGGAAGAATTTTCTGGACAATATTAGAAATTTTCAACCCAATTTAGAAGACACTGCCAATATCTACATCCACATTTTTAGCATATTTTAGCACATTTTAGCTGCACTTAATGCAGCTGAGATATTGATAGAACAGCACACTGTGTTCCACCAAAATGTCTGTTATAAACTTCCAAGATCCAGATCAATAAATCTATTTTCAAAGTGTTTCACCCAAAATGCATAAGAACAGTCAGGATACAGCTCTGTGACTGCTGACTTTTGATGGCATTAGGTTGGTTCAGAATTGAGTCATTGAGCTGGTGGAGTCTATGTACAACCATACATTTGTGTGTTGATAAATTGGAGGTGGTCACGGAAAAATACTCATATGTTCTGAAGCAGAATGAAAAGTTTAAATTGATTTTAAACATTTGGTTTAAGTGTTTGACTAATTTCCAATTTTTGATCTTGATTAGTTTGCATAAATATAACTAAAGCAAATTAATAATTAGAAGTATTTTAATTTTAAGGTGCCTGGTATAACATTGTAGTAAATGTTTCAAGATTTCTAGGCCTGGCTCTGAAAAAAGTTTGGCTCCATCTTCTCCATAACTCCTCATTAGGTCATTGAAGCTAACAATTACTCTCCCTCTTAGCTTTTTCTTTTCCAGGCTAAACCAACTTCAGTCTCTCTTGTCTGTAAAGTGTCTCAGCCTTCCACCTGTTCTGGCAATTTTGGGTTTGCCAAAATCCTGTTTGTACTGAGGGGTCTAAAACTGGTCACAGTTTTCCAGGTGCGGCCTCACCAGTACAAAACTGAGGGGAATAATCACCTTTTGCTGAATGAATAATTCACATACCAAAATTAGGCCTTAGTTTTGAAAGATAATCTGTGCAGGACATCAGGTTATTTCTAAGAAGGACCCAGTGAATCACAACAGAGATGATCGTGAGTATCACAGGAGGTAAGATAAACCTGCTAATTTTAAAGCATTGCTCAGGGAAAAAAGTTCTTATCAGATTTTCTGAATGTAGTCCAAATTTTATTTAGACTTTCTCTGAAAGCCCAAGTGGTTGGAAGCTGCGCAGTCTTCCATCTTCCTTCTTCACTCACTGAGGGTGCTCCGACACTTTAACTGGTTGCCCAGAAAAGTTGTGCCTGCCCCACCCCTAGAAGGTCAGGCTGGATGGGTCTTTGAGCACCTTGGTCTAGAGGAAGGTGTCCTGTTCCACATCAGGGGGGGTTGGAGCTGGATGATCTCTAAGGTCCCTTCCAACCCAAACCTTTCTACGATTCCATGATTCCAAACATGTATGCAGGTGCTATGCTAACTTGAAAGCTTAATGATTCACTGTGTGCAAGGGCTGATCCCTGCCAGAAGTCAAAGCCCAGCACTCAAACCTCAAGGTTATGTCTCATTCTGACAGAAATAGCACAGAATTTTGGATTATATGGGGATCAACAGGCTACAAAATATTACAAAAACTAAGTTCCGGATTGTAATGGTAGGCTAAACTGGAAAATATTGTAAAGTTGCCCATCTTCCCCTCCATTTCTGTTTATTTAAAACATTTTTTTTGGCCTTTTTTAGATTTTGTGACTGCTCCTTTCCAAAATGCTATTTACCCACAGTAAGATTTTCATAAATGTCTATGCTTCTGGATTTCAGGACCCTGTCTTGAAATAAGAGAATGGCAGGTTATGCTGTCACTTCATGCAGGAATTACATGGTGGGTAATTCTGACAGTGGGTGTGAACAGGCAAGGGGTGGGTCAATGGAAAAATGAAGAAATATTTATGGCCAGGTCTGGTTATGTTGCTGCTTCATTTTGGCAGCCAACCATAGTTGTGAACCCTGCTCCAGATCATGGCTTGTAGTTACAAAGAGTGATGGCAGGAAACCGTAGAACATAGAAAACAGGAGAATGAAGGAATAAATAATATGAAGGATAAAATTAGATATATGAATCCCTAAGAAAAAATCTTCATTGTCCAGGCTCACGTTAAAATTGCATCCTATGAATAGCTCCTGAGCATTCAGAAAGTTACTCTTCTGGAAACAACCAGCTGTTATATTTTGTTCTAAATTCCAAGTTTCTCACCCCGTATCTTTGCATGATTCCTACCGTATATTTAATCTTATATGTATATGTGACAAGTTTGAAAGAAAATAGGTCAACAGTACTTAGGATAAGTAATACTTTAATCAATTTTAACGTAACTTCTGATGGATAGTGACTGAGGATAACATACTGCCTTCACTAATTCCATTTAAAGTAGCAGGGACATAAAAAAATCATATTGTTTAAATTGCTTGGGGGACACAAATTATGTCATTTATATTCCCAGAGAAGCTATAATATCCAACAGGATACTGTAAAGGACATGCAATAATTTTAGTATCTACTATGATTATTATTGATATACACTGTACATGTAAATTCATGCTTCTTCAGTTCTCTCTGGAGGAATCATTAATGTGTAATGGATCTGATGACACAGAAGACCTTAATGATAAGTTGTTACTGGACTTATACTCTTTTTATGCTTAATAGATTTTTACTTGAGATATCAACTCATTTGCAGCTTTCAAAATGTGTTTGTATGTGGTCGAGGGCAAAGCATGTGAAGCACCATTTTCGGAAACTCAATATTAAAAAATTTAAAGTCAGTATCATTACAGTGTTTAAAAAATAGAAAATCCACATTACTTTTTAATGCAGATCATCCCATGCAAGACACATGCAGTAAAAATGACCTGGATTTTTGGGCAGAAATATCAATATTCCCAATGAGAATATTAGAACCAAATCTCTAGCACGTACCTCTCAGAATCTATAGCATGATGACATTTTATATAGGCTTGATTCATAGAATCATAGAATGGTTTGGGTTGGATGGGACCTTAAGGATCACCTAGTTCCAATCCTCCTGCCATGGACAGGGATGCCAGTCACTAGACCAGATTGCTCAGGGCCCCATCCAACCTGGCCTTGAACACTTCCAGAGATGGGGCATCCAAGGCTTCTCTGGGTCACCTGTTCAAGGACTGACTTGAAGGAAATGATGACTTGACTATATATCTGGGCTTAGGATCCCTCTTGGAAGGTTGAAAATCTAGGGGAAAAAAATAAGTCTCATTTTGAAGGTGATAGGAGAATATGACTTGTACCAGGCAGTGAATAGTTGACAATCAACAGAAAATTGATGGACATGCAGATGCTGGAAGTAAAGCACGAGTGCAGTCCTGGACACAGAAGCAGGGGAAGATCAGGTTAGAATACAGAGGAATTTTTAGCTCTCTGCATAGTGTAACCTAATGCACAGTCTTGTACTAAAGTAACACAATCTTGTGCTATTTAGATGAATCTAAAGAGGCTGACAAAATGTATGAATTATTACCTATTGATCCAAAGGACATGTACTAGCTAATTCTTAAAAGAGGTGATAATCATCAAATCTGACACTAGCAGTGATCAGTGACCAGTGTAACAGGCATGTGATGAGCAGTGTAGAGAGGAACAGGGTCCAGGAGATGATGGCAAAGTAGTAGAAAATGTTCATTTTCTTCCATTTCTTTCGTTATAAACACAGATTTGGACTAGATCAGTCTTTCTGATTTGACAAACATTTTCCAAAATTATAGAAAGAGATGGTCTCTGCCCTGAGGTGGTCAGTGTTCTCAACACTAGCCAAATCTGCACTGCAAACCTGCACTGCAAACCTGCAGGCAGAGGGCTGTGGGACAGGACTCTACACAGAGGCACAGCATTGGCACGGCATTGCAGCTCCAGTTTGTCCCTGCTTAAATCATTTAGGATAACAACTTCAGTGCCAAATCCTCTTGCAGCAACAAAGAGAGGCTTTGCCATTCATTCACAGCAGTAAGGAAGGGAGGCAAAGCAGGGTTTTCCCTCCAGCACAGAGAGCCTCCTAACTAACTCTTGAGGATTCAGGTAACATAATGCTTTAAAGAGATCTTTTTGAAGAGATTGTGGCTTTTTAAATGAAATGACCATTTCATTTGCAGGTAAGGATGCCTGCTGCAGGATGGAACTTCTGTGGCATTTTGCGCTGGTACTTTTCTCACACTCTGTTCCCAACAAGAGGCAGTGCTACAGTGAGGCAACACATAAACTGTATGCAAATTTTAAAAACTCGTCACCCAACTTTCTTTAGGACTTTTTTTTTTTGCCAATATTTAGTAATCATATTTGTGTTCCCCCTTGTGCATAAGAGTGATGTCTCACTTTTCAAATTAAAAGATGGAACTTTATGAAAGATGTTGAATATAAATCATGATGTCTTGAAACAAAAGAGAATGATTCTAACCCAAAATTTAAAGCTAATAGTTTAAAATTTGTGATGAGAATGTGTTTCACAGATCTCTTTAAATCCCTGTAAATAGTGAAAACATGCATAGAAGTGCCCTACTGTAATTTTTGGTTTGTGTTCCTGTTAATAGATAGCTCTGCACAGCAACTTTCCCGTAGCAAGGTCTTTTTCTGCACTTGACTACCTTTAACTGACTCAGTGCAATGGCTCATGTGCTTATAGTCACCCAGGTGCTTAAGCACTTCACTTAATCAGTGCCTCAGGCAACGAGGATGAAGAGAAATCTGCAGCCCCAGAGGGACCAGTCTCTTTTCTATGATAAAGGCAGAAAATTTCACTTAGACTGCCAAGAAAAAAAAAGAGCCAACATAAAACCTGACATGTAAGGATCACTATAATCGGGATTCTTCAGAAACTTTCTCTCTTTTGGCCTAGAAATGGCTACAAAAGGGTTGTGGATGGCTCTTTGACATGCTGACATTGGGGATGGACTGCAAGGCTTGTCCATCCCGGTGTAGCACGTGCACAAGAGATCTCTCCTGGGAGTACAGCAGCCTCCTGCAATATCCAGGACAACATGTGTCTCCTGCCATCCTTCCTTTCAGCTGGATTTTGAGATTTTAAACTGTTATTTTATAAAATGTGGAGCTCTTATCATCTGAGGTGTAGTCCAGAGACAGCTCTAGGTACAGTCTGGACACAGATGGGTGCAAATGAGATTCCCTGCCCAGCAGTGATGCTTTGTTTTGGAGCACCACACATATCTTCTGTTCTAGAGAGTTCCCGACAACCTGAAAATTGGAGATTGTCTTCATATGAAGCAGAATTTATCACTAAATTCAGCCAAACAGAACTGTACACATTACTGATTCCCTATGCATCATTAGCCAGTGCAGGGCCATGTCAGCTGTTTTGTAACTAATCTGTGCAACCATTTCATCTTTAGAGTGTTTTTAATGTAAGGATAGTGATAAGTGTGCATGATGGTCTGGAAGAAATTGTAAAGCTCTGTGAAATGTATAGGCATTACTGGTGCACAGGTAAGATGTATGGACAGATAAAAGCTACTTTGTTATGAAGATGTCACTTTTAAAATGTTTTTGCTAGATTTAGGCTAGTCCCATCCAGAAATCTGCTGTTAAAAATAGCATTGCAAAAAGTAATGAATATTTTTAGTATTGACTCGTAGTGACAACTTTGTAAGAGCTCAACTAATATAATTAATAAGAGGGTGATGAATTAACCCCTTTTAATTCAGTGGAGTTATCTCAGAGATAACTTTGACTCCATTGCCCTTTGTGCATTTGACCCATCAGAATTTCTTTAAGTGCCAAAGAACCATGTCTTTACAAGTGTTTTTTAAAAATCAAATGAGGGAAAACTTTGGTGTAAGGTTTATATATGTAACTATTTCTTTCTTGGACATGAAATAACCCCACTTACAATCCATTCAAAATAATCCATGAATTTATATTTATGCATTTTACTAATTTATGAAATTAAGTTTTTTAGTGTAAATGATAGTTTCAGCATAGTGCAGTGATACTGTATGTGTCCCACTACCCACCACCCCATCCTCACTCCCATCCTGGTCTCCAGACTTTCAGGCTGTTTTAGTTTAAGGTAAGCTAAGAACCTTTTTCCATTGATCTTTTTATTCCACATCCACAAAAGAAAATGCTAAGACATTGCTACTGATTTTTTTCCCCCCAATATGTGGTCATTATAAGCAAAAAAGAAGCTCACGCTTCTACCTTTTAATTGGGCATTTAGCAGGACAATGTTTGAAAGCAATTAATGGGAAAAACATTTTTGTCCCATTTTATCAATTGGTCTCCAAGAAAAATGCTGTCCAGAGTAACTATTATGTGCAAGCCAGGAAACTGTTGTCCTTTTCAGTTTTTCCCATGTCACAATTTATTCATTTAATTCAGTTCCTCAAAATTACTGCAGTGCCAATTATCTCTCTCTGTGTAGAAAATGAGTTTGGCCTACTTCAGCTTCCTTCGTTTTATGCCTGTTTTGGGCTATTCTTCAGTGAGTGAGTAATGTGCGATGTGAAAAAAGGGAGGATCTTCAAAAATATGTGAAGTGTCTAAAGTGGCTTTTTGGTACCTGTGAAGAGGCCCCTTGAGGAAGCTTAAAGGACAATGGAATATTGCAGCTAGCAGTGGTTTATTTTGTCCACATGACTCATTTCACACGCACCCAGGCAACTGATGAATGGAGGATTAACACAAGTTTTCACCTTATTGAAATGAGTGATTCAAAGCAAACAAATTGGACTAACTAGTTTGGAATATGAAATTAAAGTTTCTCTGAGTCCTTTTGTTATGCATCACTTTCAAACTTAATTAGTAATATCATGGGTTTGGAATTACTTTTAACCAACTTTGTTAAAGTTGGTTTAAACAGTAGTTTAACATTTGTTATTGTCACACAGTCTACTTGTCTGAAATCTAAAGACTCCCAGGGACTGTTCAAAAGTTGTTTTAAAACAAAATGAATAAATGCCACATATATACAAATATATTCTCTCTTTCTTTGGGCAGGTTTATGGACACTTATACAAAGAAAGAGCATTATATGGATTTTTTATTGTTAGTTGCATTATATATATCTATAAATATTTATAGATGGGTAGGTAGCAGGACAGAAAAAGCGCTTCAGATGCTATATTCATGGTAACTTACACGACTCATTCAACTCCTTCAGCTTTGTAATTATATTCGAAGCAGGATGGGGCTACACCATTCAATGCTTTGTGACTTTATGCGGTGCTAAGTTGCAACACTCCATGGTCATACAAATCATAAGCCCCCAGTTTACAATTTGAACACTTTCCCTTGAGGAAGGATAGTTTGGCACCTTTGTATGGCATAGTCAATGTCCAGGACACACGTGTGCTTTCCAAACGCAGTGTCTCCCTTCATGCCTTCTGAGGATGCAACAAACTGATATTAATACCCTTTCTCTGGAGTAGATAGTCAAGCACACCTTGCTGGCTGTACAACAAGTTAATGGGTTGTGCTCTTTTCCCCTGTTTTTTTGAGGTAATGTCTCTGTAATGTACTGGAAGTTCCCTGCAGCTGAGCTGGCTTCTTCTGTGGAACAGCTCCATTAAACCCTGCACACAGTTGCACAGAAGCTCCAGGATGTAGTTGGATCGCAAATTTTGTCATTATACTCTAAGATTATAAAGGTTGGATTTGAAGGTCTTTATTCTGTGATTCTGTGGTTATGAGCACACACCCTGTAAGGAGCTTCTGTGGAAGAGTTCTGAGCTAAATGCGAGAATTTTGGTTTAGTGAGTGGCAGTACAAGGGAGAAATTCAGCATCTAGCCTGTGTCTAATCCATTTTGAAGATTGGTGCAAATGTAGGGGAGAGAGGGACCAGCGACTGAGTTTTGTTTCTGTTTCCCACACCATCAGGAACGCTATGGGATAGCTCTAGTGTCTCATTGTTGTCATGGTATTGCTATTCCTGGCTGCAGAGGGGTGGCAGGGGGTGTGATACAGCATGGAGAGGTACTGTGATCATGGGGTCACCAAAATAATTGGGGATATGGGCATGTCCACTGAAAATAGCAAGCATTGGTCGTATTTTGATATGCATCCAAAGTTTTATTGCTGGTTTGTGAGAGAGGGTTTGTTTTGGGTTGGCATATGTTCACTGCTCAGGCAGACAGGCAGGAGTTTGACAAATTCAGCTGCCAAAGTTTAATGAGTGTCCATTGAGCACATTCAAGCTTTAATTTTTCCTTCTGCAGAGTCTTTTACCTTCTTTGGCTGGAACACTGTCATGAATGTACAAGGTTTTCCCATAAATCAGTCTTTTCTGACAGTTTTCAAAGCCTGTAAATGTGAGATCTTCTCAGCAAAATGTCTACAGGTATTTTCTTTTTAAAGGGAAAAAATAATTTATGAGTTTTTCTTCTCTCAGTCTTAAAAAGCAATGACATTTTTGTTGTTGCTGTTCAGATTTCAATCTGAGGCAGGTTTTTGATATGGAAAACCTTTTCACATCTCTCATTGTAGTAAACGTCTGAGTTTGGGTTCTGTACAAAAGCACAGAAAACCTCAGGCAAATATATTTAAAATTTTCCAACAAATAAAATTATACCTTTCTGGGCAATTCCAACAGTTTTAATTTTGCTTTGGTTAAAAAGATTTTATAATTTGTTTTGGCTGTGGAGCCCCCTATACATTTTGAAATATTTACTTGAAAATCATTCTGTAATCTTCATTTGGAGGAATAAAATTACTCAGTTATTTTGGACCATGTCAAGGAGATTAACAAACACATTTAAAATCTGATAGCTGTATACACAATGCACTGAACAGTATTTCAATATAATGCCAAAGCAAAACAAGAATCAAAACAATTTTTCTTGTATCAAGACAAAAAAATTCAGATTCGTCATTGTGAAATATTTCATTTTGGAATTATTGCCCAAACTGTTTGTCTGGCCCAGTAAAAGATGTAGTTCCTCCAAAGGAAATTTTATATTTTGATGGGGGAAGAGTTAAGATTCAAAAAAATGCTGGTGACTGGGAGCCTTGGGAACAGCCTGGAAGCAAACTGGGAGTGGTGGATGCTGTCAGCCTGACACTGGCTCTGGATGTCGTGTTCCTCCTGGAAGCTTGGGCTCAACACTCTCAGGGAAGTGCTTGGTTTTCCTGCTGAAATGCAGGGCTTTCAGGCCTCATTCCCTCTTCTCTCCATGCCAGTGGAATGACTGTGGTTAGTTTCAGTGGCCATGAGCTGGATCCTGAAAATTACTGTCACTTCTTATGCTGGGAGGAAAACCATGTGCCCCTGAGATTCTCTAAAACCTGGTCCTCGATAAAAAACGCAGTCTGTTCCAGCATGTTGAGAAGCACTCTACCAAGTGGTGTGACTAATTTGTATTGCAAAGATGTGCCACGAACACCTCACTTTTGTCACAGCTAAAGGTCGTCACCTAACCCATGAATGCCTTTTCCATTCTAATAATTGCCGAGGTTGTAAGCACATCTCTGCCCATTTGGGCTTGACCCAGAATAGATGTACCATTTGCTCTGAGAAGTCTTAATAAGGTTGGAAACTGTAATTTTTCAGCCTGGAAGATAATTCTATAAAAGAAGCAAATTCTCTTCTGCAGATAATAATGAAGTAACTCTATAATTTAGGACAGTGTAATAACTGGACTTATGGATACCTCCACGATGGGACTGTTTGCATTGTATTCCCAAGTGCTGCCATATCTAATTCATAAATGGAAGGTTGTAAATCCTGTTGAATCTGTAATATACAGAGAATGTTTCAGTCTTCCACAGAAAGTTTTCCAAAAGAGTGGATAGAGAAAAACCTGTCATAGAAATGCTTTCTGCCTCAGAGGTTAAGACATTCAAATGGAAGTGAAGATAGAAATAATTGAAAGCAGAGAAAGATGTGGGACTACAGCCTACACTGAAACCAAGATTTCTGTCTCTGGATGAAGCAAACAACAATTTATTGGAGGATTTCTAAATGCTTCTGTGCTGTAACAATATCTCACCCAGTCAAGATTTTGATGTGCAAAGTCAGTGGTTTCATTTTCAATCACATCTTGCACTGGAAAAGTTCTATGAACCATTGTCCTGCATTCAGCATCATGATGGATGTGATAAAGACAACACTATCCGGACTAGGAAGAAATGCTGTTACTGTTCTTTTTGACAATAGAGACTTATTTCTTACATGACAAATCTGAGGAAAGGTTCCCATATTCATTCTCATTTGCTGGAGCTGTTCCACCTGAAGATGATCATCACGTGACTGCCATGTGATAACTGCATACCTACATCAGTGAAATCCATGTGCAAGAGGTGCCAAATATAGGCTCTCTTGTATTTTAACTCTGACAGTGAATATTTTACCCTTCCCCTAATACACAACAGTAGGTCTGTCTTTCTTACCATTCCATGCAATTTTAAAACGTAAGGATAACTTTTTTCTATCTTTTTCTAGGGTGGAAGGCAGCCTTACTGTTACCTGACCAATGGGGTAGGTGATTTTGTTGAAATATGCAGAAATTTGTACCAGCCCCAGAAACTGTGAACTCCCTTCCCAGAGGGGACACCTTTGCTGAGGGCAGTTACATTGCAGGCAGCTCAGCAGAGCTGACACAGCTGTTGTCTCCAGACACAGCTTCTACACTCCCTGTTGGAATTATGTTTATGTGACAAGGCACAATAAGTTTGTCAGACAAGCACAACTCATATTGTTGGGCAATACCGTACTTCTTTTGACTAGGAATGACCCAGGTGTGTTTTGTAAGAGAATAAAATTACAAGAGCATGTCAGCTTTCAAACTTCATGAAATTATGACAGGGACTATGACCTGAAAGACTGTCTTGTGTTTTTCCAGAACTGCCATTGATGGGATTTCATATGACTTTTGTCAAGGTCCATTTCTCAAGCTAGTGGTGTGGAGTATCCAGCTTGTCTTCCTTCACTTTGCAAATTTGCTTTTATTTTTTTTTCTTTTTCTGTCTTTTAGTTTTTATTTTTTCAGCTTTCACTAGGAAAGCGCAAGCCTCAGGGTCAGAGTGATGGTGTTAAGCTTAAGGAGCAGCACTGTAAGAGAGAACCAGTCCAGAAGCACGCAAAAGAATCAGTAGCATTCGTAAACAAAATTGTAAGTGAACTTAAAAATATGATATAACAATTTCCCTCATACCAGCTCAAGGGCTTTATGTTATTAATCCCAGCAGCCTGAGCAGAACTTCCTCTGCACTCTACTTGTTAGCAGAGGAAAAGAAGATGAAAATGAAAATGAAAAATTATATTATTTTCTACTAAACACACTGATTTGGCAGTGTTGTTAGAAAACTCATATTTACTCATTCCTTTCCCTTATTCCATTAACTCAAAAATCCCAAGGATGTCACCACCCAGTCACACTTACCCTCCTTTGAAACATTCCCCATATGCACACATCAAAACCACTGTCCAATCCAAGGAGTCACACCATGCCAGGTTTATTTTCCCCTGTCATGTCACTGGATGATGTCCCGAGTCCTGCTGCCTGTCCAGAGCTGCTGTAGATGCTGCAGTGGGCTGTGAACCAGCTGCTGTATTGCAGACCAGGAATGACAGCTTATCAGGAGGGAGTTAACGTGATTCCTCTCTCTGTAATTTGTAAAGTGCTTTGGGGTTCCACTCAGTGAAGTCTGCTCTCTGAATGTGTTACTGCTACATCTCAAGGATTACACAGCGGAGCACTGCAGGGTCCCAGTGCTTCTGATAATTCTGATGCTTTTCGGGGAAGGACATCTGTGAATGCCTGGCCATGTCTAAAGACTGGAAATGGGGGGGAAATTGGTCATTTGGCTGATGTGAGGGATGCCACATGCCTCGGTGATGGGAGGGTGGAGAAGGTGCACACAGGCTACAGGTTTGCCTAAGAATAAAATAGGGAGAGGTTTGTTTGCTCAAGGGGAGAAAGGAGACAGCTCTGGTTTATTGAAGGTTGGGGCCATGATTCATCCTGAATCTTCCTGGATGCCATCTCTGGCTCTGCTGAGCAGCCCTGACTCATAATCATCTCCCCCGCCGCAGTCCCCATCCCTCCCCCAGTCCAAATTGGGAAGGGACTGAGAATTTGTCTCGCTCCAGCCCTCACCAGGGCCACGAGTGTCAGCTGCTCTGTCTGATGACTGGCACACTGATTATGCACCTATCCAGACACATGGAAACTCCACAGGGAAAAGCTCCCCAATCCACACACATTTGTAATCTCTTGTGAATAGAGTCCTAAGTGCCCATTAACTATTGCTCAATTACACGGGAACTCTGCAGAAGTAAATATGGCATGCACATGAATATCAATTAACGCCATTATGATCAGTGTGGTCTTGAGTCAGGAGGGAAATGTGCATAATCTTGACAGAATTACGAAGACATGCTTCATTTTACTCGTGTGGATTGGAATAGTATGTTAAGCTAATAAAAGCTTTTGCATTTATAAAAATAGTTTAACAAGCCCGGAATAGTTTTGAATCATATCCGCCTCTGATTTCAGTTGTTAAAGTCAGCTTTGAAAATCTTTTTTAACAGACAGAGGGAGAAACCTCTCCTGCTAAGCCTGTAATTTCTCAGTTTCCCTTTCCTCCTTCAAATGCCCAGCATTCATACAGGCCTATCCTACCTATCACCCCACAGGTACAACCAGACATCAGATACTTGCACCGGAAAGGTTGATAGCTGAAAGGCAAATGTAGAGCAGCGGACTGGCAAACCATTTCAGCTGAAAGCAAGGGAGCATCTGCATTGGGGTATCTTATCCTGAATCCTCCAAACCACCCACTCTCAGAGCAAGGGGTAAACCCCAGGTTGATGCCAATGCCTCTAACATAAGTGAAAGGTGTAAAAGAGCTGCACCATATAACAATGAAGGCTTTATAAAGGATGTCTTTACTGTCATGGATCTTTGCCTCAGGAGGAGAAGGGCAAATGATATACAAGGTCATCAGGGGCAGGCTGGTTTCAGAAGCACTTGTGCGACTATCCCAGTGGTTGTGGCCTCATTTCCACCTTGATAGAAAACTTCAATGCAGCGTTTCAAACCTTCCATATAATTTTTTCTTGCTGAGCCAAGCTATCCTGGCATCCTCTCCCAAGTGCTAATGAATTTTGGAAACCAGTTGTCTCATAGAGGCTCTTCAAGAAAAAATGTGGTGTTCTGTGTGTCTCCTCTCACAGGCTGTTGTCCAAGGAGCTTAAGAACAACTTTGGCAACACACAGTGCTTGTTGTTTGAAATGAATCCAATCCAGCTTAAACTCATGTTAAGATTTCCATTATTTTGAAATGTTACCTCAAGGGATCTGTAGTTTTCCACCACACAGGCTGTATTCTTAGGGGTAAACTGCAGATGGCCACTGAAGGCCATCCACCTTGTTATTTGATATCTGGGCATGGCTGGGGATGTGTGGCTTTGGAATCCTTGTTGGTGGACCTGGAGGAGTTTGCTGTGGGGATGACAGTCACTCTGCAGTTTGCCTTATTTACTATGATGTAGCCATAGCCCATACCTATACTCTTACATTAAAGAAAAGAAGGGCAGGCATTCAAGCACTTTCTTGCTGTGGTCTATACTGATTTATTATTAGCAAAATTTTAATATTGCTATTTTAATTTTTATCTTGAGGGAAGGGCTAGAAGATTTTAGAGCTGTGGGTACGTTTATAATATCTACCAATTTTCAGCAATGCATATGGTTGTATCTACAGATAAAAAGAAAGTTATATAGTTCAGCAAATAAAAGTTAAAAAAAGAAACATGAGTAAGTAAATATTATGAAATCTGAACAAATGTCAGCTGGCCAAAAGAATGAAGTAGGGCTGTATGAGATAGAATACTGAGGAACAGTTATTTCAGCCCAAACCTCAGTCTGTGTTTGCAGAAGTACATTTTTGTATAAAGTTAGTAGAGTAGGACTCATCCATTGATATCCATTGGGAGGCAATGTTCTTTCTGTCCTTTGTAAGGGTTTTATGCCACAGACAGCACTATGCCAAGTGCTAAGTCTTCAGCACAGATTTTCAGGATAAATATTAACCAAGGACAGTGTTCAGATTTCTTTGATGGACTGGGGCCTCATTGTCTGAAAATCGAAACCTCTCAGTAGCAATTTTTAACAAGTTTGCATGGTCCCATTCTGTAAGTGCCCAGCAGAAACACTGGGGTCTACCACTCGTTGCCATCTGAGGAAGGGATGAACCTGAGTTACTGAGAACATCTTGTGAGTGAGTGCAGTGTCTTGGTTGCCACTGATTTTACCTGGCTTTGGGGTGAAATCATCCAGACCTTTACCCTCATTTACCTGATCAACAAAGCATTCATAACATCCCCCTTGCAGGAATGGGTTAAATTTAATTAGTTAATATTGAAAAGCACTCTGGAGATGAAAAGTGCTCTGCTATATAAGTACTGACCATTAGCCATTATTAGGTCCTCTCTTATTTTTCATACATTAGCCCAACTAAAAGACAACTCAAAAAGTTTTTCATTATATGCAGGGCTTTGCCAATTTAAACCAGCTGATTTAAAGTACATTTAACAAGTTGGATTGGTATATTTTTAATGGTCTATAAGCAGGTTTGTGGCAAAAGGGCCAGAAAGTTAATTTCTGTCCCTGCTTCTTTAAATTAATAGGCTGTAATTTGTAGTAAAGGACAAAGTTTCCAAAGGAAATCATTGTGTTGGCAAGGCTGGTTAAATAAAAGCATCCTACAGAACTAGGTAATAAATAAAAACCCTGCCTTCACAAGGTTTTGTCATTGTCTGGAAAGCAAAGAGAGAGAGAGAGAGAGTGAGAGAGAGAGACTAAAATAATTAAAGGTGCTTATTCTAGTGTAGTAGCTCAGTAAATGAAGTATGCTTGGATTTTCCCTTCGCAGGAGCTAAGTCTGTGACCTTCTGTACTAGAGGAAAGAGTCCTTTGTGTTCTGAGCTCTAATAGCCTTACCATGGTTTCATTTCTACCAGAACCCATGAAACACTTGTCATATTTATTTTCATTACTTTCATTCTTTCTCTCTCGCAATGAGGTGTTAGTCCAGTCTTTAACGAAACAGTAAATTGCTTTTGTGTTTTTTTTTTTTTTTTTTTTTTTTTTTTACCTTGATGGACTGTATGCCTTTATGTCTTTGGTTTATCTCCTGTGTTTCAGAATGTTTCTTTTACCTTGTGGAATACTGTTAGAAGTCTCTGTACAAAAGCAAAAGCTGTGGTTGCTATAGCAATAACCAATCTGATGAAGCTGTGACCTAAATCATGACTGAGAAAAATAGTACCTTTTCTGTATCACTGCAGTTACTGCTTCCTTGGATTATGTTACCGTTATGCAGGATTTATTACCTAAAATGAACTCTTTGACTCCAGGATACAAGAAAAAGTAAAATGATATTTCTATAACTCTAGAGTTGGGCAGGGACACGAACAACTTATATCTGCTGAAATTTATAGGTGAAAAGGTGCTCTGCTCTTGCTAGCACACATCTAGCTAGACCTTTGTGCAGTACAATCTATTTCTTGAAAATCTAGGAGGCTTTGACAACTGGAAGATACTTAAATCAACATAATGTACAGCTCAAATTTATTGAGCATTGCAGAACCAAGAACTTGATCAGCTTCCTGAAGTCTTTCCTACTGCTCTGACTGTAGTTACTGAGTAGGAAAGGAGGGAAACATTCTCTAGGAACAGTTCAGTGAGCTTCCTTGCTCACTGAAAATTTGGTGAGGGAATTGGTGCAGGTATCCAAAGACCATTACCTAAAATACAAAATTTTTTGTTATTTGGCTGTGGCCATCAATGACCCCTCACCAGTAGGAGCTACAGATGAGGCTGTTTCTGAATGTACAACTGACAAGGATGTGCAACATGGAAACTAATACTGTGGAAGATGTTGTGCTGTGGGATTTGTTCTATTGCTTCTGAAAATCAGTGTTTATATCTATGCTTATCATCCAGGCTCCCTCTGTAGTCAAGGGAGAACAGAGGTATATATTTTTTTTCCTCTCCTAAAAGAGGCATATGAGATAGATGGGGAGAAAATTTAGGAGAACATCTCTGTCTCTGGACTACAGAGGGAACATGGACAGTTTGCTATGAGCAAACACCTGACTTTTAGATATCTGTAGTTACGTGAGCTGAACTCCATTAAGCAGCAAATTAGTATTGATAACCGTTGCTGTTATGATGATGTGATGGGAGTGAAGTGGTCAGACCTTCAGCTTTAGCAGCAGTAGGTTGCCCTGAGCTCTACCAGTATTGAGAAAAAAAAAAAAAAAGACTGAGCTACAAGGAGGTGTGAGTAAAGGCAATATAAAAATTACTTGTAATGCAGAGGATGAGGAGTAGGAAGTTCTGCTGGGACAGTAGAAGCAGATTGTCAATTGTGACTGCATTTGCCTGACAAATAGGTAGTAAAAAGGTACATGTCCTACCTTCCTGCTACTCTTCCTGCTGGTCCCTCACTATAAACCCAGGTGGATATACCCTAAGGATCAAGAGTCAACCAAGTGTGTTTGAGGATGCTCTTTGGGAAATCAAATTTGCTGTCTTTGCAGTCAAAAATTTGGACTGGAGATGCAGTGAAGAAGCAGTGAAGAAACCTGGCTGCTGAACTAGTTGGAGAGATCTAAAATTACCCATTTCTTGTGGCCACCTGGTCTCTTCAACATCTGCTGTGTGCTTGGCTCAGAGGCTGCCTGCTTTCTGAAATCATACCACACATGACATACTGTGTCAGAAGTAGTGTGACACAGCAGTGACATTTAAAGGGACACAAACCAGGCTGTCAGCTCTTCTGAATGCATGGTCTGGAGCTTCTGCAGTTTCAGTTGGTTGCAAAATACAAAGTAGACCATTTGTGACCATTTTCAATTTCCTTGGGGTAGATAATCACGGACAATCCTTCATTTCATGAGTGGTCATGTAAAAACAGGTGTTACTTGTAATGCAAGGACTTAGGAATCCCTTTAATTTTGCAAAAGCTCTTTTATATCCTCAGCACTAATGTTTGATGGGTGATGGTGTGTTTAGGAACTGGAAATTATATGGCTATTGGCCAATATGCAATATGATAAAATATTACAGTGCGGAGACTTCATGTTTCACAGCTAAAGAAGCTGAGAACTGACTCTTGCTGGAAATAGCACCCACGTACAGCCCTAGCTGGGAAAGGTAATCCAACTGACAAAATAAAAAAGTCCAGGGGTGAAGCACCATTGGGTTGGACTGCAGGAGCAATACTAACCATACCCTGGGCTGCATCCAGAGCAGCAGGGACAGCAGGTCAAGTGATGCTGCCCCTTTACTCTGCCCTGGTGAGATCCCACCAGGAGTGTTGTACCCAGCTCTGGGGTCCCCAGCGCAGGAAGCACATGAACCTGTTGGAGCGAGTCAAAGGAGGGCCACCAAGATGATAAGAGGGATGGAGCACCTCTCCTACAAGGAAAAGCTAAAAGAACTGGACAGGGATCTGAGAAACCTGGACTAGTGGAAGGTGTCCCTGTCCACAGCAGGGGTTTGGAACTAGATGATCTTTGAGCCATTCTGTGATTCTATGATACTAATGCCAAAATGTTCTGTTCTTCCAGTGGCTGTGGCACTGTGGTCTTTGTGTGCCTTTTGACTCCTTCTTCAAGAGTCCTTTTTAAGCAGTTGCTCCTCATACTCCCTTGGTTAGCTGTCACTATTTTACTTTCTATGGCCTCCTTCTTTCTGTTCCACCTTGCCTGCCTTCAACAATTTTCTGTTTAACCTATGGCAATGGACAAAAGCTGTGCCTGTCTGTGTCATAGGAAAAAAGAATCAGGAACATCAGCAGTATTTTAGATCCCTGGAAAAACAGGGGGTTATTAAGCAGATTGTCCATTTTATCCTTGAGAGTATGTTTTTTTTTTATAGCTGGATCTGTTTGACAAATTTGTGTGTGCCTGAGATGAGAGTTTTTCTGGTTGTAAAACCTGTCCAATAACATTTTTAAAAGCAGCTTCAACCTCCATCTGGGACCCCTGTTCAGTTGAAATCAGCTAATGTGTAGCCATTTCAAACCACTAGCTGACCTTCCCTTTGCTTTCTTCTTGCATTACTTCTTTTTTCTCCCCTGTGAAGACATTATTTTAAAAGCATTTTGTAGTATTTGAAAGTATTAAATATTTTAAAAGTATTTAAAAGTATTCCTAACCAAAAGCCCACTTTGATGGCATTTGGAGGGAGCCTGAGATTACAAATCCTCACAGCTTTTCTAATCCACCTGCTTTGTTCTATTGCATTAAAATTCTTCTTTCCTAAGGCAGAACAAATAGGTGCAGAGGTTCACTTGGTCTTGTGTTCATCGTCCCCTTTGGAGATCCTTAATAGTCAAATGGTCATATGCATGAGTATAGAATGAGATGCCTTCTTCCAAGAGCTGGGACTCTCCATTTTTACCCACTGTCTGTTAGAAACTGAATTTCCTCTTTCTTTATATTGTGGCTGCAATTCACCATTTCAGAAGTGTCATCACCTTTATCTTTTTACATTCTGATGTAGTCTGTAATCAACACTAGCTTCAGCGACTCTCATTACTAGCTCTTGAAGTGATTCTTCAGACTCAGCAAGAACAACATCATCATCAGATTACAGCATCTGCTTCCTCCAATTTCAGCCCTGCCACCGTAGCCAACAACAACGACGCGCATTTGCATTTCAGTGCACAGGCAGAGCTGATGCTGTACCACTGTGCAGTCCTGACGGACTTTCTTCCTGCCCATCAACCACTGTGCAGTGTCTTTTGTTGAATCTTTCTTTTCACTCCTGTCTGGTCATGTATAGCACAATAAATTACATAAACCTATAAGAAAGCCCCCACAGAAAATGAAAGCTGCACGTAGCATTCAGCTGCTTCTTTCTGTTCTACAGCACAGGTCTTTTTGCACTAGTTTTTCTTGTGATTTTTTTCTCCCAGCGTTATTCTAAAAGCTGATTTAAATCATTGCCATGAGTAAACTGGCCTGTGTTTTGTTCTTTCTGTGCTCAATTTTGCTTTCCAATTTTTCAGCCCCTTTCTTCAAGCACTAAGCCCATTTTTTCTCAGTGTGCTTGAATAGCAAGTGGAATTATTTGGCAATGTGCTCATCCTCTCAGACTCCCCTTCTCTGAGCACAGAATGAGTTTAGTGTCTCTCATTAAGTCCCTTAGCCCCTGCCCTGTTTTTTTCACAGAAGTTTGCAGATCTTACGGGAAATCTTGATACCAATCTATCATTAGAGTGTTCTCTTCAGGTGCACAAAGCAGGCAGGCATGAGAATGTTTGAAGCATATAATGATGGCTATTTGAGTTAAGGACCCCTCTGTCTTCCTGAATGATTGATTCACATAAGAGGTTCTGATGCTGAAATCATATTCTGATGCATGAGGAGACAAAATCTAGCCTTTTTGTTTATTTGTTTGATGATAACATACACGCTGATTTAATTTCCTTTTTCTCTGAAGCACTAAACAGTGAAGAGGATTTACAAGCATCGAATGCAGGGTCCCATACAGAGCCTGAGATGTCCATCCAGGCCAAGTTCAAGAGCTTCAGTGCTTGTTCAAGAATAGGTACATCTTTTGTGAGACTTCTGTGAGGGAGATGAAGCACTTCAAAGCTCAGAAAATTAAATAGCTCAGGACAACATGGAATACCGGTTCCTAATTTTGAGGTTCATAACCAAGCAGGATGGAATTATTATTAATTTTTGCAAACAGAGCTTCAGAATTCCTCCAAGGCTGCCAGAGGAATTGCTATGAGCACTTTCAGTTCTAGCTAATGTGACTGAAGACATTTTTTTTGCAGAAATCAAATTATTAGATCCTTCAACTTCTCATGTGGGGAACCCACTAGGAGCACCCAGTCTCACTTCTCATGCAATACAAGTTGATGACTTTTGACAGGGTCCATTTTCAAGTTTCTTTTATTCTTTTAAAACCATTTCATTTTCTATTGAGACACTGAAAAATTCAAACCACACTGAATATTTCTTTTAATTTGCTTGGATTTTGCCATTTTTGTTTTATTTCCAGAGGTTGCAGTATTTGCAGTTTCCATTATAGTGGAATTCTGTCATGTCAGCTGAGCTCTTGTGACATCAAAATACTAAACTAAAGTAAATTTTTTATGATTAGACAGTGAATGCTATAGCTTTTTGCATCTTCACATGCCCAGCCAAATTATGAGCAAAGTTAAGCCATCCTGCAGCTTAATTCCCAGAAAAAAATGGGAAAAAATTCAGAATACAGGTACTTAAGGCTTAGCTTTTTACTTTTCTTAGCAAGTTTGTATTAAAGGCTGACAGTGCTTCCAAGTGCAGCTCTGGTTCATTCCCAGCAGTAAAGTATGCTAGAGGCATATTGGTACAAGTGTTAATAAAGTATAATAAATCCTCACTACGTGGGAGTAGTATTGCAGGGAAGGCATTGATAGAGAGTGTTAGGTCACTTACAAGGGCTGGCTGGGATCCACGTGCTCACCTGTCATCTCTGGTTGACAGCTAAGAAATAGGTACCAAAATTTTACACAGAGGGCTTTAACATTTTTTAAGGTACTCGTGAACATGAGCATCAGTTCTTCATACATTATTCCAAATATTCTTCTCATGTAAACATCACTTTATTTAACAATATTTGTAAGAAGCAAATTTACCCATCAGAAAAACAAGTATAAATAAAAACACTAACCCCCAAATAAAGATCAAGATGACAAACAAGCAAAACACTAATAAAACAAACCATCACCACCACTCCCCCAAAAAACCCCGAACAACAAACCACATATAAGCAGGAAGAAGGAATAATACAGACAGGTGACTGAAGGGAGAAATTCTCATATGAAGCAACATGTAGAACAAACTTTTGCTACAAGGTAAGGACACCTGAAGATTTTGGCCTTCAGTATATCTTCTTCTGACATTCTGTTACTCTAAGACCCATGCCTGAATGCAATAACCAAAAAAACCTCAAGCTTCCACTGGCTGTATTTGTCATCAAAAGAAATATCAAAGAGCTTTTTGCAGTTTTTCTGGCCTGATTCAGGTAGTTCCAGGAGGTTTGAGTGAGATTTAGATAAGCAACCTGAAAAAAATGCAACTAAAAAGTATCTATATTATGTATCTATACCCATGTATCTAACAATATCTGGCTTATTAGAAAATGACCTTGGGGTTTGCTGCAAACCATTTCTGTTTTTTAGTCAGTCTTATGGAGTATGTTACCTTCCCAGGGCTAGAATCAATGTTATTGGAGGCTAAATTCTTGAAAAGCATTGCAGTTACACTGAAGAAGAAGAACATAATGTGAGCAAATTCATAAAAAAACCCCCCCTGTCCTCAACAGCTTAAGAAGAACAAGGGACTGTGGTATTCATATGTGGAGCTAAACTGGTACAAGGTGACAAGTAAAGGTAAGTTCTTTGTGTTGGGTTAATAGGAGCAAATCTTTGGTGATCTCTTGGTCATGCTCAGAACTTTAGATTTCCTCTCTGAGATACACCGCCCTTGCTTTTCCAGACTCTGCCTCTAGGTTCATTCCCTGCAGTGAATTGGGTTATACTGGCACAGGATTAAAAGGATGAAAAAGAAAAACAACCAGCTCTTATGCACAGTTGCAACTGAAGAATGGGGTGTCATGAAGGGAAATAAAATTAATGGTCTTAAAGCCAAATATAAAGTGCAAAGATGATGAATTAGAAATGCTTCTGGTTTAGGGCCCAACAAGAAATGTATATACAGCTGTAAATTCTTTGTCAGCTCATGTGAATGTTTCATTTTACCAGTTGATAACAATTTAATTTCTATCTATTGCCAGAATTAGATGTATTGACACAGAGTAGAGCAGAAAGTGTAAAAATTTAAATTTGTATACCACTATGTTCAACAGAGTTGTAAAGGGCAGGTTGCATAGCAGGATGTAAAAGCAATTAAACACAAGGTTGTCAGTAGGCAGAGAATTAGAGAATTCTTCTCATGACAGGGACAAGAAGAGGAGGTCATTAAGGCACATGCTATTTATTTTAATATTGTTCATGATCTGTATTGTACTAAAATTATAAATAGGCTAAGTGTGAGTGACCCAGAACAGTTTGGCTTCTGTCCTAGCTGGATTTAATCGCAGTTCATGTTGTCCTCCTTCCTACTCATTTTCTGCCTTCAGCAGTGGCACTGCCAACATCTGAGATTTCTTTCTCTCCTGAGGCTTGCATCAAACCCTTTGCTTCAACATTTAGCCTTCAGCTCTTGGAGGCGTGTGTTTTCCATGACATATGAGGGGGTGTTTAAGTAGCACCTTGTTTTGTCAAAAGATCCCCACAGCAGTATTTCATGCCAATATATACAAAATTGTACTGGTATAACTATCCTGGAACAGTGACTCCCTTACAAGGTAGTGTTTGGGCTACTTTTTGGAGATGGGTTAAATTATAACTTTGCCTAAGCTACATAACCTAGGTCCCACTGTGAGTGGTCAGCTGCAAGAAATAGTTATACTGAGCTAACAATATCTTTTTTAATTTACATGTTAGATTATGACAAAAAATAATCCCATGTAGGCAAGACCTACATTTTTATTCGTTAGTGCTGTGGAGAAAACATGACTCAAGTGAATTGCAAAGATTTAGATACCAGAAGGCAAATAAAAATAAACCCAGTTGCAGTATTCTGATTTTTTTCGATTTCATTATTTTTGTGCCGATCTCAAGGTTTTAGGGGCCTGAACTCTGAAATTGTGAAACCTCAGGGACAGCAGAAATATTGACTATATTTAGACAGCATAATCTCTGGGACAGGGGCTGCCTACTTATGTGTTCAGACAGAACTCAGCACCAGGGGCTGATAACCAGATACAGCTTTCTGGTCCTACCACAGTGCAAACAAATATGGAATATTAATACCACACAGTCATCCCTCTCCTAGGTGCACCTCTGCTACATGCCCACAATCCCTGCCATGTCCCCTGTTCAGACTGAAGTACATCCTCCCACAGTTTGGCTCTATCTTGACAGAAGCCCTTACCTTGGCTTTTTTATGACTCTGTGTCATGCTGAACTCTTTGGGCCACAGACTTTCCGTGCCTTTCAGTGAGCCTGAGCAATGTGCAGGTGTTTCAACAGGTGTCTTTGCACACAGAGCCTGCTATGGGCTTACACAGGAAGCTACAAGAGAAAATGAATCGTGTTAATTCTTCTGCAAGGGAAAGGGCAAAAAATCCAAATCTCGCCGCCTGCCTGAACTTATCTTTTGTTATTTGCTATAGATGAATATTACCCTTGTGCAGGGAGTTCAGGTGAAACCCTGCACATACTGAAATCACAGTTAACCAGTTGATATGCGGCTTTAGAGGTGCTTCAATGTCCCTTGCAACCCAAACCCATCCTATGATGTTGCAGTCCATGCCCCATGTTTCTGTAGTAATGAATTATTATACTGCTTCACAGTAAGGAGCTGGATCCTTTTTCCCAGGACTCTGTAAAAACACCAGAAGATGCAGAGTTTGATGGGTCTCACTGTTATGACAGATCTGGTGGAGCACTGTTTCCTACTACAATTTCCAATTGTGATAGATGCCCCATATCAAACACCTCCTCCAAGAAATGCATATGGGCAGTCCTAGGAGCCATGTATTTTGTTTCAGGACCACTTATTTAGAGAACAGAGTACACAACCATCCTTATGATCCTGGAGAAGAACCTATCAGGTCGCTGAGCTGAGGTAACTTTCCTCTAAGTGCTCTTCACTTAAATATGAGAGTGTCTGGGAAGTAAGTACCAAAGTTGTACTCAAAAACCCTAAACAGAGATATTTCACAGCATTTGTCAAATGGAGAAAGTAATATTTTTAAGTGACTTCAGCCTGTGTTTAGTTGACAGATTGAGCAAAATTTTATCCCTTTTCATGAGTCAGTAAAAACAAAAGTTAAAGGTGAAACATTTATTACAGTTCTCTATCAACACATATAATCTGGTTACAATTTGATCAAATAACAGTCTTTCAACCTCTTATTTTTATGATATACTCTTTATAAACATTAAAAGGTACAAAGCTATCAATTCAGGTGTTTTAGAATTACAGTATTGTAGGACTGACCCCAGTAATTCAAACCCATGTATTTTGTGCCAGACTGAGTGGGCCTAGCTAGTATAAAGAACATTATGAACTGAATTGAAGCTTGGATGAACTCAGCACCTTTATCTCTTCTAGAACTCCCATGTTTTTCACTTATACTGAGACCTAGCACATCAGTCCCTCAGTAAAGTTTTGGAAAAGGAGCAAAACCATTAGAGAGCAAATGCAGGCAAGGCCACAGGTAGAAGTTTTTCACACCATTACATTATCAGCAATAGTGCATATTATTTTTGCCGAGCAACATCTAAGAAAAATCTTATGTGTTGCACTTTATAATTGCTGTCTTTATAGCGACTGGGGGAGGTCGAGTATTGGGTTTTTGCTGTGAATGATTTCTTCAGCAGTAATAAAAGGTGGCATTAAAATGTCAGTGCAGTCATTTAAATAGTTGTTTTCTAGTAAATGGATGATTTGTGGAGTTCACAGTCCTTAGCTGTTAATAATAACTTAGCTTGTTCTGTTGATGAACAAGTTAAAATGGCATTTTGACAATAATTCTCCATTATCAACCAACATTTGCCTTCTGTTCAGTTTGTGTAATTATCACGATCTCTTAATGTAGTCTGGGGCCTCTGCAGAGTTTACAGCAAAAGACCAAGCTTCTCAAAGACTAAGAAATTCTGCTTCTTTTCCTCTTCAGGAGGAACAGCTCTTGCAGTTCTGCTACTCTGGCAGTGCATTTTCCTTGGGAATCATTTAACACCAGCATCTCAGATGGCTGATCCCCGGTACCAGGGGCCAGATCCTGTGCTATCAGGTGCACAGGTCCAGCAATGGAGAGACTGCATGAACCTCAGTCTGATCTGGGCAGCCTGGGGGCCACGATGGTCAATGAACCTGGTGGTGTACCCACTGTTTAGACAGGTAGAGGGTGTGTGTGTGCATGTCTAACAGAAACCATACTATGGTAACTACAAGTATCTCACCCTAATGCCAGGAAAGTAGGATGTGCTCCCACTTGCATGAGATGCCAACCAGCTTAAAGGAAGTGGAGCTGAACAAGAGAGTCTGACCCAGGATGTGAACACTTAGGAATAGGCTCAAAGAAGAATTGGAGAGGTATGGAAAGACTGGAGAACCCAGAAAACCTGATGGGCTGTGAGAAAAGTCCTGGCTCCTTATGGACATGTTTATGTGAGCAGAAGAAGCGGTGAGAAGCACTTGCTGATGCTTACCCTGACCCACTGAAGACCTGGAGAGATCAGTCTCCAACTGCTGCATGGTGGCATGGCATATCTGGGGAGCTTGGGCTTTACTGACTACCAACATCTCCAAGAGTGCTGTGGCAGTTCTGCTTATGACTAGATGATCAACATCGTGTTCTTAATGCCAGCACATGCCCTGAGGCAAAGGACCAAGTGCTGGGGTTTGTGTGCCAAAATGAGGAAAGTTAATTCAACACCCTTGATAACAACAATAGTACTTTGTGCTTTTGATCTTCAAAGCACTTTACAAACATTAGCTAATTAATTAATCCTTACAATGCTCCTGTGCTATTATCCCCATTTAGCAGATGGGGAAATTGAGTCAGAGGAGTTAAATGACTTGCCCAGGGCTATGTAGAAGCTGGCATCCAGGCTGTGATGGGGAATTCCTGGCTCCTCCTTTCAAATCTCCAAAACAGCTGTGGCTGCTGCTGCAGACCTGAGCCTGCCTTAACTACAGAGGCTGGAGTGAGCAGCTGGGCAGGGGCACTGACTCTGGGGTTCACTTTGCCCATCAGATGTGGACAGGTCGAAGTGTCACAGATAGACTTGCACTGTGGTGCCAGCCTCAAAGAATGTTGGGCTTTGTGAATAATTTATTGTGCTCCCCTGTCTACAGATCTTCTGTAAAGGAGCTGACTCATGTCTGGCCAGCCTGGCCCTGAGCTTGCGTCTGTCTGCGCAAATACCCACACTCACCTCTCACATGAGGGTCTCCCAAAGATACTGCCTCCTTGCTAGACAGGGAAATGTTGATCCTGCTTCATAGTCAGAAAACAGGGAGATGGAGACAGAGGTGAGGAGAGCTGAATATAAGGCTTTAGTTCTTTATTTTACAAAGTCCCCATATAAGAAATGAACTGAGAGGTGTCAAATCATCAAGGGTCTGACAGTGTGCTGAGGGAAAGCTTCTAATTTATACTCACCCAGGTATTTCTGTATCTGATAGAGTAAGATATTAATTTTTTCCTACAGCTTAAGGATAGGGTTGCTCAAGATCTGTTACAAAATCAGGATAATTACTTAATATCAAAGGAACCATCATGCTATTTTGACTTCAGGAAATCTAGAAAACTAGTCAATACTACTAGATGACAGTTAAGCATTAGTCAAATAAGTATATTTTGCAATGGAAACAGCAGCACACAAATACATTGTAGAATAAAATAAAGTGAAAAAATGAATAAAGAGAATCTTTCACTTCTACATGATCGTGAGAAATATTTTCAAGTAGAGGTGTGCCAAAGATACTGTGTTAGAAAGGTACTAACTCTCCAAAGCATAAAAAGGATATCTAAGCTAAAAAACTGGAGTGAAACCAAAGTATTCTTTGAACTCTGAGGCAAATTACCACATAATCAGAATGGGTGAGTTCAAAAGGCATCTCTGGAGCTTATCTAGTTCAACTCCCCTGCTCAGTGCAGGGTTGTCTAGTGTGGGTTCTTCAGGGCTGTATCTAGTCAGGTTTTGAATATCTCCAGGGATGGAGAGCCCACAATCTCTCTAGGCAGCCCATTCTACTGTTTGACCACATCCACAGTAGAAAAAGATTATTATTTTGATGAAATTTCCGATTCGTGCCCACTGCCTCTTGTCCTGTCCCTTATCATGCGTATGAAAAGCCTGGTCCCACATTTACTCCCCTTCAGCTTCTTATACACATCAGTAAGATCCCTTTGGGACTCCTCCTCCAAAGGCTGAACAGCCAGAGATCTCACACTCTCCTGTTGCTGACACATACTCCAAAACCTTCATTGTCTTTGTGGTCTTGCACTTGGACTTACTCCAGTAAGTCTCTGTTGCACTGGGAAGACCTGCACTGGATCCAACACTCGAGGTGCACCTCACCAGTGCTGTGTAAAGGCTAAGGATGACCTCCCTCAGCTGGCTGGTAATGCTCTTCCTAGTGCAGCCCAGGATGCTGTTCGTCTTCTTGGTTGCAAGGGCACATTGCTGGCTCATCCTCAACTTGTTCATCAGAAACCTCAGGCCCTGTTCTGCAATGCTGTTTTTTATCTGATTTTCTCTGGCCTGTGCTGGGATATAGGGTTTTTCCTCTCCAGGGGCTGGACTTAGCATTTGCCTTTGTTAATTGTCATCAGGCTCCTGTCAGGATATTTCTCCAGCCCATCTGAGTCCCTCTGAATAGCAGCACAATTTTCTGGTGTGTGGGCCACTGCTCCCACTTCTGCATCCTCTGCAAACTTGATGAGTGTGTACTCTGGCCCATTGTCTGGGTCAGTGATGGAGATGGGAAACCATATTGGTGCCAGAACCAGATCTTGGGGTACACAATCAGCTGAACTTCATGCCACTGATCATACCTTCAAGTCCAGCAGTTCAGTCAGTCAGTTTTCAACCCACTGAACTAGGCTTTTCAGCATGGAGGGATATCAGGTTGTTTTAGTGTGATTTCCTATTCAAAAATCCATGTTCACTACTCCCCACTTTCAGTTTCCAGAATTATGATTTCCAGAAGCACTTCTGTCATTGGGTTGGATGTTCTATTACCCACAAGCCGTGAGTTCAAAATGTGCCAACCCTGGAAAGAGGAAGACAAGTGGGTTACTTAAATGAAAGTAAGTAGATACATTTCTTGAGATCAAGCTCTTTACTGCCATATTTAAATTGAAAACTGTATAGTCTGCACAATCCTTGATCTATAACTTGACCTGAATGCTGAGAATGAGTTTCCCATACAGAGGAGGGAGATTTCCCAAATAATGTAGAATCAGAGTCCCAAGAACCTATGCTTGCACAGCACGAGAGATGCTTTGAGCAGGCTGTATCTTAACTGGGCTCTTTGCTTTCTCGTGGGAGCCATCATCAGTTGGCACAGGATGGAAATGCCTGCAGGCTAACATCATTTTTGTGAAAGACACTGTAAAACCAGACCATAAGCCCAGGTGACACTACCATCTCCTCACTTGCAGGGCTGATCAGTGATCATCAACCATGCATGAGAACGTCCGGAGATGTGAATAACTCCAGACATTTCCATGTGGCTAGAAGGACACATTTCCCAGTATCCAAAAAGGAGAGAGCGAGATTCCTCTTGAGGGTGCACAGGGAGGGGACAGGGGGCAATGAACACAGACTGCAATAGGGAAAATTCTGACTAGACAGTAGGTGAGAAATACGCACAGGAAGGGCAATGAGTGTTAAGTTCCAACGCCAGAAGAGGGTTCAGGGAAGTTGTGGAATCTCCATTCCTGGAGATATTCACAGCTTGACTGGACACGGTCCTGAGCAGCCTAATCTAACTGGACTTGTAGGAGGAGGTTGGATTAGATAACTCACAAAGATGCTTTCAAACCTCAGCAGTTCTGTGAGTCTATGAAATCCGAGTTTACATTAAAACTCCACCCAACATAGGGATAGGAATGCAGCACAAACAGGAATGTAGGACACAGTGCTCATCTGGTAATATTTTCTAGACCAAAGGGAAGGGGATTTATACACTATCACTACACAAAAGATGGTCAGGCCAAATCCAGAATAAATGCATCAAACTTGGGGCTATTCCTTATATTACCATAACAACAGTTCATCTGGTTCAGTAGTAAAACTACTTCCACCAAATAGTCGCTTCTGGCATCACAGAAATGGAAGACTTGCTTGATATTAAATAATTACAACAAATCTAAATATAGTGGGAGGCAAATAAAGTACAAGGGAAGTTAAGAGCTTTGCAAGAGATATGAAGTGTGCCCATTATGAGAAGCTTTCTGAATAGAATTTGTAATGGTATATTCATGTTAAAAGGAGTTCAGTATGTTTTTAGTGAGAAAAAATAGCTCTTGGTGCAGATAAAAATAGATTGTCCTGGGATTTTCCTTTGTTAGAAATTAAAGTATCTCACAAAATTATTAATAGCTGTGTCTTCATGGTGCTAGTGAATTTTTCTAGGGAGAGATAATGTGGCAGAAGGTTCTGATGTTTCATCTTCAGTATTCTGACAAGAAAACAATGACTTCTTCACTATTTATTGTTTTAGAAAGAAAGAGTAATGCTCAGCTGCTTCACCTCAGAGGTGTCTGATGGCACTTTCCACAATCAGCACTGACAGTTCAAGGCTGAAAGGTATGGTGTACATTCTAGTTACTCAAGGGTTAAAGAAGGTCCCATAAATAAATTATGGATGCATTTTTAGAGCACTTTGCTAAGAACAAGAATGGCAGAAAATATCACAAGGCTGTCAAATCAGATTAAAGCCCATGTGCTCTGAGTAATCTGTGGGGAAAACTAACAAACTGTATGTTTGTCATGTATTAAAGATATTTTCTTAAAAAGCTGATTGGCTGAATGAACATAGAAATCCACCCTTGCTTTTTCCTATCTCCCATGGTTTGTTTCTTATGCTTAGTTTTAAGTATAACTTACAAAGTAATTGCAGCCAGAAATATATCCCAGGTGAGCAAAGACTCCACGAAGAATAAAACTGTGGAACTGAGCATACATGTTAATGTCTCTGTGTGGACAAAAATGCATACTATATATATAAAATTTATCAGCAAGCTTTTTTAAATCCAGTGACTTGGGTGCCTTGAAAACTTAAACTTACAACTTCTGCTGTTTTATAGTACATAGGCAGAAGGTTTATTCTTGGTCTTCTCATACCAGATTTGGAGGAATTTACATAAATCCCTCAAAAGGACAAGCACTACTGCTACAGCAGTTTGCAAGCTGTTAATCTATTATCCTAAAGACCTAGAATTCAAATCATGTAACAGAACAGAATCTGATCAAGTGCCAAGAGGGATGCAAAGGTCCTTGTAGCAAGGGTAAGAACTACCTCTGAATTTCCAGGACCGTCCCAACTGGCTTTTATCCTGAATGCATGTTCTGTGTGTCACTAGTCTGCCTGTTGGACTAATAGCCTGGGACATCCCCCCACATCCTCTAGGTCTTATTTTCCATTGGAAGAAAGCCAGTGGACCAAAAGGATCAATGGTGTCGCTCAGCCAGGCTTTTGTTTGGGAAATGGGGTTCTTAGGTATATCACAGACTGCCTGAGACCAGCTGTGTCCATGCAAACTGTAGGCATAGCAACTTGTTTATCAGTTCAACCACCAAGGGAACAATTAATTTTTTCCTGCATCAATTTTAAGGATTGGGCCATAAAACCATCTTTCAGTCTCATGCTACTGGACTCAGCTGGATTCACAGGCAAGTCAAAGTAAACAAAAGATTTCGATTTAATAAATGAAAAAATCAGCAGAAAAAGGATGAAAGGAATAACTGAAACCCTCTCATTGAATGACACCTTATGATATGGCCCCTTGTAGGATGCATAATATGTTAAACATCCAAGGCAGAACCTGAGGGGGTAATTAATTAGAGCAAGATGACTATGATGCTGTTAGATCAAGAGTAAGAAAAGGATGTTCAAGTCAGCCTTGAATTATCTCTCTATTGGACCACATTGGAGACATATGTGAGATTTGGACCAGATCCCGAAGATTTTTCATGACCTTATCTTCCTAGGCATGTCTGGATGAGCATATCTCTCCCACTGACTGATGGAAGTCCAGGATACTGCTTATTATGAGGGAAAGTCCAAGCTGAAGTGTACCAGTAAGTACAGTAAACCCAGGAAATTTTGTAGCCAATCTGGTATGATTCTCAGTTTTTATCTGGAAGAGGAGATTTGAATCCCAATGTTGTCTCACAGGATGGTTTCTGTTTGTGTGTGTGTTTTTTAATTTTTTTTAAATTTTATTTTAATTTTCTTTACTATACATATTTTTAATATAAACTGAGCATTCAGTATTGTCTTTCATTGTTCACTGTGGGGTGGCCCAGCTCCATAACCCAGTATCTCCTAGTGCGAATGCAGTTTGTATATCAGAAGCTATGTATTTTATAAAACTTAAGGCATTCTCTACAGATGTATCTTTGCTGTAAAAATGTTTTTGTATGTGTGTGTGTTCTATATATTCTATAAGTTCTGTGTTGTGACTTTGTGCAATGAAACTCTTTATTTTATAACATTGTCAAGGTAGGGACTTCTGAAAAGCCAAAGCTAATCTGCCATATATATATATATATATATATAGATAGATAGCTTTAGGTTTTTTAAAGCCTCCACAAAAGATGAATGAACATTTTTATCTGAATTCCATTCACTTCAATGTGATAAGGAACACTTCCAGTAGTGCTTATGCATATAAACATTTGTAGGTTTGGGCCTTGTTTATAACCCAAAGAACTCTGACCATATTGGACCTGGAGTCACCCACTGTGGAAAATACCACTTGGTACCCACGAGATTCTTGTTTCACTGCAGTTGAATTCAAAGCTCAGTAAAAGCTGTGGAATGAAATTATTTTACAAAATCTTAACTACAAAAGTTTCTACCACATTTCTAATCAGATGCCTAAAATGTCAAAAGTAAGAGAACTAATGCAGACAGGGGAAAGAAATGAAAGAATTTAAATAAATAAAGTAGTCATCAGCAAATGACAACCTGAAAATAGTCAGCATTACCAAACACAAATATTAATTAACTGTTTTTTTAACAGAAGGGAAGAAACAGTGTAAGTAACAGATTTGATTACTTTGGTTGACAGTTCTCAGGATATTTAAGATAAATTCATATGACAGGAATGAATCCTTGAAGCAATTTCAAGGACAACCATTTTAGAAATAAGTAACCATTCTCAGTCTCATAATAATTACTTGACTCCAGGAAAAAGGAAAACTACACTGACATAGTCAGCAATATATTATTTTTAATTAACGTGGGTGGGATAAATTCATTATGCTCTCTGTGTTGAATACTTTGTTGAAAGAAATACCGTGAATATTGTAAGGGCAAAAGTTGTGAGTGCAAAAGAGCTCTCACTTTATCAAACACAGTATATGTTTTCAGAAAAGAGAATTGCCCAGAAGAGGAATGCAGGGGCTAGTGCTGATGGAAAGGAGACGAATCCCAAGGATATTCAGTTTGAAACCAGCTGATTCAGATCTGCTTTATCATTCATGTAAGATGGAAAGCTCCCAAAACCAGGCTTCCCTGTGAGCAGAAGTGCAGCATTGCTTCGACTCCCATCCTGCATGGGGATGCATGGACAACATATTTTGCTTAAAGTGCTTCCAGGAGGGCATGTTGTGCACAAGAAGTAGCATCTGCCTGTTTCAGGAGAAACGGCACGGCAGGAGCTGCCTGCGTTCCCGGTTTGGTTGCATAACTCTGCTGGTATCACTGTGCCACCCTAACTAGGCCACTGAAACTCCTAGGGTATGTTTGCGCACCGTATTATGCAATTTCGTGCAGTGACACCCAAACTCAGACGAAATGATTCTCTCTATTCAAGGCAGTCAGGCTGTGCGAGCACATCGTTCTGCCTCATGTGTTTTAATCTTTTACGGGCTTATTGAAAGCCAGCTGGGCATTTCTACATGGTACTACACTGAGCAATACTGTAATTAACCTGGTGTTATCCAGCCATGTTTTGATACCTAGTGCTTTTTCTAGAAATTTTTGTGATAAACAATACAGAAAAATACTAATACACTTGCTTTTCGTAGTGGCAATTGTTAATAGAATCACTTCTTGGAGAAATGTGTCAGTTTGCTGCTATGTGATGAGGTGATTTGCTGAATTTGTTTTCGCAAGGTTCAGATTTGTTCAGATCTTGAATTTTGGCACAGCAGACAGAGGAATTGCAGGTTTCTACTGAAATGCCACTCTTCATTCCTGTTCTCAATTTTGTCTAAATATTTTATCAATTAAAACTTTTCAAACGTTTTCCAGTAGAAAATATTCTTCATATAAAATGCCACTTCTACCATAAAAAAATATTATCAAGGTAAAATGAATTAATGAAAACCTTGCTACTACTGAAAAGGAAAGATTTTCCTTGGAAAAAAAAAATTATCACAAGAAACTGTGTTTTTCAAAGAGGTAAAGCTAGGCTCTTTGCTGTTAAAAAATTATACAGAGGGTTATATATAAGCACAGAACTTCTAAGAGTAAGGAAAGATGTAACAGCTGCCCTTAAGAGTTTATAATTTAATTTCTGCTGGTAATGACAGAGACTTAGGGTGCCTGGGGAACAGAAAAAGGAATATACAGACCAACCTGCACACTGAAGCATGATGTGGTTTGTCTGTTGGCTTTACATACACAGATACAATCACTTCTTAACCACCTAAAGCCAGTTAAAAGGTTATCCGTGCCACAAAGATTGATGCTGTTAAGATGGGTCAGAAAAAAGTAGGATTTAAATCAGCCTAGTGCTTTGGATGACTGCAGCCTACACTGGGGAGGACACCACCAAACCCCCTGACAGTCCTTGTCAGCTCTCCCTAGGGAGCAGAGAAATTCCCTCCCCACCCCAAATCTGGCCATCGGTTCAACAGAAGCACAGGAGCAATGGGAACTGGTGTGGTCCTGAGTTCAGTATACTTTTTGTTGCCCTGGGAGGAAGACAGTGTATTGGATAGCTTAAACTTATATGAGAGAGTTTTATTTTTAACTGAGGGATGATCAGTGTCCCCTCGAAATTTCTCCTTCAAACAATGTAGAAGATGGAAGATGACTGGTGGCATAGTACTGCGAAGCCAGCACAGACACTAAACAACTTATTTTCATAGATGGCAAATACACAGTGTCAGCAGAGTTAACAGAGGTTACTTTCATACTAATCAATTAAGTAGGCCTCACATAAACCCGTAGCTTGCAGATCCTCTGCCATGAAGGAGCCCATATTCACACTGTAAATTCCCCCTAGCCTCCAGAGGGGGGTGACCACATGCAAACCCCTTATTGGAACCAGTTTTCTGGTCCATAAATCATACCCAGAAGCTGTTCGGAAAATGTGCATGAGCTTAAGACAAAACCACGCCTGTGAACTGAGCAAAGGTCAGGCAAGGTGACCAAAGGGGCTCTTCCCAGCCTTCATTTTTCTGTGATTTGATGACTATTGTCAGTATGGATCAGCAGGTTTCGGTGCTTGAAGTATTCCTTGGTGCAGCCATGTAGTTGTGTCCGTAGAGTCCCTCATGGGGAAAGTCAGAGGCTGTGCTGCCTTGGTCCGCCCCGGCCTGAGTCACAACACCATGGAGGCAGGCACGGCCACGGACTCCTGTTCATTTTCTATCTCAGTGGTCTGGAAAAACGAAAGGCCAGTAACGTGGGAGAACTCCTGACAATGCAAAATCCAAGAACAAGAAAACACAAAATGACCCGGAGTGACTGAAGGAATAAGGCCAGGCAGATGCAATTGTGGAGACAGAGAGAAAAAGATGGGGAGATGAAGTTATGGAGACGAAGCCAAAGAAGAGGTGTGGAGAAGGAAGACTCAATTAATTAACATTGTAAATGTAACCTGGTGAGCACTGGTTGCAAATACAACTCCAAACACTTCTTGGGAATTCAGAATAAAGCTTTGCCCTAAACAATTTTTGAGTTGCTTTCCAGTACAGAAGACTATCTTTTCCCAAATTTTCAATGCAAAATTAAAAAGGACTCATGCAAAAAGAAATATGCCTGTTAATTCTTTCTAAGCATTTAGACAATACTTATTTTCCTAAATTCTAGCCATAAGGAATATATATTCTGCCTGACATAACTTTTTAAACAGCTATTTTCAAAGGTTAAGTCTTAAAAACATACATGTCTATAACCTGCTTCATACCTGCCCTCTCTGAGTTCTTCTGTCTGTATAAGCGAGTGCCTTAATGGAGCAGGGAGGTGACTGCAAAGTGCCACAGACACTTAGTTTTTTCATCTGCTAAATACTAGAGCATTTTTAAAGAAGGTGGTAGTGAAGCAAACGTGCTTTAAACTGAATTCATGCTCAGTGGCTCAAATTTAAAGGAAATGTCCTAAGAAAAAGATTTTAATATTTGAAATGATTTTTTTTTCCTCTTCTATCTTCCTCACCCAGATCCCACTGTCAGGTATTTGGCACTCAGAGTTATTTTAGAAGAAGGCTCAAACTGTAGCCGGGTGATTGTTTCGACCATATCCCAACTACATTATTCTCTTGAAGACATGAAAGGGTCGTACATGCCATTTCAGGAATCTTGGCTTTCATCACTTGCTGACTTTTGGATCCACTGTAAGTTTTTCTTTTTAAGGTGCTGTCACATTCAGCTGTTTCCACAGAACTAATTTTGCCAAAAACACAGGAACGTAGGAAAAGGGCAGAGTCAACTCCCTTTTTCTTATTGAGCCACTGACAGAACTCTAAGCACTGTGAACCACTGCTAAAATGTGAGGTGGCAAAGATCTTCAGAAAAGACCATTTCTTTCAATTTTTTAAATACCGTTTTTTCCCCCAAGAGAGGAAACCTAAACAAATGTGAATAAAGGCAAACACTCTTTAGAAATAAAAATAAATCCTCAATTGTGGCTTGATCTGAGCAATATCAAGCTGTGTACCCAAACTGAGACAATGTAGATAAATTTTATACCACTACCTACCCAGTCCTTTCTCTTTATTTGGCATCCAGAGGCACACTTTTTTTTATGAAGGAGCCAATGCTTCTGCTTCAGAGGCATCAAAGGTCAAAGAACTTCACTGATTTATTGACACTCAAATAATTCATTTGCACTTGTCCCTTCTGAAATTCACCCCATTAGGCATGAATACAGATGGTTTATTATCCTGCAACCTAAAGGATGAGGATGGGCAGAGTGGTGTCTCGTATTTGAAAAAACAACAGGAATAAGTAATAAATAGTACATTAAAACAAGTCACCCTTGAATGGAAAGGCTGACATTGACCCCAGGCCTTAGGCTCTCAGCTCTTTATATTACAGTGAAGACCATACACTAAACTTGTCCAAGATCTTTTTGAAAATGAAATAGACTCCTAAATTTTTGTGTAGAGCATTTGCATCTCCAGATTTTATGCCCTCTGAAGTATCTTTACTCTTCTAGAGTGTTCTTGTAGGAGGTACAAAAAGGTTCTTCAAAGAAATAATTTCTTTTACTCAAATTACAGTAGGCATTCACCCAACTTTTATACATTCATGTGGAACAATTTTGGAAGGGAATGGTAAGTGGGACATGGTTTTGGAAAAAGAAAAAATAATAAATATTCAGACACATACATATTTATACAGATCTCTGCATCTGTGTGTTATCATGCAGAAGTTTCCAAAGGCTTCAGAACTGTCAAATATTAATGATGTAATGTCAAGGTAAATTTAAAAATTTTGTGAATCACTGCAGAATTTATATAATTGCTGGTGTTCCCATCTGAGGGAACACAACTTCCTATATTTCTCTAGTTGCATAAACGGTAGATGCAATATTAGCTGCAGTGCAAGATCTCTTCCTACATAGGATCAGGACAGTTAAAGGGGGACCAGGTGGGGTGAAAAGGTAATTCTTACCATATTTACAGAGGTGAAAAGCATGTGTTCCAGTCAGTCCTATGTCTAAAAAGTTTACTGTGGACAAATAGTCTCTATGAAATTGATTAAACCAACTGATTCTACTGAAACAAATTAATCACCATCAGAAAGCTGCCATTTTGAATTAATTACAGAACTATCACTTGGAGGTGACAGACCCTATAACTAACTTAGTCTTCTACAATGATTGAAAATTCCACTTTATTACAAGTTTTCTGAGTTTATTTTTCTTGTGTCTTAGCGAATTAGCAACATAAAGTAAGTATCATACATAATAAATGTGACTGAAGATTTGCCCATGCTTCATGGCTGCCTGCATTTGCTTCAGGGTGTAAAGAAAGTGTAATAAACCCCAGGCATATCACATTACCAACAAATAATCTGAATAAGTGACATGGATTACAGTAAAAAATGCTGACTGAATACCAGGGTTATGATCCAATGACAATGACTTAGGAGGAAGAGTGGTAGAGTTATGACGTCCAAGTACTAGAAATGGCACATTTACCTATTGCATTCATTCAGAGATAATCCTATTAGGAAAGTACTAAACCTTCAGAATGCTTTTACTAGTTGTAGTGGGGAAATTAAAAAAGATCATGAGGTACAATTCAACATGGTAAAAAAAAAAAATCCTCTGCAAGGATCTTAAAACTTTTGGTTCTGTCTAAAGCATCTCTTACGATTTTTTAATTCTCCTTCCCTCCCATGAAACTGAAGTTGATGGAAATGGTGGAATTTATTCTCTTTTATGCTACAGCTGTTCTTGTGTCCACTGGAGACTGGGACTATCAAAACTGTGGTTGTAACCCTGAGGTTCTTAAAAATGCCCAATCATCTGTTGGAGTGCAGCACTGGAAGAGCTTGGATTGGTACCACCACTTTTAAACTCTTGCCTAGGGAGGCAGGAACATCAGGACCTTCATCTTCTCTGGCCTCATCCATTCTCTGCTTGTATTGCCTACTTCTCCCTTAGATGTAATATACTTTCTGTTCCTTAAGAAAGGAAAGTGTCCCAAGGGCAAATCTAAGCTCATTACATAGTGAGAGGGAGAGGCACTTCCAAAGGACAATTCACCTATCCTGGAAACATTTCTGAGAGCGGAATATGCTATCTATCTTTGCTGACTAGAGGACATGACTATTTTAGACCTGCCCCTGACTGGTGGGAAGGTAAACATGAGATTACTCACAGTAACCATCTTATACTACCAAATATATTGGTGTTGATTCCATAGTTTATGAATTCATTTGTGCGGGGATTATATTCGTCTGAGCTTTATACAATGCTGATCAGAAAGTCAGCACCTAATAGGTTAATAATAACAATAGAATGACATATCGAAAGTCTAAACGTTTATACTTTCAAGTTTTATTTTCTTTTTCAGTAACTGAGAAAAACGCCTTCCATAGTATATTTTTGTCTGAAGTCTTAATCCATAATTGTGGAGAACAATGGTACCAATGCCAGAGTAACAAGATTAATGCCTTTTTGACAGAATTTAATAATATGGTTTTATAATATTTAATTTTGTTCATAAAATATCTCTCAGTAGGAAACTTCTTTTTACTTACCTAAACATTATTGCTTTAAAACAATTTAATTCATATTTCCTGGCACAAAGAGTTTATTATGAAGACTTGTTGGGAATGGGTTTTTATAGGCTCGTGCAGGGATTAGCTTCAACTTAATTTGGATATTCAACCAATTTTGACAAGTGTAGTCCACTGTAGGCTAATAATACAGTCCTTAATTCATTTATCCTCTCTTAAATGCTCCAAGGCCTTTAAAATCACATTATATATGTAGTCTGGATAACAAAACTCATGTTGGTTTTCGTTTTGATGTCTGGAGAAACTATCCAACCACCAGTGCAGTTGAGAATGTTTTTGCCTCAGTGAAATGAGGGTGAGAGCTGTTATGTAAGCAGAAAATATTATCCTCAGCAGCAAAAAAATCAATCTGCAGTACCAAACTTTCTAGACAACACATGGGGTAGCATAAAGCCCTGCCTCTCTGCTAGGAACCAGCAGCAAATGCCTCCTGCTGCAAAACCAATTTCCAAGCAGCAAATCTCTCTATTCAAGCCAAGCTGTTCCTCAAAGAGCAAGATGCAGATAGTTTGCCATTGCCATGCAGAGACAAGCCTATTACACAACTGCAGCCTGGATTCTACCCAGATCCCAAGTTCTGGAGGCACCAGCACAGCCTGTGGTGACTGTGGGAGGTGAGTGGGGCCCATTTTTGTGATCCTCCAGAGAGGAAGATGCTGGGAATATAGTCCAAAGTACCTGGCTGTTAGGAAGATGTGTGGACAGCACTGAGCAACAGAGATCTACAGCTCTATTCAATCTAAGTATTTGTGTGTAGTTGACAAGTGACATCTTAAACAGTGACCTGAGGGCTGTGGGCTTGGAGGACCAAGGGATTTCCAGCCCCACTGTTAGTTATCCATATACATCTATATACATCAGTGACAGGTACAAATAATAAAATGCAAACCAAACCCTCGAATGTAAATGGAAACCTTCTCCAAACATCCCAGGTTTAATCCCAGTTGTTTTTTTTCCCTTTACCTCCAAATAAATACTAAAATATTTCTTGGTACAGGAAGAAATAGTGAAGGCAGGCAATAACCTGAAAGATACACCATCATTTCCACCAGATCGGAAAGAACAAAAACATCAAACTTGCAAACCTCAGTGCTGCTTATCTGGAAAAAATGCCACAGTTTTTTCAGAGCTAAAACTTTTTCCTCCTTGCAGCTGAATGCCCTTAATCCTCCATGGTATCATGACATGGCGTCACCACATGGCAACATTCCACCACAATTCCACAGGAATCTGTGTGGGGAAAAGGATGGCTCTGGACATGAGGAAACAGCAGCAGGCAACACCTGAGGAGACTTCACAGATCAGGAAAAGTTTCAGCTGTACATCCAACAGATGCCCCTAAGACTGATTGGTCTTTGTGAGAGAATAAAAACATGGATCCAGTTCTGTTCACGTTGATTTAAAATCCATCCACTCGCAGAGTCCAAGATCATCTCCACTATGAGATTCAATTGCAAAAGTGAGACCCAAGGATGTAAAATGAACTCATCACAGTAGAAATGTGATGAAAGAGGAAAAAACTTTCTTTTTTTCAGTATAGGGGTGTGTGTAGCTGGGTGAATATATACATACAGTCATAAAAAGAAAGGTGGAGGATGTTTAAAAGCGAGTCAGGACTTTTCCTTCAGTATTACAAGTGATGTGGAAAATATTCCTTGCAGCTACTGTGGGATAAATTGCAGCATGATCAGAGATATGGATCAGATGAGCACAGAAAGCTGGTGAGAGTTTAAGTAAACTCTGGCCACCTTTTCCTCTGACTTTACCTCCGTAGGTTTGTTGCCTTCCTCTAAATTATAACAGCGTAATTGAAGGAAAAGAACTGTTCTTGTCAGAATGTGTATAAACACATTTGTCCAGAAAACTCATGCCAGTAAGCTTGAGCAGGAGCTTTTCTACCTACACTAAGAAGAAGAAGAAGAAGAAAAAAAGTCTCATTGGATCATAGAACCATTTAGGTTGGATAAGACTTTTAAGAACATTGATTCCAATTGTAAAGTCTATACAACTTCTTAAATTTTATATGGGAAAAGTAAGTCAGAATGATTGTTTCTCTTTACTGGTAAAACAGAAGTTAACAGACACACAGAAGAACCAGCAATTACAACAGTCAAAGCAAATAAAACAAAGGAGGGTTTTTTCACTTACCAAGTTCTTACACTGTGGAACACGTTGCTGCAGGATTTTCTGGATGCAAAATGTATAAAGCAGATAAAACTAGAACCATTAGCACTCAAACACCAAGAAACAGCTAAATCCTTTGCCTCAGGAAGGCTCTAACCTGCAGACTGGCAGAGCCAGAAGTACACAGCTCAGGAATAGGCATTGCTCTTCTCACCTGTTTCTGCTGGCTCCTACAACCAGCTAATGATACCAAGCACAGCTCTGGGCAGAGTAGACATTTTCTTTAACTCAGCAGAACGATTTTTATATTCTTCTTCCGTACAGTTTGATTTTCACACTCTTTATTGTACTGCAATTTTTCTTCTAGCAGAAAATCTTCCATTTGTCATTACTGGAGTCTGTCAGCTGTCAGGGAGGGATTCTCTGCCCACAAGGGAAAAACAGCCTTGCTATACCTGAATTGATCCCTCATAAGTTTTTATTATGTCGTGGGTGCTCTTAGTGACACTGAGAGTTTTTGATGAACACCTGCTGCTCCAAACTAATAGACCATAAAAAAATGGGGATGTGGAATTAAGCCATTTACAAAAATGGAGTAGGAAAGACAATGCAGCTAGATACATAGTGCAGGAGAGGAAGAACATGTCATTTTATCTGTCTAGAGAACTAGACCATGTGTGTATGTCTAAATCTTAATATCAGTGACACTAATGTTTTTATTGAAAACATACTCATGCATTTCCCAAATCCAGTATGTATTTTTACTTACAGTCACTTCTCTTCAAGCTTTCCATTGTATTTTAACATCTTTGCTTCTTGGCTTTCTACTGAGTAGCATGAAGGTCAATGCTTAATATAGGCTTGCACTAAACTACAGTTCTCCAACTTCACTTTCAATTTACCTTAATCAAAAAACTAGGAAAACTGCCATTCCCACTAATGACAAGTTTCATATGGTAGCTGGTCTCTGTCTCACTAAGTCCCATTCACTGCTAGAATTCAGAAAATGGCTCAATTAGTAGAGAATTTGAAAGATGTTGCTGCAGGAGATTTGTGAGGAGAGATGCCAGCAGATAAATGTGAGTAATTTTTCAGCTCAGGAGGCTTCAGCTCTGATTGTACAGACTGATTCTACTTAATTCATTTCATTCTTTCCATGTAGGGGAGGAAGACAGCAGGTGAATAGTAAGATACAAAAACTGGAGCAAAAATGGGTGTTATTAAAGTGAATCAAAGTAACAACTGGATTGGCAAGTACACAGGTAGATTATCTATGATTCATGAGCTGTATTATTTTTAAAATGTTATTAGCCAGGCAATGAGTATATGGAGATGCTAGTAAATCTCCAAAGATTCCTTAATTTTATAACTTTCACTGTAAGTCTCTGAATTCACACAGCTCTGTGGAGGTCTGAATGCTGTGTTCACTCTTCTCTGGGCAGGGGGCTGGAGCAGAGACTTCTCCAGCTCCTGCCCAGCCTGAATGACCCTATGCTTAGTATCTCCTGTTTAAAAAATATGCACTGTCTCTCTTGGGAATGAAAAAAAAAAGTAGTAGGGAAGAACTTTGGATATGGCTCCCACAATAATCACTGAATGTGGACATTAGAATTGAAGAATGCCTAAATAGATCAGAATCTTGAAAGTATTGATAAAAATGCATTTAACTGAGGTGATAACATTAACTCACAGTCATCTGGTGTAGGGGGGAGTAACTTGGAAACTGAATGAAGTTCAGACCTACTTTTCATCGAGTCAATATGGGGCCAGCAATAACAACCAAGCAGTACCTGATCATCCAGTATTTTGAATAGGGATAATCAAAATTACCTGCTGGTGAAGACTAACATGTTCTAGGTAAGCAACATAAAACCCATTTTAGAGATGGACTCTGAAAACCCATGGCTTCTTTCTTAATAGTTCAAGTGTGAACTGCCCTAGTTGTCCTGGTGGAGTTATTCCCTTTCAGCAGAGAGTGCCCCACAGAAATTCCCCAAGGGAGGGAGAAGGATGTGCAGTCAAAAGCTTTGGTCATAGCTCAGAAGAAATAAAAAAATTCAGATGCAGATGACACGACCTACAGAGTAAAAATGGCAACATACAGCCCTAAGTGAACTCACATTCCTGAGCTCTGAGGTTTGGTCTCTAGGTGAGCACTAGAAAATGAATATGGCTGATCTTCCAACAGCATTTGGTTCAGAAATGACACAACAAACCCTGGAGTTTTGTCCAGGTTTACAATGTTTTGGTATAGATAATGCTGCACCTTCTTAGATCTGTTACGGGCTCCAAGTCTTGCCAGTCTTTTTTCATAAATTACCAGAATTCTCATCTTTCTTCAGATTTCTGATTTTTTTCTGATGTTTTTGTAAGCTGATTTTCATTGAAGGCTTCTAAATTCCACAGACCTTAAAGGAAAAAAACCCTCAGATTTTAAAATGTGTAGCATGAGTTTTATAGGAAGAAGAATGAGAAAATACAGATGGCTTCTACATTTTCAGGAACTGACAGGAATTCCTGATGGAAATCAAATTATATTCTTCCATTAACTTCAACAGGAAAAAGGCATTTCACCTTGAGATTGTAGAGAATTACTCTGGTGAAAAAAATATGCTAGTATAATATTAAAGGAGTGGCTGAAGCTAAAACTTTCTACAGAGAAAGGGTGGAATCAACAAATTTCTGAAGTTAACAAAAAATTCATGTTTTGTTTGTTTCCAAACAAACATTTCAGTTTAGCTATCTACACATTTCAGTTTAACATCACTATATAAAAATTGGGTGTCTTCTGGCTAGAAATTATGTTTTGTTTTAAAATGCAAAGATAGGCACATATTGCGGTTAATATGATGCAAGCTGGAGTCTGAATTTGCAGTAATTTAACTCATCTGTGGTAACTGCCTGTGGGGAGAGTGGTACATGGTTATAAATGGGTGGTAATTTGAGGTTGCCTATCCCTCCTCTGAATTCCCCCTCTTGGAAGTAAATGATCTTACATTTACTGATAGGTAAGAAGGTGCACAGTTATTACTAAGTAGCCAAACACTTGTGGCAGCTTGTTTGCACATCTTTAAGATCAGCTAATTACAGTAGGAAAAAAAAAAAAAAGAAGTGATTAGAGCCATAACAAAGCACCTGAAATTATCAAAAGAAAATAATTTTATTTATTGAATTTTAATAACTTATAGATTTCTAGCCATGTAAATATCCATGATTTTTTGCTGTTCTTTCTGATTCACTAGGCATTATTCACAGGCATTATTCAATACTTCTAATCTAGAAAATCAATTTCCATTCCAGAGTAAATTTTTATCTCTTCTCTTTTTCATAGCTGACTGAGGTGAGACTTTTTTTTATTTAGCCCGTAAAAACTTTTAGATGATTAACCGCGAACTCAAAGACATACTTTATCTTCTATTTGTTTTCCTGATATGAGACCATTCACCCTTCTGCAGAACAGATGGAGTTCCACTTTATCATAATAAAAAATATCAGACTCCATTTTTGAGGTGTGAATGTCATCGTTGGTGATGAATTAGGTTTAGTTGTCTGTTGACCAGCCCTCATCAAAAGAAGTGTTTAGAAGTTCAAGCAGGAAAATGTACCAGCACAAAGTACAAGATCCTTCCTGGAAGGTAGTAAGATCTGTGTTCAAAACAAGCAGGTGGTGAACTTGGTATCTCCTCCCCATGGATGTTATGACACCAAAATTTTATGTGGATTCAAAGGGACACCTGAAAATGACAGTGCTGCCTTGCAAGCCTGGGGCTGTTATGTCTCTAACCCCTTCCTCTCCCTTCCAGTGGATCTAACCCTAATAACAGAGAGAGCAATCAAAAACAGAAAAAGAAAGTTTGAGAATTCATATAAGTTGAAAATTTCAGCATTAAATTTTTACAATGAAGCACCAAATTTTATACCATTTATTTTCGCAACAGCTGTTCAAAAACTCTTTAGCACAGCTCTGTGCTCTCCCTCCAGTAACAAAAACTGTTGACTAACTTTACCGGAAATCTCCTTTAATTAAAAGTGGCCACAGAGTTAGCCTTTCATACAAATATTAAATTAGAAGTGTCCACAGGGTTGCATACAAATCAGAACCCACGGTTGCCAGCCAAACCACACACTGTAGATGTGGCTTTGTAGGAAGAACCCAAGAATTTTCATTCCAAAACCACAGGTACCTACTACTATCTTGTTTAGCCCTAGCAGTAGAAAGCTGACAGCTTGCTCTGGAACCAGCAACTGTGTCCACACTGTGGAGGACATCTAATACCCCATTCATGGGCTGGCCTTAGAGAACAACCAAGCGTGCCACAGCAAGGCCAAGTGTCCTTTATGGAATTCAAAATTGCCAATAATTTGTAAAATTCATGGGGCTTTTCTCTCTTCTTCTCTAGAAAGAACTCACATACGTTTCCCAGTTTTCTGTTCCACTTATTCAGAATGACAGACACAGGGAGAGAAAGTTCAGGATGAGATATCCCCTCTTGACTTCATGTGATTCTTAATTTACTTCTTTTGAACAAAAATTGTAAAGGAATATGTGGTCTAGAGACCAGTCAAAACTACATCTGACCCAGCTCTGCTGTGGTAAGCTCATTTCTTCTGAGCAAACTTTTCACAAACATGAGTAAAGTACCTCCAAATCTGGAGAAGAACTGCTCCACCTCCTGCACACCCACCAGGCTTATCAGATCAGTCATGCTGCAGGGACCTGCCTTGAAGTTCTTGGCCTCATAAGGATCCTGAACACACACTGGTATCAGATTCTTTCCCAGTGTTTCCAAAACACCAGGAGAGGACTGATTCCTTATTCCTTTTCAAGTTGCTCCTAAAGTGGTGCAAAGCTTGGTCTGAATGCCTTGCTCCCACTCGCCACAGCAGGCTGAGCAGATATCTCCCCTGCTCTACGTGCACGGCGCTGAGGATGAGCAGTGACGTCTCCTGAACATCAGAGATCACAGACAGCAGAAACAAAACAGCGTGTCTTGTGGGGAAATAAACATTTCGCAATTGCTAATGTTTCCTTTTGGGTAAGCGAAAAGCCCGAACGCATTAAATAAAAAAAAAAAAAAAGAAAAAGAAAAGGAAAAAAAAAAAAAGAAAAAATCTCACAGAGATTTAATTTCTAGTTTAAATACAGCTGCAGTGATTCTTACACACCACACAGCTGTTCAGAGGCCTGGCAGCTGTCCATATCCTATGTGTCCTATCATGCATTTTCCAGTATTGTCCTCTTGACACATAAAAATGTCTTTAATTGTTGTGAAAAGATAGTAGTCATGGAGTTAAACACATCTATTTCTTATCACTGCTGGCTTTTACACTTGCTGAGCCTCTTCATTTACCTCCCTGTGACCATAATCTTGTTAGAGAGGAGAATCATGTGCTTTTTTTATTCCTTTCTTCGACATAGTCCTCTATACTGATGGTAGACCCCAAATTGTACACTTGTTTGTTAGAAACAAACCAAAATCATAGCCAACACACATTTATATTGTCCTAATAACTGGGATGACAAATGTTTCTACCAAAACACCAACAGATGTGCCAGTTCCACTGGCAGTGCAGAGTGGGAAGGGAGGCTGATAAGCTTTCCTGCCAGCACGTGATGTCATTCCGAATTAATTTCTGGTTTTATAGTGAAAATGACAGTGAAGGACATCTTATCCAGTATCCTGAGCACTTTTTTTAATAAGCTTCTCAATTTTTCCTGCCAGCTTTTATTCCAGCCAAAAGTAGATGTGGTTGCAATGCTGTTCCTCAGCAGCAACATGTATTATAATGTTTAGGTAAAGGCATCATGCGGTTCTGGGAAAGGTTTCCTCCACTCTGGCTCCTGACAGCTTCCAAAATACGTGATACAAAATCCTCACAAGGCGCTTGTGCAACAGGTGCACCATTACAACTGAGGAAACGGAGGGCTGGAGACGCAGAGCTCTGCACAGGACATGCTCATGCCTACTAGTATTCTATAGATTTACAAAGCCACTTTAGAGAAAGACAAAAGCACAGGTAAGGTCCATCATGGCTCTGGATAACCTTCCTGTGCCTCCCTGGCCAGGATTTGACACTCCTGGTTCAGCTGATGTCCTGTTGCCCACACCTTTACACGGTTCTTGGTGGGTGCCAGCTCGTGTCCAGCCGGCTCAGAGTGCAAGCAGAGAGGTGCAGAGCTTTCACCTCTCTGTCGGTGCTGCTTATCTCCTCTGTTATTACAAAATATGAAAATTACCTGAAAAGAACATTAAGGTTAAGCAATAGACTAGCCAAGCTTTGCCTCCTTCATGCATGGCACTGAATCTATTTTTCCATTGTGCTGTTGTCTTTTTTTTCCTTTCTTTTTTTTTTTTTTTAAACCATAGATTAACTTCTGTATCACTTGCTAGCCCCACCTTACCTCCTCCCATATTTGTATATTCTAGCATATCAAAGCAAGATGTTTTTACATGATAAGTTCTCTTCTCTCTGTGCAACTTGGGTAAATAGTTTTCCCAGAAATGTTTCACTCACTACTGTTTTACATACGTCAGCTGTAGTTTGTAGTTGAAGTAGAGTTTTACTAGGAAACTATTGTACAAAAGACCTTCCCTGGTTCTATTTACCCTTAATCTGGGAAACAGTAAGAACAACCACAAGTTACTATTCCTGTGTACCTAAAGATACAGAAATAATATTAGTTCAGAGACAATATGTTATCGTATTTTATAATACATGTGCCCTTTTTAGCTATTCACTCCTGAGCAGAGGGAAGTTCATTTTTAACCTTAATTCTGAGTCTAGTATCTTTTGGCATATGAAAGTATGTAGCACTGAAGTCTGTTTACAGAGTTATTCATTTCCTGGATTTATTACTTTTTTTTTTAAGTAAAAGAAAAGAGGAGGCCCTCTGGAGCTCAGCAAGTGAGCAGCTCATGTATGGGCTCTGCATCCTCTCTCAGAAGAATATATTACATATTGAACAGCAAAAATACACTTTAGACAGACTGTGCTTGGATTTTCAAATACTAAAAAGATGGTAAATGGGAAGGATTTCTTTTCAGAAGAAAGCCTCACACCTCTCTTAGCCAAAAACTGATTTCAAACTCTCTAAATTTGAGACCTGTAAGCCCTGCTTTTCCTCAGGTGTCCCCAAGAAGGAGTTTTTATAGAAAGGTAATTATGACAGTTTCTGCAAGAGTAAAAGAGATGGGACTAACCTGATAGCACCTTTCAACCCCAACTTTTTCACAGTTGCAAATTTGCAATTTTTTTTGGTATCACAGGGAAGATGTTTTCTTTTATTTTTCCTTTCTTCATAACTGGTAAGCCTTTTTGTCAAACTTTCAAGCAAGTCCACACCAAAGACTGTCACTGTCCCAAAACATGTTGCAGCAATAGTTTTGCAGTCTCACCTAAAGGTCATTCCCCCAGAGTTTCCCTCTTGAATTTTTCCTTGCAGACGCCAGCATATCCTTTGCTCCAGATTTTCCTTCATGTTACTTCATAGACCCCTGCAATCTACTCCTCTTTTTCCTGGTGCTTACACCACTGACTTACTCATAGGCACTCAGCATGTCTCCCTTTAGCTATACATATTCTGTTCTTTTAATCTTTTATCATAAATCAATCATTCCAGTGCTTAATCATATGTGTTATTTCCCATGAAACACTCTCCAGCTCCTCTCCCTTTCTCCAGTCAGTGTTATGTGCCCAGAACTGAACTCATTTTTTCTAATTGCATGACCAAAGAGACATCCAAAGCAGGACAGTCATCTTATGAGTATATGTAACAGGAGTCAGCTCAACTAGTAAGGTTGGTACATCATCACTCTCTTTGGTAGCTGCCAGTCAGCTGATTATTTTGTGTAACTTTAAAAGTAGAGATTCAAGAAAGTAGCCTGAAAAGACACAAGGGTGGCAAATTCCAGTGTTTCATTTCAGACATGGACTGATCCATGGGATGCAAAACCTCACAGACAGTGTGGGAATTCAGTTCCAAATGTGTGCTCCATGGCTCCCAAGATTCTCTTTTATTTGAGGGATTTGGCTTTGTAGCTCTCCTAAAGAAGTCAGCCTTTTCCCAGCTTCTCAACTCAAGCAACTTCCCAACTTCGGTAGAATTACCTGACTGATCAGGACTGAAATCATCCATAGGCACATAAGCCACAAGGCTTTCCTTTTGAATCATAAATTAATTACTAAAAAAGGAGACACAGTAAAAGAAAAAGAATGAGAGAGAAGAAAGAAGAATGTAAGGGTAAATAAGACTGGAAAATCTGCAACTTTGTCTTTTATATTGACCTGATGAGTTGAGGGAAGGAAATGAAGGACCAGTTCTGCTGCTAGACTTCTTCCTGGCCCGGAAGAAGAAAGACTTATTTCCCTTTTCTTATTTGGGAAGACTAAAAGACCAACTCATGAGTGCCATGAGAACTGTACCAACTTGTCTCCTGAAGGCACAAAGAAATGATTGTAAGTCCATCAGTTCTTGTGGAAAGGTTGGGCAGGCTCTGGAGACAGGACAGTGCTCTGAAGTGTATAGTATTGCTGGGGGAGATGCCATCATAGGCCAGGGCACAATGCAAAGAGAGCCCTTACAGACACAGATGAATGTGAACAGGAGACCAGGCAGACACAGGTGAATATAACCACAGGCAAAGTCTGATGGGGAGCTACTCCTAGTGGCTTATGTAAGCAAAACAATTTCATCATCTTCAAAGGCAAATGGGAGCCAGGACACTCTATTTATAATTTGGGGGATTTTTTGAAATCGTAAGTCTTTCATTATACAACGCCTAAAGCCCTCAGTCAGAGCAATCAAGCCCTGCAATATCCGGTGTCATGTAAAGAAGTACCTTCTGTATTGTAACAAATATCATCAAAGGGCTTACATCTAAATCATGTTAGTCAGAAGAATGTACTGATTATATTTCTGATGAGTACATTTCCTTATCAAAAATTCTGTGTTTCTCATTTTCATAATGATCTTGTCTCCTTTTTCAAATGGTCAGTCTGGAAAAAAAGTATTCCTAAATACAAAACAACTCAAGTCTGTTCTCATATTTTTAGCCTACTTCATGTCCTTGGGACCAGGTGGTGTTCCCCACGTGCTGGAGTGGTGCTGGTTCTGATATGCCTCCTTCCAGTATCAGTGACAGTTGTGACAACCCTTAAGGTTTCTTCATTTAGGGGGCTGTCACAGCAGTCCACAAATATTAGGCAGAATCAACTTTTTGGCAGATTCTTTTTGCAAATACATGTGAAATATTTCTATAAGTATGCTGCTGATCAACACTTTTTATGATCATGTACCATGGGCAGAAAAACCCCACAAAGACATAAGGTCTTAGTCTTAAAATTCAAGATAGTTGCTAATTAAGCTACACTTAATTGTGTCTTCATTCGATTCATTCATCACACAGTAATGAGATCCAGTCTGTTAATGTCTGATCAGTTGGTGGTGAGGAACATAGTCTTACCTAATTTTGGCCATACGAATCTGGACAAATATGACCCCCTGCAGGCACATAATAGAGACTGTTTCAGGCAGCCTTCTTAAATCAGACTTTTCAGGCAGAAGAAATTTTTCTCTATACTGAAAGTTCTGCACTGTCACCAGGGGCTTTTTCATCATAAATATTGAGCCATAACAAAACAGATGCCACTTTATGCTTCTGCATATGGTTGATGTTTTAATGCAATACTAAGAGCCCAGTCTGCAAGGATGGCAAATCCTGAAATGTTGTCTTGCTCATTTCAATCACTGAAAGACCTTCAACCTGCACACTTTGTCTACAGTCAAATCTTACAAGGTTTGACATGGTGCTGTGCTCTTGTGGTATATTTAACTGGTATTTCTTCACATATTGTATTTCAGAGGTACTGCACTCCATCAGATTCATCAGATGCATCATCCCCAACCTGGCAAGATGTGGCCACCACAAGTGACTGAGACTGAAGTGAAAAGGTGAGAAAGCTCTAACTGTAAAAAACAAAGCATAAATCCTCAGCAGCTTTTTGTCTCCTACAAATACTGAGGGAAAAAATTGAAACTAGCTTCCTGAGAGGAGAAAAAAAGCTGAATAAAGAACAATCTCTGCCAGTGTCTGTCACTTGACAGATGGTATACTGAGGAATATAACACCTACCTGTTACTTACACAGAGCAATCTCAGGTCTGCGAGGGAGCCTTGGATGGATATTTTTCTGTCTGGTGCACTGAGATTTAGAGAGTATATTTGGGGTTTGAAGTCACTAGTATGCTCTGAGAATAACCTCTACAAAGATTACGTATTTTGGGAATGATCTGGCAGACTTTCAGCTAGTTTTCAAGATCTCTTGTATATGCAAAGGGAACTTTGATTTCATGATTAAGATAGATTTATAGCAGCAGTAGCACTTATTTAAATATTATGATAATGGGTGAAAAAAACTACTTTACCTTGCATTGAACTGAAATGATATCTCTTAATATTGTTGAATTCAGAGGTGATTTCTCTCTTCCAGTGTTTGTGGGTATTCAGGAGGTTTTTTTAGACATAACATACATTTCAAGAATGAGAAGCAAGTACATCTCATCTTTTAATGAGCCCTGTAAATGTGATATCATTTTTGGGGTAATTTCATTCATGGAAAGAAATTATATTACTTCTCTTCCAAAACCCATGAACTTTTTGTCTGCATATCTGCCCATTGTGTTCTTCCAAAGGTGAGGACAAAGAAAACACATATTCAAGGAAGATGTGTCTTGGATCTGTCTCCTCTCAGCCACTTAGATATCATTTTCTAAGCCCTCTGTTCTACTGTCAGACTATGTGTAAAAATTAGGAAAAATCCATGTATTTTTTTAGAGATGATGTGCAATTAATATGTTAATTGAGAATCTGTGGTGGACTTAATTCCCAACAAAACTGGTGAAAACCAGGTTCAGTCTGATACCCAGATGGATGAAAACTTCTCAGCTGATTGTAAAGGTAAATGTTTTATGAAGAGTAGATTCAGTATCATGTGTGGGCATTCAAAGATGCATTTTCCTTCTCCAAAGAGACTATTTCTTAAAAATTTATTAAAATTTTGTATCAAAGCTGCTTTCAAATCAAGAGTAGATTTTAAATTCAATTTTTCATGCTGCATTATTTTTTCAGAAAACATCAAGAATTAAAGCCTTCTATGCAAACACTGTAAGCACATGTCTGAGCTAATCAGCTGCACTGTTAGAAACATGCTCTTGCACAATGTGGTTCATCTCAGCTTTGTAAATAGAGCTGATAACTCTGAAAATGTCCATTTCATTCCGTGTCCACGAGAGCTGTGGGGTATATGGCTATGTGGTGCACATCTCCACCAGTGGGACAATCTGCATGTAACTTATTTATGAAAAATAAGTTTTTGTTTTTCTGTTAGAAATTAATTACTCAAAACTCCTGAGTTTTATGGGCAAGAGTGGAGACAAAGTGAAGGAGAATAAACTAATGACTTTGAATAATTGGATTTTCATCATAAATGAAAATGTTTTTTATCTTCAGGGAGTATCCAGTTAAAATAACCCAGAAATAAATATTCATAGTGTTTCCCTATGTAGATGTAGTATCACAGTCTTCATTACTCCACTTTTAGATGTAAAACAAAAAACTCCTTTTGTCTTTTTTGAAACATATTCAGCCTGCTAACATTGCCAGGAAAGCAAAGTTAATAAGCCAATTTGTCTCCTTTTCAAGCAGACATCCTTGCATTTTATCTCAAGTTGCTTTTCAAGCTACAGAGGAAGCACCTGTAAACATGTGTTGCAGAATTACCTCATTATCCTCATTCAAACTCTTTGCAAGCACCATTAGTCAAGGCACTGTTTTCAAGCTGAGTCTAAGGCATAATCTGCTTCTGGTGATGGGTCCTTGGTTTTGTGTGTGTTGTTTATTGTCTTCTGTACAAGAAGGTACCTGCTGTCCACTGCACCAACACTGCAGGTCAGGTAATCAGATCGTCCAGGACAGGACTACAAAAAACAACATGAGAAGGAACATTTGGTCTTCCAGCAGATGCATTTCTGAGCTTAAATATATCTTTTCCCAGTAGATGATTCACTCGTCTAAGGCGACTATTATTCTGTAGCTCCTGCCCAGCGTGGTGGTCCTTTGTATGGACAATAGATCTGATGTCTTAATAAGTGAAGGACTAACAGACATCCAGACTGATAACAACATATTTCTTTCCAAAGCACCTGATTTCTTCATATTTCATGAAGGAATGTCTTGAGTTCCATTTTTGAGGGTTTTAGGAGGAATGGTGCTTAGACCACAGGAACAATCATGTGATTTTGTTTCTTTTGATGTTCTTTAACTTAAGGGAGAAAAGTGTTCTTCAGTTCATGTTAGACTTGGCTTACTCCACAAATCTATTTGCTATTTTAGCTTTATTTTCCAAAGTGATTAAAAAATTCCTGTAGGTTTGGATTGTGTGGGTTATTCAGATAGATACACTCATTTTAAGGCAACATATGTAACTGAAGGGCTTCCAGGATGCCCCAATGAGAACCCAAAGGTATCCTGACTTCAGGACCTGCAATGTAATCTAACTTTTGCCACTGCAACACTTAAAAATGTTCTTTTTTACCACATGCTGAGTAAGGATTATAGCAAATCTATACCTTTACTTAAGCTTTCACAATTCTGCTTATCAACATGTTCAGCCACCTTTGTTCTCCCTTAGCAATGACAAGGGAAAATGACAATCAAATATGTCTCAAAATAAAGCAGAAATTAAAAATAATTGCTCACCACATCTCTCCTTGACCACATTGTTATTCCAGGTGGCAAGGTGACTTTAGGCAGAGAGTAAGCAATTTTATTTATATCAGTTGAAGGTCTGTAGGTTTACACTGAAAGGGAGTTTGAAAGGGAATGACAGGGAAGTTTTGGTGGGGAATGGAATACGTAGAATAGAGTATATCAAATATACTGAAATCCCGGTAACATCAGTGGGCAAGCAGACATGAGGGAAACAACAAGGTTTAAGTTCATGGCTGTATGCAGCAAAAGCAGACTGACAGTTCATTGAGGTCTCTGAGCTCTCACTATGGATGATCAGTGATACGAAAATACTTCCCTGGCTGATTAAGCTGTGACAACGAGTGAAGAGTGAAGTTACTGCAGGTTTTATGGAGCAAGGATGTTGCAGGGGCAGCTGGACAACAAGTTCTTCATCCTGCTGGCTGTGACTCTCTCTCCCCCTCAAAGAGGTAGAGTTGTTCTGCATCAGTCAGATCCAATTCTGTAGACTTTCATCAGCCGAAAAACCTTCACTTTACAAGACATCTGTTTAACAGGCAGCTCCCCTTCTTGCTTTCTATTTACTGGAACAAAACAGGCTATAAATATGGGACTTGGTGCAGCTCAGGGCCAAGATACGGGTCCGTCTTGGCTCTCTGGATATAAATACAGGTGAGTCACTGGATGTGCCTGTACACACCTTGAAGAAAAATACCTGATCACTGACTGCCAGGAACCTGTGCCAAGTTGTTTGCAATGTCCTTTGCTCCTCCTTGGCTCATCTTCATTCATGACTGCTGAGCCAAGTCAGAGTCTGCCCTTTGGCTCATTTCATTGGCTGGCTCATCACTACAATGTACACAGCTTTTAATGAACTACTGTTTACACCCATGTACATACACACACACACACACACACACACAAGTTTCCCACAGACTTTAGTATTGCTTGTCACAGTTTTAGTGGCTCTTCTTTCAAAAGATGTGTAGTGAATATTGTTTATGCTCATGACAGCATGCACAGAACTTCTTGTGCTGCTGAGGAGTTTACTTTAGTGTCTGCTTACCTGCTGCATGGAAGCCTTCTTGGTATTATTTTAATTTACTTACATAAAAGAGGAATCAAACAAAGAATTTTGGTAGGCTACTTAAATAAATGCTTCCTTTTAGAATGAAATTTCCTGTGCATAAATGTGATCTAATGGTCCAGTTCTGATCTACTTGGTGATGTGAAAGCATTTAGTAATTCCTAAAGTCTTGTTAGATCCTCACCAGCATATCCAAGAAAAGAATTTGGTTTGCAAACCAAAAGAATCCTAAACTGTCTCTTTTTCTCTTTGCTGGTGGTGTGCATGGTGCACAGTACTTTTTTCCTGTAGTGAGTTGAAAGATATTTTCAAAGATACTCTCGCACTAATAAAGTGAGGGTGTTGTACAGCCAGAGTTTAACTGGCAAACGCTCCACTTCTCAAAAAAAAAATTTTCCTCCTCCTCTATGCAAGAGCTTTGCCAAAGGGTGTACATGTTACTGTTGCAGCCAAAATTACTGTTATAGCCAAGGGATGTACACGTTTCTGTGTAAATGCGCTGCCAAAGGGTGTGCGAGTTACAGTTCAAAGTTACAGTTGAAGGGGCATTCCTTGCTCTAACGTATGTGATCTGCTTATCCAGTCAATTAAACGCCGTTTATTTTCAGATGGCTGAGGGGATTGCTCATACGATGCCGAGCCTATTGCTATGGAAGCCCTTAAAAACAAGTTCTCTTTTAACTTTTTGCTGTTATGCAAGGTATTACTGGTACTCATGGTATTCCCCAATCCTTGTACAGTATGTGCTTCTACAAAGAATAGCATACCTCCAATTAAAGATGGGAAAAGTGCTCCTTTTTTTTTTTCTCTAAGGGTGCCAAATAAATTCCGAGTCTGCCCCAGGCCATGCATGGCTGTTTAGCAGGCTACTGTGTGCAGCTGTAGTCACATTTTGTGTGATTTTGAATTAATGGCAGTCACTGGAGAAACAGATCTGGTTGGCAGGCTGAATTCTTCAGTGTGAAATATTAGTAGAGAGTCGCTCAAAGACACAGCAAACAAAATGAAAGAAAGGATAGAGAACAGCTCAAAACAGTAACACAAGAAAACAGAAATGGTCGAAAATTTACAGTGAATCCTCCATATTTTCTGTCAAGCACAACTGGAAATCTGATGGCTCTGGTCTGCCAGGTATGTGCTCTCTCTCATGCAATAATTTCTTATATTAATACATTACTGTGTATCAGAGCTCCTCACCAATGTTAGTAGGTTGCTTCTTCTACCATGTGTGATCTGGGTGTCTCCATGCTAGAAATCTGGGCATGGTTCATCAGGTCTGTTTTGCTCTAGGAGAAGTTGCACTAAAACCTCCACCAGCACGGGTCACTAGACCTCCTTCGGCCATACAAATAGCCCAGGATTGCTTCTTCATCAGGACGAAGCCTTACGTTCACCTTTGTCTTCAGACATTTAAAGAACTCACATTTGCCTTTAGACATCTACAGCAATTCTAGGTGTTCAATATGTCAGAACCAAAGAAAGATGACTAAACTTTGTGAAACAGATTTAAAAAATTGCCCTCTTGAGGCGCTTCATAGACTAGACAACTTGCCAGGGTTAAAACAGACTAGATCATGCCTAATTTTTACATATTTAAAGTTCAATGAGATAAACCTCTTTGTCTCACAACTGATTCACAGCAGAAACAAGGCAGTTCAAAGAAAGACAAACAAGATGAGTAGGAGCAAGGAGCGCTTCTGTTTGACACGTGCATGAAGAGAAATTAATTTAGAGGGAAAGTAGGTAAAGAATAACATGATAGGGTTCGTCACTAGCAGACTGGAAGAGATGAAATCAATACAGCTACCTACTCTATTCCAGTTAGGAGCAAAGAATATGGAAAAAGAGACTCCTTTCCTCCATACTGCAGAATCATCCCATAGACATGACATAGCAGGAACTCGACAGTTTCAAAAGACTTGGAAAAAGATATCAGGTATATCAAGACAAGGAGGATATCAGCAGTTGCTTTAGTCAGTGAGAAAATGCAATTATTTTCTCACACAAGGTTAAAGGGTTACACTGTTCTTTTATGATACATACAGATTGGTGAAAATTGAACTGCTGACCTTGTCATTAGTCATTATATGACAAACTCAAAAAAAAAAATAGTGTACATTTGCCTCAAGCCTATGTTTGATTTCTGGATGCATAGCCATATTTACCCAAAGCTTGTAAACAAGCCAAAACTTGCATGCATAAAATTGATATTTTTCTTTACAAATTTGTTTAGAATTTGCTCCTTATGTTGCATGTAAGAAGTAACATCGCTTTTATTTGTTGAAATGAAATCACTTCTAACTTTCTCTTTTATGTCTTCCACTTTTACAAGATGTTTCTTCTGGCAATATCAGTCAACTTTCTTTACCTCATTCTTTGTTCCCACATTGCCAATATTTCTGTGCTGCTGACTTCTGCACATATCCTCAGGAGTTTTTCTGATGATACTGTGAACAGGAGACCCTGGATGTTTACCAACTCCTTACTTATTTATTATACCTGGCTCACTTCCTAGGACACAGTAAAAACAGTGTCTGTTCTTGTTGATTGCTAAACAAACCTTGTAAGGAAACAGTCCTCCAGTATGTCTAGGAACATTGCTTCTTCCTTTGGGACCCCATCATTGTCATCAAGGGCAACACCTGGAAAGTAGTGGCTCTCTGAGCTTTTGTACAAACCTTGCTACCTGCACGCTGATCCACATTTTTCAGCAATATGCAAAGGGGTATCTGTTCTGATTTCTTGCCGTTGTCATTAGTATTTGTTGAGTTATACCTCTGATTTTGTGACCGTGTTGTCAAAAGAGACACATAATTTATTGAAACATCCTCTCCCACATTTAATCCAAATCTTTTAATTTCCACGCACAGCTTTGGCAAACTCATTAGGGCATGGAAAACTGTAAGGTGAGAATGAAGGTTTCTGCTCCTCAAAGAATCTCTGATTCTGCTGCAGGCAAATACAGTTGCTGCTTTTCTTTTTGTAGTATGTCCAGCATTACATAGGGCTGAAATTTTCAGCACTACTGTAAAGATTTGGATACTCATATTCCCTTAAAACACCATCCTAAACATTTCCAAAAGAATTCCAGGAATGCCCAGCAGATATGACTCTCTTGTCTCATCTCTGACTGACCTGCCATAGAAATGCTTATGAAAGATTAAAACTTGCATTATTCCAAATGCATCATGTCAGATCTCCATGATGGTGCTGCCTTTAATATCCACCACAGCGAATCTCCAGCAACAAGAATTTGCACCTTCTTTTACATTTGCCAGGAAATTTTTTCTTTTTCCATCTTTTTTCTTCTGGTCTGCCTCAATTTTAACGCAGTGATGTTTCTACTAGAACTCCTACTGTGTAACCACTGTTTTAGAACTGAATAATGTCTGGCAGATGACAGTCAGTGTTTTAGTTCTGAAGGGCTTTTTAAGCATCTGGCTGTCAACCAGATGTTTAAAACAGCAGTTTATGTATGTCTCCTTTGCACCACAGGTCTCTGGGGTTTGCCAGTGTGAATGTGAAACTGTCCAATCACTGTAAGTCTTTCAGTGGAAAACACCACTGGCAAAGTAGAGGAAGAAAAAGAAAGAGGTAACAGAGAGGAAAGATATATAAAAAATGTAATCAGCCTCTGAGCTGCTGGTGTTATTTCTGAATTATTAAATACAGTTAAGTGCCATTTCTTTCTGAAGGGGCTTGACTTCTCTCACTGCTTGAGAGCAGGGTGCGATCAAAAAGCTGAGCAGTCTCAGCTCCAGGCTCTGACTTCTTAGAGTATCCCAAAGGGTGTCTTGCCTTAGCCCGTATTTCTGGAAATCCCAGTAAAATGTGGCAAGCACTTCTGAGTGCATTCCTGATCAGGAGGTGACTTTCACTGTGCTTCTGTACCCATCTCACAGCTAAGAGATGTTACATTTCTCCTTGTCAGATGTTACATTTCTCCTTGTCCTGCAGGAGTCCAGGACACAGACAGAGGACCTGCTGAGCCTCCTTCAGTGATTTCACACAAACCCATGTTTCCGACTCCATGTGCCTCTAGAAGCCCAGAATCTATTTCTTAATTTTATCACCTGACAAATTTCCAAGACTTTTCACGTCACTCAGTCTAACAGGAAAAGGAAATTGCTTACACCCAAATTCCTGGGACCCAGACTGTGACACATGTCCCACTGTTTGATTCCCGACACGACTGGGGAATCACGTGTAGCAGTACAGCAAGTTTGTTCTTGCACTGACCTGCAACTGCACGGAGAGCTGACTCCATGGCACAGGAGGTTACACACAGCTTTAATAACTATAACTCTGTTGTTTTACCTGCCACATGGAGTGCATATGATGGCAAATATGGAGAGCAGATAAGCATCCAGGTGTGACACAGAGGGTAAAGTCAGCTCAAGACTGAAACAGATCATCCTGCTTACCTCAGCTCTATCAGCCTAACAGAGCATCCACATTTTCTGTCTTCGTTGCCAAGGAGCAGGAGAGCGTCTCCTTATCCAAATTCCAACCTGCTTTGCAAGTAGAGGTGGCGCAGCCCAACTCAGAATGCCCTTAAATAGTATGTTTAGTAAGTGGGGACTGGCATTTGCTGGATGGGACAGGGCAGGGACACAGCCAATCCCAGGTAAGCCAGCCATTGTCTATGCTGGAAGTCAGTAAGCAGCAGCATCCTCAACTGTGTCCATTTACTGATTAGCATTGACTACTTGAGGCACTGTGAGATTGTCTTGCAGTTAGGGCATCTGCTGCTGTCCACAAGGGCATCATCCTCGTCATCCTCCTTTAATTAGAACAAACATAGTTCTTCTGTTGACTTTTTTTGCTCCGAGTTCCCAGTCTACTTGTACAACAAAGCTTACCCTGCCAGAGAGCTCATAAGTTGGAGAACATTTCAAAACTATTGAAAATTTTTGTGTTCTGTAGGTACTCTGGGCCAAATCATCCAACCTGATCTAACTTGTGTAAATCAATGTCCCAAAACTCAACATCCCTGGGCCTTTCCAGGCTTGTACTGGGATTTTCACAGCCCCAGATCTATCAGTGCTCAAGGAAGGACTGCATAAAAGCAAGCTTTTGACCTCCTTCTTTATCTTTTGAGGAAGTTAACCACAATAGAAGTTACCTATTTATACAATACTTTGGGTTGGTCTGGAGGAAAACAAAAATCAATCACACAGCTGTTTTGGGTTGTTTTTCTCCCTCTTGCTCTGATGCACAAATTAAGCCACTGATTAATCAAACAGTTCATTGACAAGAACCCTGATTTATGTCGAGTTAAGTTACAGCATGCAAATATTTGCATAGTGTTGGATGTAGATTTAAACACAGACTCCATAAGTATTTTTTTTAACCATGAACATTTCTTGAGGATAATCCAAGTGCAAAACTCAAGTTCTTCCTCCTTCCTGGTGATTTGAATGGACAGACTGTGTCAAGAGTCAAACTATTTATGTTAAAACCTTAATCTGATAAATAACTCTCAGGATGATTTTAAAAAGCACAAAGGGAAGTAATGTACCTTGTTCCCACAACAATCAGAGTTGGACACCGTGCTCCAGTTTACATTTTTAAAGATCTGCCTTCTTTGTCCTGAAATCTGTGTTGACAGCAGGCTCCAGTTCAGGGCATTCTTCCAAGAGAAGCCAATAGGCAGTCTCAGACCTTCCTGTGGATGTGTGAAGAACAACTGAGTTACCAAAGAGCAGTGAAAGAGACTGATGTGCTGTAAGTAAGAAAAAAATAAATTTCTCAAGGTAAAGCTGTCAACAGCTTGTCCATGAGTCAGACTCTGAAATCTCTTAAAAAGTAACTGCACAGTGATATATATATATATATCTGTGGATATCTATGTATGTGTGTGTGTATATATATATATACATAATATATATATATGTAAATGTTATTCAGGTAACCAAAAAGACCTTCTAGGGTTGTATTCCTTTGTCAAAAAAAGGACACAAGGACTGCTATTTTTTAAGTATTTCTTTGGAGAGGTAAACCCAGATCTCCATACTTTAGTGTGTTGTCTCATTCTGACACCGTGCTCTGTGCACCCTATAAGGTGATGCTTATGTGGGGTTTTTAATGCAATTTAATTAATTCTATTCAAATCTCTTATTTTAAGACTGTTTAACCCATGGATTAAAAAGATAGATTAAATAAATATGTGAGTCTGTGCTAGAGTTTTCCAGCTGTTTTGAGGAGCTGAATCTAAATCCTGTTTTGCTAAAGCAGTGTTCGGCCCTAGCAGCAATTCAACCATCTCTGTATCACTTTCTTTATCCATTGGATGGGAAGGAGGGCAATTTTAAGTGCCTTTACGGTGGTAAGCCACACTGTTTGCCACACAGCATAGTCTGTCAGACTTACTAATACGTGGGAGCACAATCCTTACCTTCTGCTAAATCCTGCAGCCCTCCAGGGCTCCAATGGGCTCATCTCTTCGCTGGGTAATTCTCCACAGACTGGCTCTCTGGGCTCGTGCTCCCGTGCAAACAGAGCTGTCGTGACACAAGAGCAATGCCTGTAAGGTTGCCCGCAAACAAAGCCATGCTTACCGAGTTTATCTGCATGAATTGGTAGAGCCTGCCCGTTCCTGCCCAGTTCTTTTGGCTCAGACACCTTAATACTGACTATATCCCTTGCTATATGCTGAGTAATCTGTTGTGAGAAATGCCTCCGAAGAGGCCCCATTATGCACGCTCTCCTACCAGGCAGCATTAAAATCCTGCCTAAACAGCATGCTGATTAAAGCCCCAGAAGTTTTTAAATGGTTATTTATGCTTCTCAACCATTATCTATTGATTGTTGAAGCGCCTTGCCGAAAGCCTTCTTTGTGGTGAGTAATGAAATAATGCAAATTGATGGGACCTTGTGCTGATTTTTAAAGGAAAACAGGCTTCACTGGATGACAGGATCAATTTAGCCTGTGTGAGCTGTTGAAAAGATTTGTCAGTGTGCACGTCAGACACCTCACCGTGACAATCCACACAGGAGGGTGTCAGAGACCAAAAGCCTTCCTGACCTCTCTGGCTGGGCTACCTGGGCAGTGTTGCCATGAATATGGAAACAGAGAGGGGAAATGATCAGTGGAGAGAAGACATGGAGAAATCCCAGAAATATGTAAAGCTTTGGCTTTACATGGCTGCATGCCTGTGCACTGAGTTATGGATCATCATATTGCACATGCATTTTGCCACCATCCCAAAGTCACAGCAGGCAACACAGCAGCTTGCTTGGACCTCTGTCATATTCCTTGGCTAGGGCTGAGATAAGGACAGGGTGAGGTTCAGGAATGGTTTAAGATTTTTTAGATAATTTAGGATTTAGCAGCTTGATGACAGAGTATACAAGAACCTATCAGTCCTGGATTTACCATTTTGAACATGATTTTGGCCAGCTATGGTTGAAGCCATAGTTCTCTGCATGTTGTTCCAATCTCTGGTATTTAAAGTGAACCAAGAGGCAAAATCAAGCTTGCAGACCATCATCTTCATGGAGCAACCATCTGATAAAAAGAGAACAAATGCAAAGAGAAAAAGATGACAAAGACCCCAAACTTCTAATGCTGTTTTAATTAAGTCTGATACTAGGATCAGGGTATTCAGTGGCAGTGAAAAGTAATTTTAAGACTTATTTCTATTACCTCCATGACTTTGAAGTAACCCCTAATCATTAATGAAAATATGTACGAGAGTAAAAGGTAGCTCTTTCACTGTCTGTTTCTCTAGGAATTGAAGGTGTTCGATGTGTACTAAAAGATTAGGGGTTTATTGGTTTCCTTCTTTGTTTGCTTTTAATTGGGCATTGTTCCTGTGAGAAAGCTTGGGCTTAAAGTTGCTGCATTGCAGTATGATGTGCTCAGTTGTGAGACTCAAATCCCAAATGACAGACCAACTGAGATTCCTCCCAGCTAGGTTTCATCTTAACTAAGTCTGGCAAAGGACACCTTTTTGTTTTGGAGACAGATCTAGAAATGAAACATTAGAAAAATATTTTGAATTGGGCATTAAAGCACCTTGGTGTCTAAAGCTGGAATTCAGTCCCACTCTACGGGTTTTTCAGTGTTATCTTGTCCAAAACATTCAGTGTGAGATCCTGAGAGATCATTGTGATATATAAAGTTGAGCTGAGCCTGAGTCTAGCTGCCTTAGTCCATTCAGACCTGCTTCCCCCTTCTCACCATACCTTTATTTAGTATCTACATGCAAACTGCAGATTGCCTGAGTTCCTGTAGTCAGGTCTCAGGTTTGTGCGAAAGGCACTCAGTTTAGAAATTTAAGCAGCTGGTGATTTTTCTAAGCTCTGGAGACCCAACACTGCATTTAAAGAATGCCTAATGTGTGCAAACTCAGTTTTGCTCAGCCCAAAGAAGTGTAGTTGACACCACTGTCAACTTTTGTGCTGCTCTTAATTAATCACCTCCGGCTTTTCTAGTTTGCCAGAGAGGAAACAAGAGCTCTGGAGACAAGTATTATAGAGTGTGCCAGTACAGAGATGTCACAGATGTCCATGGAGTCACAGAATAGATTGCTGAATGTCCTTGTATTAGGAGGCAACACACCATGATGACACTCCAACCACCAATAGACATCATATTTATAGAAAAATAAGTGAAAAATGCAGAATCACCAACAGCTGTAGCCCTTACCTTTTTTAAAAAAGTGTAAATACAACCACTCCTTGCTAATTTCCATACCAAAAATTAATGTCCTTGCCCAGGAGCTTGGGAGATAGTCTGTGAATACATATTGGTGACTGAGAAGTTAATGCTCACAACTACCACTTCCAAAATAAAGCCCTAACTTCACCACACAGAATATTTTGGGGCCATCATGTAGCCAGATATAAAGAACGATGGGACCACATGACAAGCGAAAGGCAATCTAACTAATATTGAGGATGATGTCAGTTATGGACTTTATGCACAAGCTCATTTCTGTGGTTGGGCTTTTTGGCACAGGGAAACAGCTCCGACAGGAGGAACCCACTGAGAACCCCCCTGTGTCTCTCCTGTCCATTTAGACTACACACATGTAGAGCCAGGAACCTCGTTCACTGAGGCCATGGTTCCACTTTTGGCCCCTGATTGATGAGGACAACAGTGAGGACGTGAAGACAGCAGTGATATTGCTGATGTCCAGGTGGCTCCATCTTAGTCCTCAGGGCCCCAGGGTGATTTCTGTGGAATGTGATGTTCATTGTACAGTTTGGCGTTTCTAATCTCCTTTGAATATGCAACACCACTGGATCATGTTTGGAGGGGACTTCGATTTGCCCTCTGGCCACACGAATCACCTCTTCCAAGTTGTACACATAGTGCTTTATCGTGTGAAAAAAGTGCTCCATCCAAACAATGTGAATTAAAGGTAAAGCAGGTCTAGAGAATTCCTTCTTTGTAATAAGTTATCCATTAAATACCACTTAAACTTTTCTTGTTTTAAAGCATATGTCAACACAATCTCAAATACTTTTTATAAAGTACTAGTAGTAAGTCATTAAAAATGACAAAAATGTCTTTAATCTATAAAAAATATTTTAATCAACTGAGATATCTTTTTCAACATAACTAAATAAACAAAACCGAGACTGGGCTATCTAATCTTCAGCTCACAATGGGATGACTTTACAGCAGAATGTCAGAATCACCAGCTAAATTCATTAGGTGCTTACTGCTCTCAGGAGCTTTCAGGTATGTTCTCCTCACTACTGTGGAATATCCTACTTCTTTTTAAATATTTACAGATGTCGAATATTTATATGGTTGTATTTCCACAGGGGTAAATGCTTGCACTGTCTGAAAGGTGGCGTGATTGAGAAATAGGAAATAACTTTTTGGTAGCCATTGATCCAAGGCAAGATAATGATTCAATACCATTTGTGAGCAGCCATTCAGAATTTTCATCCCCTTCGTTTGACTAAAATGACCAGGAATCCTGGAAAAGGCAGAGAAGTTTGGAAAACAGGAGAGAAAAGAGGAAGAACTGTTGAAAATCTATGACAATGCTGCAAATAATATTTGAGTGTCTGTAATGACATCGTTCTTTGGGACAGTTCAGTCACGGCACAGTTAACACCTGCTGTATTTGACTTCTGATTTTAGTTGATTTAAACACAGGTCTAATTTGGGATCTAAATGTTGCAGTCTGGGACTGCAACAAATCCATAATTCTGGTCTGATCGGTGCCCAGAGCTATGGTAGCTGACCATGAGTTCAAGTGTAGTGGAAATTAGGTGAATAGCCCTCTCTGATTTGTCTTCTTTTTTTTCCTGTTTGATGTGTCTGATCATGAAGTGGGACAAAACCAATCTGGCAGAAGATGTAAGGTGACATGGCACACGGTCAGTACGTCACTGGGAGGTGACAATGCTTGCTGGGGGTCCCACATGGAAGAGGGGCTGTGAGCTCTGCCATGAGAGTCCCTCTGTCCCTGTAAAGACCATGAACACCAGCTGGCATCCCTGAGCACAACAGAGTTTCACAAGGTGTGGGCCATGTTAATCTGTGAAGGGCACAGAGGTTTCCACCAGGATGGAATGAACAACTCCATGTGTTAAGATCACCACAAACCTCCCCGCTTCCCCCCTCGAGTGCGGGCCTTCTTAGACTTGCTTTCAATACTACCTACCTGAGCTATTTCAGAGAAAGTTTGGGATAACCATATACACATAGCATTAATGTTTCAAGTTTGATATTTATCCTTGTAGTATATTGCATAGTCGAGAAGCTACACTGAAAGGTGACCATCTGTTTTTAAAGTACTCTGATTGAAGCTGATCTGTATTTTATGTGGTGAGACCATAATAAAGAGCAAGATGCAGCATAAAAGTTTATGATAATTATGAGCATGGTTCAAAATGTGTGCTTGATCTCTCCTCATATTTCATATTTTATTGTATGACAATTATCAGATACTTCTTTTCTGTGATTCTTATTTCCTTTTGTGCTTCTTTTAATTGAACAGAAGAGATCTCCACAGAGGGATTTCTGCAGTTTAGACATACTAATAGTGATGAAAATCTCTCCATGGCATTTCCCTCAAGTAAATATTTGCTGAGATTTAGTAATCATGGTGTCTAATGATGGACAAATTTAATTGCCATTCAAAACAGTTCTGTAAGGTAAATTTCACAGATTTATCTCTTCTCCACAAATTTAAGCTATTTTGTGATAATAATGGAGTCTCTAATAGATAGAAGGCTGGCATAATCAAATGGACAATTTGATATTTATGCTTGTTTCCTAGCAGAAACTTCATTCTTTCCTGCATTTCCAATGAAATAATGATAAAACTATGACTTGCTGCTGCAGCCCATAGGGGAAACTAGACCTACAGAACTGACAGATAGGCAAAGATTTAGCAGAATTCTGAATTCTTGAGATTGGAACACTGAGAAAACACAGCATCATCACCAAAGGCAGAAGGCCTGCCTTGAGAATTGTCTAGGAATAAAAAAAAAAAAAGGGGCATATGTCACTTTTTCCACATCTGAACCAAATTATGGACATCACAAAGAACAGCCTGGCAGAGAAATGACACCTCTGCAGCTGTTATGGCATGCAGGGTAGTCCAAAGGACCAAGACAGTGTGGATCTTGGCCCTGCCTGCCTTTCAGTGCACTCAACATTTAGCCCAACACTGAGCTCGGGGAAGGTGGGGAGGAGCAGATGATGGGCTGTGTTCTGGTGCTGAGTGGGGGCTGCTGGTAAAGCTGACCCTTGGCCAGGGGGGTCACACATGAGGCCTATCTGATGCTCCTGACAGCATCTGACTGGTTATCCTGGGATCCATGGAACATCAACCCACACCCATTTCACGGGAGAGCAATGGAGGACTCAGAGCAGCTGTTATCTAGAACCCAGGGACTTCATGTTCAAGCATATATATCTTTCTTTGGAAGTGAATGTGTGACAAGAAACTAATGTCTGTGTTTTCTGACAGTTGCCTGGTGCTGTATCCTAATTCCTCTTTGTTAAGTACGCTGTGATGTGTGTGTTCACATTTCACACATTCACACAAATGCAGACAGATTTCTTTCTCAGTGCAGGACTTTTTACACCATTAATGTATAAAGGGAGATGTACTGTAAAGGTGAATCACAACTAGCAAACACACACTGCTTCTTACTTATTTTCTCATGTACTCTGCATGCAAGGGAGACACAAGTCACTTAGTATTAATTTTATTTCTTAAATATTTCTTCATATTTTTTTGTCTCTGTCTTCTTCAGAAAAGGGTAACCCATAGTTGAAAATTTTTGTGATTTTTTGCTGAAATGGCTTATTTTTGTGAGAGTTTTTGGCCATGTAGTAACCTACCTCTTCTACAAACCAGTATTTCAATAATGCTTGTATTTCTCACCTCTGGGCTGGAGAGACTATGAAAAGTATCTCCCTTTTTAACAAATCTTTCAAAACTACTCAGCCCTTTAATTTCATTATAAATTGGACTTGTACAAATCCTTACAAGTATGGTTGCCCTTTGACAGTTCTTCCTGCTTTAGTCTTAGAACAGCAATGGGAACAGAACTCTTGATCACAGCAGGAATGCGTTTATGATCATGCATTGCTCAAGTCTGTTTTTATTTCTCGTTTTATGTAAAATGCTGCAGTAATCCCTTTAGAATTCCCCTCAGCTTAAATCTCAGAGACTGTTCAAGACTGCCTCTTAATGTCTCAAGAGCACTTCAGCTCACATAAGCCTCATATTCAACAGGTAAAGCCCACTTTGTTCTATAGAGATGGCTGAAGTAATGTAAAATTAAAGATTTAATCTTCTGTGGTAACTCAGACTGTCCTCAGTGCAACACAAAGACGCTAAAAGTCTGTTAACTTTTAAGTAAGTAGAAAATTCTTTGATTGGCAGTGGTCTGCTATATTGATCCCAAAAACTATGCCACAGAAAATTTTATTACAATTGGGTGAGAAGACTTACTGCACGCTTTTGGAACGCAAGGGACTTCATTTCACTATTAACAGGTTTTCTCCTTTATAAACTTTAATTGACAGGATTTAAAGGCAATTGAAGTCGAGACCAAACATTTTGGACAAATTAAGGAAGGATTTTTTTGGGGGGTTTTGTTGTTTTGGGGTTTTTTTTAAAGCTAAATTTAGACAGATCAGTCAAAGGAGGGACTGGGCACTTGAGAGTTCAAATAACTGGTAATTACATGAAATGGAATATAGTCTGCACACTTCTATTCTCATTAGGAACTTCACACAGGAGCTTAACCAATCTGTACCTTTAATGTGTTTTCTCCCAGCTAGTGGACAGATGCTTGAACAATGGATTCCACCAGTTAATATAGCCTAGGCTGACATTCAGTGAATATGGGTGAATAGGGACACAGCCAAACTTAGCATATTTTCCCTTAGCCACAGATCAATCAGGTACTTCCAAAATCCCCTACCCTTACCCGCAGCAAACCAGCAGAAGTAGTTCAAAGTTGTCTGGCTTGGTATCCCTCAAGTCTACTAACAAGTTTGCCAAGAAGAACAAATGCAGCTCACAAATGACTCCAGGAGCAAAGCAGCCGGGCATTTTGGTGTTGATGCTCTGTAAGTAATTCTGCTATTTCAGTGGTCCTTTTCTACCTTGAACTGAGACCAGAACTTGAAATATTAGTTCCCTTATTAGTATACCTAAGTGTTCTGGAAAATTGCAGTTTGCCAGGCACCTAAATGAAACATTTTGTTTGAGAATAATTAGTAATAACTTGTTTCCAATGCTTTGGCTCCAAATCCTCACCAGAGATAGAGGACCAGGTAGGTACCAAACATAGGGTGAGCTGAATAGCATTTTAGCCTGCACTGACTAAACTTTACATTGGAACTTTACTGACAAAGTGGAAATTTAAGCAGATTCCTCATGTGAACAACCACACATAAACCAATAATTAGGCACTGTAACATGTAAGCTGAATTTTACCCAAAGTGATTAAACTCTTTTAGCTCTCTAATTTGTTCACGAAGACCACAGACTTTGCAGCTGTCTGATTAATTTCAAAATGTAGCACTGCAGCATTTTTGACCTGATGTTCCTGCAGTATTTAAAACTGAACATTTGGGAACTCTACCTCTTTGGGGCAAAGTCCTGAGATTTGTAATGGGTCATTCATTTTTGCCTCTGTTTTAATAGCTCCCTATATAGAAGAATTCAGGATTTTCCCTTCTCTCCCTTCCTTACTATTCTTTCTCTTGCTCTTACATCATGAATTGCATCCAAACTGGCTTATTCAATATAAGAAAGATGAAATTACTGGCAGTATTCAGAGATTATTTTCAGTGGAGCAGTTGGTTGGCAATAGGAACCACTTCTGCTCTAAAGGTGACAGGATGTAATGCAGTGGGTTTCATTCTCCCTTTTATTGTTCCTTTTTCAGTAAAGCACTATCTTGTCAATGAGACAAAGATCATAAGAAATCTCTGCCTTGTTCGGTTTGGAAGATGTTCCAAATCTGCAGCCAGTGACCACCTTGAGTATGAGGAACAGAGAGAAATGGTTGCTTCAGCTACTCTTTCTTCCCCAAAATTCCCCTGTAGCCTGGCAGTAAGGTAGAAAACTTTTGGAGATGCTGTCATCCAAATCTGCTCAGAGTTTAGGTGAATCCTGACTGCAGAACTTGCACAACAAGGTTGTGCTTTACATTGTACGTAGAAGAAAAGTAAGGCTACATTTACTTTTCTTCTCTTTCAGAATCCAAGGGTATTTATTTTCAATTTTCACATGCCCTCAGGTGAACAAAAAGTTTATATTTGGGCAAATATATCTTTTCCCAAATCCCTTAACATCCCAAAGTAAAAACCTCAACATCTCATCTAGGCTGGCTCAGCACCACCCAGAATCAGACACTTAGCTATCTCAGAGCTGCAGTTTTAAATGGCCTGCTGAAAATGTACAGCCTCCTAGGCAATTTCATTTTGTAAATGTAGGAGTCTGTGAGGAGTGCCAGGATAAAGATAGGACTGTAATTACTTAAAGAAAAGACAAAGATTGCTCTTCCAGCATCCATATTCCTACCTTAGAGCTTTACACCTTTGCCGTTCATCATCATAGCAGCTGAGTGCTTGCTCTGTGAAAGACCCTTACAGTCCGGGAAGGCTGGAAAAAAAAGGTAACATATCTGCAGAATGTCCCTTAGCCCAGCTATCATCTGTGTACTCTGTCATGGGGTTGTTCAGTCTAAAGTAAATGGTTCAGAAACAGCTTTTTGAATATACAAAACCAGCGGCAATGTTACCCTACTTAAGTTCAGTCACTGAGAAATTCTGGGTCTGGGGCTTCCACTAGCTTGCTATTGCCTTGAAGTAGGGTCTCAAATAAGTGTTTGTAATTTTCAGGCTTATTTTAATTTAATTTATTTAATTTATTTAATAAAATTTATTTAATTTAATTTATTTAATTTTCAGTTGCTTATCCTCAAAGTAAGAGCAATTCTGTAGTTTGCCTAGCACCTAATACAACATCCAGAAAAAGCCCTGGGGCCAGGAACCAAACCTGAGGTCTCTCTCTGGGTAGTTCTCAATCACTGCATTAGAGTTGTCATGTTCTCATCTCTCCCCATCCAACATACCCACACTTGAATTCTGTACTCTTTTCACTAGTAATAGGTCAAAAAGGAGAGGCAGAGAGTGGCCAGTATGACCAGCTGGTGTGTTCAAAGCCAGTGTGCTCTTTGGGATCAGATGGGTTTGATCCCCTCAGACTGAGGGAGACCGGACCTGTCTGAGCTCCCCACTGCAGAAAGACATCTAGGACTGCATTCTGGGGAGACTTTGCTTCATTTTTCTATAAAGATCCAATCCCCCAGTATCTGGTGAACCTGTAGGCACTAAGATGATGTCACCAATACCTACAGCCTGAATTTAGCTCCAGGTGCCTGAAGCTTTTTTTCACCATGGCCAATGAAATCGGCATTTAAGTGCTGAAGTGCTTGTTTTGCTGTTACTGCTTTTGACATTCTCACCTCATGCAAATCAATGTGTGTTTTACCACTGACTTCAATACAGCTGGAATTCTTCCTTAATGTCTTGGAGCTAATAGCCTGTTACTTGCTACCAGCTATGATTAGGCAGTTTTTGATTTATCAGAGGAGATGAAACGTTCTTGATGCACCAGCTAAAATTTGAAATCAATCCAATGCAAAAATCCTCTTCTTCCTAATAGAATATTCTGTTTCTCTCCTCTCCCTGGGAAATTCCATTATGTTCTGTCATGTGTCAAAATATATCCACTGAGTATTGATATCAAGCAATTATGTGAGACAAAATCATTTGTGTATGGTAAGAAAGCAGAGACAAATGACTGCATTCTGAACTGACTCTCTTGGTAGCAATGTGGCAACGACTTCAAATCTCATATGGAAATGGGAAATGCATGTAAATTACTTCGTCTAAATGGATTTTCATTAGAAGTGGAATCTAAGCAGTTCAAAAATCACTAATGTTCACTGGCAAGAGCCAAATGGCTGAGTCAACATCACTTTTAGTCTTTAGTGCTTCTTTTCTATAATGCTGAACCACTGAAATAGTCTGAAATGAAATAGCCTGATCAAACTTGGCATTGCGTTTTGCCAGATTAGTTAAGTCACAGACTGACTCATCCTTGGAGTATGACAAATGCTAAATGATCTACTGATCCTTTGCCTTGCTGGATACAGCTCACTGTGAGACTGGGACACAGACAATAGGAGATATTAATAGTGGGTGGCTCTGTCCTTCTGTTTAATTATTCTTATTTATTCTCCATAGGTTCTCTTCTTCACCCTACATGCTGATTTTTTAGCTATGATGGAAAGAAGTCCAACACTTGTTACAAAAAAAACTAGAGTCATCAAGTTTCTAGAAGTCATTTTGAGCAGGACTCAAAGTATACATCTGAAATACTTCATCTGTACATGCTACTACCTCCAGGATATGAAGAAGGAGGCGTACAACAAGCTCTAAGCAGGATTATGCATTGAAGAGATGAGGACTGTACTCTGCTGTGCATCTAAGAGCATTTCTGTGCTCAGAGAATGCCTAACAGAGCTGTGCCCATCAGGCAGTGAGGCTGGGGAGAAGCTGCTCCTGTGAAGGCAGATTCCTCACAAAGGTATCCTGAAATCCAAAATACAGATGCTGACTGAAAGCCAAGATTTTCAGGGCTCAGCGAGGTCTTTTTAAATGTAGGCATCTGAAATCTGCTCATATGGAAGGTATCCTGATGTTCATCTGTTCAGGTAAAGCACAAAGAGGCAAAAAACCTGGTGACAAGACTCCCAGCAGCCTTTCTCACTGCCTTTATCAGGATGCCCAAGTTATCTCTGTAAGCCTTTGCCTACAACTCCATGAAAGGACTTGAAGCTTTATGATTCCATGCTCTGTATTTGCTTTGCTCTGAGGATTTGCTTTGGGTTCAATCAGCAAAATATGCTAAATGAAAAGCTGTTCATCTTCTAGGTATATCTCCATGTAGTTTAGTTTGAATTATTGGCCACTGTGGATATTCTTATCATGTTTTTTGCGTGCAGAACTGTTATAACTAACACAGACAGGCCTGTCCCATCCTTGTTTTCCTCAAGCACCATGCCATCCAACACTTTTGAATTCTTACAGAACCTAGGAATGTTCGCCTTTAATTGGATTGATTGGATGACAGTGCATTTAGGTAAAAAAAAAAAGAGAAGTATTTCAGAGCTGGCTTGGCTTAGCTTTTTGTTCATTGTCAGAGACTGAAACCATTCTGCCTGAATCTTTCTCAGTGATGCTCATCTGGTACTCTGCTACACGAAATGTATTGGGGAGATTTTTACCACTTTTAAAAAATAAAACAGAAAAACATTTGACAGAAAGGGATGATCAGGAATACCCACTCAGTTATGAAATGGAGGGCTGAGTCTGCAGGCCAAAGACAAAACAGCTGCTCACAAGCCAAGCAGGTGGTTGCACTGAGCTAAGGCTATCCACACTGTCCTGGCACTAGATACAGATGGAAGAAAACAACTGCAGCTGAAAAGAAGTATCTGCAACAACTGCTCAGCTGATTAAACCCTTTTTATATGGGTAATATCATCTACTGTTACTGTCTCTCTCCCAGATGACACTGAAAACTCAGGTAAAATTGTTCCTCCTGCTTTCTGAACTGTTATGTGGGACAGTTTAAAATGTCCCTAAACTTGATTTTGCAATAGAACCAGACATTTGAGATGCTCAGGATTGGGGATACACTGGCACAAGTCACCCAGAGAAGCTGTGGATGCTCCATCCCTAGAAGTGTTCAAGGCCAGATGGGATGGGGCTTTGAGAAAGCAGTGGAAGGTGTCCCTGGCCATGGCATGGAACAAGATGATCTCTAAGGTCCCTTCCAACCCAAACCATTCTATAATTCTGGGATTTGAGAACCCTGAGCCGTCCTACTGGGCTATCTGCACGGCTGTGCTCCCTGGGTCTTGAGCTGTGAGTCATTGTTTGCTGCTCCTGCCCGTCTTGCACCAGACCCAGTTCCCATTGCTGAGGCTGGGACTGCTCCCCTCCCCTGCTTTCACCTGTGGTTTGACTGCACACCTGTGATTGGGATGTGCTCTCTCTAAAAGTGAATATTAAAACTTAGCAGATTAACTGTTACTTATTCAAATTCCATTTGGTACAGCAAAAGTACAGAGGAATAAACCTTATGATATACCACTTTTTTACATCCTGGAGATTGTAGCAAATTTGGTTCAGTCCATGATGAGTTTTCCTGGAGTAATAGCACAAGGGCTGAAGTGCAGTTGCAGACTCTAGAGAGAGGTTTGAATAGCACCTCCTGGTCAGCAACAGCAATCCTTCACTGCCTCAACCTTTGCCAAATTAATTCCATAAATGCTTTAGTATTAAAATATTGGTAAGCTGGGAAATTAGATCCAGAAAATGAGGTATTGTCTTAGTTTAGAAAGGCATGCAAGCCATTAGTGAAGGCAGGTATGATGTTAAATGAAAAATCACAAGTTTAGGAACTGCTAAATGCTATAAAAAACTGCCGTGGTGTCTGGAGAGTATAAGACAGGCCCACAAAGTAAAAAATAGCTATTGCTACTGGTGGCTCATGAAGCCATGAAATATGTTTGACATTCACTTTCCAGGTCTGTTAGTTGCACAGATACCACATCTTCCTTCAGCTAGAAACGAGACCCGCTTTATCCAATAAATTGACCAGGCAAGGCTATTCATTTGACCTTAATTACCCAAGTGTTCACCCAATACTACGCAGACAGACAACATCAGTTGACACACTGGTCCTGCTAATAGTGATACTTAGCACTCCCTACCATTTTTCATCTTCAAAGCACTTTCCAAATTTTACTTAATTAATATCTTTGAAGATGCCAAACTGTTTGCTGATATTTCACTGATAGTTTCTGCTCTTTCCAAAGCAGAGGAAAAGATGCTATTTCCTAATTAGATTTTAGTAAAGACACTACTGACTTCCCCTTCTTCTCATCTGGTTTTCAGTATCCTTCTGTTTCCAGCAGTCTGACCTCTTGCCAGTCGGCACCTGGGGAATTATTGCCTTATTTGCCTTTTAAATGGCAGATAACAAATTGTTGTCAAAGCAAAACCTCTCAATTTTTTTTCAGAGAAATTTAAACATTACACTCTTAACTCTCAGAACTTCAATCCCTTTAGTTGGTAACAAAATAGGAATCAATTAGTTCAAAAAAATTAAGCTCAGTGTTACAGTTTTTCTATCTTTTTAAAATGTTTCATAGGTAAAGTTTCCTGAATTTTTGTTTGTTAGAGTCTTTCAAACATTTATCAGATGCTTGAATTGCAGGCCACTGTTTCAGTGGAAGCTTTGTCAGGTTGTTGAAATATGGATGTGATTCTGGACCTTTTATGTTATTGTGGAGCATCTAAAGCCCCATACAGTATATTACATGTCATTAGCACTGCTGCATCTGTCACCATCAGAAGAGAATTGGCAATTGGCAGAGTGCACTCCAAAGTCATGAGAAAGTGGTTCCACTGAGGTCATGAAGCTCCTAACTTTTATATGTTACAGTGTTTTTGAAAAAATAAAAGTATCTGAAAAGGATGGCTCTGTCTTGTGAACTTAAATGAGAAAAGCAGATTTTCAGTAGATCGGAGGACAAGTTTTACAAAGTAGACAGACAGCAGGTTATTAGGAGGCTGCTTCAGTACTCACTGGGCCACTCAAAAATTGCACTTTACAGTACATTACAAAACCCTCACTTGTTGAATTTTAAATGATCTAGACATTAAGGACGATTAATTTCCTTCTAGCCCTTTTCATTTTATTCCAACCTCTTAACTGTTTCTTCTAATTCTGCCCTAGCTATAATCATCCTTCAAATATATGTCTGTCAGACATAGTACTGTCCATCATTTGTCACAGCTTAGATACAGACATACACACTCACACTGCACACACGTGTGCTGCAGTTCTTTCATCTGCAGCTCAGCAAAGAATTGACCCTGCTTGCATTCTGTTCAACAAAGCATTTAAACATAAAAGTAAGGATCAGGCTGAAGTGAAACCCATTGCAATTAGAAATGCATTGTTTAATGAAAGGTTGAGATGGACGGTGCTTACTGACACCTTATAAACTATAGGAAGAAACCTCCTTCCACTAACTTTCTGAGATGAAAAAAAAAACTATTTCAGACAGACAGTGGGCATTTCTGCCAGCAGAAAATCCATCTGGCCAAACTCTAATAGGATGCTAAAAACAGTAACAGTGAGGAACACCCAGATCAGAAATACTTGCTAAAGATGTGATCAGCAGCCAGCATGCCCCTCGGGGACTCTCTGTTTACTCCTCTGGAAGTTTAGGGTGGGTTTTCTAAAAGAAGAAAATCTTGATAAAAATATACCCATCCTACAAAAAAATAAAAAAAAAAGAAAAAAAAGGGAAAAAAGAGAGGGGGAAAAAAAAGCAATTTGGAGGAAAAGAAAAGAGATGAGAGCTCAGGGAGGAATAATTTTAAACCTATCTATTACTTTGCCCACCACAAGCCATTTGCAGAACAAAAGGCCTCTGAGGAGCTGTAGACCAAGAAAGATCATAGAAGAGGTACAGGAGATAATTTGTTTAAAAGAAAGAGTTGCAAAGCAAAGGTCACTTCAAAGACTGCCCAGAAATGTGGAATGCTGGTCTGCTCCTCCCTTTCACACTGCGATGTTGCCACGTTAGTGTGCTCCATCCTACTTGTGAAATTGTTTCTAACCACAGATTATCTTGGTACCATTTTCCGTGTTCTCTACACAGTTTTCAAGACCAAACTGTTCTCAAAGCTCCAGGACTGAAAGGCGATATATTTAGTTTCAAAATGAACTATCTTGGTTTGTTTGTTTGTTTGTTTTTGACAGCTGTATTTATAATTCATCACAGATCGCTCAGCTGGGTTTTCAAAGCTTTTCTTTAATTGTGCTTATTCTTCTGGAAGTGACCCTGTACATCCTGCACTGGTTGAAACTGGATGACAAAATTAAAGTGAATGAAGAGCTTCACTGTCCTGTAGCAGCCAATTGTAAAGCAAGCACATAAGCTGTGAAGAAAAAAAAAAAGCGTTGTCATACAATTAAGAAACCAAAACTATGTTGCCCTTCCTGGTTCTGAGGTATTTTGGTCTGTTATCATCAGTTTGGACACCTATTCAAGGCTAATATTTTGTTTCTGGGCCATTCATAGTATTCCATTTCCTTTCAGGTCACTTCACTTCCCATCTGGCATAGCCCAATGCACTTCGAGGTGGGTCTCCATTTGCTCCTGTAACTGAGATGGATGCAAATGTTTTGCATGAAAGCAAGGCAGTTCCCCAAGGATGTCTTCAGTAGTTTCTTTTTCTGTCCATTATTTCCAAGAATTCAAGGCTGCAAATGTATTGCAACCATCAGGAACATGTAAGTTTAAGGAAAAATTACACTGAAGGAAGATTGAAACCCAGTAGTATGTGCAAGGCCATTCTGGTTTTGTAAATCTTGTTTCTGCTAAAATGAAGGAGTCTGAAGAAGATGCTGTAGATTTTTACTTCTCTAGGACTATATCAAGTCTGGCCCTCATTGGTCATGCTTTAGAGCATTGGCCTTCGATAGCATTACGAAAATGGAAAGGAAAATAAAAAGAATTTTTTTGCCAGTCTGTTGCTTACCCCTTCTGCAGACTTATTTTTCTCCAAATATGTGTATTGTAACACTTTCACAATGAAATCAGCATCTAATCCATCCATGACTAATTTAACTTGTAGGAAACAGAGAACAAAAAGAGTTCTTTTAGATAAATCCTAATTAATTGTACATGCAAATGTCTTGGATGGATGTGGTCATGCAATTCAATTAGATGACTAATTATGTTGGAATTAAAATACCATATTTAAATAGATAAACACACATAAAAGTGCCTGCCCAGGAGTTTGCATGCTGGAGACTGGGAATAGAATCATTTATTGGCTCTTTAGTGCCACCTGTTGAAAACTGAAAACTCATGCAAACGAATCTGTGCGCCAATTAGGCATCCATTTAGAAGGGGAACGTCCATTTGCTTGGCCGGTGTGAAAGCCATAACCTTCAGAAATTTAACATTTGGGATGGAAGCATTTCAGACCTGGCTGTCACCTTGCAAAGGAAGGTGTGACATACCACTGGGGATGCTGGGAAGCAGGAGCCAAGCTCTCGAGACATGTGGCACGTTCATAATATCACATCCATTCAAATATTGAACTGGTTTCCCCATCTTGCCCATAAGCCATCACACGAGATATATCAAAATAGGCATCCTGATTTCAGAAACCTCCTCTTCCATGAGTAATTCCACAGCAGTGCTTCTCTGCTAATTAAGAGCAAGACTAGTACTACCTTGGTCATGCAGAGTTTTGCTGGAACCAGACTGATAGTGTTCTGTGCAATGCAACACAAGGATGGGAATGTACCTGCTGTGTCTTGTGGGAAACAAGCAGGACTGAATTCAATGTAAGTAGCTCTTGTAGCTCGTTGTGCCTTGCTGTGACAACATAGGGGCCAAGCTGCTCATCTCAGCTCTGAGGTGAAAAGAGCAGATCAGAGTAAAAAGGATCCTAGAAGTTCAGTTTTCAGAAATAGTATTTCTTGCTTGCTTTACTCTTTTGCTCTACAAAGACCATACCTTTTAGACTATATTTCCCTTTTCGTTTTAATTTATGATCAAGTTCTATCAAAAATGAAAAATACAGTCAGATCTCTGTCCTGGGCTGTGTTCTTCATCAAATGACACATGATTTGCCATAGGTAAAGTAATGTAAAATTTCTTATTAAAGAAATCAAATCTATTTCTTCTGCAAAACCAGTCATTTCAACCCCTTACCTACAGTTTGAAAAGCTGCTCTACCAATTAAAAAATAACAAGAGGCTAGACTATGTAAGCAAGGTAGAGGTAAATCATGTGGCTCCTTCACAGACATCACACGTGGCATCGTGGCTTAGCCAAGTGGCACTTCAGGTGAGAAAGGAGCCTCCTGGTCCAGTGGGATAAGCCATGATGGAGATTTTATTGAGTATTGAGGCATACAGGATGGTGGAGGGAAGCTGCATGTCCTGTGCTCCTCAGTCTCTCTCCAGCTCTAGAGGAACCTCAGTCATGGAAAGAGGGTGAAGGTTGAAGGGCACCAAGTTTTTATTTCATTGTGGACTTCAAATAGTTCTAAAGTAATAAAGCAAAATCACCACCTCAGTCTCTTTGCCTCCAGCTGTGCCTTAGAAGACAATGGTTCACACACATTATTATCTAGATGTTGAAAGAACAGAACCTGCTACCAGAGCTGGGCACAGGAAAGTGATCCCCTACTTTCTGGAGAGTATGCAATCCTTTTCAGAATCTTGTCCCATATGGAAACAAGCCTCCCTAGATATTAAAAACCTTTGAGGAGAAGCTGGCAGGCCCCAGTCTCACCCGTCTGTGGTAGGACATTAATTCTTTCCCTCGGGAGAATGGGGTGAGTTGACATGGCTGGGTACATACAGGACAACATTTAAATTCTGCCAGTGCCAGGCTAAAACAGGACCTTCTCCATGGATTATCTTCTATTCTTCACCTTATCAAATTCCCACTCATGTTCACTGCATTTCTTTGAACAAGCCTGCCACAGAGCTGTAAGCTAAACATATGATTAAATCAAAGTATTATAATTGTCTACAGCATTTTTGACCTTTCTGGTTGACTTTCAGTAGCACTGACAGATTCAGCTGCCCAGATGTTTGCCCAGGTGTCACTTTCACAAAATTGCCAAAATAAGGGGTGTGTTCATCTGTTTGGCTGGGCTTTCTAACATTTTTATGTAGGTATTTAAAAGAATAATAAGATAGAGAAATCATCCCACCCTAATGAAAGCAAACCTTTGTCTGAAACATCAACTTTAAGATGATGAGCAACCCTAAGCACAATATTTTTGGCATGAAATACTTCCTGTTTCAATTTTAATCCTTTTTAAACATTATTCTTTTCTAGTTAAACACCTGTTTTAGCCCTACAGAAGCTGATTCTATAGAATTATATTCAATACCTATTATTCTTCCAAGTGGGAAAGAACTTCATAGAGAAAAGTAGAATAGCTATTATGACAGTAGCACTTTATTATGGAGTAGCTTTTTGGGAAAAGAAAAGGTAAGACAGTAGCTTTGACAGATAATTACGGATTCCTATTACACAGCAGAATATCATTAAAAAATTACAATATGTAAAATGCCTTTCACATTTCAAATAAATGTCATCTATGTTTTCCACAGTTAAGTGACTTACGAATTTAATGAGGCAGAATTCTTTTAGACATAAAATATTCACTCTTTAGGTTCCTTGCAACATTTATGTTAAAAATATTGTATATATTGCTTTCATGGGTTATTTGGTGATTGAGGAGAAGTGTTTGGAAATGATTCGACACATTTAATCTTGTTTGCCTTTGTCATGCAAAATGAGAAAAGATTTCACAGTAAAATGTTCAACAATACCAATATTCTATTTCTGTACTATTGAAAATACTCATGATTTCAGGACTAAGCAAAAATATACAGCACATATAAGAAGTGCTTTGTGATTACTTGTAGTGCGTTTACATCCTGACATCAGCCTTTATTAATGAGTAAAGTAATTTGGAAAACTTTTGGGTTTGTATTGATCTAAGCAGTCCAAAGTGAGTAGCTTCATCCACTTAGAAAAGGCCCTGATTAGCAGAAATTGAGGTATCACCTCATTCAGTCTGCTACTGCTTTTTAAAGCATGCCACTTTTGAGGAGTTTCAAGTTAGAAAATCGAAATCAATACTCACTTTTAAAATTGGAGGTCAAAGAGTGACAGACCAGAGAGGAACTGACTGTATTGTGCTGTCTCAATTTCTGGTCTCCCATAGAGGAAAACCTCAAGTTGCTTTTGTAGCCTCCCAAAATGCAGACATTTATTTGTGCTAAAATGAATCCCCCTGCATGATAACTCCTACCTATGTGCTCCCTGCAAATTTCTCTTGAGGAAACATAAAATTACCTATTTCAGATCTTTATTCTCTATCTTAAGAGTGCTATCAGCTTTCACTGTATTGAAGAGGATTTTACCAATGCATCCAAAATATAGAGGGTTGTGTCAAAAAAGACAGGATGACATCTCCTCAGTAATGCCCTTGGCATTTGCATTCATGTTAGCTTGGGGGTTTGTCAGCTGGTGCAATGTCAGGAACAGAAGAATGAGAAAAGTAATGGGATAAAGCAAAGTCTCATGCCAAAAACCCAGGAACTCTGCCAGACTCAGACATAACTTGTTCCACCAAAGAACTAAATCAAAAAAACTATCATCTTTCTCTCTTTTCTCCAAACACAGAGGTTATTAAAACAGCTTACTCTGAGTTTGTCTCTGCTGCAGTAGCTTGGTAGGAGTAGCTGTCAGCTCTAGCAAATGGCAGGAGTATCTCCTGGAAGGCTTTGTGGGAGAGACAAAGAACTGGAGAGCAGTGGGTAAACAGTATTTTGTAAACAGCACCAGTTCTTCATCATTCACTTATTTCATATCTTTCTACTTTTTTATTGCTGAAGGACATATCCAGGGAGTAGCAACTTGAAAGATCACTTTGGATGTCATCTAAAGAGGTTTTTTTATTGCATGCTGAGGAGGCTGTGATCTCTGTCTGCAATTCAACATGCTGCATGACTACAATCTATTCCTCTTCACAACAGTGGGATTTCATTGCTTTCAGTTAAAGAAAAAGTAATTATTACATTGCATCTGCATATACTGTGCACTAAAGGTACCTCACATGTTAATGGGGTGAAGAGCCTGGGAAAAAGATTGAGCAACTGAATAACAGGAGTTCAGAGTAAACAGGTGAATTTATTCATATTTCGTTTTGCAGGTAGTACATTTACCCCATGCTAACTTGGACCACATCTACAAATGATGGTGATAAAAAAAAACATTCTTATGTTTCATTTGATACACATCAGAAAACTCCACTACCAAACCAAAAACCACACTCAAACACGTTCCTGGGAGAAAAGTAGGCTAAAGATATTGTCTCTCTGCTTCCAGACAGGGCCTGTTCCTTGTGGCTGGTGAAGATGATTATCTTAGATTCAAAACTAGTTAGGAATAACCTTTTCAGCTGCCTGAAAGAATATGAGTGTTCTTAAAAATATAGTAGCTATTGCCTATATGCAGCTGTTATTTTCAAAGAATTTATTGATCTGAGGAAGATAATTTTTTGTGGGGTTTTCTTTTTACTTTTTTTTCTACTGGAACAAGTAACTTTATTAGAACAATGAAGCTTAATGGCCTAGGAATAGCTTTATGTCAGAGTCATAACTATAATTGCAGTTGGATGATGGAACACAGAACGTTCACCTGCAACTGTGTTTTCAAAATTAGCCTTTTTTGAATTCAGAGAATAATGGAATTATGCCAAATAAAGACTGTGAGTCTTATTTACCACTGGGATCCACTTTTCTACCATAGACTTTTCTTCCTGATTATCTCTTCTCCAAAACTCCCTTGTACCAAATCTTTTTTATTGTACATGGTAGAGACTGGCTGATGTCTTTATGCTCTGTCTTCAGTCCTGTGGCAAGCTGTAGTAGGACATACTACTGGTACAGAAGACCCTGCTCAAAAAGCATGTTTGAAGTACCTGGTGTATGACTCCACCTTCTTCTGAAGCAGACAACCCACTAACTTGTGTGAACAACAGTGAAATACTAGGATTTCAACAACAACTTGCTTCAAGTATTTGCTCTAGATCACATTACTGACCCTACATTCATCAAAATAAGCAGCTGTTTGTGTTAATACATGTGTTTTAGGATTCACATACAAAGGAGTTTCCCTTCTAAACAAGATGGACTGGATTCTTGATGACAGCCCGTGTGAGGAGCACCGCAGGGATGATGACCTGAGACGGGCAGCAGCAACAGCACAAACCTGATCCTGTGCTCACAGGACTTTTAAAGCATCAGGAGGTCTTTTGGCTGTTAACAGAGCTAGGCACAACAATGACTGTGGTTGTCTTCACCGTGAACCAGTAAAGATTTAGAATAGTATCTTTTTCCACACCTGTCTTCTCTGTGCTTACACCTTTTTCTTACTCCATGCATTTGAAAGGTGACTGGCACACACCTTACTTCTTCTCTGTGGAGTAGAATGAAGATGACTTTTCACTCCAGACTGATTGATGATACAGCTTTTGTACTTGGGGTGTTGCTTGGGTAGGGCCTTTGACAGACACTGTGCTGAAGCCTTTGTTAGAGTACTTTTCTGAGGAGACAAAAAAAGTCAGAGACAGAGAAGACAACATAGATCCTCAGAATAGTGCCTTTAGTGTTGAGCCTGGGATCATGATTTTGTCTCTGATGTTTACTCGGCTGCTTACAGACTCACAGGATGAAGAGCTTGGATTGCTTTGCTCAAAACTCACTTTGGAAGTGTCCACCATAAAACATTCCCTCTCAAATGAATTAGATCCTCAAAACAGAGTTATCTTATACAATTAGAACTACTAGACCATTATCGCATACCATAAGCGTGAAATCCATCTTTGTAAAAAGATTATTTTTCTTATTGTTCCTTCTGGACCTTAACTCTAGGCTCATCAACAGAACATTAAAACCTCAAGGGAACAGGACAGCAGTAGGAGCCAATTTCCCCAAAAAATCATGAGCATATATGCCTCAAAAGAGTTAATGGCATGACCTGCTGCAGCTTTTTCATAGAAAACTCATCTTGCAAACTTGATGTGTTGTTTTATCTGCAGAGTGGGTGGAGCAGAGAGCACAGCTGAAACGTGAACTCTGACAAAGGCAGACAAGAAAGGGTTTGCAGCCGCTGTCTGTTTGGTGCAAGGTTTTGGTTCATTAGCCTTGAAATGTTTCATTAACAGAATGCTTTTGGTATGCTGTAAACAAACTGTGAGGGTCCTACCATGCAGCAGCACTCTGTCAAAAATGAAGGGGGTTTATTCCCTTCTGTAAAATATTTAGAAAGTGGATGGCAAAGTTAAGCAATGGTCACATTTTTGTGATCTAAACCAAAAATTAACAACATGGTAACAAGCATGTAAAAATACCTTTGTTTGCTTATAGTTCTCACAGTGCTATGGTTTTTGTTTCTGACTCAGAAATACAGTTCTCTCTACCTTTTGTGTCCTTTTCCCAAATGTTTTAAAAATAGGAAAAAAATAGCTAAATACATACTGGTTCATTTAGGTGGTTCTTAAAATTATTTGAGGCTAAGACTTGTTTCTCCATTTGACCTGAGTTAGCTCTTGCCTATCCCTGGTCTTGTATGTAAGGGTCAAATATTGCAATTTTTATACTGGCAAAGCTTTCAGTGAAGGCAGACTTTTTTTTTGTGGTAAGTAAACACAAGCTCCAGCAAACCAGCAAAAGACAGGTGGAGTTTTGCCAGGAAAAAAACCCAACTTTGTAAGGACAGATCATTTTGGATCAAATAAACAGAAAGAAAAATATATAAACAAAACAAACAAACAAACAAACAAAACCACCCTGATCTGAATCATAGCCCAGATTTTAAATCTTCTTGAGATTTTCAATCTTCTTGAGATTAGAGAACATTTTGCTCCTTATCCCAGGCTTTATGATACTTGCTCACATATTTTGACAACAAATTGTCATGGTTCAGAGCAATGAAGAAGCCAAAAATGCTCTAATACAATGAAGCCCAGTGTTCTCCTTGAAGTACTTAAGCCCATGAAAATAGGCAATTTTTCTGAGTCTCTTTAGTTGCATATAGCAATTAAGTTAATAAAAAGTTACCATACAAACAAGACCTTCTAAAAGAGACTTAATAATATTTTGGAAATGTATCCTTCTGTATTGTGAATCTTTTTTAATGGTTTGAGTGAAATGACAGATCCTAAATAGATAATCCTGTGTACTAACCTTAAAAGGGGTTGGAGCAGAGGGCATAAATCCAAGAAATTCCTAAATTACCTTAGGGGACTCAGCTGGGCATAGATGCTTTGCACAATTTAAGTTTTTACCTCCTTCTTTTATGCTAAAGCATGAAATAGCATCAGCATTGCTAGGGCAGTTAACACAAGGAAAGTCTAACATATATTAAGAGTAGCTGCTGAATTCATACGTATTTTGAATGAATACAATCTCCCTGCCCAGGTTCAGCATCCTGCCTCCTGAAATCTCCACTGGTGTGCCCATTTCAGTGAGGCAAACAGCAGCAGCTGAGTCTTCCAGGATCTGTGACTATTTTTCATTGTAGAGATATTTGTGACTCAGATGCACCTTTTCCCACCTGGAAAAGTCTACAGTACCAAGGGTCATAGCAAGTACCACGAGAAAAAGGGAATAATCCTGTGAAGCTTCAGTTCAGTTGAATTTTCAGTGATGTCCAGTGTAATGTTGGGTATAGGACTGGGTCCTTTCCTATGAACTTTTTTTTCCCAGGAATTAAACTGTATGTTACCTAATCATACCATTTTTGCTAGAGGTGATTTCTGTTCCAGATAACTTCAGAAGAAGAAACAGGAATGGGACTGGGGAGGGGGGAAAGACAGGGGGATTTTGGCCTGAAGTCTTTACTATGTAAGTGACCGTATAACACTTTATTTGCATATCTAGCATTTAAAGGGTTACACATGTAATTATTTAACGTAACTCCAAATAAGCTGTTTGGTTTTCTTTCATCATGAGCCAGAATTAGGCTTCGAAAGGAATTCCTTTAAACTTCAATAATATAAAGGCACGTGGCAATGTGAAAGTTACAACTCTAGCTTAAATGAGTCAGACATAAAAGTATTTATGACTGATATTCTCTGAATATACCAGCTTCAGACACTTTAAAGTCTAGTTCTGCTGTACAAGGATAGGCAGAGGAATATCAGCCATCGCACATCTGCAGAACTCTTACTTTCAAGCAAAACAGAATCCATTCCCTAAACTTTTTTTTTCTTTTCTGTTTTAAGAAGAAAAACCCAACATAACAAGCCACACCAGTCAGCACCTGAAGCAAGTAAAAGCAATTCCTTTATGAACTTCCCACCAGTTATTTGTTTTGTGAGGCTCATGGAGAAAAAGAATAAAAAAAGCTAGTGAAAAAACAGTGTGTCCCAGTGAAAAGCACTGCACATGAAAGAGAGAAAGAAATGAACTGAATGTTGTTTTTTCTCGATGAAATAACAGATTTGATCTTAGGCTTTTTACAAACTCCAGCACAGGTGATCATCATTTGTTCTGTCAAAAGCATTTTCAATGACATGACCAGAACAATGCAGCTGTGATTACAAGGATCAGCATGGATTGAAAGATATCAGGGCATTTACCAAAGGGATATTTATAGCAGTGCTAAAGACGTTCGCTTTTTCGAACAGGCTCACAATTTCAAGGAACAGAAGATTTGAGATCCATTTGCTCCATCTGATTTTGCCTTTGCCATGCTAGCCTGCACAGCCGTGTCCTCTTGCAAATGAAGGCTGAACACTCCAGTTGAAATGTTATTGTCATAAAGTCAAATCTAAATGCTGAAGAGGAAAATTGAGATAGTTTTCATTGTGAACTTTGATGTGAAGCATCACAGCTTTTGGAGGACAGCCATGCCTTTGATCTTACAGAAATTGTGAGGAATCAACCACCTTGAATCCAAATCGTTCAGCAGGTGATTTATAATGTTATAATACGACTGAAAGGAGTTTTCAAAAAGTCATGTAACCAGCAAAGAAAAAAAAAGAAATGACAAAGATTTAACAGAAATTTAAGCAATTCTGGTAGCAGGCAATGTAAAGTTCATAGCATACTCTTTATTTTCTGGCAGAAACTCTGAGACATCCAAGCTTCAAAATTAGCCTGCCTGACTTCTAACAACGCTGAAATAGATAAATGCAGTCGTTTGGGTGCCTCAGCCGTGCAGACAGCCACAGGGCTCGGATCGTGTGATGCGAGGAGGAGGCAGAGCCTGAGGGAAGGAGCATCTCCTGATGGCAGGCTGGCTCCCCAAAGCCTGTCTTCAGCAGGAGGGAGTGGAGAACAGCTGCAAGGCAAAGGCTGCCAACTTTAATTCTCTCCATTAGTGGATCATTATCAAACGAGAGGGTTAAGGAGAGCGAGGATTGAGTTTACTGTAAAGGGCTGCCCCGTGCACGCCCAGGCTCCCTTCCCTGGAGGGTCAGGAGCAGCTCACTGGCAGCAAACCCTTAGGAACTGCTGTAAAACCCGGGGGCATGGCCACTATCAGACATGTGGGGAGTTCCCTCCAGGACAGACTCTCTGGTAGCTACCAGAGACAGTTCCCTGAGCGGCCTGTGGGAGGGCGGAGAGAAGGGTCTGGGGTTTGGCATCTCCCACAGGCAGACCCTGGCGCTCTGTATCCCCACGTTTCTGTCGACCACAGCTGCTTGTGGCTCCATAGGGGCTCTCCTCCCATGCACCCTCACCCAGCATGGCTTTAAGATTCACTTCACTCATAGCTTGTCACGGCCCTTCCAAATAGCCGCATTTTGCTTTTGTTAAATGAAAAGTTCTGGGAGCACATTCTACTATTTCCCTTGAAAACAAGGTAGTTTTTATACTCTCTCTCTCTCTCTCTCACACTTAGGTTTCTAATTCTTCTGACTCTCAGCGATTGCTTCTATACCTGAAGTGAGCTGAAGCTTTAGATTTGAGATATCTTGTTTTAATGATTCTCAATGAAATTAATTTCTCAATAGCATTTCTGCATTGATGTAAGTACAGAACTGGATGAATAACTGTATTTCAGTTGTGTGGTCAAACTAGAAACATAAATTCAAACCCTTGGCATTAATATAGAAGAGATAAAGGACTTTTTTATTATACTTTTCTTGAGAAATTTTTTTAATTCTTCCTTCAGAGCATGAGCAGTACCCATAATGAATTTTTATTCAATGCAGAGCCGAACCACACATTTGAATTTTTTTTGCAGTCCAAATTATTCACTTTGTTTAACTCAAATCCATCAAGTTTCACACAACCTAAAAATGTATTCTGTGGATACAAGACAAAAATTACCTAGCTCTGTTTAGAACATCATCTCCTTAAAAGCATATAAGTCATGGATTATGTTGTCGTTTCATAGTTTTAACTTGAACTTGAACACCAGATTTTGAATTTCTTCACAATGAGTATTTGTTTCTTGTATTTTCAGATTTGTAACGTTTCTTGAGAATTCGGATCTACCTTCCCAGAGAACTTTGCTAGTTTAGTTTTCAAAGTTTTAGAATGGTCTTTTTGGGTAAAATTACTCCTGTAGCCTGCAGCAAACAGTTTTTTATGTCATGGCTTTTTTCCTTTTTATTTTTTGTAGATTTGCAGGATACAGGTAAAATTTTAGCAACACAAAATTTTCCCGTGCTTTTGGATTCTCCTGCCATAAATCTTCCTGCTGAAATACATGCTAGGCATATCTTAAGAGAAATCATATACAAGAACATGACTTGATCAGCATCCCAGTGAGATACAGGATATTTTTCAGCTTGGGAGTTAATGGATGATGATACTATATTTGGCCAGCAAAAATAATGACACACTTTCCCTTGGTCTACAAGAACTACTCCCACATTGATTTTAACTTAATATCTCCCTCATTAGGAACCTGCACAGAAGTTTGGCAGAAATACCCAAGGCACTTATTGGATCATTCGCTGGTAATAATAGATATTGCTTTTATTTTTTTTCTTTCTTTTTTTCTTTTTTTTTTTCTGCGAGTGTACAGGCTAATCATAAAAAGGATAGCCTCGAAAGAAAAGCTTTTTACAAAATACAGATTTTTATCAACTCCATCCCTGTTGAGGTTTAATATTTTATGGAGCTAAATAAAACTCGGACTTCTCCACTTTCACGTTGTGGGATGCAATAAAAGCTTAAGAGCCTGATTCGCTCCGTTGCCGAACGACATCCATTACGCATCGAATGCCCTTCACTTCACAGTGGGCTCTGGCTCTGATATGATCAGACTCCCAAAGCCCAGGTAACTTGATATACAATTTCAGAATGGAAAAGCCCATTCCAGTAGTTGGGAGTGGCTCTTCTGGGGACATGCTGTGGTTGAAGAACTGGACCCACATGCTCGCTAGCAAAAATGCCACAGAAAGCACTCCTTTTTTTCCTTAAATTGAGACAAGTATTCAAGATTATTTCTACTTCAGAAAGCATCTGTTTTCATTCCTTTGTACTCTAGAGATTGTAAGTATTGGCTTATGTGCTAATCTCAAGCCTTGGACATGTTAGGCCAACAAGCACTGGCACCCAAGTGCTGTGAGCCCCTCTGAAGGTCTGCAGGGAAGTATCAACAGACTTGTTCCCCAGCCAGGAGACCAGGAGGACACTCAGCTGATTGCTCCTGTAGCTAAGAAAGCAACCAAACTATTTAACTGTGACAAAATAGAGACTAATAACTTGGTTAATAGCTCATTGCCTGATTGTTTTTTTTAAGTGCACTCGTGAAAATTAAAGCTCTGGGTCTGGGGCACAAAACCATTATCTATACAACAGCTCACAGAGAGGGTTATCTAATAACATGAGAAATCTATTAGACTCGGTGGAAGCAAGAACTAAAGGAAATAAATCATGGAATAATGGTAAATCAGATCTCTAATTATGGCCCCACACAGGAGGCTGGGGAAGAAATACATCCCTAGGACTACTTACGTGGTATTTCTCGTCCTCTTTCTTGTTTTAGAAGCATTCAGTCATATCCTCCTGCCCAAGTTCCATCAATCCATCAGTAATTTCCGAACAGAACTGATACACTTGGGAAGAGGACTAGCAGCACCAGGATCCTCACAAATTTTCCTTTGCCATTTCTGTTGGAAATGTCAGCACCAAAAACCTGTGGGGCCAGAGGAATTTCAAGCCCTGTGCAACTCCTTTATAACTGGCCTATTCTGTGATGGGAACAAATACTGCTTGTGTCTGTTCCTACACACTGTCTGATTATGTTTGCATAATCTGCTTCTCTGCTGCCCCATGAATTTGAGCAGTGGCCTGGCATGAGACCCAAAATACAGAAGGGAGAGGGAGCAGATCCATGTGGAGGTACGGCACACTTGCCCTGGTGCAAGACCTCTGGCAAAGCCACTATTTCTCTGTTTCAGCTCTGAGGGCTTTGACAGGTCTGGTGGGCAAGTATGGGTTCACCTGAGAGGGACTCTGGTATTGCTTAGCACTCCTCCCATGGCCACTGGGTGCAGCACTGCCCCCTGAGCAGCCAAGCCCACCACCCTTCCTTCCTCCCCCATGTCCAGAGGCTGCACCACATGTCCAGACATGGAAGTGTGTGATCTCCTTGTCCCAGGGGTCTGGAAGCTCTGTGGGTACACTGCTGTGGTGGGGCCTTGCCTCTGCACACTGCCCAGGGTCTACCTGGCTGTCATATCCAGCAGTGCTAAAGCAAATACAACATCAGGAGGAAATCAGCACAGAGAACCAGCAGCACAGCTTGCACTCATCTGCAGTGATCCAGGCAAATACATCTTAGAGCAACGTACAGGCAAGGTTTAAGGGTCAGATTAATCTCACCCAAGTTCAGCATCCAGAAGGTAGGCAACACTACTTTCTCTGTATTCTCACTTCTAGATGGAAAAAATTTAATTTTTTTTTTGACCTTTATCTTATGGTCCTTCATTCTCCCTGTGAGGGTGCATGTCCTTTGTAGACTGAGGGAGGTGTTGTGCTTGGGTCTCTCATACTTACTGCACAGCTTGAGGGCACATCCCTCCCCCAGGTTTCTGACCTCAGCATTGTACCCTGGATGATCAGTGAGAGACACATCTACAAGGACTACGAATCATAACTTGATATTATCTAGCTATCATGAGCACCACTAACCAGCAGTGCAAACTTTATCCTGCAGCTACACAGTCCCAGAGAATCTTTCAATTATTTTGGTGAAACTGAGGACAGTGTGTACTTGGGAATTGTCCTGACTGGAAAGCCTTCACACCAACTGAATGTGCTCAGAAATGGACCTGACTCAGTAGAAATGCAGCATAAAAATAATTGCAAACATCAAAATAAAAATAAATAAACCACAGAGTAGCATAAATAATAGTGCTGAAAATCAAACTTTTGACACATCAAATAGTGCATCATCAGACTTTTAATTTTAGCTCTAAGAAACTATTGATAACCCAGTTTATCAGGAAACCACGATACCCTTTGCTTTATCTTAACCACTTTTGCATGCACAACTGTTTCCTTAGACACTCACTTTGGTCATAATTCTGTTCTAATTTCTTTCCTTTGTAATCAGCATTTCTGACTGACAGGAAGCTGCTCTGCACCACTCTGGTTTTCCATTTAGAGGTTGGTTCAGAGGTCTGTGCATTTGCAGAGCTGTTCTCAGGTGTTTTTTTCCATGTGGGTGAAAGGGGAGCAAGTACTCAGTGGGTACACCACAGAGAAGAAGGGTCATTCCCACTCCTTGCCCCCATGTGGGAAGGAGAGCTCCTAAATGTTGTCTTAAGCTGTATCTGTGTGGCTAAAGAAGTGTTGAAATTCCTGCTAAATAGAAAAGGCCTAAGGCCAAATGACAAGACCTGTCAAATCCATGTTGCACAGCACTTGGTCCTGGATTTCTTCTGGACCATACTGTGCTGCCCATGGGGACATTAAGACAGTCATCATCCTTTGTGTGTGCTTCTGTAATTCCATGTGTTTGAAATGCTGTGAGGGCTGTGTTGCTGCTCATCAGGGTGGTGTTTTCACAGCATGAAGCCTTTGGTAAGAATTGTTTGGATCATATAACGTCATGTGTTTAGGGTATACAAATCTTTCTGGGATAGTGTCAGAGTACTGTATGAGGTGGAGGGAGTCAGAAAGTTTGCAGTCTCACTGGTACTGCCTCTTGGGAACAGCCATGGGCACACACCATCCCCTGATAGGCACAGGGACATGTCTAGTATGGTGCCAATGTGCAATGAAACAGTGTGGATGATGGGATCAACTTGTCTAGTCTGAACCCGAGCCACAGCCCTGCTTTGTTTGCAAACACAAACATATCTGGGAAGGTAAAGTTGTCATTAGGTACAAGCTAAGGCTGTTTGTCACCCACAGAAGAGATGACCAGAGACCCAGCACCCCAAATAACATGTTCAGAGGGATACTGACAGTTCAGAAAGGGTTTGCACCCCTATTTCCAGGGGAACAGTTGTGCCTACAAGAAAATAACTGAAAAAAAAGGTGGATTTTCAAAGATGAAGTTTATTTTATCTGATGTGTATTTTAATGAGAAAATGATATATATAGAATTTCACACTGTTTCCTTGAAGCAAAACAAATTTAGCTACATCTTTGCATAGTATATCTGAAAACTGGAAAAAAAAATAATACTAACCCTTTAATTGAAACCTTTTCCATTTACACAGGAATGAAACAGAATAAACTCCACATTTCCACACTCACATATTACTGTAGACATAAAAATATTCCTGTGGGATCACACAGTCAGAAATCACCTACTCAAGGGTATATGAATGATGACTTCAATAGAAGATGGACATAAATTTTAATTAGTTGGTTATTTGATCTTGTGTTGTTAGTGATGGAGGATCTCAGAAGGGAATTAAGTATGCTTAAGACTGAAATTGCTTAGAACCAAAACACACTGCAAGGTAAGCTAGATACCACTAAATTAAAAGAAACTTTGCACCTATTAGAGATACAATAAAATAAAAATGGCAATTACAACTGAGCAATCAAAAATGCAATTGAGATCAAACCAGCTATGGGGATAACTAAATTTATCCTTGACTTAATCAGACCTGCTAAGTATTTTCAGCAGATTTGAGAAAAATTATTAACATTCTTGGGAACATTTTCTCCTGGAAGATGCAATGTAGAAATAGAGAAACTAGGTCCAGTTGTTTTTGTGGTTTTTTTTTTGTTTGTTTTTGTTTTTTGTTTTTTGTTTTTTTTTTTTGTTTTGTTTTGTTTTTTTTTTTTTGCTTTAGTGTGTTTTTCATTGGATTTCTCCTTCTATTTATATATTCTAAGCAAAGCATCTCTTGCATCATTTATACACTTTGCTTGCTCTCTCCAGTACCCCAGTCTTTCCCCTGTTATCTGTTAACTTATGTCAGGAATACCTCTAAAGTTGTCATAGCTTCAAAAAGGAAAAAAAAAAAGAAAAAGAAAGAAAATTATTTATTATTCTATACTTTTGCAGTCAATAAAATTGTGCATGTGCAGCTTAGTATGAGGCTGGGCACGTAGGACTGCAGCCTGGTTTGGAGAGCAGAGCAGAGCCTGGAGAGCCGCCTGCGCTCCGGCCAATCACCCATGCTGGGAGCGCCGCTGGCGCCGCGCGTGGCACAGTTCTGACCTCTGCCAAGTGTCTCGTTTTTCCCTGACAAGGCCTGGGCACAGTTCAGGGGTTGGTGTAGATCGAGGACCACTGCCAATAAGCAGCAGGGGTTGAAGCTGCTCTTCTAGGGGGATGGAGAAAATTAAGCTGCGTGGGTTTGAGCCGTGCCAGGCCACGCCAGCTGGCCCTGGGGCCAAAGAAAGCTCCCATTTATTTACTGCCGCATGTCCAGCTTCTACACACAAGTGTTTAGCCTGCCCTAGCAGCCTGTAATGAAATCAATCAGCCTGCCTGTTGCTGGCACCCATTTTCCTGATATTCCTGATTTCCAGTGTTAGAAAAGTGTCATGTTTAATCATTCAAAATTCAGCCTTCTGAAATTTCTGTGGCATTACACCTCAGACTTCTTTGTAGCAGTCAAGTCTGTATTAGATAGATGGATGTTTAATAATAGAAAATTGTTTCTTTTTTTTTCATATGTTTAAGGACAAAAAATCGTTGAATATTTGGGTGAAAATTTTTATATAATTAAACTATCAAATAAAGCTCATGAGTGTTCTACAGAAACACACTAATCAAAGAAACACACTAATGAGCCAGAATCAGCATGGAGAAACCACAGTCACCTTAACTAATGAGTAGAGATTATTCATAATTGGTTTCATTCTCACAGTTTCCTATTCCCTTCTAGAAGAAAAACAGCAAACAAACAAACAAACAAAAAGGAAATAATTTATCTGACCAACTTGCTACTGACCTTGAATATTTCATCCTTTCTGTTCCATCTTGCAAATCTCTGGCCACTCAACATGCAAGACCATTACTGTTTGTTGATACAATCCCATACAACCTTCTTCTCTGGCAGGGTGTCTGTCTGAAACTGTTTGAACAATCTAATCCTCCTTAAAATATATTTTCTATTATAGGAACAAAAAGGGCCAGTCCTCTTTTCTAATAAATAACCTCAGATCCAGATGCAAACCCATGAACAACATAAAAAAGATTCCTGCTAAATCTGAGCACCTAACACCTTTTCCTTTCATCAAATCTTCAACAGTATAGTATCGATTTACATCCTGATCCTACATGTCTAAAGCTTAAATACGTGACAGTTCATACTTATATTAACTTCTTCCCAGTTTTCATTATTAGAATTCACTAATAATCTGACTGCTCCACTGTCTGAGGCAGGGAGGAAGATCTGCACTAGGAGAGAAAGGAACCGTTACTTCATTATATGTTATATTGCTTATGTTGTTATTCTCTTCCTATTCAAAGTAAAATAAGTTTTTAATGACTGCAGAATTGGAGTTTTCTGGGCACTTGCTTTAAAACACAGTAGAGAAGTTAGAATATTGATGGCCCTACAGGTATTCCTACACATACAATAGAGTATTCTCAATATTAATAATAACATGGAGGAAATGCAGTAAAGGAGTAGGAAAACAAAATATCAAACCAAGCTTTAGATTTAAAAATAGCCATAACTTCACAATTATAATTTGGTGAGCAAGTTGCTGACAAAATAACACAACAACTCTTAAAACAAAAAAATTCCAACCATATAGACCAAAAATTTAAATAGATAAATCAGTGAATCAGTAAATAAGTCCAAATTTTTCTACAGCTGTTTGAGAGAGCAAATTACACCACATGAACTGGAGAGAAAATTTTAGTCAAACTCTCCTTTAATGGATGATTGGAGTTTTAAAGATCCTGAAGTTCTTTACAAATTAAAAACTTGCAGAGGAACCTCCAACATGTACTTACAACGAATTGAAACCAAATGGCCAAATAGATATTTTACATGTAACACAGCTGTGGGAGTGAAGGGAGTTCTGACCAAAGAGCTGTTAAAAACTTTAATCAAAATCACTGTGACAGTCCTAAGTTTGATTTTGAAAATAAATACAGGCAAATGCATGCACACAGCTGTACTTAAGCCTAACTTTGAGGAATCCAGCTTTGAGGATTCTAGGATAGTAGTTAGGACATAGGTCATTAAGGTCTTATCTAAAAGATAATCTCCCTAAAAAATGATGGAAACCTATTGCTCCAGTCACCCGGCACTGGATGAGGCATTGAAGAACGTGCTTCAGGAGTAATCCTCTACTAGCAGGGGAAGAGATTAAATGGCCCAATAGCTTTTTCCATCTTTAGTTGTTACGACTGCACTGTAATCCGACTAGTGCCACTTGCCCGAAGAGGGGAAGAAGACCTCAGCCTTGGGGGTAGAGAAGGACACAATATTTCATTGTGTACAATATTTCAGAAGCTATTCTTCCCAGAGAGCTCCTCTCAGATTAGTGTTGTTGGGAAAGGTTTATCATTTGCATTCCCATTTCTGCAGTCAACCCAAGTAATATGATTGTGGCATTAAACTTATCCTACAAAAGGTATTTGTTTAAGACATTTCTTTTCCATTATTACTCACACAATGAATGTGTGCACTAGGTTTCTAGAAGTCTGCACCAAAAACAACTTTTAAGCCCAGAATCACATTTCCTTCTCCATCGGCCTTAATTCCTCTATTGAAACTTTTTGCTGACTAGTTGAAAGGGGCCGTTCACTCACTTTGCAAAACCCAATATGCGATTTATTCCCACATTTCAAAGGAAGAATGGGAAGCTTTTAAATCTCTACAAAGGAACCGAGTAATACTGATCAAGCCCAGCTGACAAGGGGACAGATGTAGGGTGATGAGTGAATTCTATAAGACGCTTTAAAATTTGTATCAGTGAAGACAAGTGTCTTCCAGGAGTAGCAATTTGATTCTCCCTGGCGCAGCTCATTTGGCTGAGTAGAAGTGCCGGAGTTCTTTCTTCAGTTTTCAAGAAGCACAAGCTCCATCTCAACAAGGTGGACATGTTCTGGAGCTAAAGTGTACAGCAAAAGGAGGTCACCTGCACTGCAACTCATTAGAGCCTTTAAATCAAAAAATTCTGAAGAGGAAAAGGATTTGAAACCCTTTCTCACCCAGGAAAGGGTTCCTGTGCTGTCCCCAGCTCTGAAATTCTTTATCAGCTTCATCTACATGTTACTCATTGTGCCCAAACTTTCCTGAGTTGTCTCCACTGTTGTATGCACAGCCTTTTTAACAACAATTTCTCAAAAACACCCCACTCGGCTTCTCACTGCATCACGTGCTATTTGTAGCCACACAGCAGCAGCATCTATCGTCCTTTCAGCTCCCTGCAGAGCCATATTTTGATTCTTCGGTTACAACTGAAGGATCTGACTTGGCACTGTTTTGACAATGAATTTTACGCAAAATTTCCTATGAGATTCATCCCATTAAAAGTGGGCAGGTTGCCATGGCCTGCTGGGTCCCTGATCTACTATCAAAACTGGTGCATCCCTGAGCATTTCTGGTCCTTTTCTGGCTTCATTAAGGCTCTGATCGTGGTAGAAATATGCCCACACAAGAGAGAATAGAGATTTTGGACCCCACAGGAAAAATGTGAGATCCAGCTTTGTTAATATCTTAAATCAAATTCAACATTACAGTTGCACCATAAATAGCCATTCTTACAGGTGCAAAGTGGGTGTAAAGAGGCAGTTTGGGAGTCAGCAGTAGTCTACCTATATATGTATGGTCACAGCTTTTTAAACAGTTGCAAAACACTAGGCGATTGAGGTACACAAGCAGAAAGATACAAATGAGTTTGGCAGTTTTGGCATTTATTTGTACCCAGTAGAGAGGCTCTCTGCAAGAGTAAATAAGAAAGTAGCTGAAGCATTTATTTTTCACCCACTGGCTGAAAACATTTATCTCTCTTTCACCAAACACAGAGTTTAGAGTCATTTTCCTTGAGATAAAAACCCCCGTTTTTTCTGACATTTCTGCTACAAAAAAAAAAAAGTAGTAAGTATTTGAAGCTACGTTGCCTTTACTTTTGGGGAAATACAGGTAATAATTGCAACAAGATTTCTGAAGAGGATTTCTTATATATTCTAGAACTGGGAGCTTTTGAAGTAATTTTACTACATAATATGTTTTTACTGTATTTGCCTTTTTAAAGAATGAGCCAATGATTTCAATATCTCCTAGCTCTCTACTGGAAGATGTGCAAATGACACAACCTTACCAGCTTCCATTTGTACAAAAATTAACAACCTCAAAATGAAAAACTGCCCCTTGCTATCTTCGTTACAATAAAGGCTCTCCTTTTGTTCCACACCCTTATTATTATTTCAGTTATTGTACCACAACAACTGTTGTGAGGACTTGTAGTTTTGGAGGGTAATGCAAAATGTTTTTCCTCTGGTCAGCTCTGCTATCTGTTCCCAAAAAAGTGATGGAGCTGACCTGGCAATGTCTGGCATACTGCCATGTCCGACCTGCCTTGCTTGAAGCTGGCTCATCCTCCAAAGAGTGCAGTGTGTCCTGATGTCCTGTGGGCTCTTTCTGTTTTGTCCTACTCAGCTGAAGCAACTTGAAATAAAATAGGGATCTTAACCCTTGAAATGGGAGAAATTTAGAGAAGTTATTTCCATAAATGGAAATGACTTCTGGTATAGCAACTATAAACATGAAGGGAAGAGGTAGTTCTTTCAGTTTGTTTTGTTTGCTTACCTTCCTCCAAGTGTGCTAAGGGGGAAAAAAAAAAAAAAAAGATAGGCAGACAGAAAGATGCAGACGGAGATACAGAATGTACCCATTAAGTATCTGCAAGGAATGCTTTATCAGCTTGCTCGTCGGCTGACGAGTTGCGCATTTGAGGGCACAGATAGATTCCCAAGAGAGGGGATCTATAGAGGATTCCTACCTTTGGAAAAGAACAAAAACACAGAATAAAAGCCTTAATCTTATAACCCCCAATCTAGCCAACTAAATCCCCAATTAGCAATTCAAACAGATTAATATAGTCCTTCCCTCCATTAAGCATACCCGACATCATGTGGTTGTGTATTTTAAAGTTACATTTTTCTTGTGTGCAGCTCTCTTTCTCACCAAAGTTGACAATTCCTTTCAGACTATTCTACTTTTCCACAGATTGGGAATGGACTCTTTATCTTTCTGCATTTTTCCCCTCTGCCTTTTGTTTCTTTTAAGTGCAGTCAGTCTTGTTGATGCACTCTGGCAGAATCTCTTAAATTAATGCTCTCCTTTATTGTACATCTCTCCAAACGTCTGTCCACCTTGCCATTTCCATACTGCAGGCTGTTTGCAGTGTTCCCACTGAGAGCAAAGTAAAGGGTAGAAATGGCACACTTCTCTGGCTTGCTCGAGAATTCATTCTCATTCCCATCAAACTCATGAGTGCTGTAAATTTAATGACTGTTTCTCCTCTTGACTCGGGAGAAACCAAAGCAGAGGCTGCCCCAGCTCAGAAGCAGCACTGCTAATGCCTCCCTAAGCAAAGCAGTTTGGATCTTTCCCAGATTTCAGGGAGTAAGGCAGTGCCAAATGCCTTCATACATTTCAAGAGCATGTTTCTAGATAGTATGAATTACCTGCGACCACTAGAGGTGGCCAGCAGTCTGTTGGCTGACCCTATAACTATTTCTCCCATTTTTGCAACCCCATGGGTCTAGGTGGAGCACAGGACCATGTATGTCCCTGGTCCTCTCCATCCCTCACTCCTCCCTGCATGTAAAATCATGGTGGAAATATTTTGACCCGTCTCTGCCCTGCCCAATCAGCAATTTTACCCCTCTCATCTAATTTCTGGTTTTAAGTAAAGATAAGGGAAAGTTGGCCATTTTTTTCCCCCTCATATTTTCTTAAGCAGACCATTTTAATATTTCCTCCTTTTTCATCAACTGCAGTAGATCACCAGCAGAGATGCTCTGGAATGAAAGTGAGTCTTGCAACAGAGTGTGTCTGTAACCTCCCATAACTGACCAGCTCTTGAGCAATCGAGTTTGGGAGCATTGAGGTTCATGCCCATGCTACTGGCTTTTCTTGCACACAAGTGTAATACCCTTCAGGAAGAGTAAAGATGCACTGGGTTTTTCATTCTCTTCTGCATTCTTCAGCTTCAGGCAGGTGACTCAGAGGAAGACTACTTGGTAAAATTAAATTTCAAAGGTTTAAAACTTACAAAAATACAGTTGGTGAAAATATTTCTCTCCCATCGGGTCCTGCACTCCTGCAGGAAAAGAAAAAGAAATGTGGCTTGGAAAGTAAATGTAGGCAGACAGATCGTATTTTCTCAGTTCTGACCTTTGAGTCTTTGGAAGTTAATAGTGAAACTTGTAAGAAAGTTTAATAAAAAGAGTGCAGGCACGAGTGCATGGAGCTTATTGTGACAATCAACATTCTGCATATATCCAATCCATATGCCCAATCACCAGCAGCATTTCACAAATACTTTACTGCACCATCTAGCACTTCACATATACAGGTGTGCTTACACCATATATAGACAACAATAGAGCCCAGACTGACATGTGAAGCATAAGAGGAATAACAAATACATGTCTTCTGTACTTGGCTACCAGGTGGAACAAAACTTCCCTAAACATTTTTGATCAAAGGCACTTTCCATCAAACAAATTTTTGTCTATATTTTAAGTTTAACTTGACTTTTATATAGTTTAAGTTTGCTTTAGAGGTTATTTTTTTCCTTGTTTCTGAGAGTTAAAAAATTTAATAATCAAAATAAAACTATTTTGTTTTAGACAAATAATAAATATCTTTAATATTTATGGGGAAAATTATCAATGTTATCAGTTCTTGTCTTGAGCTTTAAGAGATTCATCAAATCAAGAACTTTTTCTTCTTGTTGAACTTACTTTGAAGTTTTGTTACCACATTTCAGAATCCGTCGTATTTTGTTTTCTGTTTTGTGTCTCATAGTCACTGGTGACTTTCTAAAAGCTTGCTTTATCATAATTAGCATTTTGTTCCACAGCATCTTTCTCTAAAAGCCTTTAAAATTTAAGGATCAAGAAGTAATGCACGATCAGAATCTATTTCAAACACTTTGTGGCTATGCAGCAAACAAAATTAATCCTTAAGTTTAAATGTTACGATCTATTGGTAGCTTCACAGATTCTCGACATTTCATGTTGGCCTTACTGAAGTATGAAGAACAAGCTTTATTATTAGTGGACTGTATGGCTATAAGGATAGCAGATGGTTATGCGCATAGATGTGGAGTTCAGAGAGGGCCTCTGACCTTCCCTTTGCCCAGGAGATCAGCCAGTGATCAAAATAGGTGGAAGCGGACAATAGAGAACAAGGAGGTGTAAGGATTCCACGTTGGATGAAATTCGTGTTGCTGCAGCTCCTGGCCGGTCTGGTTCACCCACGCTTCCTTCTGAGGGATGGGTCAGCCCCCCACAAACACACTCACATGCACACACAGAGAGCAAACACCCATGAGTTTGCATGAGAAGTGTGGAACACACGGAGAGCAGTGTTGGGTGGAAGGTATCACCCAGGGTGGATGGGTGCACGCAGGCCCTGGGGGCGTGGGCTGGGGGAGAGGGGAGCTGAGTGGGGATTTCCAGCACTGAGTTGGAGAAAACAGGCAAGAAGGAGGAAATGCTGGCTGAGCCAAGCCCTGTGGCATGACTCCCAGAAAAGGAGTCAATATCGCAGGGATCTGGAGGCATCAGAGCTGTTTTTCAACAGCTGGCTTTAACAGCTGGATCTACCTACTTTGCCGACTAGGAGATTGCACAGTAGCAGGGATGGAAGCAAATTATCTCGTGGATATCCCAAATCCATGCGGGTTGGCCAGGGGTAGCTGCAGACAGCCAGAGTAACTGGGCAGACAGGCTGACTTTTAATGGCAGTGAAACACTTGCGCAGAAGTCAAGCTCACAGGCTATGCTGGCTGGGGGCAGAGAACCACATGCTGTACTGATACAGCCCATGAGTCATGGGCAACGCTTTCACCAATAGCAGAACCGGACTTTTTTTAATGACTCCATTAATAGGCTCCTTGCAAGATCAGGCACACAATTCTTCTTGCTCAGCTTATTTGCTCTTCGCAGGAGTATTCTTCTTATGCCCAGTGAGCTCTTAATTTGCAGTCAAGTTAAAACCTGATCTGGTTCCTTCCACTGTCAAAAAATAGCAATGTCCTCTGAATTCCTTGCTGCACAGAAGAGCCAAACCTCACCCATGTGCTGGCAGTTGCTCATTTTTGACAGATAGTGGCTTGCAGCAGGCACGCTTTGCTACTGTGAGAAGCCAGGTTAGGCCCAATCCTGCTAAGAGCTAATGCTAGACAAAATCCTTACTCACAGAAGTCAACAGGCATAATGCATTGCAGTAAATGTTACATCTACTACTGTTCTGCAAACCTTTTTCCTCAGATACAGATATAAAATTATGGACATTCTTATTTAAGACTGAGTTTGGGGCCGTTTCACTCTCCTTTAGGTGTCATGCCATATAGAGCTTAATTTATCAAGCCTTACATTCTTTCTTGCTGAGTTGTTTGTATTCTTTTAATGCCACTTTTACAGTACAAACCAACTTTCTTTGTGAACACATCTTAATAATGGTATCAACACAGTCTTCAGTTGCAGTAACAAAAGTCAGCAACATGCACTTTTCAATTTAATGAAAAAGTATTTTCATGAATTATTGTATGAAGAGGAAAACTGTGCTCTTAATCCTATCATAATGGCTCTAACTATATCATCTGTACCAGCAGATTTATGTTTCAAGGGTCTCAAAGGCACAAAAGCCACCAACATCTATCAAAAGATAAAACACAAAGCAGCTAATAAAAAAGTAAACCAGCTATGAAATGACAGAGTTTTTGATTCTTGGGGAAATAAGGAGCAGGAGTTAGCAGAACTGCCACCTTGGCTTTCGAGACAATAGATTTTATCCTGTTTAGGAACCTGGTTGACAGAATCCTTTGGGAGGCAGTCCTGAAGGGCAGAGGGGTCAGGAAGGCTGGACATTCTTCAAGAAGGACACGTTAAAGGTGCAGGAGTGGGCCATCTCCATGTGCCAAAAGACAAGTCGGTGGGGAAGACTGGCCTGGCTGAACAGAGAGCTTTGACTGGAATTTGGGGTAAAAAAAAAAAAAAAAGAAAAAAAGGAGAGTTTATGGGCTTTGCGAGAAGGGTCCTGCCTCTCAGGAGGACTACACAGATCTTGTGAGGTTATGCAGGGAGAAAATTAGAAGCCCAACCAGAACTTAATCTGTCTACTGTTGTAAAAGGCAATAAGAAAATGCTTCTATAAATGCATTAGCAGCAAAAGAAAGGCTGATGAGAATCTCCATCCTTTACTGGATGCAAGGAAAATGGTGATTAAGGATGAGGAAAAGGCTGAGGTAGTTAATGTGCTCTTTGTCTCAGACTTCAATAGTAATACCAGTTATTTTCAAGGTACTCAGCCCCCTGAGCTGGAAGACAGGAACATGGAGCAGAATGAAGCACTAATAATCCAAGAAGAAACAGCCAGCAATCTGCTATATCACTCAAAGAGATGCAGAAATCTGTGGGGCTGGATGGGATACACCTAAGGGTACTGAGGGAGCTGGTGGAAGTGCTCACTGAGACACTTTCCAACATTTACCAGCAGTCCTGGCTAACTGGGGATGTCCCAGCTGACTGGAGGTCAGCAAATGTGATGCCCATTAACAAGAACGGCTGGAAGGAGGATTCAGGGAACTACAGGCTTGTCAGACTGACCTTAGTGCCAGGGAAGGTCATGGAGCAGATCATCTTGAGTGCCATCATGTGGCAGGACAACCAGGGGACCAGGCCCAGCCAGTACGGGTTTATGAAAGGCAGGTTCAGCTTGACAAACCTGATTTCCTTCTGTGACAAGGTGACCAGCTTAGTGGGTGAGAGGAAGGCTGTGGATGTGTCTACCCAGACTTTTGTAAGGCCTTTGACACCATTTCCTACAACATTCTCCTGCAGAAACTGGCTGCTCACGTCTTGGACAGGTCCAATATTCACTGGATAAAAAACTGGCTGGCTGGCCGGGCCCAGAGAGTGGTGGTGAATTGAGTTACATCCAGCTGGTGGCTGTTCACAAGTGTGTTCCCCAGAGCTCAGTACTGGGGACTGTCCTATTAAATGTCTTTATTGATGATCTGGATGTGGGAGTTGAGTGGGGATCCCTCAGTCAGTTTGCAGATGACATCAAGTTGAGTGGGAATGAAGCTGGTGAAGAGTCTGGAACACAGGTCTTAGAAGGGTTGTCTGAGGAAGCTGGGGGTGTTTAACCTGGAGGAAAGGAGGTTCCAGAAGGACCTTATCATTCTCTACCTGAAAGGAGGTTGTAGCAAAGTGGGAGTTAGTATCTTCTCCTCAGTAAAAAGCCATAGGACAAGAGGAAATGGCCTCAAAGGTTTAGACTGGATATCAGGAAAAATTCCCTCTCAGAAAGTGTTATCAAGAGTCAGAACATGCTGCCCAGGGAAGTCGTGGAATCACCATGTCTGAAGGTGTTTCAAAGATGCGCAGATGTGGCATTCAGGGACATGGTTTAGTGGTGGACTTGGCAGTACGGTGTTAACTGCTGTGCTCTGTGATCTTAGAAGCCTTTTCCAAACTGAACAATTCTGATTCCCTGGAAATTATGAAAGTTACAACACCTTAGTGCATTAAAAGCTGTGTAAGTTACCAAACACTGCAATATATCATGGTAACAGTTTTAGCAAAATACAGGTAGATATTTTGTACATATTATAAGTAATCTACAATTTTTCCTCTTGATGGATTTTATGTCTTAGCTATTTCCAGTTTCTTTCTAAAGCAGGGCTCATTGTGCAAGGGTGTATACACATATATATACATAAAGAACCTTGAAAGTCTGTGTATTTTCAGGGAACCCTGACATGATTAGTTTTGTGGATGGGAGGAGGACACAGAGGGTTTGCTAGGAGTCACCAATCCAGTTGAGACTGGGAGTCTGATAAAAACAGAACATCATTGGGCATAAATAGCAAAAAGATACAAAGGATAATCGAGCTAATTTGGAATTTCAAGCCATCACCTCCTTTCTCCTTGTCTCACGTCTCTTTCGTAGGAAGCTCTTCAGGATACAGACCATCTATTATAGGTTTGTGAGTTGCCATATCCATTGGCCTTCTATTGGGGAATCTTTGTGACCCTTTGTTGTGCTGTGGGATCTTCATCTGCCTCCTCACAATTACAGGTATATGCACCTGAGCTCTATTCTGGCTGATAGTTCCTTTGCCAGGAAACCCCCAGTACAGACGGATTATTCATGTGGGTCTGTTCCTGGCATATAGATGCAGTCTACCTGCCCATTCAGCCTTGGGAATGTGGGCCACCCTCTGACAGGGGCAAAAGGGGGGCAGAGTTGGAGCTTCATCCCAAGACTCGCAACCCTGAATAAACTAGGGAAGCTCTTCCTTGACTGACATTTGCATACCTTCTTCAAATCCTTTGTCCAACTTTAATCATGATTTTTTATAGGGTAACCAGGCCCGAGTGTCTCCCAATCACTCAGGCAGTGCAAGGGCTCTCTGACATCCATGTTTTTGAGAAAAAGTTGGTCTTTCAGTTCAAAGGAGTCTGCATGGAAGCTCCTATCCTTGCAAGTGTCTTTTTTTTTTCAGTTTGAGCTTGTACCTGCACTACTGTGGTGGATATTCCTGAAAAGCTGGTGGTGTCCGACTCTTCCTTGGGCTTCACCTCTGGTTTCTCCTTCAGCTTTGGTGGCACCTGCCACAGATGTCCCCAGGTGGCGTTGAGCAGGGCTGTGTGTGTTCACTCTGACCATCAGCATCCCAGGGTGATGGTGAATCTCTTGAGGCTCCTGAAGGAGCTGGCCATGCTGCCTCAGAGGGCAGGGCCCTGGCAAGCAGCTTTCCACCACAGCAGGAGGGGAACGCGCAGACACCCAGCCTCACACGCTTTCCAGTTGTGAAAGTCACAAGCCATTTCATTAGGCTTTTTTAATTCCCATTTTCTCACCCTGTGGTTACAACAGCCATGGATAAGATGGAGTAATTAAGTATCAAGGTTACCATCCCTCCCACCTCCACCAAGAAACCTCCCACCCCTGCCTAGACACGCTCTCTGACATCTCAGAGCCCAGTATCCTCTTGATCCTTTGGCTAAACAACAGACCTTCACTATCACTCAGGAAGCTGAGCCTTTGAACTCAAACCATGTATGTTTAAGGTGGGGAAAACCATATCTCTGTGTACGGAAAGAGAATGAGGTGTGCTTTTTTTTTTTTTTTTTTTTTTTTTTTTTTTTTTTTTTTTCTTCTCAGTAGCAGTTTTAAGGTCTGATTAAAACAGGAGAAAACAGAAAATCCTGGAAAATTCCAGGTTGGATTACTTCTCTTCTGTAAGAGGAAGAATCTTAAAATAGAAAGGACACCCGAGTGTCATCAAATATTCTGTAGCTTTGGCTCAGAACATTAGCAGTCAGAGAGATAATAATTTGTCATTCTGCACTGCTACTTTTTAACTCCTGCATGTGTATCTACTGAAGACAAAAACATATGTGTGTACACATACAAATAACAGTGACCTGATATCACCACCTGAGTAAAATCAGGTACTTCATATAAAGAGTTTTGACCTGATTTTATTGTACTTCTTGTCTTTTTTCCTCAGCAGTAAGCAATTGGTAGTTTAAGAAGGATCTCTTTAAATATACTGAAGCACATTTAAAAAGCTGACAAATTGTATTTGTGGTTTTCAAAAGAAATAATTTTTGAGTAGAGCTACCTTTTTTGGCATAAAGCAATTGGAAAGTACCATAGATATCTCAATAAAACACATCAAAAGTAGCTTTCTGTATAGCTTGTTTTGACATGTCCACTTGTGGGTTGTATCAACTTTAACTAAACATCATTTTTTTTCCTCCGTCAGTACAAACCATTAAAAACATTCAACAGAAAAAGCAAATAGAAATAACTCAGTCCTGTGTTTGCCTATTTTCAAATAAAAGGAGATACAGAAAGGAGTGGTCACTGCAGTTGAAAGTGCATTTTTCTGATTCATGTATTTGCTGTAACTATTTGCATAGGATTTAAATGTCTAAGAAAAATGCCCAACCATTTTATAGAGAATGCTGCATTTGAGAAACCTGAAAATGCTAATCTGGTTTCATATTTACAAAGGTTTGTTTACCATATGAGTGATCAATTCACCAAATGACAGCAAACTTTGGTAAATACAGTTTTGATGCTGAGACTCTTTGACCTTTTTATGAGGAACAGAAAGCTTATCTGCTCTAGAACCAATCCTAAAAGAGCACATTGTGCTGATTTCACTTGAGATCTCACCCCTTGTCTCTCTTTCCTTCTCTCTCTTTCTCTCCCAGCCTCTCTTCCTACGAACACTGAATGCTAAGTAATTTCCTTGTCAAGGTTGCTTATCAGGACTAGATTTACACTTGATATCATTTTGTAAGCATGTAGCAAATGGTTCATACATTAAGAGAAAAAGGCAGCAGACAGTGTTTGTGTCTGAGGAGGAAACAAATCTCAAGAAAATAAATGGCTGTTAATTAATATTCTAATAAAAAAATAAAAAAAATCATTCAATCACAGAACAAGCATAGGAAACAAGCAAGCAAATCAAGTCTAAAAATAGGTCTCCATGTTCTTTATTTATCCTGCATACTCAGAGGCACTTTCTGTTCAGTGATGCCATGCAGGTAAGTTAAATGCACAACAGAGGATCTTTTCTTCACAAAAAAAAATTGTCACAAATATTTGAGTGTCTCAGCATCCTGACACTTCTACAGAAATGTTGAAAATGACAATGCTTGTCTTACAAGAGAAAAACTTGTCTGAGGCTTCTTTATACCTAATCCAAGACAATACACTGCGGTTAGCCAACGAGAAAATGGAGAGGTAATCTGTACTGACCGGGCTTGCTTGCTGACTATGACCCTTGTCAAGCAATGTGTGCAGAGATGCACACAGAGAGGCTCGGTGACCTCAGTGCTTAAAGTTTCAGTGCTTAAGAATTCCTATATATTAAGTGTTTTTACTGGAGAGAGAGAGAGCTCAAAGCTTATTCCAGGAAAGCAGAAGTCTAAGCTTTGGCCAGCATCTACAATAAAGGCAGCAATAACATCTGCTCTAATGCCTGAAAATGAGAGCCACAGATGTTTCTGCAGAATTAGATGGCCCCCAAATGAAGAATTCCAAATCTTGTGTTACAAAGAAATGAATCCGTAACACACCACTACTGAATTACACTAATGTAATCCACACAACCTGTAAAAACTTATCACTGAATAAGAACACCCGTAGTGTTTTTTCACTACTGAATCCTAAAATGCATAACGAGCATTTTGATAAAGGTATAGGAATGTGTTATATTGGATTAGGCTAAGTGATACATGTATAACACATTAGGTCCTCTGCATCAAATGCCCACTGTCTTGCTTTTTCTCTCAGGTTCTCGTACAGCAATACAGCCAGCTCCTCAATGGGCATGAAACTTGCACATTTATATGTGCCTGTCTTTGGGGACAGCACACTTGGAGCAATGCTCTCCCTGTCCTCTCTGCTTAACCTCTTAAGTAGCTCATGGGCTCAGATTGTCTGAAACCATTTGGGGCACCAGGTTCCCCCCTCTTCCTTCATTGACTTAGGGAAAACAAGCAAAAGTGCAGTGATCTCACCTTGTCTTTCAGATGTGATTGTCAGTGGATGAGAGGGATCCAGGGCCAGATGTGAGCCAATTCCTGCAGCGTTGGAGAAGAGATCTTTTCCGTACAACACTGAATCCTAATTCTTCATATATTATATGATACAGCCCTGGCAGAAAGGAAGAAGTAGATCTACTCTTTGCTTCTCTTTTCTGATGTCTTTTGCTCTTTTCTCAACTTGCTCCCCCTTCTTTCTCCTGCAACCTGCATTATTTCCTGATCCTCAGCCTTATACCTTTGTCCTCTATGGATGTATTTCCGTTTTCACCCATTTTCTTCTGCATTTTACTCCTTTTATCTTCTCTTTCTGCAGTTGCTCTTTCAGCCAAATCTCATCCCTTGCTTCCTGTTGTGAATGACCAACAGGAACTTGAGGACCTTCCCAGGGAAGGTGTGGAAACCCAGGGATCTCACAATCTGTTAAAAAGCAGTTGCAACATGCACGATTTCCCGTGTCTTCTCCATTAAAGGTCCCAAGACAATTCTATGAGTGAGGTGGAAGGAAGGTAGTCATGACAACTGAAGGCTTAATAGTATCTGGTGCCTTCTTCTGACGAGCCTCTTACCAACCCCAGAGTGGAAATTAATGATACCATCTCCAGGGTGATGCATCTCCTCCACTATGACCTTATGGACTAGAAGAGAAAAGGGGCAAATCTGGCATAAAGAGCATTATTTTGAAAGCAAGTCACAAAGTTAAGATACACCATGAATCATAAACTGAATAGGTGATATCATACCCTATTCAGGTCCCAGACAGAAACAGAGGCCTAGCCTAGACCACCTGGACTAAAGATGTAACTCAGAGTTTGTGTCTGTCTCTCTGAGGTTACTGGAGAAGAATCCAGTCTCTGTCAGATTGGCAGGCAGGTCTGCCTTACCGCTCCCTTAAGTGTAGATGACACTGAAGGTACCAATTCCCACGCAAAGTTCCATTGCATGTGATCTGATTATATTCCTCCATGGCCCTTCATAAAGAGTGAGATGGTGCAGAACAAGATCTATGGCATGTTTACCTTAGAAGAAAAGCAACATGAAAACTGAAGGACTGAAAATGAGTCAAACAACAGAGTCCACCAGTGGGACACTGATTACTTTACACAGATTTTGTGAATTCCCAGCCATTCCCCTCTTCCTTACCAAACCCTGTCTGTAGTAACATTGTAGTGGAAAGAGTCCCAGATACGACCCTAGAAATTCAGGTGATACCTCTAGTCTGTTGCATCTGGGATGCAGCTTGGCTGACCAGACCCACAGGAAGCATACCAAGAGAAGCTGAGCTGTGGTTCCATGAGGAAAACCAAGGCAAGAAGCCAATCACTCCCTAATATGATTGACTTCTACTAGTGGACTTCAGCCACTGAGGTTGGAAAATAGACTAAGCAAGAGAAGAAACTTTATTTTTTAATAGCTCGATTAAGTTGTGCATGATTTACGATGCTTCTGACAAGAAATGCACTTAGCAGCTCTACTCTTACACCACACCAAGCAGCAAGGGGATAGAGGTTAAAGTACTTAACTTCCAAAATAGTACAGAGCCAGGATCAATCAAGTGGGAACAAGTCCTGTCTAACATGTCTGTCCATCCTCTTAATCGTAGAGTGGTACACAATACAAAATCAGATTCCCCTGGTTAATTTAGAGTGTGGCACTGGCATTGTGCCATACACTGCCCACGGTAATTCTGAACCTGATACTAGGAAACTGGTTTCCTCATACTAGGAAACCAGACAAATCCATGTTTAATCTGTTGTGATTTTAATTATGATTTCGAACTGATTCAAGTAAGAAATTAAAGGATGTGTTCAGGACTTGTTTATTTTCCTACTCTTCATGAAAAAATGTGGCACAAATTCTAAATAACCCTTTGCTGCCACCTTGTTTATGAGACACCCACATTTCATTGATTGTGTCTCCTGAAATATGGTCATTTCTTAGGGATTCTGAGGTCACCTTTTCGTAGATTAAAATCCCCAAACTCATTTTTCAGTAATATCTTCTGCTTCCCATTGAAATTCATGTCTATGAAAGAAGCCTTCAGAAGGTCACATTCAGAGGTTTCCTTCACTATATTACAGGATATTCTGTTGTGGTCAGTCGTGTAAGGACAGCCACACTGCCAACATTTTCAGGCAAAAATTAAACTGGATAGGGAACATTTCTGGCCCTCAAGGCCAACCAGCTCTGCCCAGCTTGCTTTCCATGAAGGCAGAGTCTTACCTCCAGAAAGCGGCCACACTAAAACTGTCCCATGTGAATAACTGCTGGTCTGAACATCCCAAACTACTCCTGTGCACTTCCTTAGTAACAAAGACTCTCACAGTTGGCCCAGGTCAAACCCATACCAGGGACAAGACTAATAAACCAACTGTGGCAGCCCTTCTGCCTGTGTCCTGGCCTGTCTAGTTCACCAGCACAGGCACAGACTCAGGGTCACAAAAGTATTCTGCTGCCTCCAGCAACACTCAGGAGTGGATATTCAGGAAAGAGCTTAAGGAATAAAGTACAGCATAGCGGTACTCTGTCATTTGATCTCCAGTTTTGCCAGAACTTCACACGTATCATCAGTTTTAACAGCATCCACCACTCTCCATTTTGTTTCATTTGAAATTTTTCTAGCTTTTTTGAGTCTCCTGCCTTTAGTAACCCATGACACCACGCTTCACCACACCCTGTGGCAACAGGTTAGTATTGTTCTACTGTGCAAAAAAACCCCAAAACCAACAAACCTTCCTTTTTTAATGTTGAACCTGCTGCCATTATCAAAATAGTGACTCATCATTTCCTCTTTCTATTCTTCATAGCATTCGTGTATGCTTAGATCTCTTATCATATCCTTTTTTTATATTCTCTTGTCCAAACTAAAGGAACATTTCTATTCAGTCTCTTCTTGTGTGCAAGGTGTTTAATTTCTCCTGTAATTCTTATTCCTCTTTTTATTACCTTAAACAGGGAATAACAAGAAGTTCAGGCAGTACATACAAGTGTCATGGATTTAAAGTGGCAGAAAGTTATTCTTCATTTTTCTGTGGTTTTTTTTTCATTCTCTACACAGTTGGCTTGTTAACACTAATAAATGATATTAAAATCTTCATTACTTACAACAGAGGCTTCAGAAATGTTGAGGTGAATTGTGGACACAGCCTTTACTAACATTCAGTGAGAGCTGTGATCCTAGGGTGCTCTTAAAAAAGATTTCAGCTCTTGCTTTGTTCTCTAAGCCAGTCAGATGTTATTAGGTGTTACAAGAAGAACCTCCTCCTAAAAAAAAGAAATGGGAGAACTCTTACAGACTTCATTAACAGACAAACAAACCTACTTGACCTATTTTCACAGTCTTCAGATAGAAACACAGTGAGTTCTTTGCCCATATCTCTGCTCCCATCTCCATGCTTTCTATTATCTTGGGATGACTCTGAAACCATGGGAGCACGGAGTGAATCTTGTCCAGCTGGACCAAAACCTACTTTGTCACAAAGAGACCCAGAAAGTCAGAAATGTCTTTAGCAAGTGTAAAACGGCTTCACCCTTAAAAAGAATTTATTACATTTTTGTACCCTGTTAATTAATTCAAGGAGAAAGTATTAGGCAGACTTGTGTAATTGTACTGGTCCACTAATCTAAGGAATAGTATTTGTTTTGACTTGCGAATAATATATGATACATTTTTTCATAATTATGAACTTCATCATAAGGATAGGCAAAGAGATTTTAATCTCGAGTTGATAAATTTTGCAGGGCTGGGTAACAGGTGGAGCCATTTATCTCTGTACTAACTTGATCGTGTTTACGAACCCATTGACGAATCCTTCAGAGGAGTTTCAGGCCCGCCTTGTTACTTATTTATTAACCACATGGATCCATGGGGATGCAAGCTGGGTTTACAGCACAACTTGGTTATTCAAAGCTGTAGCTGTGTACAATTCCCTCTTCCTCAAAATAGAGATTTATCCCTGCATGCCTATTAGTTACAATGAACATTGTCTCAATGGTCAGAGGTCTCAATTATCCAAACAAATCCCTTATGACATCGGGATAATTGAGCTCAGCTACTCTTGTGGATTGTTGAAATACCAACATTCCCATGTAATTTCTCATTAGGATTTAAGTGAGCTTAGATTATATCTTGGAAGTCTCTCTTTGATCATAGAACTATAGTGCAAACATAGCAATGACATTATTCCCACATAATTAGTCATTCCTCTTAAAGTGTATTTTAAATATTAAGGATGATATGTCTTCTTGTAAACTCTCCCCAGTTTACCCAAAGAGCTTAACTAAGTCAGTACACCAAAAGACTGGGATGGTGACAATTCATTTTTTTAATCAGAAAAATGAAATATCATAATACAGTGTAATTTACAGCAAGCAGTAGCTACTGTCAGCGGAAGCAGGAGCTTCTAAACAAATAGCACAATTATATTCTTGAAATTAAATGAGAAAATTGGTTTAGGATAATAATGCATCAAGCTTGATGTGGCTAGAAGACACTGCCTCAGTGAACACAAATAGACAATATGACCTTGCTGGGAAAAGGCCACCAAGTTAAAAAACAGTTCATGAGGAACTGTACTGTCACTGGGAGCTGGTGGGTCAGTGCATCAGGCACAGGGGCTGATGTTCAGGAGTGGAAGTTGTCCTCTTTTCAAGCACAGACAAAATGTCTTATCTTCCCCCAAAAGTAGCTCTCTGGGTGGGTGAACATCTTGATGTCTGGTGCCTTGAACAGCACAACCAGAGAGAGTCAGGGCAGGACAACAGTGAGTTTGTTCATGGAGTGTCAGAAAACTATAGAAGAAGGCATAGGGTGGGTGGTCAGACATAGGGCATGGACACTGCTAAAAGATACATGTATGGCTTTAGGCTCATTTGGTGGCATCACTAGTGACAGTTTGGTTATGTGAGACAGGGCAGGGTTCTGTGCTCAGGGCAGAGATACCAGCTTGGGAGTGAGATGGAACAAGGGTGAATGGTGGGAGAAGAGGGAAGAACAGGTATGGAGGCTGGAGACGGGACGAAAGGCACGTCAACAACATCAAAAGACATTACTTGGAGAATCAGGAAAGCAAACCTAGCCCAACCTCCCAGTTCATGAGCCTTCCCCACAAGCTTTCCACCTGACTGCTGTCTCCCCAGATTTTTGCAGTTAGACTGGGACAAGCCTGTAAAAAGCATTGCTATATCCCACAACACCAGAACACTTCTGAAAGTGCTCTGATCACTGGTTGTTTTCAGCACATCGCTGGTCACCTGACACCCATTAGCCAGTCACTGAACTCTCTGCACACACATAACAAACATTTAAAACTTCTTTGTGAACCTGAGGTCTTGAACCAGACAGGCACAGAGAGAGCTGGGTTCCCAAGGCACTCAGGGAAGTGTTGATGTGCATTTCAACTTGTAGAAGCTCTCCATGGTAGTGCCTCACACACACCTCCCACCAGCACATGCATGTTAACTGGCTGCTGTGACTGTGTCCAATTCACAGAGAGATACAAAAGATTCCAGGATTCCGTCCATTTTGCAAACACCTGAATGGATTGGAAGATTGCTCTTGGTCTAAAGGGATAGAGGCAGTCTTCTGAAGTTCCATTCCCCTGCTCGAGCAGGGTGTGCCCCAATCCTGTTGTTTCCTGAGGCTACTGAGCAGTCTGAAGGAGTACTTGCTTTGCTCCTATCACTGCTCAGCTTGCTCAGCCATCTCCTCTAGGTGCCAGTGAAGCAATGGGGAGGCATAAGCCTCTTCCCACAACAAGGAATATAAAATACCACTGGAGCCAGTGTGTCTTGGTGAGAGTAGGCAGCCACGATAACAGCACAGAGGCTGGTGAGAGGGCCTTGGATAAGGGTTTGAGCTCTTGCCATCCAGGTTTTGAAGGGCCTAAGGGGGTGATTACAAAAGGGATTGCTTCTGTGTCAGCTATCCCTGCTTCCGTGATTGCCTGTGTTTTTCTTCACTCTCATCAGTGGAGGCTGTTACTTCAGAGGCTGGTGAAGGGCAATAGAGCATCGTCTGGAGAGACCTCGGCCACCTGGCAAACACTCTCCTAGGAGCAAGAGAATAGCCACTCTTGGGTTTTTTTCCTAAACCACATATTTTCATATGAAGATCTATAACACTTTCCCCGCTTAAGCTGGTTAAACTGTCCTTGAGGAAATTTCTGTGAGCATGGCTGATAGAAGAACCTCATCTTTTGGAGATAAATAAATAGCAGAGGGCAATGGAGGCTGCAAAGGAGGAGATAAACAAGTCACCTTAGATTGTAACCCCAAGACTGAATTTGGAAAAAAAACAAGCAGGAAGAATCTGGTCTGGAAAAGCCAGTGGCCATGAAGATAAGCATGGATGATGGTCTCTTGTCTTCAGTGGTTGATTACAGATTGTCTTTTAGGGAAAACAATTATATGGACTTAATGTCTTTTTGGAGGTCTTCCTCAACACCATTTGCAGAAAGCAGCTTCACTCACCTTCAAGGGGGCCTTTCTTTCACTGATTTCATAAGGTGACCAGATCAGGCTAGACACCTTTTAGGTAGGTCAAGTTAGATAAACTGGATCTGCCACATTAGGTACAGCTCCAGGTGTGGTGGCCACACTCAGGTGAACACAGCTCTGACTTTGCATCTTTTTACAGAGCAAACACCCGATCAAGAGGCGAGAGAGGCAAAAAAAAAGCAATGAGGGGTCCTGCATGCCCTCTCAGCTGTTTCCAACACTGAGCTCCTGGAGAGCCCCAGTGGAAAATGAAAGCTGCCTTTGCTCCTTTGCAGTGCCCTCCAGGGAGGGCAGGAAAACACCTACCCTTCTTCACAGCACATCGCCCCTCAGGCACAAGGCCTGGCTGTCACCCAGGGACGTCATTCACCTGCCTTCTTGGTACTTCAGGTGCATCTGTATTTTTGAATCGTCCAATTCTGTCAAAGTTGTGGGGAGAAATAAGAGCGGCTTAAAATAGCTAAGGTAGAAAATTCCCCAACTGTCAGTTTTATGATTCTTAAATCCATTCCAGGAGAGCTAGCTTTAGCCCTGTTTCCTGATCGCTTGGAAAAACTGAGACGATCAATTAAAGTTTTCCCATGCACCCTCTTGGACAGATGGTTGAACCATTTTAATTAAGTGTATGTATTGGACTGACAGAGTTGATGTATCTGACGTGACAGACATTTTCTGTGTTCATTTAGGTTTTTAATCTTTCACTGTCTTTAGTATGCCCAGAATTGTGTTATTTGCACTGTGCGCTCAGAACAATTATTCAATACACAGTCGATTGCTTGGATTATTAGATTTTTATTGTTTGTTATTGTTGGGTTTGGCCAGAGTGAAAAGCTCCTTAGTAGCAATTTGCTATCACTCTGGCTGTAATAATGAAAGGATCTAATTTTGGAAGTCTCTTTTGAAAATTAAGGGGCCATATTTTTAAAGATATTTGTGTGTAAAGAAGGGCAAATTGAGGCATATTGAGATTTTTCAAAAGTATCTATATACCCAGTACCTCAAATTTCAATGGAACGAAGACACTGTTGAGCTGGTTATCTGCAGCTCTAGACTCCTAATCACTGTGCAACCCTGCCTTGCTCTTTCTCCAAGGGGTTTTAAAATGAGACACTCATGCTTCTCTTTTCCTATATCCCTTTACATTCTGTGATCTTGCATGAGGTGGAAGATGCAGCATATGGCACTTCTGGCCCTCAATTTGAGAACAGGATCCCATGGAGTACAGGGCTTCCCCTTACATAAGGTCAGTGGTGGGATCTGGGTAAGAAAGAACATGTTCCTAACACACACAAATAGTTTCACATCTAGAACTCTCTTCCTCAAGTGTATCAGTACATATCTTTGTTCTAATGTAATAATTTATAATGCATCTATGGAAGCAGAAAATAGCATTTTTTCTTCTCATGCAATGGGTATTTGTATAAATATTAGACATTGCTAGAATATGTACAAGCCCTCTGACTTTTCTTCGCATGATTCTTTCAGTCCTGTTTTAATATTAATAGAGGTTAATAGGTAGATTTGGTATTAATAGAATCTACTCTCTCTAGGTTTCAGTGACTATCAATCAATAGCTGCAAAAGTACCATATACTGGAATATTGTAGTAGCTGCAAATACTTTTCTTATTTCCAGTGCCTTTACTGGATGACATGAATGATTATTTTCACCTAAAATAAACTCTGAGGCTCTTACATGTTTCATGGAAGAAAAAGCAGTGTCTCCTGCTGGTGGGAAAACCATACTGGAAAATTATTTCTACAGAGACCTGGCTGATGTATATTATAGAAAAGAAAAGCAGTGTCCTTATTCTCAAGACTTTCTAATGTTACATGGCCAGGATCTTAGTTCCAGGAATTTAGATTGCCTGAGTGGTCTTTGAAGAAACATAAGGGGAAATAGTAAAAAGCATGAATGTGGTCATATGCCTGACAGTTTTGGAAGGTATTATATATGTGACATAGCAGACAAGTAGAAAGAAAATGCTAAGGTTGGAATCAGGTTGTTCTGTTCAAGGAATGCAAAAAAACCCTGAGGTTTGAGAAAAAATATATTCCTCCCTGGATAGGAAGAGTGAGTGAGAGAGAGCCCTAGGTATATTCAGCTTTTAACAACATGTATGTAAAGTCCAACCGGTGCATGTACAAACCCTGCACTCCTTCACAAACTTCAAATACCTGCAGGCATAGATAAATACTTGGATAAGCACATACTTCTTTGCTTGCTTACATGGGAGATTTTGTTCATTTAATAAAGGCTGAGCGCTTTTTTTTTGCGAAACCTCACGCTGCATCTGCACATGGGAGTGTTCTGGGAAATTCAAAATAGCCACACGTCAAAAGTCCCACTAACGTGCGCTATCTGAGGGCTTTTGAAGAGTCGGCTAATGAACTTATCAAATCTCAAACAGTGGGTTTTGAGAGGTGGGGTAGAGAGGCAGGGAGTGACGGGGGCAGGGAAGGAGAGAAGGAAGGAACATCACGCTGCTCTTCAAAAAAAGGTGAGAAGCGTGATCTTGGAGAGCGCTGACTGAGAGCAAAGAACTGAGCAATCTGCAACCCTTTCCTAGCAACAAATCAGAAATGTTAATATTCCACACAGTATTACAGTGGGTGTGATACACACGGATTCGGTAAACAGATCCATTCCTGACCAGAATCAGCAATAACACATTTGGTTTTCTAAGAGCATCTGATCTGATCTAAGAATGTCAAAAGGAGCCAGTAGCTCAGATTGACACTATTGTACAAGCAGCCACATTGTGATATTTTAACCTGTGCATTCCTCAAACCTCAGCTGAATTTTTTGGCATTGTCAAAAAAAACCCACAACAACAACAACAACAACAACAACAACGAAAGAAAAAAACAAACAAAAAAAACCCCAAACCAACCAACTAAAAAAAAAGCAGACACAAAGAAAGAAAGAGAAAGAAAGAAGCCATACTTCTGATGAAAGCAGCTGTCATTCAGCACTAGGACTTGCCCTTCGAACAGCTGTACTTGATCTCAAAACTCTCACCTGCACAGCATGGTAGGCTGAATCAACTTCGCTCTTTGTCTCGCTACCTCAGATAAGCCTGTCATCAAAGTGAGGAGATAAAAAAGAGACAATCATAACTCTAATGTCATATTTGACAGAGGAAGCTGTTAGTCAAGTAGCTTTAAACTGTTTCTCCTCTACACGTATCGAGTGACGTCCTGGCACAGCGACAAGAACTTATCACGGTACTTTTTAATGTGAGAAAGAAGAAAAAAAAAAATACCAGAACAGATGTGTCATCATAGGCACACCTTTTAGTGGACCTTCAAAGTGAAGAACTGGAGAGGCTCTTTCATGAGACAAGTGTCACAACAACTCCATCTTCAGAGGTGTGCCTACACAGGCCACTGCAGACAGCACATAGCAGATACTAGAGGTAACTACACTAAAGGAATTGGCTCAAAGCGCCAAGAAAACAGGCTTCCTACGGCCAGATGCTGATTGTGCTACTCGGGCAAAATGCTAAGTAGTACAGGAACTGATCCAAAGGCAGCTTCCTAATAAGAAACTGAAAATAGCTTGCTCATCATAGCTGGCATTCCAGGAAAGGTGAGGAGGACAGCTAGCCCCAAATGTAAAGACTGGTCTAAGGCAAATTTAGTGTGTTGACTGTTTGCAAGACAATTGTTAAGCAATTCATCATATCAAATAATTATCAAAACTATATTTGTGTGTCACTGAAGTTCTACTTTTAGTGGTGCAGCAGCTTAAATAGTACCATTTGCATTTATACACTGCATTTAACCCAGGGATCTCAAAATGCTTTAGAAATTATATCCATAACATTCTGGTCAGATGGAGCTTTTGTGCACAGAAAAGTGCTTATGCTGGAAAAGCATAAGCACAGCCTTGGGCCTGTGGGGCCCTATGTTGATATAAAAAGGAGATGAGTTGGACTTAATTCAAGAGATCCGTAGTAATTTTACACACCTAAGCTGCCTTGTGACTTGTTTACCTGCCTGAAGCTCCCACAGTGATCTTACGCAAAACCTTCAGCATCTAGGAGATTGCCTTGACTGGGAGTTTTTGTTTTTAGCACCAAGTATCTCTTCTACGGGTTTCAGCTGGATCAAGGTCAAGGAGAAGAATAAAAGTCAGTGATTTTCACTCCTAACTCTCTAAGTTTTGACTTTAAAAGTGCCTAAAATAAACATTCAGGCAGTGCTAGCTACTAGTTACACGTGCCTGTAACAGTATTGTGGGGATAATTCCAGTACCATACCTCACCCTAGTGTTGGATTAATCTCCCACAAATTAGGTCTGTAAAAGTTAAGCCTCTCATCTAATCCATGGATCTCAGCTGCACCTGAGGTCAGTGGAAAAAGCCAGAAACCTCCATGAAATGATGATCAGCTGTATCCAGAGCGGGGTGCCTTTTGCAGGGAGAATGCCTTGCCCTCTGCCAGGGCTGAGCTCTCCTTTAGGGTGTGAGATGGTTCACTTAGGTTAGACATGTGCCATTTTGGTGGCTGGTGTTAGATGGGATGAATCCCATCCATACTGCCAGATCTTTAAATATCTTGAAGTCCTTCCAGTGTACACAGTCAGAGGGATTTGCAGAGGTTTCCAGGTGCCCAGCTCCTACACAGCTTATCAGGAACAAGGCAGCCCAGGAGTTTGTAAAGAAGTCCCGCAAGCACCTGACTGCATGGTTAAGTGTTAAGCAAGGAGTCTACCCCTAAATCTCCATGAAAAAACAGTAATGGCAATCAGTTGAAACTACAGCAATATCACAGAGGCAGTGGGGAAATAAATATTTGTGCTGGTTTAAGATGACAGTCCAGTTTGAAATTATTTTTTTTTTTAATAAGATCCCCTTTCGCAGTAAGAAGACTATGATCAGATCACTTAAAATGTAATTAAATTAAAATATTTTTAATCTCTCTGATTTTTTAGTGCTATGAACCAAAAATATTTCAACTTATAAATAATCAAAAACATTAACCCCCCCCCCCCAAACTGTTGTTTTTCCAAATGTCAGAAGGGGTTCTCAAAAAAGCCCTGAACTTTGGTGCAGTTCTCTTCTAAAACACCCATTAAATAATTCATTTTCCCCACCAATTTCAGTGTTTGCAGAATTACAACTATCCTTTCTTAGGCCATTTGTGAGCTATACTGAAAAAAACTACGATGTGATCTCTGTGTTAAAGCTGTTGTGTAGCTGGTAACTGTATGTACAGCTATGTGGTTCATGACACTCAGTTGTAAGGACAAGTCCTGAATATAAAAGCCAGTAAAATTCCCTCTTTCTGGTTTTGCACTGATACCAGAATAGAAAATATTCAGCTTCTAACCCATGTGCTCATGGCTGCTGCTGCTGCTGGATTTCAAGAAAGTACCTTGGGCAACATGCAAAATTTCCAAATGCTTTGCTGCTATTTCTCAGCTTATTTCAAAGGATTTAAAAAAAAATAAAATTACAGACTTCATACATTGTAATTGTGTATAAGATACCATGTTATTATGTCCCCATAAAAATTAGTTATGCATCTGGGAATAATCAAAGATTCGAAAAAAATTATTATTTCACCATCAGTGTATTTTCAATTTGGAAACCATGTGGTGCACCACCATGGAAGTATTATTTGAGCACAGGGCCCATAGGAAATGATCTCTGAGCACCATCACTTGTCACTGTGATGGGGTACCAGCGTTGGATATGCAACTCAAACTCTCATGACCAAGCCAGAGTAGCAGTTCAATGTCTTTTTTTTTTTTGACATGAGGCCCTAATGGAAACACCACACAAACACAGATAAATTTAATGCTGAGGTTCATGCTGATTTTTCTCAGTTGCCTGTTAATTGAATACCCTGAACCTTCCTAGGCACTGCCACCCCTAAAGATAGCTGCCCTTGCTGGCACCAAGAGACACAAGTTGGAACAAGAGTCTCTGTTAAGAACGGAGCTTTTTCCTACCCGGCACCGCATGTCACTGCTGGAGCAGGAGGTCTGGCTGGCTCCTTGCCTGCACTGCCCGTGCCTGCAGAGCAGAGGGAGAACCACCTTGATCTGAAGGGAAGGAAAGAGCTCTCCTTTCTGCAGGTTTTGCATCTGGAATATCCTCTTGGCCAGTGGTCAGACACACAGGGAGGTGGAAAGCTCTGTGAATGAGGAAAGGTGAATGAGCACTGGGTGCCAAGTACACAGTACACTAACAAACCCTCAACATGCTAAGGGGGGAGAAAACTGAGTCTTGGATAATTTTTACATCTGACCTGTGAAATGCAGGTCACTCAGCAAGGATGAAACATAATACTTCCTAAGACCCAGTCTGAAGAAAGGTTATTCCTACTGTGTTATAGCAGCTAAGCCACAGGAAGCTGTTGAAACACTCTGCCAGCTTTCCTGAAATAAAATAGTTCTAGTTTCATGCATGTAGTGAATTTTTACCTTACACCTCTGAATTTGAGCCACAATTATCTTATCTGAAGGGTGATTCAACAGCCTATTCTCTCCCTCTTTTTCTGCTCCTCAGCTGGAGCTTTGCTAGCCTTTCAAGGGTTCTTCATGCCCTTTTCTTGCTACTGGTGGCTTTGCATAAGCATGATGGACTGGAGCATGTTTGGGAGAGTTTTCTGTTTGGACAGGGACCCCGTCTGGGTGTTGAGTTTTCATCGGCAGCGTCATCGCCCAAACTTGCTGTTTTACACCCTAGATTATGTTCTTCTGTGGATTTACTCCCTCGGCATTTATACCAACTTAACTTCATGGTGCTATTTTTGAAATCACCCTGGTTCAAATTCTCCACTCAGTTCCTCTTGCATAATCACTGCAGGACAGTGTGCATATAAATGAGGGCACGATTTAGCCCACTGTGTGTAAATTAACGTGAACTTAAATATTAAGCACAGGTGACTTGCAGTTTCCCTCTCATATAAGCAGACTCTGCTCTGAAATGCCAGTGAAATAATTACCTTTCGGGTAGTGCAGAACTCATCAGTTTTCCCACCTGCCGGTGTGAATGACTTCTTTTTATGTCATCTTTACTGTTGCCATCTATGGCCAACATAGCAGAAGACAATGATGAGGTAGACACAGGGTTTACCCTTATTCCTGCTAAAAGGAGGACCATTCCTGTGGATATAAGAAAATTGCTGTAATGAGTGGATTTTAGAGATATTTTTTAGCCATTCCTTTCTGTCACACCTTTGTGGTGGGCTGGTGGGCTGAAAATAGTAACTCAGGAAAACTAAACCAAAGCCATATAAACTTGAGTGCGTACACATGGGACTGCTAGCAAGTAGGACTTTTTCCTCATCTTGCACTGAGCCACTTGATCTTTCCTGCAGCCTCAGACCACACTGAAGGAGCCATCAGTCCACCACTGGGTTAGTTACTTCCTTTCCCTCAAGTTATTCTCCTGCCAGGCTGTTGCTTTGCCTGTTATGATGCAGCAAGAGATCCTTTCTAGATCCGTTTGTCTTCCTTAAGCCTTGAAGTCATCAAAACACGTATTATGTAGGGAGTGTTTTGTCCTGTATTTCCAAAACACGACAGAAGCATGGCTACTTTCTCATCCATCCTGTTTAAAAGCTGTGATTGACTCTGCCAGCTCATAGTCTACTTTGTAACATCAGAAAGAACATGAGAGTGTGGCATACTCTTACCGCTCCCTGAAATACAAAACTCTTCTGATGTTTGAACTTTAAATTTCCTAGCCCAGAAATAACAGACATAATGTAGAACATAGCTTGCAGCTCGAGGCCTGGGCATATTAACACTGAGAAGACTGACAGCCTTGTGGCTGCTGCTTCTTAAAACCAGTTCAATAGCCAGCAAAGGATCTGTATCTCCTTGGGCCCCATCAGAAGCTTCATTAAGAGCGTTACATGTCTCTGAAGTTATTATACCTCATTACCCATATCTAATACAAACTATGCATGACCAACACTATCTCTGCTGTCTGGTATATCCCCCTCATTCAGATTCTCCTGCAGGTCCAAGACTATATGAAAAGTTTGCAAGGTCTACACCTGATCACCAAAAGTTACCCAAAGACTGCATGAACTCAAGCCTACCTTTGTTGTCAAGCAAATTTCTCTACAGTTATGACAGATAGACACTGAGAGGGCTGGTGGTGACCCCTCTATTTTGAGCCCTTCAAGCCCTCACAATGTGGCATAAAATCCCTTCTCCCTGGTCCGAGAGTGATCCAAATCCACTTGCACTACACAAGATGTGATCCAGTGATGAATCAGGTCAACATTCCTCCACTCAGATTCATGAGATACACAAGCAAAGTTCTGCCCATGAAAACTTTGAATGCTAGCTATTTGGCTGGTAGAGCTAAAGAAGTAAGAACATCAAGAAATCAGAACCACAAATTCAAGCTCTCTGGCATTTGGAACTACTTCACAGAAAGCTAAATTCTCACCGCCCACTCTCTAAACACGCTCAGGTGCTGGCATTTTCACCCAGACTAATTAACAAATAGTGTGGCAATTAAATCACATGGCCTCACCATTGAGTTCAGAAAACTCCCTTACATCGCCGCAGAGTATAGCAACATAACTCATAAAATTATTTTATAACAACAATTTAAGTGAAGCAAATATCATGAAAATACAACACAAATGTGATAATTATTCTAAGTTGTGCGATAACAATTTTACATGTAAACTAAATTGTCTTCCCGAGTCCATCCAACTTTGAACAGTTTGCCTGCTCTGAAGATGTGCCTTGAGTACCAGCAGTGTGTGTGGAGGGGCACAGGGTGACTTTTCTAAGTCTGACTTTGCAAAGACTTTTTAGAAGATCTTCCAAGGATAGATTTAGCTGTCAAAAGGCCTGTTCTATCTTCCCAAAGGGCAAGGCAAAGGGAGAACAAGGTAGTCTTTGAAAAACACTATTTTGCCCTCCCTGGCTGGTCCAAATGTTCCACTAATTTTGGTAATGCCAGACTTCATGGTCTGCTTCCCCATGTTGTGCTAGTCGGTAAGAGCCAGGAGGGACAGCTCAAGGCCAGGCTGTTTTCAAGGGCAGCCCCCGTGTGGTTCACAATCCCAGGACCCTGCATGAAAAGGAGGATATCTGCTATATTTGGTCAATGAGACGTCTGCCTTCCTGTTCCTCAGATCTTAACTCTAGGACAGCTGCAACATAGATAAGAAAAGCCTCAGGAAACTAGAAGATGCTTTTTTGGAGAAGGTTTCTAGAGGAGGAGGTTAATACACAAACAGACTAAAGGAAAGCAGAAGAGTAAATGAGAAAGGCTTGGAGTCTTTTTTTTTCTCTTATTTTTAAAGTAGGGTTAGTTAGTGGTGGAGAGATATCATTTCTATGAAGGGAAAATGAAAAAGTCCACTAATTACATACTATATGAACATGAGTAAGCCCAGAATTTTCTGAGTCACAACAAGCAGTTATAGAGTGACAGGGAAAACTTTTAAAGTGATGATTCAAAAATAAAAAAGGCATTTGGAGTCACTGAGCGTGCAGAGTTAGCCCAGGTAACCACATGATCTTATCATTACTACCCTTCATCTGTCTGCCGCCCTCTTCCCACCTAGCGTTTGATACACTCACTTGTTGCATCTTGTCTTGCAAGTGGCATGACTTCAATTGCACTAATTGTGTGCATAAAGTTAACCATGCATGTAAATGTTTGCAAGATTGGAACCTCAGACTATAAACACTGGGAGAGAGCTCATCTCCTCCAGTGTAATCACGGAGGGCTAGGTGCAAGGGGGACTCAGACTTAAAAAGAATTTTTGTGTCTTATACAGGAAAAATGACATCATTATTACGCTTTACTATTTATTTTTTGATTCCTTTTGTCTTTGGTTATTTATCTCACCTTCGCTTCCCTTTTGTGCTCCTTCTTGTCTTTTAAACACATGGTGGCAGAAAGGGAGCTGTTATTATTGTATATTCTCTTATCTGAATATAGTTCTCCCAAGGTAGCTACTGTGCTAATATTATACCAAATTACGTAGGTGTTGCATGAGGCTGTAATTTGCACTGGAGGTTTAAAGGTTGTTATTATTTATTACCTGCATTACAACAGTATCTGGGAGTCTGGTGGGGAACCAGGGCACTGCGTTCTGCTCAAACACAGAGCAGAAGGAAAGTCCCTGACCTAACACCAACCATGAGCTCCACAAGCAGATCAGAGAGCATCCAGGTGGGGCCCAGGGCAATGAGCCAGAGTGGATTGGGCTGCCCTGTTGCAAGAGATTGGGGATGTCAGGGTATGAGTCTGTTCAGGCAGAGGGGACATAGCCACCTGCCAAAACAGGCTCAGATGGCAAACTTCCCAAGAAAGGGGGCAGTGATGGCAAGGAGTGAAACTTGCCAAAACCAAATTTTAGCAGAATATTCTCAATGCCCAAAGGATATTGTCCCTCAAACAGCTCAGTCCCTGACCCATGGAGCTTGCACTAGAGGATTAGAGGCAGCACAAAAATTAAGATGGAAGGCTGCAGAAGATAACAGGACAAGACTGGTCAGCCACACAGACACGGTGAATGCCATGCTATAAGACACTGTAAAAGAGACCCCTCTGCCTTAAATTCACAAAATGACTCACTAACCTATAATAACATTACCTAAAACTCATAGTGAACTCTTCATCTTCAAAGCACTTTACAAAGATTAACTAATTAATTTCACTGTCAAATCTTTTGCAGATCTAGTAATGTATTTGGCTCTACCTCAGAGAGCAATTTTTCCAGGTACTGGCAGAGTAAACATTCATAATGATATAACCAGTGGGAAGAACGTTTTTAGCACTTGAATGATATTTTAATGAGAGACAAAGGTTAGGAATTGACCCTGGACCAAAGGGCTTCACTGGGCCACTCACTTGGAAACTGGGACTCCCTGTTGTTCCTACACTGATGCCAACACAACAACCCATGTGGCTTCTGCATATTGTATTTGGAAAAACACAACTAAAATACCAGTTATTTTTAGATGTGTGTATGGGCTTGGCTGTTCTCAGGTTTCTGCCTTGTGTTCTCACATATGTTGCCATGCTGGTGACATGGACAGTGGCATTGAGTGCACCTTCAGCAAGTTTGCTGATGGCACCAAGCTGAATGGTGTGGTTGACACACTGGAGGCAAGGGATGCCATCCAGAGGCACCTGGAGAGGCTGGAGAGGTGGAACGGTGTGAACCTCATGATGGACAGTGAGACCAAGTGCGAGGTCATGCACCTGGGTCAGGACAACCTCAAGCACAAATACAGGCTGGGCAGAGAAAGGATTCAGAGCAGCCCTGGGGTGCTGGAAGGATTTGAGGGTGTTCGTGGAAGAGAAGCTAAACATGACATGTGCACTTGCCACCCAGAAACCCAACCACATCCTGGGCTGCATCACAAGAAAACATGACCAGTAGGTTGAGGGAGGTGATTCTGTCCCTCTACTCCACTCTGGTGGGATCCCACCTGCAGTGCTGCATCCAGCTTTGAGGCCCCCAAAATAAGAAAGACATGGATCTGTTGGTACAAGTCCAGAGGAGGCAATGAAAAGGGCTGGATCACCTCTGCTATGGAGACAGGATAAGAGAGTTGGTGTTGTTCAGGCTGGAGAAGAGAAAGTCTCAGGGAGACCTCACAGCACTTTCCAGTACCTAAAATGGGCTGCAACCGAGCTGGTGGGGGACTGTTTACAAGGGCATGGAGTGATAGGACAAGGGATAATGGCTTTAATCCGAAAAAGGGTAGATTTAAATTAGATATTAGGACAACATTTTTTGCTCAGAGGGTGGCGAGGCCATGGCACAGGTTGCTCAGAGAAGTTGTGGCTTCCCCATCCCTGGAAGTGTTCAAGACCGAGCTGGATGGGGCTTTAAGCAACCTGGTCTAGTGGAAGATGTCTCTGCCCTTGGCAGAAGGGGTTGAACTAGATGATCTTTAAGGTCCCTTCCAACACAACCATTCCATGATTTTATGATTTTTCCCTCCTGAGGTGTCACTACCTCTGTCTGTCACTGCTCTTCCCACCATGGGTGCAGCCTGGACCCTCTGCCAGTTCCACACTGTTCCCCTGGGAATAAAAACGTGGTGAGGATACAGCTCCCGTGAACAAGTTTCACTTTCAGTCTCCTGGCTGCCTTGCAAAGAGGCAGAGTAACTCCCAAAGGCATGTCCTGCCTCCCCATCCAGATGCTCAGCTAACGTGGGCTCGGCATGCTTTGATTTATGGAGGCTGGGTCTGGCTCAAAATGTTCTTCCAGAACAGCTATATTGGCTTCAGTATGAAAAATTCACAGCAGCAGTAGCAGCCAAAATTAGGCTGAAAAAAATCTTCCATGTGGACAGTGACAGGAGAGAAATTTTATCACTGTGGATTGTGTTACCCAGAGAGGTTGTGTATCTACAACAGTAGAAAATCTCCTTCTGCTACATGCTGCATCAGTATTGTGAGAACCTGCTGGCACTGCTGTGGGGATGGATACCTTTCTTAGAAACAAGGACAGACATAGGTATAAAAACTGGTGATTTTTCGTGTGTTAAACAGATTGTCAGTGTTTATCACAGACTGAGAGCTGCTGATATAAACTAATTCCTTTGTTTAAAAATAATACTTATCAGAAATTCTCAAAAATTTAAGAAATGCTAGATCAAGCATTTCCAGCCCTTATTTAACAAGCTGTTATGTATGTGCAATAACAGTTGGACAGCTTCTCCTGGAGTAAATTATTTTTCTTAGAGTAACAATTAACAGAAAATAAAAAAGTTACTGGTGAAAAAGACTGTACAGTGGTAGGTCTGGAAAGGAACTGAAAAATGATCTATCCCATTTCTCTGCAGGGAAGAAATAACACAATATTGCTACAGGTAACTTGGAAATGAGATCTTTGATTTCTAGGAATAGAAACAGGTCAATAGAGATGACACTGCTGTCATGGTCATCCTGTCTGAGGTGACGGGGTTTATATGCTGCTTCTGAAGAGGAACTTCACAGGCTGCTTGTAAAAGTTTGACTCTTGGGAAAAATTGCCTGAATGTCGGTGACAACTCCTCAGACCAAGCATATGTCAACTATTCAAACTTCACCTCTCAGATATAATGAGATAAAAATGTTACAGGAGTTCAAGACATCTTGTCAAAACACCTTGATCTCTCCTTTTGCACCTAAATCTCAGCATTGTCTCTATTATCCATGGCCAAGTGCAGTCCTCATTTGCAATTGTGAATTTCAGTCGTCAGGTTAACAGAAAAAAAATCTAAGGCAGAATTTCACACGGCTGAAGGTGTGTAATGCTAAAAGTTCTCACCCTCATTCTCCCAGTTGCTCCAAAGGGAAAGGTGTTTCTGGAACAATTTAGTGCCAGTGTCATTACACACTGTACTTTAAGCTTGCTGCCAACTTTGCCTTAGTCTAGCAATGGCACAAACATGCCATGACTAATCACAAACCCAAAGGTGCCCAGTGTGAATCAAGACCCCAAGTGAGATTTTTCACTGCCAAGAAGGTGCAGAATATTTGACAGCAGCTGTCTGTGTCTCCCTGGGTTGCCTAGGAACCAAGAGCAAATTACATCCATTTTGGGACACAGAAGGTGAAGCTCTTTAGGGCATTCCCAAACTCTGAAAACCTCTTTGCTGCAATGAATGAGGTTGTGCTGCTGGATGAGGAGCTGTTGACCCTTGTGTGTCCTCTGTTACCGGTGCTATCTTGGAATGCAGGGAGACTCCAAAATAAGAGTGTAGTGTTTCTCGGTGGCTAAGAGAACAAAACTTTCAGCTTCAGGAATGTGAAGTGCAGTTGCAGAAAGCCATCAAGCAGCGATAGTAACAAAAACACCAATGGCATCTGTTAGGGACTGCAGCAAAGAAGATCCAGCTAAAACACACAGGATCATTCTTTCAGTCAAGACAACCAGGACATTACTGCACATGTCACTGAAAGCTGAATGAAAGAGCGGTGCTGGTGTTATAGAGGGAGTTAAGCAAGGCATCTGCAGGCATACCCTTGTTCTAGTCATTTTCATGCTTAAAGCAATTCATATCTAAAGCATAGCCTCTGCACCCCTAAACTCACCTGCTAGATCCCTCAAAGGAGCAAAACATAAAGTGGAGGCATCAGCTATTAGTTTGCATAAGAGTTAGTAGCCAGTGCATGCTACCTGTGAGCTTCAGTCCTCTGAGCTCACCTCCTTCTCATGCCTTTCTGTATGCATTTTGCACTTCACTGCTTCAAAAGGACTTCAGTTTTGTGATGTTTGATGCCCAGACTATCAGCCTTGGTGCCACTGCTGAGCATTGTTCGGCAGATGAGGAGCTGCAAACCCTGGGAGAAAAGCCATCACTGTCTGTGCTCTCACAGTCCTAGTTCAGCAAGCCAGATAAAAACAGACATCACCCCAATGGGCATTCTGTCTGCCTTTCTGGCATGGTCATTGCACTGGAAGTTGCAAAAGTGCTTATGCTCATTGCTGAATCAGATCGCAGTTCACACATGTTACCTATCAGCATGATACTATGGATCAAGAGGGGGAAAAAAAAGGAGTCTCCTTATTGACTTTGACAGCCTTGGGACAGTATTCTGCTGCTTTAACACCCCCACACACTCCCCCAGGTTTATTGTGGCAGAGCAATATTGCCTTGGAGTGCAGAGCTATGGGTGCACCCTTGGAATCACTCACTGCAGTATGAGGATGAGGCATGTGAGAAGCTGAAGACAATGTCACTCCCCAGCCTCCTCCTCCCTCTTGTTCCCAGCCCTGAGCTCACTGAGCTGCTCAGTCCAGGAGAAATTGGGCTCAGGTATTGCTTTATTCCTTTCATTCAAGACGCTGCTTCACTCACTGCTCCCTTTCTACAGAAAGCAGAGCAAAGTGCATTAATAGGTGGATTAAAGAGAGAGGGAAGATAAATAAAGAAAAACTATGTATCTTCATAAGATTTTTTTTTCAGTGTGTTTCTTAAAAAATGTGCTGAATAAGTAATTTACCTCCAGTCTCAGAACTGTGAGGTTTAATGAAGCTGACATTTCTTCCCCTCCAATGTTATGTCAGACTAAAAACCTTTTCAACTTATAATAGATACGTATGGTAATAGATATGTGAATGAAAGATCAAACAGACATTAAGTACTGCAGAAATAGCCTGCTAAAAAGATGAAGTCACCCTCTAATGACACTATTATGACACACAGATTAAAAGAAGAACCAGTAAAAAAGAAGGATGATAATGCTATTGTGTTACTCCACTAAGGTATTTTACCAGTAAAATGAAGTTACTTGCTTTCTGCATCTGTCCACTCAACTGACTGATGTTTTAAGGGGGAAAAAAATGTGCAGGAGAAAAAAGCTGTTCTTGAAGGAGAAAAAAGCCCACCAAGCAAATCCTACCTGTATTTGGGGTTGGTACATAGTATCAGATGAATACTGCATTTCAAGCGTTTGATCCTGTGCCTCCAAAAACTACAAACATCATAAACCAAAATTAAAAACTTCGCCAGCAGTCTAGTACACATAGTAGGTTCAAACTGAACCCCCTTGAGGAAAGGATAATTACTACCTTGTTGTAAAGCAGATGCATTTTTGGAAGCAGATGCGTGCAAGGTGACCATACTTTGGGAAACCACATTTGAAGCAAATATTTATTTGCATAACAAATAGAATACTTTCTACCAGCCCATTATGCAGCTAAGATTAGCTCAGACCTTTATAGTGACACTACATAGATAATAAACTGAAAGCAAATTTCAGCTGGTGCAGTTTCACTAGTTCCCCAGCTGTCCAGCCCTGTGTGGGTCGGATGGGTGGAGACCTGTGTCGCAGTGTGCCTGCCAGCAGTAAAGCCTCTGAGACAAGGGGTCAGAGGGGCAATTCCACAGCACGGGATCAGCAGGATAGCTCCTCACCACAAGAGGAATATCTTGGAAGTTTGCCTGAGAAGGCTCAGGCTTCTACTTTGTGTGCATGTAGATAAGACCATCCCCTAAGGAGAGAAGCGCTTGTGGACACAGCCCACCTCTACTGCAACCTATTTATATCTGCCACACAGACAGAGGACAACGTGATTCAGATGTTAATCAGTTCCTGGCAGCATTACATAGCCTCCTTGAGTACAAAGCAATATAGTTCTGCAGATGAGGCAGAAGCACATGGGGCTTCACTGAACCCTCCTACTGCAAGTGCCTAACTTAGGCACAGTGACTGCTCCCATCCACTGTCTGCACAGGGAGCCAAGATCTGGCAGACCTGGCTTGTAGGTGTCTGGTGTGCTCACTGCTTTATTGAACTAAATTGCCATAACAGCCACGACAACTAAGAGAGGCCCCTATTTATTGTAGGTGGTCTTAACACAGCCCACATTGCCGGGGTGCTGTGCCCTGCCTTCATCTACTCCTCCCCAAGCCATGAAACCAAAACACCATCAATTTGCTACAGGCTGCTGAGAAATGAGAAGTTGTTTCCCCTTTGCTTGCCTCAACATGGACCTTAAATGCAACTCCTTTCTCAGAAGAACCTGCAGAAATGGCACTGCAGGGTTGCTCATGGGCTATGTCCCAAAGACTGCTGGCTGCATGTGATCACTTTGTGTGTAATTGATTATTCGTTTCTAACTGTTCATGCTGTCCAGCCAGTGGGAGGACTATATAGATGGATGGTGTATTTCCTTAATGTCTCTTGCCATTGCAAAGGGCATTCTGCAGGCCAAACTGCCTCCTAAATTCCAGGTCTGGAGAAATTCAGAGATCCTATGCAACCCAGCTTCCCTGAAGCAACTGATGCCTTGGGAGGGGCAGAAACTAGCGATACATCCAGTCCTAGCTGCCTAGGATTGGAAAGGCAGATTCTACACTATCCCCTTTTCATCCACGTTTGTGTGAGAACCCAGGAGTGCAAGGAGGTGACATTTTTTGCAATGATTTTTCAGAACAAAGCAACACTGCAGAAGGACAGGTAGACAGCTGCAAGATACTGTTATCATCACAAAGCGTTTCTCCCTGTAATGTAGGAGCAGCACATTAATGAAACAGTCAATACATGGCTGCTTTTTTCCCTGCCCTTATCTGCTACCAAAGGCTGAACTGGCTGAGTGAGCTGAGTCTCTTTAGCTTCTCTGGTTCCCTTTGAAGAGGTTTGTCTCTGTGGTACAGCAGCACTGCTACATCCACAGAACAGTAAGTATTGCTTCCCTTGATGTAGTCCTTTTATGTCCACTTGCTGCTCCTGGGCTTTGCTTATCTCTCTTTGTATTTGCCTAAATAAAATACAATCATAAAAAATGACTATATAGTTGATATGACAAAAAATACTGCCTTTTAAAACCAAAAAGAAAATCTGGTTACCTATATACAATTTTGTTAAAAGGGAAAATGGATTGTTGAATATAAAGGAGACTGACCTTGAAACCAAGCAGCAAGGCCTAGCTTTACACATGGAACTGGGTCTAGGTCTCCTTTAGCCTTCCTTTTCTGCCTCCATGGGACATTCATGTTTTTCAGTTGCAACTGTCAGAAACTATATGAGGGCTGTGCTGCAGTCTTTCAGTTTTCATGGTATGAAACGGAGGTTGTAAGTATATACTGCATGGCAATAGTGAAGAGCTGTGCAGTGGTGAACCTTTATCTGGGACAGTTGTGTCCCAGAACAGCCTTTAGGGTCATCTTTCCCTAGAAAGATGACCAAGCAATGTCTAGAGGAGTGCTGTTTGGCACATACACATACCCTTTCAGGGAACAGGCCAACAATTTAACCTGTGGATGATCAGCAGTCCAGGTCCTGGGCTCACTCCTCAGGGATGCCTGGCTCACCTAGGTATCCAACATGAAGTGTGATTAATTCTTGGTGCCTACTCTTCTCCACTGACTAAAATGAGTTTGAAAATTCACTTGCTTAGATTTACAGTCTTTAAATTTCAGATGGCAAAAGAGAGCAAATGAAGAGTGTCCTTTACTACTTCTTTGATACCCAATAGTTGATGATGGTAAGAAACCACAATACATGTGGAATCTGGCATTGCAAAGGATCTGTGTCACAGTGGGTGTTGCAGAATATTACGAGGCAAAGCTGTACAATTCTTACACTGAAGAGCTTAGGATCTAAGTGAACAACATATATGCACATCCCTTGATGCTTTTTATGACCATAAATTAGTATACAGTGGTCTGAATAAACTCTTTTTCAAGAAATAACTAAATCGATATATGAAAATCAAAATATTTGATTTCCCTATAAGAAAAGGAATAAAAAGGTAAGCAAAACACATTGATCAGGAAATGCTGATTGTCGCAATTGTCACAAGCCTTTCAGTGGGTCGAATTTGTCAACGTAGAAATAAAATTTATGTTAACAGCAGCAAAAAAGAGCAGGAATCTGATGCAACCACTTTCTGATGCAGCAATCTGTGGGGCCCAACTCCCTCTGGAGCCTTGGCCATTGCATCCTCATTTATATGAGTGTGTATTGATTGTACAATGGCACAAAATGGAAAAGTGGTGATTCATACCAGACCTTCATCCATTTGACAAACTGGAGGGCACTGGAAGACTGTGTTCCATAGATCTTTGGCAGAATTTAAATACTTTTGCAGCTTCCAGGGAAGATTGTTAAGAAAAATGAGACAGTCCTGTGGGCTTACCTTGCACTTTGAAAGGAAACTGAGAGGAGTCTACACTTTTATTAGGAAACATAATAAGCTGACAAGACAAAAAAAAATCCAAATGCCACTGCAGTAGAAATTGGGGACATCTAAGTCTTCATTGCTGGAGGCCTGATGCCATTGTCATGGCAGAAGTGTAGAAAAGAAGCCTTTCCACAATGGGCAGACAAGTTATGCCAATTCACTGATGCTCAGTTTTCCCAGACCGTAACCCCTGATCACTATCTCTGGATTTACCACATGCTTTTCCAGCCACTGGAGGGCTCATATATTTTGTGTTCTAAACGCAAAAGTAACATTAGGGGGGAAGAGGGATAATGAAAAATTTCATCTGTTCTTGAAGATAAGGGATTTAAACTGAAAAAGAGTAGGTTTGGATTAGATATTAGGAAGAAATTTTTTACTGTGAGAGTGATGAGGCTGCCCAACTGGAACAGATTGCCCAGAGAAGCTGTGGCTGACCCATCCCTGGAAGTTTTCAAGGCCAGGTTGGATGGGGCTTTGAGCAACCTGGTCTAGGGGAAGGTGTCCCTGCCCATGTCAGGGAGGGTGGACAAGATGATCTTTAAGGTCTCTCCCAACCCAAATTGTTTTGTAATTCTGTGATTCCATTATCGTAATGCATGCCCACATCTGGACTGACCTGCACAGAGGACTATATGACACGCAGTCCTAATTACTCTTTAATCCATTTCTTCGCAATTTAATTGTTCTGAAATGCCTCAATCACTGAGCATGTGATGAGCAATTAAAGATCAACAGACCTTCAACCACAATAAAAAACATGTTGCTTAAATTGTCTAGATAAATGCAGGGCATTTTATGTAATAGAGGCAATAGACATACAGGCTTCATTAAAAGGTACACAGACAGAAGAAGAGAAAGGTGATCAAACATACTAATAATACAACTCCAACAGAGTTTGACCTTGTCCCTATATCGTGCAGAGGTGGTTAAAACCGAGTGGGATTTACAGATATTATTTTGGCCACCAGAGGGTTCCCATATTTTTCCATTTGTGCAATTGAAGCAGTGAGAGAGTAAGGAACATAGAAAAGCCACTCTAAGAAATGTGTGGAAGCAATAAAGATCAAACAAAATGCAACCCCAAAGTAATGCAAATAACCTACATGCAGCTTCAATTTAATTACTGTGAAATTCAGTGACTGCATTTTGCAGAACAAAACCAGACATTTCTGCATTGGTTGCAGCACCCTTATTCTTATTTGCACCATTGCTCATGAGATCAGGATTCAAGCAGCTGACGATAAATTCCGTGTATGTAGGACACCTATTAAAGGTTTCATGTGATGTTAGAGTGAGTAGGTTAGTACAAAAGAAACCCCACAAAGTAAATAAGATTTCAAACGTTGTGGTATTGTCAGGGCAAAACCCCAGATTCCAAGTCAAGTTCAATCCTGCAAAGCTAGTAATGGCAGTGCTATTTTCCTAACTTGGCTTCAGTCACTACCGTGACTCTCAATTCTCAAATAATAGGTGATTCATCTTAATGTTATTTAGGGAAGGAGTCACAATGGCTTTGATAAGTCAAATGATGGTCAGATATTTTTCTTACAGCTCATTAATTTTCCCAGGAAACAATGGGCCAAATCCTGCTGTCAGTTATGCTACCAAAGTCAGCGCACTAGAGATGCTTTTTAATCCAGGCTAGATCTAGATCCCCCTCTGACACGTACCTGCTGGGCTCTTGGGTTTGTGTTTTCTAATATGCTTCATCAGATCTCTTGGGGCTGTCCTGAAAATGTCAATCAGAAAAATGTTCATTGCAGCAATGTGATAAAATCTCTCCGGAGAATGTGATCAGGAACAGTCTGAGCAGGTGCCTTGGAAACTTCACCCAAGGTTTCAGGGTTCCACCAGAAGACGCAGAGCCTTGGTGGAGGGAAAAGGCTCCGTGTGGCCTGAAACAATGGTGTAAAAGCTCAGAGGGCTGCAGTGCCTTTCCCCTCTGAGGGGAAAGACATAAGGATGCTCTCTGTTCTCCTTACTGGTAAGGAAGGTGGTCAGAGAAACAGCCCGTGAAAGTGGCTTGTGGCTTTCCTTTGGTTGGCCTCCCACAGGAGGAAGTTGAAAGGGCTGTGTGGCCCAAAGAGTGGCTCTCAAAAGGGACTGACCATTCTCACCCTTCCTGAGACAACTCAGACATCTTCGCTGTGCAGGTTTCTCCTTTGTCAGCATACCAGGAACTCCATTAGCTTGTGCAATATGGTCCAAAGGTTCAGCAAAATCAGAATCTTTTTCCTTATTTGAGGTCAGAGCCTGGTGCCTTCAGTCGTGGCAAAGAGAGACTTACTGCACAGTCCACTGACTTCAAGGAAGCTCCTCACGAAAAATTTATTTATTCAGCTTGAGTAATGGGCACAAGAATCTAGCTTTTGATAACACAGGCATGGCAGCTTTGCAGATGCTACAGCATTCAGTATCATATCAAAGTTTCAATTTTTATTTCTAATAAGATGCTGACCTTCTAGGCTTCATATGATGCATTATAATTAGAAGACTTATTGAGAAGCCTAATATAATATTATACCTGCTGGGGAGTCAAAAGTGCAAATAGTAAAAATATCAAATCTCAATATTTAATTAATTGAAAGAAATTAAATTTTAACCTATTTCTCATTTCTGTCAGCTATTTAAGGTTGCATATGAACTTTAGAATTTATGCAGATTTTCATATGAATGTTCTGAGTCGGAATTTTAAACAACTATGGTCTGCGTTTGTAGATACACTTTGCAGCTTTTTTAAGAGCTTCTCAACCAAGAGCTTCCAGGGCTCTTCTGGGAGGAATTATTTGAATATAACTGCTCTAGTCAGGTTTATAAATGGGTTTCAGACACTTGAGAAAGCCTGGCCTTTCTTCTTGGTGAAGAAGGCTGCTGTAAGACTACCTTTTAAAACTCCCCCATCAGACTATTCTCAAAGTGCACCTTTGTCCCAAAATATAGGTAGAAGACAGAAGAAGGTATAAACATAGATTGTTTCAGTGAGGCAGTTAAGAGCAAAAGGCAAATAGAAGCAGCTTTCACAAAAGTTGGGATGACTTCCATTTTTATGTCATTTCTGACCTTTATCCAGTGTGCAGAAGGCCTTTCGTGCAGACAAATGAAACAGTGCAAAAATAGCTAAAGAACTATTGCAGGTGCATTATCAAATCACAACAACAGTCTATTTGTCCTTATTCCTTGTAATGATATCCTGGGACTGCATTCATTGGCTTACTACTGGCTGGTGATTTGTTGTCAAAAATATGTAAGTAAATGAAAACAGGCACTCGGTAAATAAATCACCAGTGATGGACCTGAACTTCCTCTGAGAAATTTATTATTACTAGACAGTCCACATGGCTGCAGTTCATCTGTGGAACTGCTGTTCTGCAGTTGTATTTCTCCATGGTAGAGAAAATTTACAGTACTCAATCATACGCCACAGGTCCTTTGATTAAATGTGGATTTACTGTACATGATAGCCCAGAGCAGCTTAAGTACCATGCAGTGTGTTACATAAATGCATGTTCAGGATTATTACACATACTGAAATAGACACGTACTTGATAGAGGTTGTTATGGTTTACAATTCCCTTTTCCCTTTCCCTGTCTGTGGTAATAACTATACATGTATTGGCCTTAAACACCTATACGTCTTAAGTACAGGTTAAATTATAAAAGAGATTGCAACATCTTCTTTGTCCATCATCATCTAATAAATCAACAGGTCCATTTCTGTGGATTGATGTAATGGCATTTATGAGCATTGGCAAAGTCATATCCACTTAACTGATGCAATTAAGTAGTGCCGTGCTCTTATTATAATAATAATGGATTGACTGATGAGTAATTTATTTCTTTCCAATGTAACTGACAAAAATAGGCTATATTCATAGACAACGCAATGTATTTGGATCATAAAACTGCTGTCTTATCAAATCCACCATTAGCTGAGATTTATCCTCACCAGAGAGTGGTGAAAAACACTTTAAACCAAGGACCAGGCTTAATGAGGAATCCTGGCCCCGATGCGTAAAGTCCCACAGAGAAGGTGAATATTTTACTAGCTATTTCTCATAAGAGAAGTGCTACTAAACACTGCCATAAAAAACCCAACTCTCAGAGCTGCCAGCTGAACTCTCTCGTCTAAAGAAGGAGATGACTGTGTTTGGTTTAATTTTAATTGAGTTTCTAGGAAAAATATTTCCTTATTGCCACTAGTTACTCCATACACTCTCCCTGACACTCCTTTCCTATCAATATTGCCCGGATACCTGTACAAATCAGTGATTTTATCACCTTCAATTGGCGTTTTGGAGTATCTTGTTATTTCCCATGTTTATGACTGTTCTTTCATAGAATCACAGAAGGGTTTGGGTTGGAAGGTGCTATAAGGCCTTCCCAGTGCCTTCTCTTCTCCAGGCTGAAAAACACCAACTCTCTCATCCTGTCTCCATAGAAGAGGTGATCCAGCCCTTTTATGGCTTCATCTGGACTCGCTTCATGTCCTTATTTTGGGGGCCTCAAAGCTGGATGCAGCACTCCAGGTGGGATCCCACCAGAGTGGAGTTGAGGGACAGAATCACCTCCCTCAACCTACTGGTCATGTTTTCTTGTGATGCAGCCCAGGATGTGGTTGGGTTTCTGGGTGGCAAGTGCCCACGTCATGTTTAGTCTCTCGTCCAGGAACACCCTCAAATCCTTCCAGTATCCCAGGGCTGCTCTCAATCCTTTCTCTGCCCAGCCTGTATTTGTGCTTGGGGTTGTCCTGACCCAGGTGTGCAACCTTGCACTTGGTCTCATTGTCCATCATGAGGTTCACACAGTCCCACCTCTCCAGCTTGTCCAGGTGCCTCTGGATGGCATCCCTTCCCTCCAGTGTGTTGACGACACCACTCAGCTTGGTGCTATCAGCAAATTTGCTGACGGTGCACTCAGTGCCACTGTCCATGTCGCTGACAAAGATGTTAAGCAATACCAGACCCTGTACAAAGCCCTGAGGACCACCACTGTTCCCTGAATTCCAGCTGGACAGCGAGCTCTTGCCTGCAACTCTTTGAGTGCAACAATCCAGCCATTTCCTTAAACCACCGAGTGGTCCACGCACCAAATCCACATCTCTCCATTTTAGAGACAAGGATGTTGTGTGGGACAGTGTCAAATTCTTTGCACAAGTCCAATTAGACAACATCAGTCACTCTTCCCTCTTCCTTCACTGCTGCAAGTCCATCATAGAAGGCCACCAAATTTGTCAGGTGCAACTACACAAGAGAAAGACCAAATTATCTTCTGGCTGGGAATTCACACAGTTTTGCTGGTTGCAGCAGAACTGTTCCAGTTTACAGGCTGCAGGGGACCTGTAGGTGGGCAAGGACAAACACCCTACCTCCAGGCAAACCAGAATCTCTGCAGTGCAGCTTGCCTTTGCTCATTGCCCTTACCTCTATCATTTGTTTTGGGTGTAAAAGCTCAGAGTTCTCAAGGGCATATTACAACCATTTCCATCATAACTCCCTTTAAATTATGGCAGCAACAACTCTGTCTTCCACTGGGTACAAGCCAAATGTTCTAAATTCCCATTTCACGTTTTTTTATGGTTCAAGAAGGAAAGAATTGACCAGATTATCTCATTTTACCTCCTATCACTCAAAGAACAGAAAAGAGAGCCTGAGACTTCTGCATTAGCAGGGAACTGATTAATTGGGATAAGCCAAAATGATCCCCTCACACTTTCTGTGAAATAGTGGATGAGGAATCATCCTGACTTTTGCAGTTTGACCTCATGGAAAATACCTACCCAGTTGCAAAATCTGGAAGTCAGCATGTCCTGAGCCCATGAACCAGGCATGCTGGTTGAGACTCAGGCAAAGATGATTCAACAGGTCACCTGGGATCGCTATGCTGTCTCATCTGGGGGTCTTTCTTTATGTGTGGGGCATATTCCTTATGTTCCATATGTGTTTGTGTGGGGTTTTGCGTGTGAGCACACAATTCTTTACCAAAGGAGAATTCTCTCCTTGGTCCCTGATGCACGAAGTCCAATTTTTGCTGCTATTTGAAACAGCTTCATTTCTCAGAAATAACACTGGGGACAATCAAGAGCTTCTTGTCCTCTTCACAGATTATGAATGGAAAATGGGGCACTTCACAAACTCAAGGCCAGCAGAGATTGCCACAACCACCCCATACTTCTGACCACGGTGTCTGTGACACCCTGATGAGGAGGGAAACAGGTCTGCTGAAGGAGGAAAAGAACTTCACTGCTAAAAAAAAAGAGATGAGACCTCTATTTCTTCTCATTAAATGATGGCAAGCACCCTAAATTTCCCCAACAGTGTCAGACTCATCTACAGTGTTACACCAGGAAGCTAAAAAGATTTTTCGAATGCACCACATGAACACTGACATAAAAGTAGATGTGGTTAATAGTATTGGCTGGCTAAGAGGGAGAGATCTACTGATTTTTATTTACTGCTGTAAGTGTTAACAAAGTTTGAAATCAAGGTGGTTTATGATTGAAGACAACAAATAGGTTAATTTCTGCTCACTGAATCCAAGTATCTAAGGCAAGGTTAACTCACTGACCTCACCCCAAAGGCATTATGTATTTAATTTGCAAGGCACAACTCCATGTTACATGATGACCAATAAGATCATCAATACTGTCTTTTATTTCTATTCTGAAACCTTTAAAAGAAGAGAAATATCTGATCCCTGAGAAGGTGTGATCTATGCCTGCACTCATGCACTCATATATTATTTACCTTGATCTACAAGTGATGTCTTACAAAGGGGCCCATGGAGGAAAAATAAGAGCCATTTGTGCTACCTTTCATCAGAAATGTTTATATAGAGTCCTCTCTCTCTAACCACAGAGCAGACATCTCATTCCTAATACTACACCTCTTCACAGGAAGAAACACTAATCGTTCTCACTGCTGCAGAATGTCTGGTTCTTGTTGTGACTCAAACTTGCTACTTCAAACACTCCTTCCTCCTCACAGATGATGGAGCCACTACCCTTATCACACTACTGATGCTAGATCTTGAAGCACAAGCCTCTACGTCCCTACTCTGAGCTTATGCACACAAACAGAATGCAGGATCCTTGTTATTGAACAGCTGTTAAAAATGGTTGCTTGTCTTTGATAAAGCCCTTTGGCACAGGAGAAAAACAAAGGTGAAAATAATGTCACAGTGTCAAAGGTTAAGTGCTGAATCATGAAAAAATACCACGTAATGAATATCCAAGCCTGCCTCTTCTAGGTGTAGTATCAAGATATTGGCCTCCAAAAATTCAGCAGAATGGATTCACTGCACTGGTGACCAACACAAACCAGGGAAATGATAAGAAAATCAAGAATAATAACACTGCTGGACAGGCACGTCACGCAATGAAGAGAAGGTTTCAGCTTCTGTCTAATTTGTAGTTTCCAATATATTTCACTGTGCTGCCCAAAGGTTGAAGAGCTGTTGTGACACCACAGTCACCATACAGTTAAGGTCTGGAATGTGATGTTCTGGTGAGTTAAGAAAAACTTTTTGATTAGCCATGCTTTGCACCTGGAATTTAAACCAGGGCTGGGTATGAAATAGTTCTGGATGTGCTTTGGAGATAAGGACTCACTCACCACACCAATAGGGTTCTTTTTTGTTGTTGTTATTACTTTATTTTTCTCATGGCATTTATTCTAATTCAATTAAAATAATAGAATTTAATTTTAAATACATATCTAGCTTATTGAAACTTGAGAGACACAAAAATTGCCAAAGGGTTTCAGCTTTTTCTGAAAGAAGAATGATCAGTCAATTTCCAGTAATGAAGCAGTTTCTTACTATGTGGTCAAAGGGAAGACAAAAATGGCCATGCCTGAAGAAGAAAGGGACAGCTCTATTTGAGTGGGAAAAATCAGGATGAGATGCAGAAATGTAGCAGAACAATTTTCATTATTAGTGTCAAAGGAGAATCATGTTTTCAGCCTGGGAAAATGAGTAGCATGAAAGAATAATTCTTTTCACAGCTGGATAGACTACTGGGTCCCAGCAAACTTCATAACCTGAGTTATAAGAGGAAACCTTGGGGGGGAAAAAAGAGAACATTCCCGATTTTTGATCTACTTCTAAAATTCTGTCCCTAGTCTTTCAGCTTAGTCAACATCCCTAAGAAGGCCTCAGGGATCAAAAATCAAGGTAGCTGTTGCCAAGAACTGTGTGCAGAAATAGGTCAGGCTTGAAGGATCGGTAGGTACTGAGTCTGCCAGCAGATGTGTGCTGCTGTGAGATGCTGTGCATCTGCCTATGGCTCCTGGAAATGAAGGCAAGCCAGACAAGCATAAAAATGGTAGCACACAGAAGAGAAGGAATGATGAGGGAACTCTGTTGAGATATGACATGTAGGTTTTGTCTGTTATGTGCATAGCTGGAGTGTGTTGGCACAAGAA
>JAWWES010000081.1:7240881-7277681 GCA_035583135.1 Lophotriccus pileatus | reverse complement strand
CGGGGAGCTCCCTGACCGGGAATCAAACCCGCGGTCTCAAGGGTACCAGCCCTGCGTCTTAACCACTAGACCACCGGAGGCTCCCGTTTGGAAAGGACAACAAGGCAAAACTCTGTGAACCACTGGGCCTGGGGAGGGCTTGGGTGTCCCAAACCCTCCAGACCCTGGTGGTACAGTCACAGTTGTGTTCAAAGGGACCATGGAGGTTGAAGGTGGGTGTGCAACCATCTCGTCACCCTTTTCAGAAATATTAAGCAGCCACAGATGGAGCAAATGAGAAATGGTTGCAAGAGGCCACGGAGTACTCCCAAATCCACCATGTTTTTGTAGTAAAGAAGAGACTGGAATCAGCAAGAGAAAAGCTGGTAAAACCAACCCTGCTCTCCTGCTTCACTGGCTGGTATGCAAACTGCAGGCAACTGGCTAAAATAATAGATATTACTGGCTACTTGGCTTGGTCTGTAAAGGAATACATTCTCCTTCTGACTGACCCACTCAAACACAGAGTATTCTGTAGGTATGTATTGAGATGAATTCAAACAGGCTAAAAGGAATGCAAACATACATTTTAGCAGTATTATAGGAAAACTTTCCTTTTTATCACACCAAATGAGCATCAAGAATGCCCAGAGACAATATTCAACAAAGGCAAAATGAGCTCAAAATACCAAGATCCTAAGACACTGGTTTGTCACCCGTGTGGGATTTTGCAGTGGTGTGTGCAAAGTCCAACCTAGAACTTGGCTCTGGACCAAACCCAGGGCCAGCAGAGCCAGAGTTTGTAGGTTTTTTAGGAGATCCAATCCGGCCATATGTTTACCAGCGATATCATAATTGTCTGTGCATCCTCAGTCTGCTATGGATTTTGCAGCAGCTGTCAATAGCACTCATTCATCACGGGCCCAAGATAATTGAAGCACTCCATCTGCTGCAGGGCCACTATTACCAACACTGATACTTGTGTCAGTAACTTACTGAAGAAGGGCCTGAACTTGCTCCTAGTGAAAAATCAATGGGAGGATTCCTGTTGGCAGAAGTGGAGGCAGCCCTAACCCTTTCAGTACTGAAACCCTGAGCGGCTGCTCAGCATCCAACTGCACGGCACCATCCACTCCTGCTGTGACCCCGGATCACTGGGTGGAAGCAAACGCAGGCAAAGCTCTGCTGTGATCACACAGCCTTGGCAAACTGGTCCTGCAAGGCACTCTGGAGCACAGATCCCTGCTGAGGTAAAGGGCAGGTACAGCAGAAAAGTCAGAAATGGGCTGAAGAAACAGATGACGTCACCTCACACGGACGAGAGAGGCAGAATTCAAGTTATGCACTCAGTTTAAAGCCCCTGCCTGCATAAACAGTCAGACGTGTTTACGGGAAAGTGCTAAGGGAATTAATCTGTTACTCAGCAACACTAATCAAGACTCCTACCCCATGCAGTTCACAAAGTCCTACATCTGTGCATACCTTTATATTCATGTTCACAGTCAGCCCCATTCCATCTTCTGTCTGCTGTACAAAGAGAAGGAAAAAAACAAGGTCTGTGCAGTAAAACTAGCTATTGTGATAAAACACCATTTTCTCTAAGATAAAACAATTATTTTTTATGATATGCAGTTCTCTTTTCTCCTATTTTTATCTACTTGTTTTCTTCCAAGAACAAGCTTTTGAAAACCAAGGCAAGTTACGACCTTTTTAACAAAGAAGGGAAAACAGGAGTTGTTGTCCTGCTGCTGTGAGTGCAGATGAGATCAAACCAGAACTTTAAATCAGAAAACCCTTGAACTTTCCAGGTCAGACTCACGTCTAAAGTTTACTGCTCAGGCGAGTCAAAGCCTGTGCTCAGATGGATGTGGATATTTCCCACTGAGTTCAGGCAGCGTTCCTTGATTGTCACGGTAATATTTTTGTTGTGTTTGTTTACTCCACTGCAGGTTCTCAAGGATCTGACTTAATTTTCATTCTTTCCTGTTTGTACTCTGTATAAGGAAGGCCACTTGCTCGAATACATTTAGGTGCTCTTTGTGCACAGAGTGATGTAATATGAGGAAAATGAGAAGTTCAGTGAGGACAGCTGCCCCTGAAGTGTCACTTCAGTCGCAAAAAACAAAGAGTGCCGAAGGTTCAAAGAAGGTAATGCTACAAGGTCTCAAAATACAAAGCAAAACCCAGTGATTTCACTTTTCTTCAGAGGAGCATGGAAAGTGAGGCACTCTTCTGCTGTTCAGTGATTTAAATGGTTTTCTGAAATGTTTTTTGCTTGGTACATTCTAGACCCGCGAGGTTTTAACAGATAGGTAACATTTTTTAGTGGAGCAATGGGAATAGCTGGAAAGACCAGCACGTTTGAATTTCCTGCTGGTGAAATGACTGAGCCCTCCAGATTGTTTTACATTACCACAAGAAGGAGGAAGGTCATATAAGATCTCTGAGGTAACTGGGAAAACTGTAAAGGAAGTTTATTTAACAGTTGTCTTTTTCTTCTGTGGATGTCTCCTTACTCCCTCCAACACATGAGGAGTCAAGGTAGCTTTTTCTTTTTTCTCGAAGCAAAAAGGACAGGGAGAAAGGAGAGAAGAAAAATCAACAATGAGGAATAGTCTGATGAGCAGCAGAAGTCAAAATAGAGACAACATGAAACAACATAGACATATTCCATTGCTAAAGAGAACAATTTCATATCAGAAGGAAGACATGAGATTTTTTTCTTATAAACTTTGATTTTTAGAAGAGACATAAGTATTCTGACTAAAAAAGATACCTTTCTTTTCAATATTTAATGAGCCTTTATTTTTGTCCATCTACTTTCAGTACATGAAAACAAGGCTCTAATGCAGGAACACACTCTCCAGCTGTAGTGTAACAGATGTGCAAACCATTAGTATCTGCTACCCATTCCAAGTCATTAAATCCAAAACCCTGCAGGAGGAGTCAAAGGTACCATCAGGGGACCTGTGGCAGTTATGGTGTTTCTCTTTAGCTGATTTCACTGTAAGGGCCAGTGTTTTACCTTGAGGCACAGAGGAGAGTAAGGAACTCAGAGCTGGATTATATGTGGATGAAAAGACTATGAAAATGGACAGCTTGAGTCATAAGGTCCTTTTTCTGAGCCCTTCACCACAGTGAAGGGGAGACAAATGATGTCTCACTGAAAATGAAGGTGTAAATAGGATCCAATGAACTTAAAAATAGAGTTAAAACAGAGAAGACCCTGGGCTAAATTGCTGCAGTGATTACGGAAAAGGGCAGAGCCAGGATTTGATTCCTGAGAGCTCAGTTCCAGTAGTGAGATGGATGGTTCCAGCTGGATGCTCCAGTGCAGGAGCAAGGGAAACCAATACGGAGAGTGGCTGGTGTTCAGGCAGGGTCTTCCTCCACAGGGTGAGCCAGGATTTGGGAACCACTCTGTCATTTGCATTGAGTACTCCTGAAACCACCACATCATCATGAGCTAACCAGTACTGCCAAGCGACAGTCCAAGGACTAAATGGGAAGATTCACCTGTCTATGAAGACAACAAAAGTGCAGGCTTGAGAGTTGAGGTGTCCTCTTCAGAAATGCCCCTCTGCCCTGTCCCCTGAGAACACAGACAGCCCTGGTGGGCACTGAGACTGTACCTTGGCAGACCTTGACTGTTCAAACAAGACCAGGCACCTCATGCATCTGCCAGAAAGCCAGGCATCTTGGTGTGCCTCAGGCATCTAAATCCCCCTCCCTCTTTAGAGAGGCTCCTCCTGAGATAGAACGTCTTGATCTCAGAACGCCTGAATTCATGGCATTTTTGTAGACTGGGTGGCATTCCAGCAGCCAGCTGACTTTCTGATGTTGCATGTGGGTGAGCTTTTGCTCACTCTCTTGCCATCTCTCTGCAAGCAGCAGGAGCCGGAGTGGGGCAAGTGTCACAAGCAATATTCAGAAGCAATTCCGGAAACTTTATTGCTCAGAGGTGGCACTCAGCCAGGAGAGGAGAAAGAGAAGAGCTCATCGTTGTGTGCATGCACACACTGACAAAACTGCCACTGATGAGTCAGGGAGAGAAATCTGGAGAGGCGACCTTGGGAGGTCATAGAAGACTCGTTTTTGCCAACAAATATGAACGTTTGCAATCATACCGTGGCCTGATGCCAGTCACTGTTTTATGTGCTATCTCATCAAAACATATGAATTTTCAATAGCTGATTTAGAGTCCTACTTGCTGCAGCGTTATATCTCTCCAACTCCTACAGGTTTTGGATTGTACAGATACAAAAGCAGGGTATTGAGGAAAGCTGGCACTTGGGTTGGCATTGTTCTCCATGAACATTTTCCTGCATTCTGAAAATCGCCGACTGGTCAAGTGCCGGAAGGTCACTAAACAACGTGGCAAAACTGAGGACAGAAGGGAGGCAAAAAAATCCCTGGAAAATGAAACTCCTCCGTTGTCCGGCCTGGAAGGTCAAAATATGCCATTTTAAGATTGCTTGTGCTAACCGAGGCTCACCCACCCTAGGTGTCAGCCCTTCAGAGACAACTACTGTAAATATCGCCATCTGTGATGTTCCTGGTGAAGGACTCTGCTGATGTAAAGGTTATTACTCATTTATAAACATATGGCTGCTGTAATCCTTCGTTCCTCTATTCATAGTGGGATTTGTGTTTGATTGAGCTCAGTTTCAAAACAAAGATGTTTTTTTCCTACTCAGCACTAAGGAGACATTATCAATTTAATTTATGTTAATATAAAAACCCAGAAACCCACTATGGCAAATTATTAAATCAATAGATGTGATTTGACTTTAAAAAAAAAAAAAATCCCACTGAGAGCAGTCGTTCTGAAGGAGCACCACCCAGTCCAGCCTGAAATCAAATCTGCAGTGACTGAAAAAGACAGTTTTTGTGAACAAAAAGACAGAGGATTCTGCTGTTCGTCATTATCCTATCTAAACAAAATAATAAAAGCTAACAGAAAATGAACGCTTTTTTGACATTATTTCCATCTTGAAAGTCTAGAGAGATAAAATACTGATGTTTACACTACTTGGGCTGACAGCATCTTTTCAGTGATACTGTGGTAGCAAGGGCTCTGAAAATGTGATTTCAAACTATGGGTGTTATTGCCTCTGTGTGTGATGTGTGAATATTTGAGCATATACAAGCCTTTCAAATGAGCCCTTTAGATGTAAGATCCCATTTCCTCCATATAGTCAACAAAGACCATAAAGAAATTTCTGTAGGAGCAAGAGTTCACATGGAAGACCTGAAAGCTAAAAATTCCCACCAAACCAGTTCAGACACAATGCATAACTTACCTGGTGTCTGTCTGCTTCCATAAGGAAAGGAACCAGTTCATCTGATTTACTGTAAATGTCTCGCTCAGGCTGAGATGAATTACTTCCTAAACTCCACTGACTTTGTGGACAGTTTTTATTAGGCCCTTGATCAAGAGTTTTGATAACAGTAGATCCTGTGTTTACATGGCTGTCCCTAATATTATGCAAACTCTGGGGGAAAAAAAAAGAAAGTATTTTATTCATTGCTGTATTAAGATATCTTGCAGTAAACCACACCCCCAACCCCAAATGGGCATAGCTGGATTCCACAGACCAAGACATCTCTCCTTATACTTTTCACCAGCAGATCAAAAAAAAGTAAGAATTACCAATACATAATCCTGTCTCCTGAGAAACATTTTTCCTGGTGGGAGACTCATCTGCCGTATTTTAGATAATGCCAATAGAAACCCTGTCACTTTGGATTGCTCTAAAAGGATACTTAAGCACCCAGCCCACATTTCATCCTTAATAATATTTATGTAACACAGTTACGTCATCTCAGCTGAATGAAGAGCAAGTTGCACTTCCCAGATCATAGCACTGCCGTGTTTGCACTACTTATGTTGGAATTCAACAATGAAAAAGATTCAAATAGTGGAAACAACCAAGAAGGCTTTGTGATTTTTTAAATTAAGCTTGGGGGGGGGGGTGAAGATGAAAAATTAATTTGACAACTGGGGGGTTTTTAACTTTTTGTGATTAAATGAGCTTTTTTTTTTTTTTTTTGAATTCTGAAGTAGTGTTTTTTATATGCAGTCTAATGTTGGGACTAATTCTTGAGTCCCTGACATACAGCGAAAAACCATTGGAATCTATTGGAGAATCCTCACATCCATGAGAAAGCATGAGGTTGAATTACTTTTTATGTCAAAGTGTGTGAATATCCCTGATTTATGGCATGTGAATACCAAACTACCATGCTCCTTCCTGGCTTGCTGTGGGACAACATTTGCACTACAACAGAGTTCTCAGCACTTTCTTTTTTTTGTAGCAGAACAAAACATATCAGTGCAGTTAGCAACTTCAGTTTCTAACAGAGTGTGTTAAATTTCCAGGTTTTGGAATGTTTTTGAATGGTAACAGCTAGTGTGCTGAAATACTTCACCTCCACATATTTATGGTTTTCCTCTAATACACGTCATCTGGTCTTTAAGCAAATAGGGTTTCACCCTTTCTACGTGCCTGCGGCAGAGATCTGTTAATTTCAGTTATTTGAATGGGAAAGAATAGAAGCACAGAGAGGATAAATGACTTGGCAGAAACAGAAATAGAATCAAGATTTCCTAAAACCCATTTCAGTGCCTCAACCACAAACCTATTCCTGGGAAAAGACAGGGAAATTTGCCATACTTCTTTTCCCCCCAGTTTATTCCATTAAATCACTGCAAAAGGTATGTGGACCTTCTTGCTAGAGTTCAAAGAGTTGCTTAATTTAGTTTATCTTGAACCTGTTCTCAGTAGGCTTGAAACAAACCAAAGCACCTGTGCAGTGCAGGTATTAGTTTTATTCTTAAGTCCACTGTTTAACTGTTGATGATTTCTTACAGCCCTGAATTACAGGTCAGAAGAATTCAGACCTGCTTCTCACATTTTGCAAAATTCAGAGATACTCAGATTTAGGGACTAGTGTTCAATTAATAATTACAGGCAGACCATTTCTTGTAGATCTGATTCTCTGTGAATTTTAACCCTAGGGTCTTAGCCACAACCACTCTCCACTAAGCCCAGAAAATTGTCTATTGTTTACAAAATTTGTTTAAACTCATTGTTTTGGGATTTTTACAAAACAGCTCCAGAGACAGCTTCATCATTCTGAGGCACTGTGACTGGTGAAAATACCTGCAGTTCTTCTTTTACTTTTCTCCTCCAAAAATTCCCTAATAAACACTAGAAGTGAGTTTGCCGAGTCTGTACTTACAGGCGTAATCTCCTATTGACACATGTATAAATTACAAGGGGAGAAGCACTACCCAGTCACAGGGTAACGCTCTATCAGTGAGATTTCTGGGATTTTTTAGCAGTGTACTCTGTATATGGCAACTGCTGGCTAGTGTTTGCCTATTCTTCACTTGCTTAAAACCTCTGGTTTTGTCTTGAGGGTCCACGTAAGGTCAACTTCCCACCCCCCAACAGTGGCATAGAAAACTGCTCTGAAGGTGGAAGAAAATGCCTCTCCTCACTGAGCAGCCAGTGTTGATAAAACAGCTCTCTGTTGGAATAGCTTTAAGGGCAAACAGTGAGGAGGTTTACCCATTCAAACAAAGTTAAGAGTGAGTAAATTCTCTTAAAGATGTACCTATGTCTGAGATCTTTGTTTCGTTTTCAGTTACTTGATAGAAAATAAAGATAAAGCCAAGAGCAGGCTGCATTGGAAAAATCCTCTGTGCTCCCGAAAATATTTCCTTTGTGTTCAGGAGAGAAACATAAGAGAAGGCCACTTTAGCTAAACTTGTAATAATAGTTTTTTTTAAAATATAATGCAAACTCTCATAGATATATATGTGAGTCCTTTTTAACCTTTGCTTACTTGCTATTTCTGGGAAAGAACAAGTGTGGGGAAAGCACATGTTTTGCCACGTCTAATTTTACTCCCTTTTATGGGCTCAGGTCTTAGGAGAAAGCGATCAAAGGTGAGTCTATGTGATTTGTAAACACAAGACTGTGGTTATATGGTAAAATTTGCATATGGTTCTGTCACTGCTTCCGTTTGCTTGTCCTCTCCTGATGCCATTTCCACAAGGACTTCCTAAAAATATGCCCACTAATAAAGTGGGACTGTGGGATTTTCTTAGGGGTTGTCTGGCTTGGGGATGGGATTTGACAGGTTGGTCCTGTTTCAAATTTAAATGAAAGCCAAACTGGAAATTCAAGATGCTGTTAGGAGAGGACCACAAATGAGGAAGGAGTTGATCCCGAAACATGGGGGCAGCCCAGAATCCAGGCACACCAGGATCAAATAATGACTCAGAGCTCCCTGGAAGAGATGCAAGTCAGGAGCCTGCCCCACACAAACACACCTCCTCCCTCTTCCAGGGGTGCATCCTTTGAAGTAGATGTCCTGAAAGTCGTGCATACATACCAGGGTATGTGGACAATGGCTCCATAGGCAGCTCCTGTTTAAAGGGGAGAAAGAGAAATCATGAAATGCCCTACATCTCCTCCAGCCTCAGCCTCAGCTGGTTTTATATTTACAGCTTCTTGGAGACGGAGGGGTTGTCTCAGCTGCCCATCAGCACACTGCCCTTATGGCCTCTTCCTTACAGCCAATCTCGCTCTGAGGCTTTGCTATTCTCCCAGGACGGAGCGCACTCTGAGCTGACTAAACAGGCAAGTGGTTCTCAGCAGAACCATGCTGTAGACTACACATCTTGCTATCTGTGGGCCAAACCATCAAATGCACGGAAAGGCTTCAGTAAACAGGCTTGTGTGAAGGGCTTTGGGGTGGCCTGGGGGCTGTCAGGACAGCACCCCCTCCATGCTGTTCCCCAGTGGCCGCCTGGACACAGGCAGGGAGTGAATTCTTTCTGCTGCCTTTGCCCAAATGCCAGCAAGCCCATGATGATAGAAATAGAGATGTGCTTCATGCTGTGTGCCTGGGCTTGCTCTAAACCTGCAGTGCTCCCGAGTATTTCCATGGACAGGTCCCACACCATGTGCTGCTCCTCTTGCATCCAAATCTCTTCAATTAAGCCCTTCCACAACGCTCCTTCTGCCCTGCCGACCCAGCTCTCCCATGGAAAAAAGCATACTGTTATCCTTCCAGTTTATATTCTAGGTTTAACATGTCATGTTACACAACATGACTACTTTTTCATTCCCTGCCCATGTGGTATTGTCCATGGCCAGGGAAATAAGAGCAGGGCAACATCAGAAAAGGCAGTGCAGACAGAAAACTTCACCTTCTTGGGAGCTATGAGCTCATTCGCAGAGATAGAGCACTTAAAATGAATTAGTGTATTCCAACACAGCAAAAGCTATAAATAGAGTGCTTATAAATAAACCAGTTTTGTCCCTCGCTCAGGCACCAATTCAGCAGTCTCTCCCTCCGTGTCTAGCACAAGCACATACTTACATCCCGCTGATTGCAATGGGATAAGGCACTTGCTTTCAATTAGGCATGTTTTGCTTAATGTAAGTCATAATGCTAAATCTATCCAGGTACCAACCCTTTTCTCCTGTTAAATCAGTAGTGCTTAGAAGCCTAACTCCCCACTGTGAATCCGGATTTTACATTTTAGGACAACTTCTATGTTTTATGAATAAGAGGTAAATATTTCCTCTTTCTAACACTTCTGTTTGTCGTTCCTGAGGGACTACCCTTCCTTGCATAAGGAAGCTACTATTTGCATAGGCCCATCTTTCTTATTCCAACACATAAGCAGCCTCCTTATGTTGTGAAAGAAAAAACATCACAACTGTTAGCAAATCTGCTGAAACAAGGTTTAATTTGAAGGCAAACGCGTGCAGTTATCGCATGTAAGCGACTCCAAACAGACAGCACTATCACATCAAACACATCTTGATAGACCAAATCAAAAAACCCTGAGCCTTGCAGAGATGTGCATTTCTGGATTAGCAAGAAGAGCTAGAACATATGCCTCAGACACATGTGCTTGGTCAGACACCATGAGGACAGTGTTGGCATACCCAAGGAAGTGGTCAAATGTTTGATATTATCCCTTACAGATTTGGATACAGGTTCATGCCACCACTCACACCAAGTATGCCAGTAGTGAAAATATCCACCAACCATCATTATGCAGTGATGCTTAACATGCCCAAATCAGTCTCTCTGAGCTGTTTTTTATGCAGCTGATAAGAAGACCTCAGTGACTCAGGCAGGGAGTCTGGTGTGAGTGGACAGGATTTGCACAATTTCTGTTCCAACACACCAGCTCTGCTCTCAGCATCCAATTTTGCAGCTTAAGCCTAGCTTGAAAGCTTATACTGACACAGAGAAATACCATTATTTACCTGCAAATTGCAAACATGTTTTTGCCCTTGCCATGTTTGCTAGCTCAAGAAATGTCATGTGGATATGTGAGACGCCTCTGAGCGCCTGCCGTCGGGTCACCGGCCTCTCCAATGAGTCTCACTGCCTCTTTAACCATTTTCTCCTTGGCTGATCTTTGCATCAGAGTGCAAAGCTTTTTCCTTGCAGAAGTGCTATGTGTTCCTGCTTACTACACTGTGAGGATTATATTTTCTTTAAATTTAGCTGCAAGTTCATTTTCTTTGTTTATTTTCACATGCTATCCATACATGCACCAAAAAAATACAGTCATCAGTGTTTTATTTGTTTTGAAATACAGCAGCTAGTTTCAGAATAAGCTGGTGCAAGCAAGTGAAAAATCTACCACTTTTGCATCAGCTGTGCAGCAGACCCACAGGCTGGAGGAAAAGCAGTGCCCAATACCAAGATAACATACTGGCTTTTGAAATTGTCTTTTTCCCCAGTGTTAAAATCTAGTTCTTCTAATTGAATCAGAACTGAGAAGAATGTTATTGCTTTAAAGAATTCTGGCATAATTGATACCATATATTAAGCGTAATGGTGGGGCTGACTTTATAAACTATGAAGTCATTCATTTAAAAAAATTCCCTTCTCCTACTGAGATGTCAGGAGAAGTTGATCTTCAGGTTATAGAGCAAGACCTTTGCCAGGGCAAGTGAAGCAAATTCTTTTGTATTTCAATCTCTTTAAATGACAGGGTTCCCTGTATTTGTTTGTACATAGAGTAGGAATGACTTCAGTATCCTGTAACCTGTCAAACGACCACTGTTGGGCTCTTCCACCTCTGATGCTGTCTAAGGTAGCCACCAAACCTCTAAGTACAAAACATTCCACAGAGCCCTCTTGTCCTCTGTATAGTTTGAAGGAGCCATGATGTTCAACTGTGCATCCCACCAGGCAAATCAACCCCATTTCTTGCTGGAGGTGGCTTCTGTCTCTTGTTAAAAAGTGGGGTAGAAAGCACTTCTGGGTTGTTCACATCTGTGTCATTTCAGAGAAATCCAGGCTACAACATTTAACACACTCAGAGTCCATGCTAATGATGTCCCGGGATTTTGTTCTGCACTCATGTTCCCTTTAAGAACACACATTTCTCCTCAAAAGGGAAGTAATTTCATTGTGTAACTTTGATTTAATTTTTTTTTTAAGGAAAATGGTAAGAACATTGAAAATAGTAGAAGAATGCATTTTGTCTTGGTCAGTGCTAAAAAAATCTTATGCTTTAAAACAAATTAATAGTATCTTCCAGCCATGGTGTCTGAAGATGCCTAAAAAATCTGCCAGTGTCACCTGGACCTTAAGAACAAACACATTCATCTTGAAAGACGACGGATTAAAATAAAGGGCCGAACTCTACTCCCACAGAAATTTACCCAGCAGAAACATTTCTAAGGCACCAAACAAACCCTGCAGAGGCTGAGTCCTCAAATATTCTGTATTAAGTACTGTCTCTGGAGAGGTGCTTAAAAATTCATAATATGGTGTATCTATTGATGTATTTAACGGAACTCTGGAGTAAGGAAGTAGAACTCTCCACCACTGTCAAGACAACACTGCCAAATTTTCCTTTGGATCTGTACACCTCCAGATGAAAACCTGAGTTCCCTTGGGGCCCAGATATTATAGCTGGAGCTGACAGCTTGGATCTCTATTGTGAGAAATTATTCATGATATTAGCAGTTCTTTCCTCTTAAGGCAAGCATGTGAAATATTACATCTTCACTCAGATTTCCTGCAATAACCTGATACATAACTCAATATTAGGAGACGTTCATCAGCAAAAACAAACGTGTAAGTGTTAGCACGGCAGTATAATATAACAGAACTCGATACCAGGATATAGCTGTTGAAATGAACTTGCAAAAAATAGCAGCTATATAGACATTACATCAAGTGAGGAGCCTTTTAGGGAAGGCAGCTAGATACATGCATTGTGAAGCTTTCTTACTATATATCAAGTCTTTCCTCTGCATGAGAAGAGTTCAGCTTTACAATGGAACTGCATTCTCTATTGCACAGTGAAAATATTTGCCCTTTTTTTATCTGTTACCCTAGTCTAACACTGTCAATAACCTAATTGTTGAATATATGGGAGTAAGCTGTGGGTTGCTATTGAAATGCTTCCTCTGAAGATCTGATATCAAACAAGAGGGAGTTTAAGCCCTGCTTTGGGAGAGGGCAAAGCTTCTCCTCGAATCATGGTTTTCTGCTTATGTGACTCCCAGTTCAGAATGATACCCTTTGGGAGTAGTGAGGCACAAGGAGAGGAGACGTACAGGGGACATACACTACACACACCTAAATGAAAGCAAATTTCAGTTGTAAGGGAGTCTCAGCTTGAAAAAAGTGCAAATTAAATCAACTGGCATTATTCTCTACATTTGACCAAAACCTGGCTGTGCCTAAGAGACTCTTAATACTGCATTTTTTTGTGATATCCACATTCTTATATGTTAAATCCTACTTTTCCCTGAGTGAATGGACAAGGATGCAGCTGATGATTTGACTTCAAAACTTTTGATTCAGGTTTCACTGTGTAATCATCTTGCAGAGCGTAGGCTCTCTGCTTTTCAGGCCCACATTATGCAGGCTTTGTAATACAAAGAGCAGTAAAGAGTGAGTGAAAACCCTTCTAACTTCAACATCTGAGTGATCTCATTCTCCTTATGAAAAGGAGATTGAGGTTTAAAAGCCAATGCTGTCCTGTGGTCTATACAATTTTAAGTAGTCATAGGCACATATAATGAGCAGCTGTAATAGTGAAGCATCTTTTCCCAGCCAAAGCTGAACAGTTCTACAGTGCTGTTTAATTTATACTTTTCCAGATGTACTTGAAAATAAGAGGTATAGTCTATAGCTCCTATCTGCACTGGATAGCTTTGTATGGCATTTGCTTTTCCAGAACACAGCACTCCCTGAAGTACCCTAGGAAGTCTATGGTCACAAGAGGTCACAGTGCAAAAGATTTTGACCTGAATTAGCACAATGTTTCTCAGCACCAACTGGAAAGTCACATATTGGTGGATCAAGGATGAAGAGCAGGAGCATGGGGTAGGCAGGGATGCTTTTGCATGAGAAATAATGCTAGAGAAGTGGGGAATATACCAGGGATGGGAACAGATCTGGTGGAAGGAGTTGGAATAGTTGTGCCTGCTTCTTCTTAAGAGGCAGGAAACAGCAGATTTCTCATCAGGAAAGCTGCTACAGCCTTAGCCTGCCAGCAGCAGCACCCAGTATAGAATTTCAGAGGACCCTGGGATAAACAAAATGGGCAGTGGGGCCCTGGCAGTCCTTGGCAGACCTGCCATAGGCAAATGAATGCTTTGCTGACCCCAGATGAAGTCACAATGCTCGCTGAAGGGAGTAAAATTTTCTCACAAAGTTACAAATGGAAAGACTGAAGAAATTCCTTATGACTTATCTTGCGGCTAGTGGCAAGAATAAAACGTGCACTTCCGGCCTGAAAGCCTTGCCTTTACCCATAAGGCCAACCTTGTGTCCCACTGACATAGCTGAAGAATTACATTGAGTGAGTCACCAGCAACTATTTAGATTTGAGGGCTGGGAGCACATGCCGTTAACTAGAACACAGAAGTTACACTGCGCTGCTGCAGGGAACGACTTGTGGATGCCCAGGGAAGGTCTCACTTGCGTTTCCAATCCATCCTCCCACACTATCTTTGTCATAGGGCAACAAGTAGCACAGTGGCATTTTTATGTGTTGATTTTTTTCCCCACCCACTCTGATTTCCGCCTCCAATTTGACCTTTTGTTTGCCGCAGACGTCCGCTGGAAAGCCAACTGGGTCGCCACGCCACACAAGACCAACCCCTGCCCATTTTGATGGGCAAACGTTCAGTGCTCCCCAAAACACTTTTCTACACATTCTTGCAGCTCAAAGGTGCAAAAAGGAGAACTGAAAGTTTTGAGTGGTCCATTGTATACAGAAAGGTCCCATGGATTCTTGCAACAATTTGGTCTGCAAAGAATTAATCTGGTGAAACATGTCTCTGTTCTTCATACAACATACCATGTAACACAACCTCATTAGGAGGTTTAAACAAGATCACAACTATGTGTGTGTATATATATATATATATACACATATATGTCTATTTGCATGGACAACACCTTTGGGTGGTGTAAACCTGCATAATATTCTGTAATTCCCATCCACTAGCAGCACAAGTCTTCTCCCGCTGTGGAATTTGGCCTATGCAGATTAGGTTAAAAAGTCCAGATGAAAATGGAAAAATAAATAATGGAGCATTATTTTAAAAGCTATAATAAGGCTATGATTGATTATTAAGGTATGTTTAATAAATGGTGATTCAGTTGTTAGAGTCCAACAGGTTTCATGTAACCAGAGCTTACAAACATCTATTACATTTCCTTTTGATGTGCTTGTAACCATCCATAATAATTATGTATGTAGCACACTCATAAATCCACTGACTCTATATTAAACCTCTCTGAACCCTTCCTAAATGAAATCTTAATACAAATAGTGAAAAAGGTATTCCATTATGAAAATAGATCGAGATATTAAGAAACATCCAACATTAACAATTTCATATGCACGTGAGGGAAATACAGTGTTTTGCTGGTTGTGTGCAACCATGTGTACAAAGCATATTCTAATGAAATTGGGAAAGAAATCAATACTCATATTCTGAAAACAGTGAGTTGTAGATTAGCAGATATCTAAATGCTGTCATATTCATGTCTGCCTCACTCCATATGAGTTTTAATATGTAGCTTATATTTGTTCTTTCAAAGAAATTATATTTTCATGGGGTTTTTTTTACTTCAAAACAATAAATGTGTATTTCTAAACATAAGTCAAGAATTAGGCCAATATTGCTCTTCACTGCAGCCATTATCCTGAAAGTGAAATTTGAGCACTTTGTAGCAAAAGCACAGTACTATCTTGGAAAGAAGTTTGCATGGCAGTAGCCACACTGCTTTAAAAAAATGCAAGTTTTGTCTCTCCCATATGCAAATTTGTTCCCATAGACTTCAGTGGCCAGAAGCTCTAACACCATTTGAGTATTTTAGAAAGAAATGAATAGATGGATTAATCAAAAGCAAAGCTCTTAGACCCTTTTGCATAGGTTTGCACACCGGATTGTCTGCAGAAGCATTTCACAACCTTTCTGAGTCCCTGAGGAAGGAAGAGAAGGAGGCATTTTCATTTTCCAGAGATGCATTTTTACTGTATAATCCTGTCCAAGGATCACCTCAGCTTGATTGTTTAATCATTTCTTTAAAACAATGCAAATGGAAGGCAAAGTTATTTTGATCCACCACCACAGGCTGAAAGGCCTTGGCTGAGATTTCATACCAGACAATAGAAGAAAGACTGCAAAGAGATAACAAGGAAAACATGATTAAATCACAGAAGTGACATAAAATCAATAGGAGGAGGCAAGGATCAATAATTCTTTGCTCTGAGTAACAGTCAGTAGCGCTTGTACTCATTTTCAGATTTTTCCAGGATTATTTCCTGTTTGATTTGTGAAGGCAGAGACTTTCTTTACCATATTGCTCTTTTAACATTTTTATTAAGATTATTCTTTTGTAGGTATTTATTGCCTAATTCATTACATTCATTATATTCATTACATTGGTTTCATTTGTGCTGGCTTTTACAGGAGCCTATGACTAATCACAAAATAGCAACATATAGCAATTATTTCAGAAAAGTTAATGCAATTTTATAGGCACAGTAATAAAGGAATTTTCAGCTTTTTGTAGCTGTACAGCAGGTTTCATCTAGTTCTTCACTTAGTGTGTCAGTTCACAGTATTTGTTACTAAAAATCCAGTAGACAGCAACAATTCATTAAATTTAGATGTTCTAAAACAGAGCAGCTGGAGCAGAGAGATTCACTGTCATGGAGTCAGATTGCATTTATGCTGGGACGAGAGAGGAAGAGGACCAGACAAATTGCATTTTCCAAATCGCCTGAATTTTACAAACACATCACAAATGTTGAAGCCTATTTCTGAGTTTTCCTAAAAATTCCTGTTACAAAGCTGCCCAAGCCCATACAATACTCCTGCAGAAAAAAAAGCAGTACAGATGCAGACCCACAACATCACCGATTCATTCCACGGTGGATCAAGAAGACAACATATATGGCCCCGGTCTTGGGTTAACAATTAACACAGGGCTAAGCTTCAGCCCCTGAAAACTGTTCATGTATCTGATTGCCACTGGGTCTAAGGGTGTAAGTGCCCCATATATTGTGCCCTGAATTTTGGTGTCACTGCAAAATCTTAAGGTGATTTCCCAGTATTCATAGAACTTCATAGATGCTTCATAGAAGCATCAATGTCAGCTTTCATAACTATCCTCTGTGAGGTTATCCTCCTGTATCAGCAGCTCTGTCTGTTTAAAATTTGTCAGTCAAGCAACAGAAATCACAAGTCTGGATTGCAAACCTCAGCAGGTGAAAAAAAAGTTATTTTTGTTTCCAATCTGATGCTTGTACTGTTCATCTTCATTCCAGTCTAGTTCTCCTTTGGATCATCAAAGTTTAATTAGGACAAGGGGTAATGGCTTTAAACTGAAGAGAGTAGGTTTAGATTAAATATTTGGAATAAATTCTTTACTGTGAGGGTGGTGAGTCACTGGCACAGATTGCCAGAGAAGCTGTGGATACCCCGTCTCTGGAAGTGTTCATGTCCAGGTTGGATGGGGCTTTGAGCAACCTGGCCTAGGGGGAAGGTGTCTCTGCCCATGGCAGGAAGGGTGGAACTAAGTGAAATTTAAGGTCCCTTTCAACCAATATCATTCTGTGATTTTATAATTATTTCTTCCTTATGAAGGTAGGAAAATAATGAAGTTCTTACCTAGATGACTCTCGTAGCTGATAATTAAAACACCATCAAACTCCACTGCAGTTTCAACATTTTGATCACATGGGACCTGTCATTTTGATCACAGGAATCTGTCCCAAAGACCTGGTAAAGATCATGACAGTTGGTAACATCAGGCTGCCTTATGTCCTATGAGGATTTAAAAACCTGTGAAGAACCATCTCAGTTCATTTTGATGTCTCTCTCCCATAACAGTAATTGAAAGGGCTTCACTTCAGATACAGCAGTGGGAAAAACACCATGACAAAGAGGCCTCTCAAAAGGAATGAAGGGTACAGAGGCATTACCTCCAAATATATCCTACCTATAATTATCTACCAACTCTTGGTGTTCTTTCCCTCAGGTGCTTTGACTTTAAAATACACCTGACCATTAAACAGCAAACTTACTAAAATTGCAATTAATGAAGCTCTTCACAATCTGGCCTTAATCCTCTGGCCAGATGAAAGTCACTCAAAAGAGCCCACTCCGAATTTTCTGGAGGCAACGGGAGTTTAGAAAGGAAGATATTGGAAGGGTAGACAGAAGAGAAAATTACCCACAGCTCTGAGGCTCAAACAGTTGGTCATCTGTAAGTATAAGGAATAGGAAGTCTTAACAACGCGGTTCACATATGCTCCGGGTAGCTTTTACCTGAGGAGAGTGCAGCAGCCATGGATCTCTCCTGATCACTCAGTAATCATGAGGAAGGGAAAAAAAAAAATAGACAATTGGCTGAACTATTTGATCACTAGATCATGTCAGATCTTGTAATCATCTCACAACAATTCCTTTCAAGCCCTTGTCCGGAGCTAAATACGGTTCAGAAAAAGTAAACAGGAGACACCAACAACTGTTGAATTTTGTTCTTTGGAAATTCCCCAAAAAGGAGAGCACAAGTTGCCAAGGTTCAGAGGAGCTGAGCAGCCATTAACTTCATAGATCCTTCCCATTCAAGCCTATTCTTCTGCAAATTAAAAAGGCTTCTGAGAATAGACAATATAAATACAATATAAATATGCTACTGGGAAGACTTAATGCAAAACCTATATTAGAGACACGGATGCACCTTTAAAAGCACAATTTCTTGTCTTTGGTTTTTTTACACAGTAAGTAAAGTAGAGGAATTGTGCATGTATTTTGGGATATATACAGCTTTTTCTAGTGGTCTTCTAAAAACAGAGAGGAAAGAGAAATGACTCTGGCATCTCCAGTGTTTAGATGGAACATTAGTATTTGGCAAGGATATACCAAATTACACCAACCTATGTGAAATTCCTATTGCAAAAGAAAATGTAGAATTATGAGATTTAAGCTGTAGACAACTTGTGGAAAAGCTCAGCCTCTTTGTGCCTTTTTGGTCTGTCTCCAGATCAGAAATGTCCATATGCCCTCTCAATAGCTCATCACAAACTGCTGTAACTGCCAGGGCTAAAAACCTATCCCTGTAGACAACAAGGCTGGAATAATATGAGTGAGTGGACAATATGGGACTGCGTAGTGGCAGTTCTCCTATCAAGACTTACAGGATTCACTAGCAAAAGGTTAAGCAAAATTTTAATTCAGCCTGAGGCACCAGCCCTCTCACCTCTAGCCCAACCCATCTGTGACAAAATTCTTCAGTGGCCAACACAGCTGAAGAGAGAAGAGACAGAAGAGAAGGAAAAGTGATGAGTGAGATGCTGGGGTTTCTATAGACTCAGAAAATTCTAAAATATTTCGCTTGTGAAGTACGTAACAAACAACACACAATTATATAAAGAGCTGTATAGCAGCCTCTTTTCACTGACAGAAAAACAACCCTTGAGCAGTGTAGATTCCTACACCCCCATACAAGCCAGAGTGGTGTGACAGTGTAACACACACATACCTATACAAACACCGAGGTTTAAATGGCACTGTCTGCACCTCCTTGCACTGCTCATACCTTGAAACCTCAACAAAATTTTTTTTAAGTGTTGGCCAGCGTAATCACAAACCAACACACTCAGGACCTTTTTGTGAGCATTATTTCTCATGTGTAGACAGTAACATCTCAGGCTAATGTCATACATGGAAATACAACTAACTGGTAGAAATGGAAATAGAATACATGAGTAAACAAGCTTGGAAAACCTTAAAATGGAAGGAGATGCTTTCATTGTGGTATCAAAGCTATTTTCCTCTTCATGAGGACCCAAAGGATTTGCATTACTACTTCAGCAAGGGGCAGTCTGGAGCACCCCAGGTTGCTCTGTTGGTCCACGGTTCTGACAAAACATGAGAAGTTCTCTTTCTCTCAGCTGAGCACACACTGGGCATATAAATAATGGAAAAAGTAATCTGTAGCTGTTCAGGAATGCTAGAGTAGTATATTTCTAAAATTCTTCTCCCAGAAAATCTGCAGAAAATATGGATTTCTAGATAGTTCTTTTGCCTTGTAGTATGGAAAGACAAAAAACAAAAGCAACTACTTACTGAGTTTTTTTTTCAAAATACCACATTTTAATCCTTTATAGCTTTCAGTGATAAAGAGACACTGCCTTCAAGCTCCAAGTTTTCATTTAACTAGTTTTTAATTGCAATCAGAAGTTTATAGTCCAACTATATATAACCCCATAAATCACCATTAAAATGCCTCCAGCCATGAAACAATGACCAGAACAATAATCACGAAAGTGAGAGATTTACACTCCAACTGAGACAATAGCACAACAAAGCAAATGTTTGCACTCTTCAAGAATATCAATGTCATTTATAAAGTATGAGTAATAAAATCAATACAGTTGATATTAATCAGTATCTGGGTGGACCTTGTTCTTGGACTTAACTGATAAGATAGTTAGCTATTCATATTCCTTTTTAGTAAATTAAAGTGTATTTCCTTGAAGATATAACTTACCAGCTATAATAACATGCCATTATGCTGATGATTTACAAACATATTATAAAACACAGCAATGCAACAGCTGTGGAAATAAAATAATCAGCCTTCCACCTCTCTGTTACATTAGGTCAAGCCTCTTATTTGCCTGTAATGACAATAAGGAATAAATAAATTCCCTGGTACCTGATGAGGGGGGTGAGGCTGACTGTTCTGGAGTATGTGCTTTGCATCGCAATCAATGATGTGTACTGAGGGAGCACATTTAACCACTCACTATTTATAGGACATGTAGAGGATGTCTGTTCCAGAGACTCTTACCTAAGCTGAACTAGAGAGGCACTTATAAAATTGAATCTGCTGCTCAGAGCTTGGACTCTGCTGTAAATTACAATCCATAGTCCTGCCTGACTGCTGAGCCACGGTGAGCTCACCGAGCTGCTCGGATCTCACCGAGGCCGTGGTTTCAGTTTGGATTTTGTGCAACTGTGTCAGACACACACAAGAAATAATAATCAGGAGGCAGAGAAACACATCACAGGAAGTAAATATTTTGCAAGAGCAGCTTCTAAAAGGGTGTATTACTCTGTCTTTAAGACACAGTTCTGGCTCAGCAGTCCTGCTGCTGTCTCATAGTAATGTTGGTAAAATTAATCCAAACTCATACCATCATTATGAAGAAAAGAGAGGAACTGTGGTTCTTTCTCTCTGTTTTCCCTCTCATTTGTACCTCTTTTATGGGGCTCCGTCACACTGTGGCATTTGCAGGTCACAGTAGCATTCACTGGGTGTAACACCTATTTAAGCTTATCTGTAGAATAGAACCTGGCAATGATCTACCTGGAGTTCTTTTACTGCTGGAGATGATCCAGGTTTTTCCTTTCCTTCCTTACCACCCCCCTTCTCATCGCACGAAGTAAATACTAAACCTGCCTTGCTGAGCCTGTGTGTTGCAGGAAAGGGACTGAAGGTCCAAGGTCAACAGAGCATAACTTCCTTCAAAACAATGGAATTATTTGGGCCTTTCAGTTGAATTACAGAGAGCAGGTTTCGATCCCCTAAGCAGCACTGCAAATAAATCTGAGTCATTCAGCAGTACAGTGAGACACCCAGCACATGGGGTAATTCAGCTGGCTAACGAGCTGCAGCAAATTATACAAGTTTGCATCCAAAATTAAATTTTCATTATTCCTGTTAAAATTGATCAGAGAATGGTTTATTAGATTCAGTTCAGTTAAAAATCTCACAGTAGTGCTTGCATGCTTCCTACCTTTCGCTTAAAGTCACTAAGAACTACCCCCATTGTGCAGGGAACAGCAAAGTAAAACTAAAATATTAAAAACTGTTTTGCCTGCCAAGCACAAAGAAGTGTTAAACTGGCAGAGCTTGGAGCCTGCCAGAACCTCATGATTTCAACGCTTGTGTTTGTCCAATAAAAATAATTCTGAACATTTTATATCTCAACACGGCAACTCGCGGCATAAAAATAGAATGCTTTGGGATATCAGCTTTGCAGGCACACGTGCACTTTCACAGAAACCAGCTACATCCCGCAGAGCTGGGACTGCTCCTGGAAAAAGTTCATCCTCATCTGAGTTCAGCAGTCCAGAACACAGGCTGCTAAAGCACTGACCTCAGTAGCAAGATTTTTGTCTTGTCTCACCCCACCAAAACATTGGAGAATCACTCGTTCAGAGTATGAGCTGGCATGGATGATGTAGGGAGAAATGAGGACAGTTAGCCTTTTTTATTGATGAGTCCTCAGAATTATAAGTCTTGGTATGGGGCATGTTTATCACTATATACACAGGTACACACACATGTGTAACACATCTTATAACCCTAGAGGTATTTCAGTGCTTATGTGTCTGAAGTATTTCCAAGAGAGAAACATAGTCTTGCAGGCAGATAGATTTATTGTTGTCATTGTAGTTGTTTTTTTTCTCTGTAGACAAAGATGTGCTTATCTTGGACCACATTTTTCTCTATACACGAGTTAAGTCTTATCTAGGTAAGGTAATCAAAAATAGTGCTGGAGATCAAATGGACAAGAAGTTATAATCTGGCTGAAAAATCAGATATGACAAATCCAGCATCATGTCTGTTAGCAGGAGGAGAAGAGACCTCAGAAGAACTCTCCACCACTTCTCTGGTACAAGTACCTGGAATAATTCTGCAGCAGGAACTCCATTATCACGGTGAGACTGACAGGTTTCTTCCTAGCTCCCCCTAGTGAACCCAGTGACCAGCTCCAGCTTCATCCCACTGAGATACCCTCAGTCCAGGTCAGGTTTTACAACAAATTGATATTTTCCTTTAGTGTAGGCACTCCTTCCATGTAGACATGGTTATTATTTTTCTCCTGAGTCACCGATGGAAGAAGATGAGACCTTTGGAAATTAGGGGTGGGATCCACTTATCATATCTCTAACTATAGCCCATGAGAAGTTAGACATTTACTATAAACCAGTTGCCTGGGCTCCACCTATAGTCAGCAGAGAGAGACATAAATTCCTCCAGAAGGCCATTCACTGCTGTCTCTCTCTTTCCACTGGCAATAGGGGACTCTAGACAGCCCATTTAGACGAGATAACTAAGCATCAAGGGGATAAAGTCAGGTGATATTAATCCCTTGTGATTTGACTTTTCTACCATGAGGCCCTTCTGCTGCTCTTTAAAAGCCCTTCTGTTTGTTCTTTAAAAAAGCTTGTACCTAGCTTCAGTCCACACTGGCGAAGAACTTGGTTGAACAAAGCAGAAACAGAGAAGCTTTCTGAGAATGACAAGCCCAGCACCATCCCAAAGCAAGTATTAGGGTACCCACATCCCTCTCCAATGGAAAATAACTCTTGGATGTAAATCCAGAACATTTGAGTCCACTGCAAGTTCAGACAACCTTTGAACCATTGACGCAGAAGTGTAAATCCCCCAAGAACTAAGCAAATAGTTGCTGGGATGAGTTCATCCTTTCTTCTTCTGTGAAGCGTCCACAGGAAAACATTTTCTTGAATGCCATCACACTGTCACAGATTGGGTTTCTACATGTGCCTAATGGATTATTCATTAAAATTTCACTCTGACAATTGAAACAGATTATTAAAGGCTGAAATGCGACAGCACCCAAAGGCACTGACCGAAACTGAGGTGCCACTGACTGAGGGGGTGTGTAAGTACCTTGGGGCCAGACTCACCTGCTTTTGCTCCCATTGGATAATCCCAAGTAGCCTCACAGAAGCTGATGGGATTGCTCAAGGAGTATGTTACTCAGTGGGAATAGAACCAAGATTTGGTTTACCCTGAGGATCTTGCAAGAGTAAAGAAAATGGGTGGAATATTTGGTCCCATTAAAGACAGGAGCAAAAGAAACAAAACAAAACAATTAATTCCAAAGAGCTATATTTGACCCCAAGAATAGGCAAAGACAGGAAGGAGGACACATCATCTATCTGCATGATGATACCTGTTTGTCATTCCCAGTGAAAAAAACACAGAAATGTACAAAATTTGTGGAGAAATATGCAATCAAACTGTCTTCAAATATTATTATTAGCAACCCTATATATACACACATATCTTCATTCTACACTTCTCCTTTATTTTGCTTTCTAATTTGAAAACATGAATTACACAGGCTAGTTAGGTCACATTAGCCATGGCATTTTTCTCTTTCCTGATGGCATAAACCTGCTCATAGTCAGAAATTATTTTGATCAAATATTTTTGCATTGAAAACCTCCAGTTTGTAAAACAGTGGTTGTAAAACAAAAATTCCCAGTTATTTAATTACAACAGAAACCCAGAGCAGAGGTTCTAGTAAAAATAAAACATGTACACGTGTATGTGAGAGAGAGAGCAAAAGTCTTAATAACCTAATGGCCAGGACATAATGAGGGATTATTAAAAAAAAAAAAAAAAAAAAAGAAGTGGATACTGTCCCTATGGTGATGGATTATTTATTCAAATGATCAAGTTCTCACAGGAAAGACTAGGAAAATTCACTCCCCAAACAGCTCAGGGCCTAGGACACACACTTGAAATATCAGAAACCTAATTTTCAGTCTTCACTCTCCAGCAAGCAGAGCAAGACCTACATGTGGTCTTCTGCATCCCAGCTACAAGTGGAGACTGCTGTCAAGTATGTTTTTCTGTTGTGTACTGTTCTGATTTGTTTTGTTTTTCTGGAAAGTCTTGATTTCACCCTAATGCTGAGAGGGGTTCAAGTTCTTGTTACACTTCATGGTGGGAAAAATTCAGTTCACGTTTTGCTACTGAGGGCTGACATCATTCAGACATTTGGGCTGACATCTGTTCAGGGAGCCAGCATTCAAGCAAAGTTTTTCCTTCCAGATTTTGGAAGAAAGTCGTGTAGCTTTTAGTCTCATTCCTTTTAGAAAAAACAGCTCTAAACTCATCTACGTAATGGCAATTTCCTCATTTAAACTTTCACCAGGGCAGGTAGAAGCAGGGCCCAGGAGTGAGCAATACCCACTGCAGGTCACGGGGTGGGGAAAGGACAGAAGTGCACTACTCCAGGAAATACCTGGAAATGCTGGGACTCCTTTGGATATGATCACTGCCTGATTGCACCATAGCACCTTCCAAAAACCACCCCGGCTCCCAAACAGAATGATGCAACTCTCTGTGAGAGTGCTACAGAGGTACCCTCTAAGCCTTCCCTGGGTTAAGAGCCTTCATGTCAGGATTCTTAAAGAAGTTTGCTAAACATTATCATTCTAACAGCCTTCTGTTCCATATGAAAGATAGCACTAAACATGGAAGCAGCCAGGTGTGGGGAGGACACAGACTTCCACAAGGATTTCTATTTGAAATCCCCTTCACTGAAAATGAGCCAAATATTTGTGGGTAAACTTAAATGGAACACACAGCATAAGCTATACCTGGCTCTTCTTCTGTTTTTAATCTTTCTGGGTTTTGCAGCATTCACCCACTGTTCTGCAGGTCATTAAAAGGTATGTGAACTCTGTTTGCCAAGCAGCTGGGGACAAGCTGGAAGTGAGTTGCAGATTTTGACTGTGTGTATGAGAACGTTTATGTGTGCACCTATACACCTTACACAGCAAAATCTCCTAAAGTTTGTAAAGCTGAGCTTTAACACAGAAACAGAATTTCTGTCAATGGTAGTTTAAAAATGATAACAGGTTGTAGATTTTGATTCATAATGCTGGGAAGTTACTGGAAACATTAATCAGGAACACTGCAGGAAAACACCTAGAAAGCTACTGTTTAATTAAAGAGAGTCATAACTACAGAGAAATCATGTGTAAGCACATCAGAACTCTTGAGTTTTGGATATAGCACCATGGAAAATATAACATGTACGTGTTCGTTCAAAGGAAAGTCACTCTGTTCATAAAGAACAGACCTATAGACAAAGTTCACGTGAAATCTGGTTAGGATAGGAGGGGAAAACTCAAAAGTATTAGTATATGGATGTTCATTGCTCATATTGGTATACCAGTGCCCTTAACGAATCAACGAGCCAAGTGATTAAACTAACCAGGCTGTACCTGCATGGAAAGACAGTCATTAGAGAGCTCCAAAGCTGGGCTTAACTCACTGAATTAAGAACATGAGAAGAATGAGACTGAATGCTATAGAAGATATAAACTAAGTAATAGAAGATAATACTAAGGACAAGAAGGAAGTATTGAAGAGAAGAAGTGTTGGTCTAATTCTTCCTTTTCAATTCAAGTGAATTTTAGCACTGCCCTCAGTGGCAGCAACCGTTGGAGCAATTCTGTGTTAGACAAAAAAGGACCAGGTTGATGTAGTGGTTGGTGTCTCCAAAGTAAAGTTTAGAGACTGAATTATGCAGGAAATTGGACAATACTGAAATGAAAAGTAAGAAAGAAAAGGCAAAACAACAACAACAACAACAACAAAAAGACCAAATTTAAAAAATCCACATAACACCAAGACTGTAAATAAAAGGAAACAGGTTTCAGACAGAACCAATGATTTACAGTAGTAGAGGTTGTGGAGATAGAGAGATATGTACAGGCCATAGAACTCTGACACAGACACAGTAGTGACCACTAAAGTGGATGGTAAAGTCTGATCTCAAAGGGAATGTTGTCACCTCTACTGTGCAAATCACTTCTGCACTTGAGTTACAGTAACACCCTTTCCCTGTTGTGTTTGTTTAAACACCAAGGTAGAGAGTTGTTTGTGATTTCACACTTAAGCATAGCTCCATAAACTGGGACCATGATTTCATTGATGGTTTGTGGTTGTCATTATAATAGAAATAATAATATTAATAAATATTCATTTAGTTTTGAAAGGGTGCAACAGAAGGAGAAACAACAAAGGGAACTCAGAGCAATACTTAGATTCAGGAAGTTCGTCCACATCAACATGTTCAGAGTGAAGTGTTCGCTTTCATTATAAAGCAAAGTGCACTATGGCACATGAGGGCCTGGTTCTGTGTCTTTTAAAGTGGCAAAGATCTTTTGATATATTTGATGTAAAGTTTTGGTAATGAGAGACAGTGCTAGAAAGGTCTAAGCATACCAGAGATGACAGATGCCAAGAGATTGTCTCCATTATTGACAGGCTATTCCTGAAGACAAAAAGTTTGAGAAGACAAGGCTGACAGTGACTACTGAAGGCATCCTCACCTAGACTTCTTTTTGCAGAGTAGTTGTAAACAGGAGCTATAACTCACAGCTCAGACAGGACAGATCCAGATGGGCCCTTTGGCTTCCTTCCATAATAAAATCTTTAATTTTCCTAAGGAAAATAGCTACTCCATGCACATGCCTCTTACTTCAGAGCAAAACTTGGTTTACAAACTCCAGTAGTTTAAGGATTAAAAAGTTTAGTCTATCTCAGCAAATGAACTTTATCAAAGTGCAGGTAAAATCGAGCCTTCAGGTAAACAGGAGCATTTGCCAAGTGGAAATCCCAGCTCTTTGTATATTTAGTAATGAGTGAAGATAAGATTTCTTTTTTTGACAGCATGATGGATACAATCATAAAAGGAATCATGCTGCTGTAACAGAGTATACTTGAAGAGTGAATTTGAAGGCTGTGTCTTTATTCCCAAACACGTCCTGCCTTTCTTCTGTTTAAAGTACATGAAAGCTAGTTTTTCTGGCATGTGAAAATGTTAAAGTTTTGTTGTTTTTTTCTTTACTTCCCACACCCCAATATGGATGTGTTACGTTTAATTGTCAAACTCAGATCTGCTTCCCAGTTCAATAATCACTGACTCATTTAAGCATATTTATTTTATTTTTTTTAATGGATAGAAAGGTACAGTAAGCAAAGGAACACAAGCTCTCGGGTGAACACAAGCTCATAAATTGTTACATGTGATTCTGCTACTGTGGGTTAAAGGAGGGGGCAGCACCAAGAATGTGGTGAAACCAGCTGGTTTGAGCCCTGGTCTTTCAGTGTAAAAGCCACAAATCTGCCACAGATTAAAAATGAAATGAGTTTACTGGTCTCAGCCTGTTACTTTTTGGATGCTTATCCACATTACAAAGTGAATAAAATCCAATGTGACTGACAGTCTCTGCTCAGAGAAAAACCTTGTAGCTGCTGGCCACTCGTGACTAAAATCTAATGACCCAGCTCTAGTGGAAAGCTCATGCAAAGAGAAATTCTGCTGCAGTTCACTGAAGAGATACACCACCAAGATAACTATGTTAAATTAGTCTTAGCATTCACCCAAAAACCTGAAGGTGCTTGAAATACTGACATGGAGGATGAAACTAAGCATATTTTCTGGAACTGTGGTGGGCATTCATCCTAAAGGGTGCTTTAGTAATTCATGTGAGATTCTCTTTTCCCTCAAAATCTGCTGAAGAAAGCCCAGGGCACAGTACTTCATAATAACACTGAGCTCACAAATTACACAAGTAACAGAGGCATATTCCAGCTCACCTCCTTGGATCCAGGATGCATCAAGAGATTTCAGCAGAAAGAAGATAAAAGTTTGAAAACAGGTTACCCCACAACACCTTTTCGGTGATAGTCTCTTGTTCCATGACTGGCCTCAAAATGAGGTTGTGAAGTTGAAATGACAATTTTTGGTGATGTCATCAGGCCAAAAGAATACAACTTACCTACCTGGGAAGAGATCCCACAGGTCACTGCCAGCTGTGCCCTTTTGTCTGTCCATGGGGACAGACATGGAGGCCTCACCTGAGCCAAGCCACATCCTCCCACACTGCTTAGACCATGAAACAAGCATTTGCAAGGTTGAACTTTCACGCGTTTAATGTCTTGTCAAAACCAGATATAAGAACCCAATACGAAATAAGATCATAGAATCATTAAGGTTTGAAAAGATCTCCAAGATCATTGAGTCCAAAGATCTGCACCATCACACAAAACACAGTCTCAGCTGAGGTCCTTCTCAGTCTGGTACTTGACAGTCTAAAAATTAAGAAGAAGTTGTTATATAGCAGGGGTAAACACTCCTTCTCACTCTTCAACTGAGAGTGACCAAGTAAAATTTACCATTCTGAAAGGAAAAAACCCAGCATTGTAGGTCATACTACTTTTTCAACTGTCTTAACTTCAAATTCTCTGCATTTCTCAGCAAGGAAGAATATAACAGAGAAAAATAAGCTGAACAGTTAGATTTTCAGTTATGATCAGAGCTGAGAGTACTGGTAGCTCTCAAGAACTGGCAAGAACATGGACTCTAATGGGTGCAAATTTTCTTGTCCAAAATGTAGTGGATTGGGGGATTTCAGTCATTCCAATAACAATATGAAAGAGGAAGGATTGAAGATGAACTTATTAATTTAATTTAAAAAGGAAAAAGTTCCCCTCATGATAATTTTAGCCAAGTTTACTTAAAAAATGATCAGAGAAAAGTTTTTGGGTTTCTGTGTCAAGAAAAATTGTAGAGTTTGATCAGTCTAAGGTTCTTCTACATAGAAACATGTCTTTTTAATTGAGGTCTACATTTCAGAAAAATTATCTATAAAGAGTTCTGGGAAGTCTTTATCAAATGTGAAAATAAATTAAGTTCATTGGAGAGGAAATATTTATCATCTCACATAAACTATATTACACTCTCCAATAATTCTCTTGGGGCTGTGCACATATAGAAAACCTGGTCTAACAGAGTCCTAATCAAAGAGGTTTGTACAGAGAGGTGTCCATAAGTTCATCAGATATCCTTCCACAAAGTGATCTCCTCACAGTGAGATGAGCAGCGTGAAGAAAATGCTGTTTTTACTTTCCACTCTTGAGAGAAACAGGTTGCCTGGTGTCTTTGCTTTCATCTCCCTTCATCTCAACCCCTAACACTTTTTTGGTTTGTAGGTATTTTATAGAAAAACAAGCATAGGAATAACTTACATCTTAAATTCTGTAACATATATCCTAGAAACTACGCACTGTTTTAAGAGGGACTCTCTAAATTCATGGGGATATTTTATGGAAATACAGAGTGCAGATGCTTTGTCAAGACAAGCTCTGCCTTCTTAGAGCCTGTCAATGCATTGCACTAACATAAGCAGAGGCAAATATTTGAAACTATATAGTATGTGAATATGCCAGGTTAGGATATCACTCTTATAATGATTGACAGTATATGAACTAAACATGACTTCTGTGGAGTCAGTCCAGTGACTTCTGCCAGCACAGATCATGAACAGTGCTGGCAATACTTTCTTTTGAAAAATAGGGGTGTATAATCCTCAACATGAAGTTACATATCTTCCTTGGGGAGAAAAAGTGTTGCATAAAAACTCCAAGTTTGAGGAGGATGCAGAAGAACACTTTGACCCTTCTGTCTAAGAGAGAGGAGGTCGTGATCAGCAGCCATCTATGAAGTACCTGATGCTGGGGAGTCTGCAAAGGGTGGAAACAGGATGTTGCAGTTCTCTCTTGATGAGGCACAAGAGAGGATGCACAGTGTTGCAGGCAGTGCCTCTAATATGATCTCTATAACTTTTTCCAAAATCTACAGGTTGAATAGTGAAGCCACCTATAAATGTAAATATGATGTGATCCTGATCACGTCATGGGTAAATATTAATGTGATCCTGATCTTGTACAAGAAGCAAAGCGAGATGACCTTCTTGGGATCATTTCTTATTCTATCTCATAACTGTGCTAAGCAGAACCTAAGGGGTTTCTACATAAAAAATTTGAGGGTTCTAATATTGTTTTACTTAAGGAAAAAAAAAGAAAAAGGAAGGAAAACTCTGTCTTAAATTCATGGTGTCACAGTCATTTAATATACTAAAAGAACTAGGATTAGAACTAGCAACGTGGGGCTTTCCAGCATCCCAGCCAGCTGGACGTGGCTTTGCAGGTCTCAGTCTGCATGGGTCATACCAGAATTACGTAGGTATAAACGAAAGCAGCATTTAATTACAAGTGCACATTTTTTTATTTCACAATACTCTCTCAAAAATGCGTATGAGAAATCGAAACTTGATGCTTAGTTTGGTCATTTGTTCGAGGCTCTTTGTTAAATAGAATGAATGCAGCATAATACACATAATACACTGACATCTTATGGGTCTGACATTTACTAAGGTAATAAATTAAAGTTATTATGTTAATGTATAATAAATGCATTCAACAGGAAATAAAAACTGTATAGTGTGAGAACAAAAAAAACCCTTGTTTTTCTAAGTGGCTGTCATGTACAGAACACTAACATCTTAGCAGAGGTTTTTTTGAAGGCTGATAATATCTTATAAGAATAAATTAAGGATATCCAGTCTCCACATGGTGTTTGTGACTTGAAAAAAGAAGGTTCTTTTGCCTCTTTAAGGCTTGCCATTCGCAGTCTGATTCTTGGTTCACCAAAAAACTCAGGCAACATTTTCCTACCTAAGTGACCTTTTCAAAAGCCACTTATGGATCTATAGGATCCAAAGAAGCCCTGTGGTGACAAGGCTGAGTTAGTTACCGCACTGCAGCTCACCTACCATAACCAGCCACTCGTGCTCCCAGCTAACTGCACCTACCGAGCAACATGAGCTCGCCAAGACTGTTCCGTAACACCCAGCTGTGCTGATGGGTGAGAGGCTGGATATGACCCAGCAATGTGTGCTCATAACCCTGTCCAGGTTTAGGTTGGATATCAGGGAAATGTTCTTCACCCAGAGGGCGTCTGGGCACTGCACAGGCTCCTCAGGGCAAAGGTCACAGCACCAAGCCTGGCAGAATTCAAGAAGCTTTTGGAACATTGCTCTCAGGCACGTGGTATGACTCCTGGGGATGGTCCTGTGCAGGACCAAGAGATAGACTTTGATGATCCTTGTGGGTCCCTTCCAACTCAGGACATTCCAGGATTTTCTATGACTCTATGAAAAGCTGGCCAGTCAAGGGAGATGATTCTGCCCCTCTGCTCTGCTCTTAGGAGACCCCACCTGCAGCGCTGCTTCCAGCTCTGGGGTCCCCAACATAAGAAGAACTCAAACCTGCTGAAGTGAGTCCAGAGGAGGCCACAAAGATGATCAGAGGGCTGGAGCACCTCTCCTATGAAGACAGGCTGGGAGAGTTGAGGCTGTTAAGCCTGGAGAATTGATGACTCTGGGAACACCTTATAGCACCTTCCAGTACCTAATGGGACCACAAGAGAGCTGAAGAGGGACTTGTGACAAGGGCATGGAGTCACAGGGCAAGGAGGAATGATTTTAAACTGAAAGAAGGGAGATTTAGATACCAGAAAGAAATTCTTTATTGTGAGGATGATGAGGCACTGGAACAGGTTGCCCAGAAAAGCTGTGGCTGCCCCATCCCTGGCAGAGTTGGAGCTCTGGTCTGGTGGAAGGTATCCCTGCCCAAGGCAGGGATAGAACTAGATGATCTTTAAGGTCACTTCCAACCCAAGCCATTCTATGATTCTATCTTATGCATCTGCCACAAGTGAGGATGCCCTCTCACAGTCACCATGAAGTGACTCAGGAAGCTGTTGCAATTCGATCTTGTGCCGAGATTGACGATGCACAACTCATTGCTTAAGAAGGATCACTGTCCTGCCAAATTACCAGGGGTCTCCAAAACCTCTTCTGCATTGGGTCCAGCCAGGCTCAGAGACTACTGTTGGCTGATCCTCAAAATGGATATCTACATGAAAGGTGTTTAAAGGGATAGTTTCCTTCTGGCTCACGATAATTAATGGAAGTTTTTGTCAGAAACTACTAAAGCTCACACATCATTTAAAACTGTCTACTCAGCAGAGAAACTCCAATTATTTAAGTATCCAGTCCTTTTTGAAACACTCTGAACATAACTGCCTCAGCAATATCTAGGGATGAGGTTGGCCAGAAGGCTTTAAAATGTGTGGATGAGACCTCCAGCCAAGACGAGAGAGGTATTTCTTACACTACACCCAATCAGGACCAGCTGAGGAATTTTATGAAGTTTCATTTTGCTACATCAGACTGGAAATCTTAATATGCCTCATTCTGTAAATTGTTCTCATTACTTCAATGGGTCTTCATGCAGATAAGGTGAAGTACAAACAGTACAAATAAAAGGGTAGGCTCTTTGAAGAAGAGATCTTTTTATATTTGTTTGAGTAAAGCCTAGTAAAATGGTGCCTGATTCTCTCTTGGCTTCTAAGCTTTGCGACAATAAACAGAAATGAATAAAAATAGCAATATCAAGCTGCACCAGTGTCTGCAGTCTACTTGACTTGCCCTGAGATTCAACTGGATACTAATGCACAAAAATACTGATTAAGGCTGAGTAATTTTGCCCCAAATTGAATTCATTTTAACAGCATAGAGGAAGGGGAAATATTATCCTGCTCTTTGCTCAGCATATTTAGATATAATGACATAATATGAACGCATTCCAAAAATTGCCTGTCTTCAGGTAGTGCATTTTGGAGTGATTTCAAAATTCCCTTAGGTTATATCAGCAAAACATTTTCCCCTGCCTCAAAAATCACTAAGCCCAATTGTCTGTGTCACCTTGTTTACATGGTGGGAAATTTTCAAGCCTATGGTCGGTGCCTTATTTTGTCAGGCTGCCCTTATGCTACTTTGTGACGATTTTGATTTTCAAGCCTCCATGCATAAATTATGATTTATTTTGCTTTCTTCAAGAAAGGCTGAGTGAAGTAATACAGTGTGGGGCTTTTTGGTTTGTTGGTTTGGTTTTTTTTTTTATTATGAATATTTCAAGAGTGTGCTTTTTTCTTCTGAAGAAAACTCTGCACCTCCAGCAAATGTTTTCTTTTCTTTCATACAGAAAAATAAACACAGAGAAGAGCTGAAATAAAATCAGTATCTTTTGTTTGAACCTTAAGAGATGCTGAGATCTCATAACTCCAACACTGGGGTGAGAGATACATCGTACTTCTCAAAAGTGGCTTTCTTTGTTCATTAGTGTTAATTTGCATATAGCCAGGCACACTGTGTGCTGTGGCATTGTCACTGCATTGTTACTCCATGTCCACAAAGAAGTCACATGCAGAAAACATGGTTATATGAACAAAATAAGCATCAACATCAACACTGCCTGATTCTGAGCATTAACGAGGCAAATTTCTCTTCAAAACTTACATAGCTGTTTTTACAGCAGCGAGAACCAAAAGATGAGGCCATAATTGAACTGTTGCCCAAAGGCAATTACTGATTGAAATTGATTAATTCTACAAACAAATTTGACCAATAGATTAGTTGTCACGTTACGGCAGATTTGGGCAATACTGCTGCAGTTGTGAAGGAGACACAACCTTCTAGCATGAATAGTTAATACAGTTTGTTACCCTGTAGAGTTGCTTGTTGAGTTACCCAAAGAAATCTCACAGGGAAACTGAGCAAGGCATGCTACTTTGATGCTATAAAACCATTGTGTTACCTCTCTGCTTTTATGTATGAATCTGAGGAATTGTTAACAGCACCACGAGCAGTTTGCTCTGAGCAACACAAATGTAATGGACTTAACATCAAAGTGATGCAAAATCCACTGAAAACAACAGAAAGGCTCCAGTTGAATCTATAGGACTTTGAATCAAGGCCTAACAGGGGCAAGTCTGCTGTTCTGATGGGTTTTCTAAGGGGATCCTGTGGGAAACTGGAAAAAGGATTCCGTTTCTTGAATCCAAAGATTACTGAGGCTTTGAGCTGGTGCTTTTGCAGAATCATTGGTTCAGCTTGTTTCCCCTTCCAGCCCACGACACAACAGCACAGGAGCTCTGAGCTTCATGGTTGCACAAAGGACCCTTTGCACCTAAGAAGCCTCCCTCCCTGCCTCCTTCCTTCCCTTCCTCTGTATCCCCAGAAAAGAGGCTCCTGGAAGACACTTGACGCAAAAACAATCAGTGCTGCTACTGCACACCCAGAAAGAAGCTGCATTAAAGATTTCCTTGCACAGTCACCTGCCAGAGAATAGTGGGGTTTAGGTGCCAGTCTTTCTGCAGTTATCCAGTCCTTCCACACTTGGAGATTAAGCTGCTGAATCGGGCACTTTGTTACATTATTTCTGAAACCAATATGTATAATAGCTGAGGGTGATGTGCAGTGTGACAGTCTGTTCCTAGTTCTGACTTCATACTGGTTTCTCAGCTGTGCCAGTGACTTAGTTTGAATGGGTTTCTACACAAAATTCAAGGTTTTGGTTTTGTCATTGAAAGCTCCCCATGGCCTGAGATGAGTGAGCACAAGTCTTCCTGAACTGTCACACAATCCAGTTGCAGATCAATGAAGGATGTCCTTCTGAGGCTTTCTGGTGTTAATATAAGTAACTTTATGACTTGACTGTGGTGAGGATTGGGCCCTTCTATGTTCACAAGGACATATTAGCTGGTGGAGCATCCCACATGCCATTTCCTCATATCTGCATCTTCACTTGGAAAGGACAGGGTTTTGTTAAGCTTTCAGGAACATTTCAAAGCCCTTTTTTTCCGCTTTCAAGGTGTTTTAGAGGGAAAGGACATAAATGAGCAATGTGATAGGTACAGGGAGCTCTTATTTTGGTTGGGCAACAGATGAGGCATATGGGTAATTTATTGCACTATAATTGTGTTATGTGATATTGATGCTGCAGTATTAATGACTGCAAAGTGCCCAGATTGATTCAGATGGCCATTTACTGTCATTATTACAAATCTAAATAAATAAATAAGAGCAATTGAATTGATGTATCTAAGAAATGTTTCAAAGTCACCCGGTGACATACATGTAGGCGCTTGTGAACAGAGAGAGACTCAAACAATATCAGGGACACTTTTTATTGGGGTCAGAAAGAAATAGAACAATTAAGTCATTTTCAGTCATATACAATATATTAGGAACTGTTTTAACAAGCACATTGCTACACTGAATGGCATGAACAAAGCATTTTAAAAAGCTGGGGTGTAAATATGCCAGGAAAAAAGAAAGAAAACATGTAAACTATGCTCAAAAATAGTCTGCAAATGTAAGAAAACAAGAAAAACTAAGACAATCATGCACATACCTCTCCTGCTACCATGGCCCAGTGAATACAGTGGTTACCATGGCTGGATCAGGCTATGAGGTGGATTTTAGAGGGCAAGCTTTGTTTCTGATCTCTGCCCAAACAGAGAGCCTTGATCCAGTCTGTTGGTTTGTGTACTCTGAGCAAGCCAACCTCACACTGCAAGAGCCAGCAAGTTAAGTTTGAATTTATCTCATGCCTTCAGGTTTCTCTTAGCATCCCCTGTCTGCCTGTCATATCATATGGACCCAGAGATGTATTATCACTCAATATTCCGAAATATGACTCTGCACTTTTCCCCTAAAACACAAGAACAGTGCAAATCAGACAGATGAGAATTACAGGCACTTCACAATGCTTTTTATGTATCCACCTTTTCTTTTTTTTTTTCTGAACAGAAAACAGCACATTAAAATGTAGATCTTGCTAGAAGGTTAATTCCCTCATTAACCATTTGTGGGGAGTATACATATGTATTAAACATAGACTCTTTATTTACACTAAATATTTTACTAGCTTCAATAGTCATTGATACTGAAAGAGACGAGAGCAAGTCTGTTGGAATAAATAGCTTCTTCATACTCAGAAGTACATTTGAGAAGTACATTGAGGTGGGACCTAAAGATAACCAAGTAAGAACCTGCTGGTATTGATCTGCATGAAGGAAAAGATCTATTTTTGCTCTTCCTCCACCCACAACCTCTAATGATCATCTACTCTATTGCCCAGATAAATTCCTTAGATAAACAACCAAAATCCAAATCAACATACTAACCTTAAATAATCCAGGTAACAATTTTTATAACAACAACAAAACCAAGAAAAATATATGATTTCTTTTGAAGGTTTATTCTTAGCAACGTTTATGTGATGCAAACTTTAGATCAAAGTCCCCTGCCAATGACCAGGAAAGCAAGTAAACATTACAACTGGAACTAAACATTAGATATTCTTGTACCCTTGGCTGGTGCTTAAGCAGCTATATTTCATTATCTCTTAATTTTATGGGTTATCAGAAGCTAAAAAAAATGTGTGTTGTGGCTGTTTCTTGCCTCACAATTCAATGTACAGAATGACAAGAAAGTGAGTTTTGGATACCTGGCTATAAAATTGTTTGTTATTAAAAAAAAAACAACAAAAAAAAACACAAAACAAAAACCAACCCCAAAATTCCCAAACTTGCCCATTTGCTATGTTGCTGCTTTGGGTTTTTTGGGGTTTTTTTTGGGGGGGGGGGGCGGGGGGGGAGGGGTGTTGTTGTTGTTGTTTGGTTTTGATTTTATTTTTTTTTATTTTTATTTTTTTTTTTTTTTTAAGTTTTAAAAAATATAAACACAGCT
>JAWWES010000081.1:7179589-7240781 GCA_035583135.1 Lophotriccus pileatus | reverse complement strand
TTTTGTATTTGTTTTTATTTTATTTTTTTTTCTTTTTCTTTTTTTTTTTTTTTAACTTAACACCTCCTTTCAAACTTCTAAGCTGTGTAAGATGTGAGGAAGGTGCTCAGAGGTTACTCCCAACATCGAGCTCCCCTAGTGGCTGTTTCTCTCTCACCGTCCCTGCACGGACAGAAACACCTGGCTTGGGATTTTCCCCACTCATGACTAGAAGGAAGTGACTGAAAAGGGATGCAGATCACAATCCGGGAATGACGAAAAAAAAAAGGTGGGGGGGGATACTCATTCCTATCTGGGACTTTTGGTATGAGAAAATGTTGGGTTATTCAAAGAGAAATTAAAATACCTACGAAAGAAATGTAAGGGCTTCTCTGTAAACCTCTAATCAGGCATTACACATTGCACTGTTGAGGATATAATGAAACCTGGGGGAAACTCTGCTTTAAAGTTTGCTTCAAGAGCAAATATAAACCAAAACATAGATAACAATGTCTTATGAATCATTCTGCCTACAGTAATTTTTGCACGTATGATGAAAGGCTGTATTGACCATATTCAAGCCAATGATTAGCATTAATCCACAAGCAGATGGATATGAAAACGGCAAAATCAATGCACAAAGACAGAGTTGCTCTGTAAAGCAAACATTTCTGCCTCTCCATGCACACAAAATATTGTTTTCTTGTAGCAGGAGTACTCACAGTACTCACAGACTAGTGCCAGTTTAAGGGCATGGCAGACCAGATACCAGGTTTCGGCTCCGTGGCTCTCTGAATATTGCTGTCAAACCAAAATGGGTGGAAAACCATGAGCTTAATTTTTCTTGTTGCTGCTAGGGTTTGGGGGTGTTTGGAAGGATATTCCAAGGAACGAGACTTGTTCTGCTTATCATCGTAAAGGTATAGCTGCCTGCTAGACAGTAGTTCTAGACTGAAATTTCTAAGCCAATTTTCAAGATAGGTATTGCAGTACTACCAGTACAGGCAATGAGGGATGTGTATCAATTCCTTTAAATGAAATAGTTTAACATTGCCATGAAAGAGGGTAGGGTATGTAAAAGAATCAAATAAAGCTTCAGATGAAAATCCTGCCTGAGTCTTCTTCCACTTATACCAGCTTTACTCAATCATAACCTTTGTTTTTTCTGAAGCTATTTGTGATCTACTTCTCTGTCAGTGATCGCTTTGATCCCAAATATCTTGGCAAACACCAGAGGTGCAAAGAGGCTACAAGAATGAAGCTTTTGTGCTCTAAAAATGGATAATAAAAAAACCATATATTAAGAGTGAGAAAAAATGGTGGTCATTAAGGATGATAAGTAATTAAGATCCAATTAAAAGCTACACAGCATTTGCCTCTCGAGTTTTCTGAGGGAAACATCTTGTGTTTTGGGATTCATCAACCAAAATATATTAGTGCAACTTCAAACGGCCAACAGGCAACCTCGCTTGTGCAGTCTGAACTCTTCTCTGCCTTTACGCAGAGCAAACAGCCATCAGCAAATCCAGATTTCATAAAAGAAGATAAATAATAAGTGGGATTCTCAAAGAGCTTGGCCAGAGGCTGAGTGCACCCACCACTGCTCCACTGCGGCCCAGGCTCCATAGGGATGGCCCAGTACAGAGCTACGGTGGGGGGAAACCTGGCAGTGGCCACAGGGTTTGGCAGAGCCACTGGAAAGAGCCCCTGTGTCATCAAGGAACTCTGGGCCAGGGGTCTGTGATGGGTGCTTGCAACAGGACTCCGTGGGGTCAGCAGCGGATGCTCCTGGGGCTGTGGTGTGTGCTGTGCCCTGGAGCACCAGGGGATGACCCAAGGGGCTCCCCATCGCTCCACCAGAGCTTTGGGGATGACGGGGAGCCTGGTGGCAGCTCCATGGGGGACCTGGCTCCACGGGTAGGGGTGGTGGAGGGAGGGGGTCTGCATTCAGGGGCCTCCCTGGCACCCTCACCCTGGGCAGCCCCGAGGGGCCCGGGGACCCCTGGGGGCAGCAGTGGCTGTGCTCTGTGGACCCTCCAAGGAAGGCGTCAGTGCCCGGCCGGGGGTGTTTGCTGTCTCTGAGGTGTGGGGTGGGCAGGGCAGGGCACGGTGCTCCCCTGGGCAGCCTGGGGCTGGGGTCGGCAAGGCAGGGGCAGGGGCAGGGGCAGGACCCCCGCGGGGGAAACGCGCCCCGGCGCTGCAGTGAGCGGGGACTGGGGGGCTTGAGGGGCCGTTTTTTCCCCAGGAGCGGTGGCATTTAAATAATAACTAGAAAGGAAGAGGAGAAGCTTTAACGTGGGTAGGAGAGGCAAGGCGCATCCCGGAGGCCCGGCGGGGCGGGAGGGGGCCGGTTCCCCCCGTTCCCCCGGTGTCCCCCCCGGACCCTCCGGCTCCCCCCTCCCGGCTCCCGGCGGGGCCGCCGCCACCTCCAGCCTGCGCTGAGGCTTAGCAGAGCCTCCCCGCTCCCCCAGCTCTGCTTTCTTTCACATCTAATTTGATAGGAGGGGGATTTCGGGCTTCCCACAGTTACAACTTTTCTTGATTTCTCCCTTCCCCCCGCCCCGCGCATTTATTACTTGCATTTAATTAATTCCTTCTTTGCGTTTCCTTCCCTGCTAATCTTTGGGTGACTGCTTTGTACATATGGCAATCTGATAATGAGGGAGTTTATCCTTATTCTCTAGACTTCTTCACTGCGATGTCCACCCGTCTAGTGCCTGGGATATCGATCATCTTTCCTTGGGTAGGGGGACAAGGTAAGAGGGGTGATAAAAGATTTGCAGTATTCCACACCATTAAGAATAGCTTTTATTCCTTGGCGCTGTTTAATCAACTGTTATATCAAGTCATGCTGTTTAAGCAACCACATCAAAAGAACATACCCTCTTTTGTATAAATTATATATTCCTTGTATCTGTCTTCTCGCATGCACGCAGACGGCGAGATAAAACTTAAGTTTGTTTTTTAATAGCATGAAGCAGATATTTAGCTGTTATACAACTTGTTTCTGCAACTAAGTTGGTTGATAACAACCTAGAAGCCAAGCTGCTGGCTTTCTAGCTTTTTACCCATTTCCCAGTCAAAACTCCTCAATTTAAGGCTCGGAAAGAGAAATCAATGATTCACTGAAACTCTACAAAGAAACATAAATAGCAGAAGAAAAGTATAGGCTAAAAAAGAGGGAAGAGCACCAGTTAGAGTCAGTGTGAGAGCTTCGGATTACTTTTTTCGGCTCTTTTCTAAACTTTACCTAAAAAGACTACTTTGTCCCTTGAAAAGTCCATGCTGCCCTGCTTGTTACAGTTTATGGTTGTACAACTTTTTTACCACTTAAAAACTAATTTTAAAGTGCATTTCCACATGGTTTAAGTGGATTACCTCTCAGCTCGATGTCATAGGCAGAAATACTCATATGATTGCTAGTCCCAAATAGCTTTTTTTTTTTTTTTTAATACCCAGAACTTAAATAAAGTTGATTTTTGGATGTGTTTTGTTTTTCTGAGAGACAGGAGTTTGAATTACTTCAGCATGCCGTCCTGGAATTTTTAAGAACCCCTGAAAAAACTCCTGAAAGTTTCTAGATCCTAGGACAAATTGTATTTTCTTAGGAGCAAAAGTAAATGAGCACTTTACAGGCAGAGAAGTGTTTGTTCATATGGGACTCTGCTGTTCTGTCTAACCTGCTCTATCAGCCCCATCTCTGCAATTTTGCCCGTCTCTCAACACCTTTGTCTGATTAGTAGCTTTTGGAGATCGGGATAAAGACATCACTTGCCACGCTGCATGAGATAACAATTAATTTAACATTAAACTTATCCCCTTTCCATTCACTTTGCTTGGATCGATCTCTGATAATTGTGTTTGCGGATGCTTTCAGCACTGTGCTTTTCTTAAAAACTTAATGACACCCCGCAAGGAGGTGTAAGAGTCTAAAACGCTCCTCTCCGACTTTGACCAAAGAAACAAAGAATACAGCCCCAGCGTGCTCAGGAGACCATCTATTTTTAATCAGATGACTTTTCATGCACTTCCGAAGATAAAACACTATTTTAAATTGGGTGATAGTCCTTGTTTTATTAAAAAAAATAATAAAAGTGCCTTATTGCAGTTGTGTGATACATAAGTCAGACACCCAACTTCATCTAACTGCCGCCTCGCATCAGACCTGTTTCTGCCTTTAAAGTGGTCATTTATCAGCTGAAAGGCGAGTGTGTTTTTAAAAAGTATGGCTTTAGGAAGGAGAGCAATCTCCCTTTTCAGGGATAACAAACCTGTTACAAAGTCATTTAGGTGGGTGCGCTCTGAAATGGCATTATTCCCCCACGGGCGTTAATACTTCCCCAATACGTTCCTATTTGCACGGCTCCCCGACAATTCGGCATTTTATTTGACCGCAACTGCCCTTAGAAACTTGACTTGGACTGAGGCAGCCTGCTAATCTTACTTTTTTTCCACTCTTTCACGGAGGCATCTGTTCCTCTTGCTGACAAATGTACCATTCTGCCAAGAAAGTTTCTGACAAAAAAAAAAAAAAAAAAAAAAAAAAAAAAAAAGCCAAAAAAAAAAAAAAAAAAGCGTGTAATTGATGTTATCCCAAGAAAGCGCGATCTCCACCCCTCTCAGCTCCAAGCCCTTCAGGTAAAAGGAAAAAAAAAATCTTTCAAGAATTTGTTGCCTTTTTGAGGGTTAAAACATCAGAAGACAAGCTTGTCTCGCCTTGGCCAATCAGCTCTCGGCCCTGGCAGCTATAATATAGAACTAAAGGCAGACTCCTCTCACAAGCGTCTTGCTTTGCTACCATTAAAATCAGACCCTTTTTTGTCTCTCGATTGCTGTCTCACGACCAAACTCCGATGTGTTCCGTTATCAGCGACCTAAAGCCTGCCATTCCAGCACCTGTCTTGCTAGGGATCGGTGGATAGTATACGATTCAGAAAGCAGACAAGGACATAGGAGGAGAGAGAGCTCTAGAGACAGCCAGGGATAGGCACAGAGAGCTTTGAAGTAATTGGATTCAATGGACGAAATGCTGCTGTTGACAAGAATTCTCTTGGTGGGCTTCATCTGCGCTCTTTTAGTCTCCTCTGGGCTGACTTGTGGACCAGGCAGGGGCATTGGAAAAAGGAGACACCCCAAAAAGCTGACCCCTTTAGCCTATAAGCAGTTTATTCCCAATGTGGCAGAGAAGACCCTAGGGGCCAGTGGAAGATATGAAGGGAAGATCACAAGAAACTCCGAGAGATTTAAAGAACTAACCCCAAATTACAACCCTGACATTATTTTTAAGGATGAAGAGAACACGGGAGCTGACAGACTGATGACTCAGGTAGAGCCACAGAGATACCTGTATTTGTGTTTGTTAACCTCTCTGAGCAATCCTAAAGGACGCATCTGTCTTAGTATTTTTGAAAGCCCCCCCCTTTCCCTCTCCCCCTCCTCCCCCCGCCCCTCCAAACTCGGCTAGTTTCCCCCATTGAATGTAAATACCATCTATCCAGACAAGTTAGCAGGGGCTGGAGCTGCAGCTATTTAGATATTTGGTGGGGGAATCTGTGTGATACTTACAGTCATTACCGTGCCATGGCGTTCCCTGTAACTTGGTTAGAGATTGCTGTTTGCATTTGTCCCCAAGGATGCACTTTGATCAAACGAATTGCATACAGCTCAGAGGACCCCAACTGTATAGTGACCGCCAGGCCACCCACTCATTATTACAAACGTAGTCCGCGGTTGCTGCGCCTGCTGACTTGATTTTTATATATATATATTATTTAATTTCTCTCTTTTTTCTTTTCATTTCATTTTAACCTTTATTATTATTATTATTATTATTTCACTCGCGAGTATATTCTAAATTTATTAGGCATGCAGTCGTGCACTCACAAAAGGCAGCTGAAGCTGGATCGACATTCCTCTCCTGATTCCGTATTATATAGCTCGCATTGCAATACCATCATTTGCAATTGTGCCCATCAGAGCGTAAATATATTGATATTTCTTTAAGGATGCTCGCCACCAATGCTCTGGTACTTCCACAGGGGAGGGACTTGCAACTTATCGGCATTGCATCACCTTCTGTTTTAAAAAATCTGATGGCACAAGGTTTACAACTGGGTAAATATTGGATATCGGGTGGAATCAAATTGCGGAACCATTTTATGAAAAAGAAAAAAAAAAAAAGAAAAAAAAAAAAAAGAAAAAAAAAAAAAAAAAGAAAGGAGAGAGAAAGAGAGAGAACCGCTCCGAGAGTCACCTCGTAATTATTATTCATGCTCAACAGAGAGCTCGGTGAAGTCAATTGCTCTGCCAATCCCGGAGTTTCAGAAACTACATGCAATCTAGACACTGGAAATGGGTTTCCTCCAAATATAGGTCAACAGCGCTTTTTTAATATTAATACATTTAAGCCCCACCTTCAGTGCTAGAGCAGGACTCGCCTGGAAGGACTAGGCGGGGAGTGGACGCGGGGAAAGGGGGGGTGCGGGGTGGAATTTCCCAAACTCTCCCCGTTCCTCGGCCTGATTTTCCGCACGTTGCCGGGTCTCCCGGGGCGAGGGACCGGCGGCCGCCACCATCTCCTCCCGACCACCTTAAATCGCACCGCACCTCGGAGTGCGGCGGCGCCTCCGCCCGCCCTCGGCCGCCGCCCCGCGCAGGGTGCGGAGCGGAGCGGAGCGAAGCGGGGCCGGGGCCGGTCCCCGCTCGGGCGCGGCCCGCGCCCCTCCGCGCACCCGCGGCTCCTCCGCCCCCGCCGCCTCCGGAGCCGCATCTCTCGCATTTTCAGCTCCACTTACTCCCCTCGCGTATCGATCGCGGCGGCTCGGGTTTCACCCTTCCCTCCGCAGCCCGGCGGCAGCGGCGGCGGCGGCGGCTCCGCGGGAGACGGGGCTCCCGCCGGGGCTCGGCGCATCCCTGCCTCCTTCCCTCCCTCCCTCCCTCCCTTCCCTGCGCGGCTGCGCCGGTGCGTGTGCGCGGCGGAGCGGGGCGGCGGGCGCGGGGGGAGCCGGGCCGCGGGGTCGGGAGCGGTGGGCTGCGGGCCGGGGGCGGGCTGCGGGGCTGACCCCGGCCCCGCGGCTCTCCCGGGGCACGCCGCGCCGGCTACGCGGCTGGCCGCTCCCGCTGCATTAGCTGGCAGCGTCTGAACTCCTGACCTTCTGTCAACTTCCCTCAGACGAACGAAACGAAAACAAATACTTTTTTTTTCTACGTCCCCCCCCCTCCTTCTCCTTCAGTGCTTGTTGCCGTGCCTTAGACACAATGGGGAGATGTGGGCTGAGAGCAGTGGGGACGGGGAGACAGCAGGGCCGGGTACCCGGAGGCAAAGAGGGGAGTGAGACGGGAGAGCGAGATCGGGGAGAGAGCGGGGCTCCGGCACCCCTCGGCCGGGCAGGGAGCAGGGAATGGAGCGGGGCTGGGGAGCGGGAGGAGGGGTTGCCTTTGCCCACCGCTCCCCGGGCCACCGCTCCCTGAGCCCCCGGCGACCCGAAGTGCCGTCCTGCCGCCGGTCTCCCTGTCTTGTTTTCCTCCCTTTCCCTCTCTCCTTCGGCTAGCAACCTCTCGTTAAATCCCAGCCTTCAAACGCCGGCTTCGGGAGCCCTTCAACCATGGAGAGACCTTTCCTGAACAGAATCGTTAAACTTGCAGAGTGGTTGCCGAATGCATTAGCCGCTAGTTAATATTAACTCCAGAAGGTGGGGGGAGGGGGGGGGGGGAACGCAAACAGAGGTAGGTAAGTCAGGTTCTCAACTTTGCAGGTGACACCAGCAGTTTGCTAAGGGCTCTCCCCTTCCTCCGCTCCCTCCCCCCCAACCCCAGCCATTGGCTGGATTCGGGGGAGAGATAAGGAGGCCAGGTCAGTATGATAAAGCTGGAATTTGTATGAAATAAAATAGCAATCTCGTGTAACGCAGGCACACAACTGGTGCGTGATGTGAGGAATTTAGAGATCAACTTGGCATTTAGGAAGCCCACCAGGTTGTTTACACTGACAGGTACCTGTTAAGTGTTTCCTTCAAGCAATTCATTTGTGAAGAGATTAGGAACTGGCAGGAGAGGGCTTGTTGAACAACTTTGCCTTCACACAAAGCGTTAGTGGAGGCAGCCCTGCTGAGCTTCACGGTGGCTGAACAGAATTGGGCTTGATTTGTGGCACACGACCCAATGAATTAATAAATAGTCTGGGCTTCACGGCTTTTGACTCTGACAATCCAGCTCAGGCAGTATAAAAGGAAAGAAAGTCCTTTAGGAGGCCGTTTCTTTTTCTTTATTTCGCCTGAATCCGGGAGCTGGTGCTGGCAGGGCCGGAGCGGTAAGAGCCTCTCGGCGCTGCCCGCACCGCTGCCGTCATCCCTGTCCGCGCCCTCCGCTCCCGCTGCCTCTCGTGCGGGGCAAGATATCCCCGTGTCGTGCAGTGCTGTCGCCTTATCAGTAGCTGAAACGTTTGATCCTTCGTCCCCTTCCCCCTGTAAATTAGTGGAAGAGAGTGTCCATCCTCTCAGGTGTGAGAGGAAAAGAAGGAAAAAATAAAATAAACCAAACTCAGCTTCCTTATGCTGTTGCACTTTGCTGCCGGGAACAGTGCCGAAACCCAGACACCCTTCCCTCTAGGAAGGCCAGAGAGTCCAAAGTGAGCTCACGCCTGTGTTTTATATTTCTCGAGTACCCGTGTGTTGCTGGTATCACTTTTATGGCTGTTGATGGACACACGGGAACTTTCTTGCTGAGCAATCTTGTCACCTCCCTAAAAGTAGCGTCGTCGGGGTAATGGAGAGGCTTTGCCCTTCTGGGAACTGTGAAGGGGGACTTTGTGGTCTGTTATTAGGTGTGCTGTGAGCACACTGGGGAGAAGGGTCCTGCAGAAGGCCAAGAATCCCAGTCAGGCCAGCAAAAGTGTGGGAAGAGCAGCTTACTGCATCCCGCTTGGCTTTCATCCATCGCATCAAGCGAACCACATCGAGTATATCTACGAGTTGTTTTCATCTCAAAAAGGGGGAAGAAAGCTGGCAACCTCTGCGTTTCTAACTCTGTACCTTTAGTCAAGCGCTTTTCAATGCTTTTGGTGCTGATTTCCCGTTTTGGAGGGCTCAGAGTCCTTTCGCCGATCGCGCTGTGTCTATTCTCCCCCCCTTATCTAAGATAGGAATCCCCAAAAAACTTTCAGGGCTTCATTTACAGCTCACCCTCTTCCAGTGCTGCAGGCCCCTTTCCCCTCCCTCTCCTCATCCTGCCGCCCTCATTACTCGGACCCTGAGGGCCCCCGATGCTGCGGTGCCCGGTTCAGCCCGGGGAAGGTCGGTGGCTCCGGAGGGGCGATGAAAAGCCCTGCAGAGCTTCTCCACGGAGTTGGAAGCGTTTCACTCCACACAAAGAGGCTCCTAGCTTGCATAGCATCCCTGCTTCGCTTAGCTTCCCTCCTTGGCCCTCCCTTGCTTTTCATCTTCCCACTAAGAGCTATATTATTGTATGGATTTGCTCGGCTTTGTAGGCGAGCGCCGATGTATGTTTGAAGCGCAGTGAATGCTCCCAGCCCATGCAGCTTTGAGGGCTCTAATGAGTGATGGGCGAAGCGAGAAGAAAAAAAAAAAAAAAAAAAACCCAAACCAAACCAAACCAAAACACCCCTCCCTCTAGCACATAAAGGCTGTTAACATGTATTGATACCCTTTTCAACACAGAATTAAGCTGAAAAGACCCGGAGAGACATTCCGGGGGGGAATCCGTGACTCCGAGATACATGGCGAGTGTTTGTTCTCGGCAGAAACTTTGCTCTCGGGAAGGGACAGGGCACTTAGCGGCAGGAATTTGCTCCGTGCAGGTGGCTTTGAAGCGCCACACTCACAGCCCAGCGCCGGTGGTGCGGTCGGGGGTGGGGGGGGTGGGGGTGGTGTCCCCTCTCCCCGCAGCAGGTGCCAGGGGAGCGGGAGGCTCCGTCCCTATGGGTTTTCGTGGTGTTTCATCCCCTTTTCCTCCCGTGTGCCCATGTTTCACTCTCCTCCTCGTCTGCTTCCCCATCCCTTCCTGGCAACAGGGAAGAAGATGCTCAGTTCTGGCTGAGCCCATCCTGGGGCGCGTTCTGAGGGGAGGGGAGGGCTGCAGTCTATTTGGCTGGGGAGGGAGAGCAGGATGCGGCCCAAAGGGGTATAGATAACGAAGTAGGGGTCTGCCCCTGGCTGCAGCATCCCCATAATGACCTTTCCCTGTTTGTCCTTATCCCGCAGCGCTGCAAGGACAAGCTGAACGCCCTGGCGATCTCGGTGATGAACCAGTGGCCCGGGGTAAAGCTGAGGGTCACCGAGGGCTGGGACGAGGACGGCCACCACTCCGAGGAGTCCTTGCACTACGAGGGCCGCGCCGTGGACATCACCACCTCGGATCGGGACCGCAGCAAGTACGGCATGCTGGCCCGCCTGGCCGTCGAGGCCGGCTTCGACTGGGTCTACTACGAGTCCAAGGCACACATCCACTGCTCCGTCAAAGCAGGTAAGGCAGGCAGCCTGCCAGGGACATGTCGGGATGGTGGGACACCCGCGGGCCACGACTCAGCCCCCCAGAGCCTTTTCTGCCCTGGCCGGTGTCGCCTGGGTTCCCTCCTCCTGTCCCGCGCAGGGTTCCCATCATCCGGCTCTCCCCGCCGGGGCTCCCGCGGGGATGGCAGCGGAGCCCCACCGGCGCAGGGGTGGGGCTAAGGGCCGAGTGAGGGCAGAAAGAAAAAAAAAAAAAAGAAAAAAGCCCAGCCGGCTGCAGCACTTTTGCACAGAATTTTTATTTGGGTGATGTTTCTTCCCAGCCTACCCACGAGCTCTGCGCCGCAACCACACACCCTTCTCCTCCCCCCGTGGGATCTGATGCTTTCCCCATCCAAAGAGCATGTTCAACACAAACACTCGTGGCTGTCTCCAGCTGCCCCGTTGGCTGCACGCCTCACTCGCGAGCGCTAATCTCCGAGTGGGAGCCAGCCAGGAAAATAAATAAGTAACGTGGTCCCCAGCCTCCTTCAGCGGTAGTCGCTAGGAAATTCCCAGATAGGGATACACATACACATAATTTTTTTCCCTCCCCTCCCCTGTGCTTACAACGCCACACGCTGTCTCTACCCGGGAACAGCTCTCAAGAAATCCACGACTCGCAGTTCCTTTTCCTGACACTTGACACTTTTTTGGGGGAGTAAATCGGTTGGCAAGTGCCAGCCCCTCTTCCTCCTGCCTCCCTCCACCCATTTAGATGCCTTTGGATGGCATCTAAAGCGCTTTTTAAGAGTAGCCTCTAGCCCAGCAGCCTGCTGGATGTGTCAAGAAACACTTGGTTGCAAAAGAAAATAATGGGCTTTCTTTAAATATAGCTGTTTGTTTCAAACCCAGCAGTCTCAGGGCAGGGAAACCAGCCTGCTCATCTGCAGGAGGGGTTCATTCCCCCACTCCATCCCGAAACGACTCGGGGGTGAGCCGAGGTAGCATTTCTCCTGGCCCGTGGGGTCTTTGTCCTGAGAGCCTGCTACTGCTTTTGTTCAGCTCCTGGGTCCTCTCTAGCCAGAAGGAGGCCCTGCAGAACTGTCAGCTGTGTGGAGACATGAAACATCCCTTTCAGTAGCCAAGATGGGCTTTACAGCACAAGGCGTCTGATTGTGGTGTGTGGTGACCTTAACCCAAGCACATCCCCTAATCCACCCCCGTGGGCATTTCATAGGAGAGGAGTAACCCCCAAGCTGCTCATTGAGATTCGGCACACATGGACTTGGGGGCAATATTTAGAGGGTGTCAGGCAGGGTCGTGTGACTGTACGAGGCAGGCTGAAGGGAGCAGGCTTGAATTCCACCCTCTCAGTCTGATCTTAAACTGTCCCAAACCTCATTTCATGACAGAGCACCTCATGAGAAGATTAAACCCCATAATGCCAGGCAGGAAGATTCTTTATCTAGATCTCTGTTTGCAAAAAGTATGATCCCGGAGACTGGAATGCAAAGAAGAGTTCCCCCAAGGCCTGAATTATTGTCACCAGAACAGAGGAGGGAGAGGCAGGGGTGGTAAAAGGGACATTGATAATGCGCTACAGCAAGTATTTAGAGCAAGCTTCTACATTTAAAATTCAAATACAGATCTTGAGTGCCTTGGAAAAGTGGCTCTGCTGTGCAAATAGTGCTTGGAAGGTCCTGGGTTTTTTGGAGAGTATGTGTGTGAATTGGCACATAGGGTTTCTGCACCTGAACAAATAGGGAGGGGGAGAAAAGGGGGGGAAGAAGCTGGGAAAAAAATGGAAGTGTCCTCTCTTCCAAGAGTGTCTGCATTTATTACATGAATCAGAATGACAATGCTGATCCTTTATTGGATTTTAATTAGAGAACCCAAACAAGCACTGCTCAAAGAAGCAGATTTTCACACCTCTGCCAATTCACTGGCGTGTTTGTAGAGCTGCTACACTACTAGATCTATTCATCAAGTCCCTGAATATGCAAACAAAGCTCTAGCCAGACCTTTACTGCCGGCTTGTAGGAAGGTGTAGTTTGCTAGCAGAGGCCTCTACATAAAGCACATAGCTTGTTTGTTGCCATGTCCTCCCTGAAGAGGGAGGCCTTGGAGATCTAACTGCTTCATTTCTGAAGGAGAAGTGATAAAGTCATTAGCAAATCAATAACAGTCTAATTTTCACCCTTCCTGTCCTTCCTGAGAAAGTCATTAGGAGACACTCCAAGGATTTATTTAAATCATAAGAGTTTCAGTAACCGCCACAGCGGCAAAATATAAAACCTGTCCACCTTTAGGAGATAAATCACCAGGTCTCTTAACTGGCATAGGGATTAACTGGAAGAAAACAGGGGAAGGCAAGAGAGGGATGGGGAATGTCAATAGCGGTAGCAAAGACACTTGCTCCCATGGCATACCATGGGCTACTACCCAATATTTAGAAAACCAAAGGATTTAGGGACACTACAGAGTCCCTCTATTAGGGCAGAAACCAGCCTGGAACATGGCAGAGTTTCTCTCCCACTGCCCCACAGGTGGCTGAGCTTCCAGAAGGGGATTTCCAAGTCAGACTTAGAGTTTCATTGCTACTTCTGCTTTTTTTAAATCTGAGATTGTTCCTTTCAGTAGCACTGGAAAACAGCTACAGTTGATGACAGCATATAGTATCTAAACTCTGAGTAACTCCCAAGAGCTGGAGGAGGTGAAGGAGCTTGAGCCTGGCACAGATGTGGAGCTGCCTGGGGACCCCAAGCTCTGGGGCAGGGAACAGTATCCTTCTCCTAGTAGGGTGTGAGAGGCCTTTTTTTTTTTTGGAAAGAGGAGTGAACCAGGGTGCTGTGAAATGCCAGGCAGGGGTGGTACAGGGGTGACATGTGCACCAGTAACCACCGTGCCAAGCAGGAGAACAGAGAGGGCTGGAGACAGCATGGGGGCATGTACAGTATGATGGAGGAGGACTCACAAAACTTTGTTGCTTTCCAGTGGGAAAATGGGCAAAATTCACATGCACCTTGGGGCAAAGTCTCCTCCTGCTCCCTGCTGTTTGCTGCCCTAGATGACCTCCTTGAGTAAGAGCTCAGTGGGGACCACGAGCACTTGCCTAAAGGAGAAACCTTAAGCCAGCAAAAGCTCTCGGCTTTGAAAGATTGCAAGTTATCTGGCATCAGGTGTCAGTGTAGGGCAAATCGTAGCCAAATGGGAAATTCTTTCAAAAGAGATTTGTACTGGAACAGTTTTCTCACTGGAAATATTTTGGCCCATTTCCTTAATGAGGTAAATCACCCTTCTAACTCCTAACCCAGAGGGAGATGCACTGGCTCAAATATGGCAGAACGAGATTCTCATTTGGCCCACTGAGTGCAAACGGGGCACATTCATAGATGAGGATGGAGGAATTTCAGAGGGAAGTCTGGCTGGATCCTGCACCTGTTCTTGGGAGGGTCAGGGTGGCTGGGGAAGCGGTGTGTCCCCTCATGCCCCTATGCTCCAGCTGAGCTTGTGCCTCCTCTAACCCTGCTGTGCCTCTCTCCTTGCACAGAAAACTCGGTGGCCGCCAAATCTGGGGGCTGCTTCCCTGGCTCGGCCACGGTGCACCTGGAGCAAGGCGGTACCAAGCTGGTGAAGGACCTGAGGCCCGGAGACAGGGTGCTGGTGGCCGACACCGAAGGCCGTCTGCTCTACAGCGACTTCCTCACCTTCCTCGACCGGGAGGATGGCTCCCACAAGCTCTTCTACGTCATCGAGACTCGGCAGCCCCGGGCCCGGCTGCTGCTGACGGCCGCCCACCTGCTCTTCGTGGCCCCCCAACACAACCAGTCGCAGGAGGGGACCCCCAGCAGCCGGGCGCTCTTCGCTAGCCGCGTGCGGCCGGGCCAGCGGGTCTTCGTGCTGGGCGAGGGCGGGCGGCAGCTCCTGCCCGCGGCCGTGCACAGCGTGTCGCTGCGGGAGGAGGCGTCGGGGGCCTACGCCCCGCTCACCGCCCAGGGCACCATCCTCATCAACCGCGTGCTGGCCTCCTGCTACGCCGTCGTGGAGGAGCACAGCTGGGCACACTGGGCCTTCGCCCCCTTCCGCCTGCTCCAGGGGATGCTGGCCACCCTCTGCCCCTCCGGAGGGGGGTCCCCGATGGGTGACCCCACGGCCCCCGGCATCCACTGGTACTCTCGGCTCCTCTACCGCATCGGCAGCTGGGTGCTGGATAGTGACTCTCTGCACCCGCTGGGCATGGTGGTGTCGTCCAGCTGAGAGCATCCTGAGCCATGCCGGGCCACCTGCCAGCCTCCGAGGGAGAGACAGAGGGAGAGAAACAGAGAGAGAGCGAGAGCGAGAGCGAGAGAGAGCGAGAGAGAGAGAGAGTGAGAGTGAGAAAGGAAAATAAAAAAGGAAAGAAAAAAAAAGAAAAACCCAAAAGAAAAAAAAGGAAAAAAATACCTATTTTTAAAAGAGAGCACGGATTAAGACTTACAAATAATAATAATAATAAAATAATAATAATTAAGTAGGACAGTCCAAAGTAGACTTTAAGGGAAACAAAGACCCCGGGAAGTTCTGTTCTGTTTAGTTTATAAATATATATATATATTTTTATTTGTTCTTTTGTTTTGTTTGTTGGTTGTTTTTGTTGTTTGTTTTTTTTTTCCTCCTCTCCTGGATATTTATTTCTTTGGTATTTTGAATAGATGTTTTAAATGATATGAACCGGACCTTCAAGAGCCTTAAATAGTTTCTTTGATAATTTATTATCATGTGAACTGTACTCACACGGGAAAAAATTATTTTGTGAGGCCAAGCAAAACTGCGCAGAGTCTATTTTTCTACATGTCACGTGTGTCCTGACTTTCAGAAAGCAAAATTCTGTACTTTCCCATCTTTCCATTGCATTGCTCCTTCATTTCAGCAAGTCTAAAAAACAAGCAAACAAACAGACACACACAAAAAAGACAAACTTCATGGGGGTCCGTAAATTATATTTTTATACACAGAATTGTAAATTAGATTTTTTTGAGAGATCAATACTTAACTGAATCACATTTCGTTTTTTGAAATAGTGTAAAATATGAGAATATATTATTTTAATTTAAATAGTTTCAAATGTAACATCATTTCCTGTATTGTTTTCCATGTTTTGCTTTGTAAAAACACCATTTGGCCACGTCCATGGAAGTCAAGACTGTTACACAAACTTTTTATTTGCAAAAACCGTAAGAAACTTTGTTATTTTTAACTTCAAAAAAAAGTTTATTAGAAAATAATATTTTTTAAAAAGCGCACATGGCGGCAATTCTGTGACGATGGAGATGGTAGTTTGTACAGAGAGGAGAAAAGGATGTTTTGCATTAATAAATTGAGAAATAACTGCTGTAAATTTACTAAAATGTATTTTTGAATATTTTGTAATAGTTTTAATAGTTTTATAGAAATAAAATGTGCCATGCACAGTCTGGTTAGTATATAATAACTAAGAGTTCCTGGTGCATCCCATCTTTTTTTTTTTTCCTTTTTGCTTATTGGTTTAGGAAACATGATGCTTAAAGGAGTGCCCATTATTTTATTTAGATGTGTTGCTTATGCCTTTTAATTTTGGTACTTTAATTATCGAAAAGAATCCATCACATTTGAGCATAACCTGGAATCTCTTGTACTGACAGTAGAACCTCACTTATTTGCACGAGCGACCAGGAGACGTGGTTTCCCTTTGCCGGAGCCCTGGCTCCCCATCCGCACTCAGGCAATGCTCCCCTCTTCCAGCTCCAGCCCCGGCTCCGTGTCCACTTCCTGGCCTGGTCCAGAGACTGCAGACAGCTCTTAAAATTGATTTCTGAGGATATTAACTCAAGTTTTCCCTTTGAAGTGTGTTAATGCGAAGGCAGGCAACTGCCTTCACCTTGTGGCAGCACCAGGATTTTAATTGGCTTTAATTTGGGTGCCAAGAAGATGGAAATCTGAGGGAGAGACGCTGACTTTGGTGAGTTAGCAGGGATTCATGTGGCAGATACTGGAAGAAGGAGATAGCCACCAGATTTCACTGGCCACTTTGAGTAACGACACAGGGCTTGGGGCCAACGAGAGCAGAGCAAAACACCATTTTTGCAAAACAAAGAAAATTATAAAGATTCGTTCATTTATGCTGAGAGACATTCCTTAGCTGTAACTCAGGAGTCCGTCCCAAGCCACCGATGGGTAAACACACTGGAGATGTGTTTCAGGAGCTGAGTGGTGTGGCCAGTGCTGCGTCTCCTGCCTGGTCCCAGCCCCAACCCCCGCCAGGGGGAACCATCCTTGACAGGTGCCGATCAGTGAGGTTCTGCTGCACCGCGTGCTCCTCCACAGGGGTGGGAGGGGGGGTCCAGGAACCCTTTAAAAATTTTGCAAAACATTGCGTGTGCATGTGTGTGTGCGTCTGCGACAGGACCGTGCCAGAAGGGAGCTTTCCTTGAATGTCTTCTCACCTTTCCTTTGGTTTCCATTACTCACCGGTGTAGGATGTTCATCCCTCAGGCAGCCTTTTGCTCCAGAGACGCAGCCGTGTTCCCTGCTGGGATGGATGGCAGCTCCAGCACCTCCTGGAATGTCCCTACATTTGGCCATCTCCAGAGAGCGTAGACCATGCTCTTCCATGCTGAAATCCTAGGAGCTTCTGGAGTGCTGTCAGGAGCTGGTGGCTGAGCCCCGTGCATGAGCACTGCTGTGTCAAGCCCTAACAGATGGATGTGGTCTCTCCTTCCTGTCAGCCTCTAGTCCAGGACCTCTTCCAACCTCCACAGCTCAGACATGGTTGGGGTGGTGAGACTTCGGTGTGACCACCAGCGTGTTGCAGTACCAGGACAGGAACAAAGCCACCCTAGCGCCCACCTGACGTGGGACATCGTGGGAGACTGTGGACTGTCTGGTGGATGCTGGGGACCTGCTGCCCACCCCAGCTCGGACTCTGCCACCTCCATGTCTTTGGGGTCTGCTGATGCATTGAGGGCTGAAAATGCAGCTGGTTTGGGGCATATGAGAATGTGATCGTGGAACAAATGAGTCCCTGCTCTAAGAGTCTGGTCTTTCCATGTATTGCAGTGTCTGGGCATCTGAACTCTGTTGCCCCTGTCTCTGAGTGGCAGCTGCCATTTTTTAGGGCCTTTACACTCAGAAAAATGACCACATTGGAATGTGCCTTCTCCAGATGTCAGGCAGTGGAGATGTTTTGGGATGCCAGTGATCAAACTTAAAACCATTGGCTTGGGGGCTTCAGTCTAAGTCGTAAGTGAGATGTAAATGGGCCATGAGAAAAGAGCCCATGCTTGTGTCAGGATAGGGTATGTGCCTGGTAGGGACCATATTGGGCATTGCTGCACTTAATCTTCACCAAAAGGTACCAACACAAGCTCAGAGCTTTGTGGTGCGAGACACTCTAAGATGCTGTCTTGTAATAGGATCAACCTGTTTGGTCAAGCAGAGAAATGCTGTGCCGTGTTCTCCACTGCACATATTCCAAGCAGCTTTCTGCCTTCCTCTCACCATGTGTGTATTCCATCTCTTCCTCCTGCGCCTCTCGTCTGGATCACCCCTCAGTGGTGTGCGTTAGAAGTGCTTCCTTAGATGGGCCAACCCAAACCGTAGCTACAGCTCTCGTATGAAGGATGTACTGTCATAACGCTGTGCAAAACGTCTAGGAGATGTCACTGTCCATTTTCAGGGTCCAAGTATGGCAATAGTTTGTATAAAATGTACACATAGTGGTGGCTACAGAATAGTTTATGACTAAATACATATCTATTACTACTGTTAAAATAATGTATAAGAATGTACTTGAAGCTATTATCCTTGTGCTCTGTTGTCTGAATAATTAAAGAAATTACAGAGACTTCCTGAAATGTCTGGTATGTGACGGCATTCCTCCTGCACACTCTCAGCTCTGAGGTTTTTACCCTGATGACATTGAAATGGGGAATGGGGATCCTGTGGGGTTTGGCATGGGACTCTTCAAACATGTGGGGAATTGTGTCTGTGTCGCTTCACGTGATGGTCACAACCTCTGTCTTCTCCTACCTAGAGCCACGTAGACAGTCTATCGTTTGCCTGCGAAATACTGCGTGGCTCTGCAAAGCCTACTCATTTGGAAGGGGTTTGTGGGGCACCAGCAGCTGCCTCCCCCACCCAAGCCAACGTGAGAAGTGACCCTAATGCAACAGGGACCAGTTGGTGTTTACCTGTCTGGTCTTTCAAGCAATGCCCCGGTGCTCAGACACCAGGGAAACCAGCCAAAGGGAAGCTTGGATGCACTAGCGAAAGAGGATCACATCCACAGTGCAATTAAAATCCAAGCACAAGCACTGGGGTAAACCAGACTTTCAGAGGCAGGGAGCTGTTCCGTGCCACAGTCTGCAGCAATTTGTGCCCTCACATGTGAAAGTTTGCTTAGCTGTATCTTTATATATATATATATATATATATATATATATATGCACATGTATGTATACATATATAATATTATCGTCCTTATATTAAGAGCTCAGCATATCCTACCAGGCTATAAATATGTTTACACTGGCCCTCCCAAGCATTTCACACCACACTAAGGCTGAGCAGGCGATGTAAATCCACCCGGTTGGGCGATAATTAGGCAGCAGTTTTGCAGCCCCAGTACAGCTTCTATTTCAATTACAGGGGGAAGGAAACCAGTAGGAGCATTTTATTTTACTCATTACTGCAAGCCATAAGGGACCACTAGATTTCTTAAGCTTTTGAAATTCTTTCTTCAGCAGTTTCTGCCTTAAAACCAGTGCAAATTTAACTGAAAAAAAAAAGGTCAATTTTCCATGTACTGAACGCTCTGGAGCTTTCAAAGGAACAGAGTTAATGTGATCCTTGGACTGAGCAGGCTGAAAGGGAAAAAATCATCTTTAAAAAACGGATCTTTACAAGCAACGGGATTGTCTCAGATTTGACGGGAGCCGTTGTTTGTGCCAAGATTGTTAAATATAATTTTAATACTTCACGTTTGGGATGTTCAGGCTTACGTATTCAAATAATTTTGGTTTTCAGGGCTGAAAAGAAGCTAGCAAATCCAGGAAATATGAGTTTAATGATCTTGTCCTGGCTCCAGTAAAATCAAGAGTGGCATTCAGAACTGATCTGGGTGCAGAGGGAATTGTGCTGCTACCTTAAAGCAGAGTGCAGGACCCTATATAACTTCTTTTCCTTTCGTTTTTAAGTGAGAGCAAGCCAGCTCTTCAGACAAATACTGGTGCAAATCAGGAATGAAACCACAAGGTTAGGAAGTCTGTTTGGGGTAAAAATATTTGTTTTGATGTCCTGTGACCTAAATGTGAAATAAATATTAGATTTGCTCAGTTTGGTGTAAACAAATGTCTGTTCATATTACCGAGGAGGAGAGGTGACAAGGGATGCTCTGTGTGGTGAGACCAAGGAATGTCCCTTGGCCACCAAACTCATATCTGGCTGCTGCCCAGGGGCAGGAGGGCTTGGGCATGGTCAGGGGAGCAGGGATCCTGTGAGAACACCATGTGCTTCGTGCAGCTCTGCCCAGCTTGCTCAGGCCCGGGAACAGCACAGGGACCCCTTCCTCACCCCCCCAGTGGGGCAAGGCTTGCCTGGACCGGCTCTCTGGGACACCAGGATGTATCCTCGAAAAGGGGATGTGCTCAGAGGGAAAATATACTTGGGAATGCTGTATCATTCCAAGTTTTGTGTCTTTTGACGGAGTTCTCTGCAAGGGAATTGATGATACATCTGTGTGCAATTAGAGCAAAATCCTTTTGGTATCATGACAGACAGGCACTATGTCACAGACCTGTTGTAGGGTTTCTCTGGGTGGAGGAAGCTTATTTGCAAGCAGGATACAGCTCAGGCTTTGGCCAGTTTAGAGAACTAAAGCATTTCATGGGTTTCTTTTTTGAAGAGTTTAGGCTGTAAGCATCCACTGTTGGTCCTGGGTCTAATCCCAGTCCATATGGAGCCAGCTTAGAGCAAGCAGAGATCCTTGCTGCAGGAGATCCTCAGTCAGGTCTCACATGTCTGCAAGGGTGGAGGACTCCAACCCTCTGAGTAACTGGTATTGTTAAACAATCTAACAGTTTGCCTCACTATAACAGCAACGTGCCCGTCTATCAAGAATCTTTCTTTATATTCTCTTTGTATTCATTCTGAGAGGAAGGAGGCCAAAGGGTTAAAACAAAATTAGTTTTAAGAAATCCCAGGCTCAAAATCTGGGGCATCCAGAATTCTGCTGAGCTCTGCTTCTGCTCCTGCAGCCCTCACTGAGCAGAGAGCTGAAAGCTCACTCACCCAGCTCACCTTTCTCTCTAAGTCACCCCCATCCTGTTTTCTACAGCAGTAAGCAGTGGTTTTAATTAGACTGTGATGAATGCAAATAAATATTAGCCTCAGGATTGCTCATGGACAATTCTCTTGGAATAGTCATCGGTTTGGTGTAAGCTTTGTTGGCCTTGCCAGATGACGCCCTTTCTACTCAGCAAAGTTATTCTGGAAACAGGAGCATAATAAATGTACAGTATCAAACAAGTCTGTTCTGGCACAGTATTTGGATGAATAACCATTCTGTGCTAACACCAGTGGAAGCTATGGGGTTCACAGGCATCAGAAAGTCCAACTGCCATTCAAATATCTGCAAATAATGACTATGTGATCCCACAAATAACAACAAACCAATCTGGTTGCTTTCATTGAGGAAAATGATTATGAATCACTGGGTACTGTGGGCTCAATCCAACAACCACCAGCGTCAAATGAAGTCTTTCTACGACTTCAAACAGGCAGGGGAGGTGAGCTGTGTTTGCTCAGCTTTACCCGGTGTATCCATCACTCTCATATTGCACCATTAAATAATAGAATTTATCAGGCAAGTAAGAATTTCCTAGAGAAGCCAAGAGTGGGCAAATGTCATCTCCTGACTGCATATGTGCAGCTCCCACTGATGTCAGTAGGGTTATGTATGGGCAAAATGAGGTCAGGCTGTGTTGTCCTACTTTATGTGCCCTGTGGTATTACACTCAATTAAGTTTTGTCTCCCAGGACGCAGCCTCACTCCCACTTAAGTCACCAGGAACTTTGTCACTACACAACAGTGCAGGAGGAGGCACGAAATACCAGCCTTTGATCTGGAGCGCAGTAAGGTTTAACCCATGTGTTCATGAACAAGGAGCTGTGCTTTGAAAAGGGAGGGTTGGATTTAGTAGAAAAACAAATAAATCAATCCATGAAATTCCAACATGGTGCATCCTCAGGAGAAGACGCTTTGCAAACTCACTCACAGCCTTGCAGAGCGCGGTAGCCTCAGCAAAACCTTCTTCCCAGGGTTCTTTCCTGCCCTCTGCCAATGGCTCCCCCCTGATCCTTGCAGAAAGACACTGAATATCAGGGGCAAGACTTCTTAGGCAGCACAGGAGAATCAGTCACATCTTCTGTGTGGGAGACCACATGCTTGCCTACTTTGAAAATATTAAACACTGGTTGTGAAGTGAAACCATAAATAGATGTAGGAAGGAGAAAACAGTGAAAAAAAATTCCTCATTCCAGACAAACAAGTTGCCAGAAGGATGTTGGGCTTTGAGTGAACCGGTTTTGGTCCTTGCCCCTTTGATGGGGTTTCTTCTGATTTTGAGCAAGTAGCTTGTTTTCTCCCTGCCTTCGGCAGAGAATTGAAGAAAACAATCTCCAAGGATAATTTTCCCTGTTCTATGGGGTCTACATGATGAGAAACAAAGCGATTCAGGTATCATCTACTCCCTGTGTGTCACTGAGGGATCTCCTCTGTGTGCACATGGTGAAACTGAAGGATGACCCAGAATTTTTTGCTTGTAAGACTAACTGAAAGCCCTCTTATTTATATATTGGTTAAAAAATGTGTTTAATTTTCAAATATCTCACAACTGCCAGTATCAGCCACATTTATATCTAAAATAAACATGTTCCTTATGGGATTTTTAAGTCCATTTTAAATACCTTTGAAAAAGAGGGCAGCTGGCTTTTTGCATGGTCAAACTCTGCACTGCACACATCAGTCATGAGGAGGACCCAAAAGGCTTTAGCCAGCTCAAGGCTAAGAAGTTATTTTGGCTTCTGATTGTGTCTCCATGTACCTCCATGGTAGGTACCTGCTGGCTGGCTGGAGGAGTCTTGCTGGACAAGATCTCTATGGACTAATGAGAGAGCTAAGGCACCTGCAAATATGTCTGACTGTAGGTGTCATAACTTTACAGCTGAATCCTGCCCAAAATGTCACTTCAGCCCTCTGCTTTCTGCAGAGGCTCTCTATGAGGTTCTAGATTACATTTGGGGCATCCTTGACTTATCCAGTTGTCCTGGTGTGAGGTACATGTAGACTTTCCTTAGCTCTGCAGAGTGACCAAGCTCTGCTCCTAGACATATTCACCCTCCTCTCTGCATCCATGCTGGTGTAAGCCCAGTGCAGTCCAAAGCCAGAGCTTTCTCTGGAGCTGGTCCTCCACTGCAGGATTAGCTCAGGACTTCAGAGAGGCCACAAACCTCAGTGCCTCCCTTTCCAAGAACAAGGCACACTTGTTCAGCCTTGCCTGCATTGGTATAAACACCGCACACGTACAGTGTAGTTAATTAAAACTATTCCCACTCAATCTTCCCCTGGGGAAAGGAAGGGAGAAGATAGATGCTCATGGGAGAGATGCTCATCACGTTGCTTAATGTGATCTGCAGTGGGACACACAGTCCTGTGAGGATAAAAAGCTGTGGGGTGCTGAGGGAGCACCATGGAGCCTGTGGAGAGCTGTCTCTGGAAAGAAATTTCCCTTAATCTATGTACTGTCAAAGGAATGAATTGATGTGTTTCTAGGAGTGAGGCAGGACAACAAGGCTGTCTACTCCCTCAGAAGAGTGGACATGGATGGAGGCTTGCCCTGACAGCCACCCAGCATGGACTTCTTGCTTGGGACTTCTGGCAATCTTGGGAGCATCCTGCCTTCCAAAGCTGAGGTTTTAGGCAAGTCATGGAAAGGGCAGGAGAAGTCACCAGTGCCTGGGCGTGGGCATGACACAGTTGGGTCTGTGCACTGGTGCTCAGCCTGAGTGACTCAGTGCTGACGCCAGGAGCTGTCCTGGGCTTCGGACACAGAAGATCAGCCTACAGCTGTCCCGCCCACTGCTCCCGAGTTACTCATGGGGGCACCGGGGAGTCACTCAGGCCTTTATTCAGTGGTGTGTGGATGTGAGAGGGCTCGTTTATGGGAAGTGACTGCCCTGTCTCTGCAACCAAGGCTGTGACATGCAGGGCTGTTTTCTACCTCTGGGAGAGGCTTGGCTCCTTGGCTCCCAAGCACAAGTGCAGCATCCTCTGCACTGAGCACAGGACATGGGACAAGCCCTTCTGAAGCATTTTAATTTCAATTCAGCTCTGATGTCCTGCTTTTGTCAGTGCTGAGCACCTTGGCACTGAGCTGGCGGTGCCACCATGGGAGGGATGCGGCTGGTACCCACCAGTGCATGGGGTCATGCAGGTACATCAGGTGTCCTGGTGCCTTCCAGCAGGTGTTTAACAATATCAGGTGCAGAAGAAAAGCCGTAGCTTTGTGGGACCTCACTGGTGGGCATTGGTAGATGCTGCAGCAATTTGCAGCAAAACCTGATATATGTGCAGCAAGAAGAACCAAAGCACCACCAAGATCCCAGATGTGCAAGGGGGTTTTGCTTTTCCCAAAACAGGATTAAACCAACTGCACTCAGCAATGGGAGGGATGCTGCCACTCATCAGGGCACAGGGGATGTCTCTGTGCAGCCCCTGCCCTGTCAGGGACTGAACATCAAGGCATCTGGACTGCACTGGTGCCACTCCAGAGGGAGCTCTGCTGTGGGTTCCTCACCTGGGGCTCAGGTGCTTGTGACCTCATGACAAGAAGAGCTGGCAGGGTAGAGCCCAAGCGAGCCCAAATGTCCAAAATTAAAGTCAGATTTCATGCTATACGTTCCCAAGGAAGCAAATTGTCACTTTACAAATGTAAAGAATGGTCATGTTTGGAGTCCCCTTGGAGTTGCTCTCTGCATCAAGAAAGTGTTTTGCCTGATCACAAGGTGTTCCCTTTTAGTTGTTGTTTTTCCTTAGCAAGGAAAGGTCTGTACTTTGTTTATCAACGAAAGCTAGGAATGAAACACACCTATATTTTATTTCTCCTTTGGGTATAACTGAATAATGAGCAAAATTAGAATATCTTCTTGCAGGTTTGTAAATCGAAGGTATTTGTTTCCTGTTCATAGGGACCCTGACAGGACAGAACTATTTATTGAGGGTTAAATAATGACATCTGTTATCAAGAATAGCAAATCCAGTGGAAGATGTTTCATATTAAAAAAGAAACTCAAGGCCAAATTTCCTCTTGATGAATGTAGACACAGCTTTATAAACTTCTTTAGAGTTTCACTCTTTATACCAGAATAAAATTCATCCCAAGGAGCTTCTACGTACAAGTCCTATATACGTGTGCAAAAGGAGTTTGCTTTTAAGAAGTGCCTCACCAAAAAAAAAACCCAAACAAACAAAAAATCCAAAAAAAAAGAGGCAGAAACAAACCCCCAGACCTTTTAGGATTTGTTGTGTTAGGTGGAATCAAAGTGACCTCTAGTGATTTCTTGTTAACTGTGCAGCTCGGCAGCCGCCCTCACAGAGCTCAAATGGTGCCACATTACAAATACAATCAATATCTGATTAAAGCAAAATTATAGCAATTAATGACTGTTACAATAACCACTCCTACAATTCAAGCATAGAATATTTTCCCAAACCCTACCTTTTTTTTCATGCAAGATTCTCACTGTTAAAAGGAATATTTTTATTAGCCCATTAAAGATCGGCAACACAATGAATTTATTAGTAACTTATCATCCATGTGTCTTCTGGCACTGCTGACATGCTGTTCTTTGGGAATAGACAGGATAGGAAGCGCACTAGATTTGTGATTTAATTCATTTGTTCCTACTTTTTGGAACAGTTGCAGGCTGATCACAAAATTATTACCAGTTGTGTAGGGTGTGTGAAGTGTTGTTGAGGGGCTAATCCATCCCCATCCCCAGATTCAACCAGACTGGACGACAGGAGAGAGATTTTCACCTCTACAGGGTCATCTTTTCCTTCGCAGACTATAAAGTTTTTTTTAAAAAAGAGCACAGAAAGAAGATGTTACTATTCATCAGCAGTGGGGGAAATGAAAATTGTGTATCAGCCAAATTGTGCCAATTTACCACGCAAATCAATAGCAAAGGGGGTTAGAAATGGGATGTCATCATTCAGAGGCAATGGGGGAGAAGCTCTGTCAGCAGTGAGATGGTTGTGTGCTCTGTCCTAATATTCCCCAGGGGTATTTCAGGGTCGGGGAAGGAAGCAAAATCACTGATTCCTTTGGCACTGGAGGTTGGGTTGGGCACAAAGGAGATGCTCGGGAGATGCTGAGCTCTGCTGGGACTCAGAATGCAGGTATTTAAAAAAACATGTCTTCCACGGGTCAGAAGTGTCAATCTCTGAACCAGAGCTGGGTGAAAAACAGGACCCTATTCCTGCCAGAAAAGCCCACTCAATTGCTTTAGTTTTGTGTGTGTTTCAAAGAAGTTAATCTCTGACCTGTGATTCTTTCCTGCCCTATCTCTACATCCATTAAAAACCCTGAAGTTTGGCATCTGCAGGACGAAGGACAAGAGCATTTCTTCTGTCTTGCTCTCTTTCCCTCTCCACGATGGTCATGCCGGGAGCAAATTGCTGTTTGAACCATTTCCAGGGCTGATTTAGCATTCCCTGCAATTTCCACGGAGGCTGTGCTGCAGCCGCTGTAATGAAACGTGCTCCCTTGTTGTGGTCAGTGCCACTTTCATCACCCACTTGCAATAAAGCTCCCTTTTTTTAATTTCCCCCCCGGATTTGTCAGCACCTTCCCAGCAAGTACCGTTTGGGACATTCCTAAGATACGTTTCAGAAGGACTTTGCATGGAAATGAGAAGTTTTGCAATGGGAGTTGTTCTGACTCGCCATCTCAGCCTGGCCCTCTGGCCCTGTGAGGGGTTCTGTGGACCCTCCTGCCTCTCTGGGAGAGTCCATGGTGTAAAACTGGGCTATTTTCCTAATGATCATTTCTGTCCACCCCCAAAGAGCCCAGGCTGAACTTGAGTGCTGGGCTGTTGTTGTCAACCTATGGTTTCACCTGCTGCCTCTCAGGAGCATCTTAGGAATTTATCCTCCTCCATGCTGGGGCATGAAGAAACTTGAACCAGCAAAATGATGCACGTGTTTGTCCAGGGCCTAGAAATTGGCCAGAGAAGACAAATTTGTCATCAAGTAATGAGTCCAGCTACCAGAGAGACCCAGCCCAGGCTCTGCTCTGCCTGGGTAAGCCCCAGAGCTGCGACTGGGGAGCCAAGCAACAGGTCCCACCCACATTTCTGTGTTAAGTCAAATGTGACTCAGTTTGGTTTTGCTTTTAAGGCTTAAGGACTGAAGGAAAACATTTTTATTTGTCGTGAGCAGCAAAGCCAATAAAAACAGGTGAGTAAGAAAGAGTAGGGTGCTCACACTGGATGGTCTGGTGCTAATCCTGAAGTATCTTTTAGACTGAGGTATCTTTATTGGTGTCAAACCAAACCAGCATCTTTCTGTATTCCAGCCCATTTCATTCACAAAGAAATGTGCACATTTTATTAGGCTCCTTATAAATTCCATATTCATTTTGGATTAACTGATACCATTTTAATGAAAGGCATCAGCTAGCAAAATGCATTTTGTCTTGAAATAATCACTTTCTGGTAAAGAAAGCCAGGACTGTGATAATTCAAAAAACTTTCATAGCCTTTGGTTCCCAACCCTGAAAGCTGTAAAAATTTAATTTATTTTATACATGCATGCTGTGGGTTTATTTTTCCAGCTAAGGAATGAGAATACAGAAGCCAGTTTCACTTTTGTGGTCTAAGAGGTCAGTGCAGATTTACCACTTTAAACATGTGCAGCCATAAATACAAAACAAAACAAATTGTTGCTGCTGCTCTGATCCAAACCCCAAATTAAAAACAAATACAAATTAGAAATCCCCTTTAAAAATCTCATCTGTCCAAATCTGCTGGAATATTGTCTTTATGGCAGAACTTCTCAGATAACAACCGTGCATAATAGTTGGACGTTTTAGAGTATTTTTACTAAACCTTTTTTTGTTTGTTTGGAATATCCTAATAGTTAGAGGCATTTTTAATTTTGACTCTGTAAGCATGTGCTTGCATGTGAATTTCAGATTGTATTGGGGTTTTTTTCAAGTTAGCTTCCAACCTCCACTTTTTGCAGAAAAAATGTAAAGAAGGTACACCTGAAATGTTAAAAAAAGGAAATTCAAACAAAACTTGAGTTTAAAATGGTCTTGTATTTATGTCACAGTGAAGTTTGCAAGTTGAAATCAGCATCAGGAGACAATTCAGAAGTGGAACATTTAAGTTCTTTGATGCTGGAAGCTACAGAGAAGTATAACCCAGCCAGGTGGACACCAGCCCACCCAGCTCAGCCCGCCCACGAGAGAGTGCGTCACCCTGGTGCTCCAGGGCCACTCGTTTGAGGAAGGGGAAACATGACCGTGTTGAATATTTTATGAAAAGTTCACTGCTGTCTGAAGGGAAGTTTTCCTAAGGAAAGTAGGTTTGACAATCTGTTCCTCAGAAAATGTCCTATTGTCATTGGGACTGGAAGTGACGACGCAGTGCAGGCACAGGGACTGCTGGAGAAACAAGCTGGAGAAAGAAGTGCTGTGCAATGCACGCCTGCAGACTTCTCATAACTGCCTGTGGAGATGTGTTTTTCCTGCCCTGGCACCCAAGAGTGGATTCAGAAATGTCGGAGGAAGAAGTGAGAGAGAGGAGGGACAAACACTGGGGCTGGGGGGGTCCCTTCTGCTCCCACCTCCCCAGGATCTCCTTCAGGGATTCCCAGTGGAGCCAAACTCCAGACTGCCCTCATACCAGAGGGGAGTGAGTCAAAATATTGTAACAGCACAAGGCTCCCTGGCCCTGGTGGGGCTGCAGAAGCTGCCAAACACATTCTGTGTCCAAAAGGAAAAAAGAAGAAATGTTTGCCAGCCTAGCGCTAACTGAAATGGCAAGTTGCCTGAAAGCATTGTGAAGCCCTTTGAAGGTGTTGAGACTAATGGCTCTTCTCCCTGTATCTTCCTGGGCTGTGTCTGTGGTTTAGCCAATTTTGTAATACCCATGAAGTGTTGAAAATGCATTTCTAGTCCTCTTCAGGCACCTTCGCACAAAGCAGAACCAGGCACATCACTGCAGGCAGACCACACTCCTAGGAAGAATCTGGCAAGCCTCTGAGCAGCAAAGAAACCAACCTTTTGGAAGGTTTATAAGGTTTGCCATAAACCAGTTTTTTTAGCTCGACTTTGCATAGGAAAACCCAAAAGGTTATTGAAATATCTAGGTAAAGTGGAAGCCATGCAAGGATAACTTCATTCACTCTGTGGAGAGGAGGGAGTCAAAGAGAACAAGTGCAGCTTGAAAAACACCCTGCTGTGGTCTGCAGGAGGATGCTGATACCAAACATGGGAGGAAAAGAAAAATGGCTCATGGGTATGTATGGAAAATGACTGGATCCACAACAGAAATTCAACATGTCCTTTTATGCCCTTAAACAAGAAGCCTTCCTGTTCTCCATCCAAGAGCAGACAGGAATCAGCATTTGAGATGATGCATCCAGAAGGGATGATGTTAAACAGATTCATCAGACAAGCTGTGCTGGCAGGTGACTGGGCAACTGTGAAGGTAGAGGCTGTAATTTGTGGCAGAGGCCTGAGCAAGCTGAAGGTAAATTTCTTGACCCTGGCATTGCACAAGAAAACGGAACAGGTTTTAGATGAAAGAAGGATCAAAGATAGAGAGCCAAACAGAAAATGGGGTATGTAGTACCTGATTGATTGTGCTGGTTAATGCAGAATTGTTCTTTGATAAAGTCAGTGGTTTTATTTTATTTTTAGATAGAACAATTGATCTAAGAAGAGTTTGCAGTGATGGGACATTTAGTATATACTACCTAAGCCCGAAAAGATGGAAATAAGCAAAGCTGAAGGCTTGGCAATGAGGGGCTGTGAAGGGCTCACTGTGAAATAAGGAGGAGATGAATGGATTTCCTCAAGCATTGATTGTTTCACTCATCTATTCTAATGCCCCAGCAGAAATTTAGGAGTATATTACGGTGGATGACAAGAGGAGAGCTGCCATGGTCAACAAATGTCACCAACATACTGGTCAGGAAGTATGAGATGACCTTGACCAAAATTATGAGAAATTATGAGAAAATTACAATCAGAAGTGCTTCTTGTGAGTAAAAACAGTTATTCCTGTTAGAAACAGGAGGCAAGAGAGGAGAAATGAGCCCTACAGGAATTAATCACATCCTTGTAACCATCAGGAATGTGGCATGTCAATGCAAAAAGTTAATACGATGCTAAGAGGTATCAGGTGAGGTATTTCCACTAGAGTTAGGGGACAAGCTTTGGGAAGCAGCACATGTGCATAGGAAGAAAGGTGTTTCAAATTTGAATTTTCACCTTAGAGTTCAAGTGAGTCTGATGATGACAGGGATGTAGGAAGAAACTCTGGGGTTTGTGAAAGATGGACGTTTGGAGACATGTCCTCTGCTGAAAGATTGCTCATCCTTTATGTACATTAACCCTGCTTGGTCACATCAGCCATGGAAAAATAAGCACTCAGCAATACTTCATGTCTCTCCAGGAATTCCCCCGGGTTCCACATGTGTCTCTATAGCTAATTACTTATCATTTAAAGCAGTGTTTGGCTTGCACTTATACGTCAGAAGAGATTTCCAGGACTGACAAGCCTAGCCTATACGTGTCAGAGCAGTAGTTAGGAGATGGGTAAGATGCACTGGTCACACTGAAGATACCCAGTCTGATTCAAGCTCCAGTAAATCAGGCCTGTCAAACCCAGAGGGCAGGAAAGAGCTCTAGACTCAGCTGCAGGAACAGGTGTGCAGACCCACAGCCCTGGACAGGGTGCCTGGATGGGACATCCAGGTGGGTGGGATGTCCAGGGGAGGGGACTGGGAGCTCTCACTTATGGCTCATGTTATTTTTGGTGGCTGCAGTGAAAGGGCTGATGTGATGTGGGTAGGAAGTGAAGTTATGGCCTCTGCAGTGTGGGCACAGGCCAGCTCTGCTCCTCACCAGGAGCATCGCCCCACCACAGAAGGGTGCACAGCGGAGTGCCTGATGCAGGGTCCAGTTTTGGCCCACTGGGTATGCTCACTCTGTGCTCCCCAGTCCCAGAGCCCACACTGTCACCCAGATCTTCCATTATCTGCTTTGGCTCCCAATTCATTATTTCTCACAGTTTCCTTCTGTTAAAGAACCTGCTCTTCTTTAATATATCCACAGTTATTATTGAATTAAAAACTTCCATTTTCAGCTTCATTCCAGGTAAAGAAAATGACAATTAACCTGATTCGGTTGTGAGTTAATTCATTTAATCTCCAGGTGCCCTTAGTCTTTAAATTAATACCCCTAAAACATGGCTAAATAGCATTCAGCTCCCTTCCTTTAATTATATGTATAATGAAGCTCATTTAGAAAGCAGCCAGCAGTATGGAGCCACACTGCAGGCATTACACCTCTTTCCCACTACCATTCAAACCCCCTTTTCCAAGTTAGGCTGACAGTCAGGATTTCAGTCAGCACCAACTGCCAACCCTGGTTCTAAAGAAGTCTCATACATCACAACAGCCTGGGAATTTTTGGTTCTGCCAAGTAGGGATAAGAAATGGCCTCAGTGACTGAGCTTGTGGTGTGTTATGATTTTCCCTGCCATCCACCAGCAGATAAAGAAGTGCCTCACATCAGCCAGGCTCTGGCATCCCTCAAACACTGTGACTGAGCAACAAAATTGAGTTAAACCATTGTTTTCTACCCGATCTCCAAAATCTGGAGAAAAGGAAGCTCAGGGGAGACCTTATTGCTCTCTACAACTCCCTGAAAGGACATTGTAGCCAGGTGGGAGTTGGTCTCTTCTCTCAAGGAACAAGTGATAGGACAAGGGGAAATGGCCTCAAGTTCCACCAGGGGAGGTTTAGATTGGATTTTAGAGAAATATTTCTTCACAAAAAGGATTGTGAAGTACTGAAACAGGCTGTCCATGGAAGCAGTGGACCCACCATCTCCGGAAGTATTTAAAAGAAGTGTAGATGTGGCACTTGGGGACATGGTTTGGGCTTGGCAGAGCTGGGTTAGCAGCTGGACTCAGTGATCTCAGGAGTCTTTTCCAACCTAAACCATCCTATGATACTTTGATTTACTGCCTGGAGGAAGGCCGTGACCTGGACCATGTTTCCACTGAATCCTCCAGCAAAGCTTTTGCTTCCATTAGCAAGGATGACACCAGGGCCTCGGGAGCCTTCTCAGCTGAGGCTAAAACCTGGTAAAATGACTGAGGACAGACAAATTTTGCAATGGCCTCCTCAAACACAGCAATGACGGTGGCAGAGTGGGCCAAACACCTGCAGTGGGCAGCGAGGGCAGCACGTGGGAACAAGACTGAGTCTGGATGTCCTGGTGCTGAGGGGGTTGAGGTCCTCTGCCATCACATGGTGGCATGAATGGGGTACCCAGGCTCACACTCTCCAGGGAAATACTTTGCTCTTTACTCACTTAGTTTTTTGACAAGTTGAATGTTTTCTTGCAGAGTTACTTTGGATGAGCATCTCGAGCTCTCCACCCCTCATGAACAGCCCAGTGCAAGGAGCATCCTCCCTGCCAGTCCAGACTGCAGCAGGATACATTTCCAGAGCTGCTTGCTTCTTTGCCTGTTCATTATGCTTCTGTCTAAAGACTGATGGGGATGCCAGGTGGGAAAAAAAAAAGAAAAAAACCCTGCCCAAAACACTGGTAATTATTTCCTGTAAATGGGTTTCAGTCTGGTTACATTTCTGGCTCAGTCTGACGTAAGTTTTTTTCACCACCTTTCCAAAATCACATGTTAAAACTGGTTCTCTGAGAATATGCTGGGGCATTTGGTATAAACAATTCTGATGTAAAACTGCAACAAGGGGTCCTTTGGTTGTGTTTTTTTTTTGTGTGTATGTTTCCATGGGGTGTTTCTAATCATGGCACAAGGACCATATTCCTGTGGCAAACGTGATCTCGCTCTTCTTGCCCACTGCCAGCCCCCTCTCAGCACACCAGCCCCTGGCCAGACACCTCTCCTGGCACTAATGGGCTTGGCATGAGCAGAAAAACTCTGGCATGACCAACATGTTGTTCAGCATCCGCCCTCCCAGTGGCCCAGTATCACTTCTGCCCATCCCATTGCTCCATGCTGCGCCACGTCCCTCCATCAGGAAATGTTACTGTGGAGACAGCAGGAGGAAGGGGAAGGTAAGCACTAAAAATGGATCTCTAACCCACAAAAAGGATTAGAGATGGGCACAGGCTCTTTCCAGGATGGAGGGTTCCCTTCCCAGGTGGGACAGGGCTCCCCCATGCCAATGGCTGTGCTAGAACAGGCAGCACAGTTTGGGCAGAGCATTTGGGAGGGGATTGGGAGGTGCTGTCCTGGGGGAAGAATTTCTCCCCATGCCTGTAGGAATTGCATCATGGATTGCTGGCCCTGGGGATGAACAAAGGTGTGGTTGAAGGACATATACCAGACTTAATTGAGTTTATGAGGCTGAGGATGAAGAAAAGCCTTTGTACCTTCTTGCCCAGCATGAGTCCTTGCAACCAGGGCCAAAAATCACAGAGCTGGCAACAGTTGTTCACTCTGTCTCTCACCCTGGCACATCCTCCCTTAAGACATGCTCACTAACATAAGGGAACCTAAAAAAATCTGAGAACTTCTGTGAAGCTTGGCTTTCATGCATCTTGTCATGGGTAACTTCACACCATCACTCAAGAAGCAACCCCAAATATCTTGTAAAGAAACACCACCTTCATGGAGAAGGTTCCCATACCACTCTGCACTTTAACCCAAAATCCAGGAGATTTGAGTAGAATTACTATAAAAGTGTCAGTGTTTTTTCATTTATTTTGAAGTTTCTGATGTTCCAAAAATGCTTACCCTCAGTACCTTGACCCCATGGACCAGGAGCCTGTAAGGAGGTGGGTGTTGATTGTATGGCTCCTGGAGGTGGGGACTTAAGGACACTCTGAAGCACGGTGAGAACAGGACTCATGTTTCCCCACCAGCTGAGTCTCCCTCCCATGGCCCAAACCCTGAAGGGAGCTCCTGCCACCCCAAACCCTTCCTCTGCTTTACAAAGAGGTTTTTGGAAGGAACAGAAGCAGCCAGGTACAAAGGAAAAAGCCTGAAGGGGAATAAACCCTGAAATACTCTCTTTTTTCCAGGAGGGAGAAAAACTCACTCCTTTCTGGTTGTCTCTGCACCAGAACATTTGGTCACCCAGTCCATGCTTCGGCATTGAAGGTTCCTCCTCACCTTCCCTCAGGTCTCCTCTGATCCCTGGGGGGATCATTGCCTTCACCTGAGCCCTCCCCCTGCAGCCAAGCCCCCACAGCTGGAGATCCTGAGTCTGATTTGTCTCCTCCATTGTAAAGGACCAGCTGTACCACTGGACACTCACAAGCCCGTGGGGCTGGGTGGGATTCATCCTGGAGCTCCGAAGGAGTGAGCAGATGTTATGGCATCTTGATCACCTACCAAAGGTCCTGGAAGTCTGGGGAGTTCCCTGCTGATGGGAGCTGCCCAATGTTACTCCAATCCACAAAGGAGGTCTGAGGGAAGACCCAGGGAACGACAGACCAACCACAGTTAGTCCAACCACAGCTCCTGGAAAACTTATGGAGAAGATTATACTGAGTGCTACTGAAAGGCATTTAAAGGATGATTCAATCATCAGGCACAGTCAATGTGGTTCACAGAGGGAAAGTTCTGTCCTCGGTGTTTATGTTTTAGCAAACATGTGAAGCTGGGAGAGCTGCTGGGCCACACTGGTGACCAGGAGCCTGTGCTTGCGAGGCACTGATGGTGGATGGGAGGACAGAGGCCTTTCCTGAGTGGGTCTTTACATGTGATGGGTTGGCTACTTTTGCCTGTGGGATTTTTGGGCTCCTTTGGGGCATTTTTAGTTTTTTTTGGTGGTATTTATTTATACTATTTTGATAAAACAAGTATTTCTGTGATCAGTAAATCACCCGCTTCATTTAACTGCCATGAGGAGGGGGAAAAGTGAGGATGCAGCAGCAACCACATACAAGATGCTCAGAGGATGCTGAGCATCCCTGAGGCTTGGCAATCCCTGACGTACTACCTTGTCACTGGTGCACACCCTGTCTCCTTCTGAGGCCAAACTGAGGGGGAGGAAGCCAAGAAGACAGCACCTCATAGCAGGAGGAGGCCAAACTGGTGGCACGCTGCGTGTGCACTGACTGGCCTGTTAAACCTCGGACATTTCATGGGTAAAATTCTCACCCCAAAATGCAGAGCCTCATCAGAAACAGCCGCTCAAAAGAGGAGCAGTGAAACAGAGGCTGATGCAGAGCATCCCTGAGCTGTTCCTTCACTGCTGAGGCTCCACCAAGCTCTGTGTGCACCACGGTGGCTCATGGCAGCCATCTGGTGATGACCACGGTCATCATCTCCTAAAGAAACCAGGTGAGTGATGTAATGATGTTGACAGTGTCGTTAAACTGAGGCCAGAGTCTCCTCCCACCCATCTGAGCTGACCTGAGATGGTACCTGGTTTCACTTGGACAGCACACAGCATGACCTCGGATGGGCTCTTGCATAATAATAATTAATTCAGTCGTTAAAAACATAATTTTCAATGTATATCCAAAGTGTTTGTATCCTCATGAATGCAGTAACATAACTATTAAACCCAGAGAAATTTAATGGCATTCAAGCCATTAGCATCATGCTTATTTTTGTGTTTCATCTCATGTTTCTTGCATATTCAACGTATTTCAGGTTTGTTTGTTGTTTTTTTTTTTTTAATGGGGCGTGGCTGCAGCATGATCTGAGAGGATGCAGGTTTCCAACTGGAGCACTGCAAGGCCTTTCTTTCCCCGGTCTAAGTCAAGGTATTCACCCCCTCTGGCCTGTGAACAAATGCACTCATCATATTTGTCCCCTGCAATTGATTAGAAAAGAAGAACAAAACAGGTGCTTTTAGATCCTAATGCACATCTCTGCAATAAGCAGCATGAGGACTCTTGCTTTGAAATAAAATGGGCTAAGAGACAGTCACCAGTTTTAATCAATAATGATGGGGATATCTTGGCTCTGGGCTCATCCCTGCAAATGCTGTCTCGAGGTTTTGAACCTCCCTGGGACCAGAAGGGCAGGAGGGATGTGCTGAGTCACTGAAGGACACCACCCTAAGAAAACCTTAGTGCAAGATGCTGGGAGAGGTTTAAGGATCCAAGATGTATGCACAGAAACTGCTGGAAAGGATCCTGCCTTCTCCCGGGACAGCCCCTTCATCAGCAGCATTCACAGTGTGAGGGCCCATTTCACCTCTCTGAGAGGGGGTAATTATTTCTTGTCAGTTAGACTCAATCACTGAACTCTAAACAGCTGGTGGTAAAGAACCATTAGCCTCATTTGCTGCAGTGATAGCCTTTTAGTCTTCCACATTTCACACGGTCTCTTGCCATTTCGCCCATAAATTCTCCCTTAAAAAAAAAAAAAATCATAAAAATTTATGAGGGGGAAAAAAAAAGGCATAAAATGGAGGCAGCTAAGAGAAAAGGTACTAAAATGTTCAAATGAAGAGGAGGTTACGTACCCCCAGCTGTTTGAAGCGCAGTGATTGAGGGTCTCGCTGATGAGGGATGATTACATTCCTCCTGCTCCTCGCCCCCATTAAAGGCGACACGCATCCTCCTCTGGATATGGCTGATTAACAGTAGCACAGGGAGGACCCGGGAACAACCACATCTTCCCCTCTTATGATGTGATCCATGCATTTTCCTCACCTTAGTGAACGAACACAAGCCCCTTCCAATAAGCCAAGCACCTCTAAACAGTCTGAAAGGTTCATAGCAGTAGGAACTGTGGGTGTCACTTTGCAGAGAGGCCTGTTTGTGGCCGTATTTAAAATGGAGAATATATAAAGAAATTATCTCCTCATTCAGTTAATTGGGGTTTGGCTTCCAGGACTGGTTTTGCCACACAAAAACCCAGGCTAGAAATAGAAAAGGACATACAATGCTGGGGTTCTCAAACTGCACCCAGTTACTTCCCTGTGACGCAGATCTTGCATCCAGCTACTGTTTGCAGAAGCCCCAGTTTCAGTAATAAGATTAATAATGATAACAATAATATTTTTTAAAAAGCAAATGATAGGAAGTGACAAGGAGCAGACTGGTATCAGAGCTACTGAATATCTGAAGAGAAATCTTAAATCCATCCTGGAGCAAATTGCTGTCCTCTGCAATGAGGGCTGTAAGAGCAGCCAGGCATCCCAACGCCTGAACACCTTTTGAGCCTTATCAAAACAAATGGAACTGCTGGCTTCCACTTTTTTCTTTGAAGTTTTTAGCTATTTCCCCAGTTCTCAAGTCCTGGAGTGTGGGATCCACATTAACTAAGCCTCCATAGATAAAAGCCTCCAAAACCCCCTCCCTCTGTTCTTACTGGCTTTTGCAAGTAAAGGCTGTGTGATGCTGTACAGGAATACCACAGTTTCAGAAGACACAGCCTAATTTGCCTGAGACCCAGGAAAACAGGATTGGTAAAGGCTGTGGGGCTATTCAGTCCATCCTCGTGCTGTCTTAAAATCCTTCTTATGGAAGTAGAATCCTCTCAGCAGTAATTTAATGAAAAGGTTGTTAATTAGGTAACAGTGGAATACTGGACTAGAGCCAGAAGAAATAGAAATGCTTAACTCCCAAGTCCTCTCCAAAGCATCCCCAATGCCCACCACATCTCCACAGAATGATTTTCCCAGTCATCATCTTTAATTTTTCACCAGTTGAAGGCATACCTTCCCCTGGGATCTTTCCAGAGCAGCATGGATGGGTGAAAATACTTAATGTATATTCAGCAGTTACCAGAATTGACATCTGAAACCAAGGAGCAGTGGCACCGTGTGACCAGTCAATTCTCATTGACCTCAACTAAGGATGTTTTCTGTAGCTTAAGCCCTGGTCTTTGAAAGGCTGAATGTGTAGAGCAAAGGCAGAGAAAATCTTTGAGAGCTGAACCATTCAAAAAACCTTCGCAAAATAAATATTCACAGGGTATTTCCTCTTAGGGCAGTAGGGAGGTGGTTGATTGGGTTGCTATTTTGAAGTCCAGCACTAAATCTTCATACTACACATACACAAGCTAACAACTCAACTCTGGACGTGCCTCACGCATCCAGCCTAAAAAGGCGGTCGTCTTTTTTCTCTTAGATCACCACATCTGCAGATCAGGTATCTGCAATTAATTCACTGCTCTTCTTCTTTTCCCAGTGACTCTTACAGCAAAAATCCTTATTTATTAATACCAGAGTGCATGCTCTTGCACTTTGTAAGATTAAATTTAATCTTACCTCTATTATTCTAATTCTCTAGTTCATCCAATTCCTCTAAGATACTCCGACCCTGCTCCTTTTCTGGGCCTCCCTCGTGCGTCTCCCAACACGCTTTGGTGAGCACGGCCAACTCTTCCTGCCCAAATCATTACAAATTAATTAAGGTCAATAAAGACCATTTTTTGAAGCACTCCACTAGGCATTTCAATGTTTGATTTTAAAGGTTTATTTGTACCTCCTTTGGTCACTCCCTTTCCATCCCTTCAATAACTAGTCTTTAGCCCCATCGATTTTCTCCATCTCTTTGCAGTTGTCCGCCTTTCAGTTTTCAAAGTGCATCCCTGCATGAATCCTGCAATCTTACAAAATTACAAGTTCATCAGCAGGACATTTTAACTTCCAAAGACCACAGACTTGAATGCCCAACCCTTACCTGCACTCTCAAAAAGGGAGCTTGTTTTTCCCCCGTGCTGTGCAATGGTCAATCCATTCAGTTTATGGCAAGACAGGACTGCTGGGTCGATGCTCAGTAGTGCATCAAACTTCACTAAAACACAACTTCCTGCCTCAAGACTACAGATCAACAGAGGTAGAGAAAGAAAGCACAAAGAAACAAGGAGATAGAACTTATCAGGTGTGGGGTTTGAGGGTTTGGGTGAGGTTTACTTTGGTTAGAGCCTTATCTAGAGGAGGAGATGTGAAGGAGGCCATGCTGCAGTCAGATGGATACTTACAGTGTGCTCCTGTTGTTAATTCAGAACAAAATCGCAAGTTGAAAACTAAGTTGTAACTTTGAACAAAGATGGTTATCCCTACACGTCTCACTATTTAAATCACTGCATCAGAGGCATTTTTTTTACCTTGATGGGCCTTCTAAAGTCACTGCATTGCCTGTCACTACATGTCCTCTATCAGGGCAAAAGCAGAACAAACAGCTTGGGGTATCATTCGTTTGTTCCCAAGTAATGATGTTCTCTTGAGATCTACCCCCAGTAGTGATGTGACATGTTAGTAATGCTTCCCTGGAAACGTGTATTCTGGATCACAGGTGCCACTTCCAGTGATACCAGGATGACAGTGGGATTTTTTACATTTAACTTTGTGAATAATTTTGAAAAACTACTAAACCCCCTACCCCTTGGGCTAAAAAGTGTAAGACAGCTGATTCTGACCTCTTCTACTGAGAAACAAAAGACCAGTGGAATTAGCCTCCATTTATGTTGATACAATGTGTTCAGAAAACAATTGATGGTGACCAAACTGAGCTTGCCAAGGGCTTCTCTTTAGGTTATAAATTAAGATAGGTAATATTTGAAAGTAAAGATCTTTTATTACACAAGTCAATATGGCTGAAAAGCACAAGCTTTTTGTTATGCTGACAAGCTTTCCTCCTATACGTATGTTACAAGATCCTTCTTAGGGTCCAGACCCTTTGAACTAGGCACACAAGCACAAGTCCCTTTTACCATCACTTATCCTCAACCACTTTTGTTTCTATCCTTTGCACAGCTGTGGAAGAACCCAATGCTATGATTCTGATGTAAAAGTAGAGGTCCAGAGATTTACCATAATAAAAATGGTAAAATAATGTGGTATACGAAGCCTTTTTTAAACAGTTTGAAGTTCAAGCTCTACACCAAACAACAACGTAAGAACTTATAAAAATCAAGTTTTATTGACATATTTTAGTTACAATAAACATATTTACATGTTCACATTTTAACCATGGAATTACATGTAAAAATAAAAAAAGCTTGTACATGAGATCATCTTTGTGTTTCCATTTTTACATTCACTTGAATAGGTATGACAGAAAGATCTCTTATGCAAGCGGAGGATTTGGTAAAGTTCAGTATTACACTCAAGAAATTAGCAGTCAACACCTTGTGCAGATGATGCCGTAGAAAACATGAGGCAGACGCACTCCCAGTGGAGTCAGTATGACAGAGTCGGGCTGCTGAACTTATATCCTGAACTGCCAATAAACAAACTCTGCAATCCAGATTAGAGCAGTACACTTGAAATGATTCTCAAAGCACCCAAATATATAGATATATATATACACTGCTTAAGACTTTACAGGTTAGGAAGGATCACATTCAGTAATAGTAATAGGAGGTAGAATCGTGTCGACAGTGTTCGTATTTCTACGTGGCAATAAGAAAAAGTGCTATTACTATCACTGAATTCAAGAACAGAACTCCTGGAAAAGTAAAAAGGATAAAAGAGTTGTTAATCCTGTTACCCTGTCTTGTCACAAATGCTAAAGCATGTAAACAACATGTTTAAATTCTCCAACACGGGTAAAACTGCAAAGCAAAACTGTTAAGTGATGCTTCTCCAGTGCTTTGGGATGGGCAGCATCTCCTACGATGTGATACCTGTACAAAAGCAACCTCAACTTTATACACCAAAGTCTGCAAAGGAAAGTACAGAATGATGGGCTTGCAGGGTAGGAGATCGAGGCTTCAGGAACACTAAAAGAGCTGAAAGAACAGAAAAGAGAGCAAAGATCGAATGCAGTGCACTCAGACAGGAAAACATCCAGAGAGACAAACGGAGTGGAAAGAGCAGGAACAGAACAAGGATATAAATATCCTTGAGGCAATGGAAAAATGGGGGCAAATGAGATGCAAATGAAGTAAAGCATAGGGTAGGGGCAAAAGGTACCACAGGAAAAAAGAAAGTTGACTTATTCCAAGGGATCTTTTATCAATAAAATTGTATGCAATGGTAACAGAAGATCAGCTGTGGATAAATGAGTGTTAGCATCTTGTCTTTGCTGTAAGTGAAAATCTCTGTTAATTAGAAGTTAAACTGTTGGAAGACGTTTCATCATCTGAAAAAGAAAACCTGCAAACAAATGGTTTTGTTATTCTAGGAAGAGCAATAGAACTCTAAGGTGTTCCAAACTCAGCCTGAGGGACACTAGGAAAAAAATACAATGCATATTAAAAACCATTAGATGTACACAAAGAAAATCCTGAACAAACATAACATTAACACAGCAGTGTTTTTGAAACTGTGATCTTCCAAGTGACTACACACATTGCAATACAGCTACATTTAACTGTACACAGATTCTTTTACAAAAATATTTGTAATCTGTAATACTGTTTAAAATTTAGATAGTAAAAAGCACTTAACCCAAGTGCCGTTACATTACTAAAAGCCATGTAACCTGTTGAAAAAGTGTTTGTATAAAGCCCATTTCCAGTTAGTGAGAAAAATCAGTGCATCCAACCAAGAAAGGAGAGAGCAACACAGGCACCTAAAAGACCCCATGCAATTAACTTTCCCCTTGAGGTTTTCTTTAGTGCAAAAAGGACCACACTTTCCACCAAAATATGCAGAGAAGTAGAAAATGGAGTGTTTTGTTTTCTTTTTTTTTTTTTAATTAAACACCCTAACCCTGCCAAAAGCAGCGTTATAAAGACCAGAATGATCCTTCCCAACCATATTATACCAGAAGTTGGCATACGCAGGGATCCAATATGAATCTGTTTTTGTACACGAGACCCTGTGCTCATGTGGATAATAAGTCATCTCCACGATTAAAAAAACAGGTTACAAAAAAACCTTACAGAAAATCCTTAGGATTTGATGCTAATTGAAGGTAAAATACTTTCAAGTATTATGTTTATGAATTAATTAGAGCATAAGGCATGATTTAAGGTAACACTGAAACAAAAGCCCTATGTTACCCTAAACGACCTTTATACTATAGCTAACTTTCTGCAATCTGTTTAGGATCTGTTTCCTTTACATTTAATTTCTCACTAAACATGCTGCTAAAAAAAAAAAAAAAAAAGGGCACAAAAAATGTATTAAAAAAAAAAAAGGTTTTGTGTCTCTCTGAACAAAAATGCCTTTTTGACATCAAACAGGTGAAGCCAGGTTTCTATTTTCAAGTATCACAGACACAGTACTACAGGAAGGACAAGCACAACACAATACTATGCCAGAGAACAAACCCAGGGTATCTCTCAAGTAGACAAAACAAAAAAAGCAAAAAAAACCCCACAACTCAAAAACAAACAACTCAAGAAAAGAAACCCCTCAGCCTCCCACCCCCCCTCTCGCCCCAGCTACGAGGGCAACACACCCACACACACATACAGACACTCAGGTACTGTGTGTAGTGACAGGAAGTGCCTACAGCAGCTTCCAGGGAAACTGCATCATTTCAAGATAAACAGATAAAGGATACCACATTTTAAAACAAATCAGCACCAAATAAAAGGTTTTATCTTATACCAAGTAGCTAATGCTAAGAAAAACTTGAAGACCCCCCCCCACCCGCCCCCCAGGTTATTCTGAAATAACCTTTAATTCTCATCTATATCCTTCCAGTGGAAACCTAACATGGAAGAATTAAAAGGCTCAGTCTGTTTTGGCATTTTATTGCCTAGAAGGACTTTCTTACAGAAATTTGGAAATCTGAAGTGAATCTTCAGATTTAAACTAGGGGAATAAAAACTAGGCATCTGAAGATACCATACAGAGTGGGTGCTCCTATTTACCCTTCTTTCCCAAAGTCACCCTGGAGATACATGTGGGCTGAGAGCAGTATCCCTGTCTACATTTATTCTCTGCCACTGCTCAGAGATGAACGTTTGCGTGGCAGCTGCCCTGGCTACGAAGCTGCCACAGACCTGCCCTCCTCCTCCTCCTCCTGCCCAGCACCACCGACCCCGAGCGTTTCCAACACTGCACATCCTTCCATCACACAGCACATGTGCCTCACCAGTTGCCAATATCAAGAGGAACTTGCTACATGACCAACCAGAATTATGTGCAAAACCAAAATATCCCGAACTTTTGAGAACAACATTACACGACAGACCCAATTTGCACCTGTACAGCACAACGGAACAAACCTACAAACCCCAGGCCTTGGTCTGACAGTGCACTGTATTTCCCCTCAAAAGTTAAAGGACAGAGTTGTCTTAGGGTTTTTTTTTAATAAAACAGAAGTAGAACATTCTACTAAAATACCACAGATCATATGGGTAATCCAATCTTTTAGTCAAGGCAAAATATGATTAGTTATAAAGTGTATTTTCCAGTGCTACCAGGCAGAAACAAAATAATTTGGGGGGAAAAACCAAACTGGCTTCATATAACCACCTACTGGAGTTGCCTATTAAAATAATTATAAAATTATGCTAATAAAAACTGAACAAATAATACACAGATCAGGATATATGTATTGACTTACTATCATCTTTATAAAAATTTGAAGATATACACAAAAACACATCAACATTTATGGAACTGTATCCATTAAACTTGGATAAGACAACACAAAAAAACTAACAAATAGCTAAGATGTGGTTGACTGTAAGCACTTTGAGTAACATTTTAATTTTAAAAGGTCAATATTTACATACTACATTAAATGCCTTTTTTTCTTTCCATTTTGCATCGTACTGTGAGTTTCATGATAAAGAAAGAACAAGATAATGGTTGCAACAGATCTTCCAAGAAAGTTAACTTAAGATGCTCAGATTTATCTATGTGCTGGGAGAGAACACGGCAAGAACATGTCTGTCTAACTTTACCTCTACTTCCTTTGGGTTTTTTTGGGAGGAGACAACAAATGGATCTAAAAGAGCTGTATCATCCAGTTTTAACTTGGGATTTGAGAACTAAGAGAACACAAACATTTTAACAAATGACTCACCTAATTGCTACTTTTGCTACTGAGTTTTTTTTAAGATATTAGAGAGAGATGGTGACAGCAGAGGGTGTGAGTATGTATGTATGTATATGTATAATAAAACAAATACAGACATACACACATATAGTATGTTTACATATAGTAAATATCCAAGCACTGCAGTAAACCCCAGCAATCCACCCATACCCTGTCTATGCACAAGCAGTAATCTACTGCAACTGCTGTTAAAGAGGATGCATCTAGTCATTAAACAGGCATTGCTTACGTCACTCCTACATTTAAATAGATCTGAGGCCACTTCATGTCTTTATTCCAAAGCCACACATTTGTCTCAAAAAAAAGAATTTAAAAAAAAATATAAAACCCCACTGAATAAAAATTTTTAAAACTTAAGTTGGCTGAACCTCAACCTCTTTGGGATGGATTCAAAACCCAAAGCAGGAGCGTTTCTCCAAACTTCTTTGACTTTTGAATCAAACCCATATTCTTAGGCTCCAAGAAACCCTCTAACCCCAATAACATTTGCTTCTGACAGGACAGCTGATCAACTGCAGATGTTCCTACTGCTGAACTCAGCTGCTGGCCTGTCTGGCGTTTGCATCTAACCCAGATTTCCAGGCACGCACTACTATCACTCTACTCTGAGACGTCTTCCCATTCTTCTCATTGCAGAGCAGCTGCTCCCTAACAGTGTAACTGTTTAATGACTCGTTTTAAAGAAAAGCATTTATTTCTTAGAAATTAAAAATTACACAACCTGGGGAGGCAGTGTAGGGGTCCTAGAGCTGATGGTGTGAGGAGTTAAACAGCTTGGGGCTTGCAGGTCTTCGGGGTCAGGGCACTTCCTGCCTGAAGCTCATGCTCTGTCCTGGGCTTGGGTTTACCCTGAAGCACTAACAGCACTTCACATATAGTAGCTGTGTTGGCTGTTATTAAGCATTATGCATAAATGGGGAACTATACAGGTGGGTGTAAACCTCACTTCCATGAAAAAATTCCGATCGTGTTACTGTGTCTTGTTATTAAGTTGTAAATGGACTTAGGGTATTCTCTCAACCGTTTTCCCCAGTGCAGTATTTCCAAAGGACCATATTATTACAATGAACAGAGAGCAGGTTTACTTAGAAGACTTTTGACAGTACTTAGTCAATCATTATTTTTGGTAACTTACACTTAATTGAAAATCTGGACCAAAAGTGTAAGAAAGCGAATTAGGCATTTGTCATTTGGTTACCACTAACTAAAAAAAAAAAAAAATTAAAAAAAAAAATTAAAATCTACAGTGCTACAAATTTGCTTAGCTCATCCTTTTCCACTTGGCACACCTATTTTGGACCTAATTCGTAGCTCTTTCATTACATACCAATAGCGTTCTTCTGCAGTCACTCAGGTAACAAACCTACACGGTTTCTGTAAGTGCCCCCCCTTCAAGTAGTAGGGGGAGTGCTTAAGAGTATTCTTAAAATACAGCACGAAGCAAAAGCTCATGGTCTAAAAACTAAGGAAATGTTCATAAAAACTGAAATCCAATATAAAGACAACATCTTAGTAAGTTTATTCAGAAGTAACTGAAAAAATTGTTCCTTTGGCAACACCATCTAGATGGTTCTAACCAAAAGGAAATATTATGAATTTCACTTTGAGTAAAATAAAAACTTCTTAATGTTTGCAAGGAATTTTTGGGATCTGACATGTTCACCAGAAGATTTACAATGTCCTTATAGTCCTATATGTATCAGGAACAACACATCAAAACAAGTCCTTTCAATTATGGGTTTCTTATAGTTCAGCATCAATCACAAAATAAATCTCAAAGAAAAAAACTAATCAAAATAAAACATAAGGCAACCATGACACACTAGCCCAAAAGAACTATCAGGAATGCACCACTCCTCCTGCGTAACATTTTTGGAGTGACCCACCAAATACTTCTTTTTCCTCGTTATTTAAAACAACCTAATTACAACCTGGAGTTCACTACCCCATGATGCTGCTGAAGGGTGAGGATCCCTGTTTTTAAAAACCAAGGGAAAATACAGCAGTGTAATTCCTACACAGGGTTTTATGGAATAAATGGATTTGAAAAGAGAAGATGGAAGTCTATGTTGGAATAGAAAAATGCAAAGACAGGACTCATTTACAAAGATCAAAACTACAATTTTCCAGTGTCACCTCCAAAGCTTCTCGGCAAACTGCTATTCAGTGAAACAGACCACGTTCAAATCTATGCAAGAATACCTTCTGTGCTCTCAGATACACAATGCAACTAATGTGTTTTGGTTAGAAAAATGAGTTTTCATTCAAATACCTTGCACTGAAGATAAGAGCAACCATTATCAAATATTCTTTGCTATGAAGAAAGTTTTTTAATCTTTCGCTGTAAACGTTCTCTCTCAAGTCACTGTGGTCACACAGTAGGATCTTGAAGAACAGTGTCTACATGCATTGAAAGCATTTTGAAAAAAAAAATTAATCTCTAACTCCATGTGGTTACAACAGAACGTGATGAAACCGAACAGAAATTCCACCGTTGCAGATCCTCTCAAACCCATCTCTTCTGGAGGACATCTCCGTGCTTTCTGTAGTTCAGCAGAGCAATCAAAGACTAAGCTGAAAGGTTTCACAAGCCGACGGTTTTGCCACTGTGTCTCATGTAGCTCCACAGAACGGTTCGGTGAGTGCCAGGGCTTCTCTCAGCAGATATCACTCAACAATCAGTGCCACATTTATGTGGGACAGATCTATCATGTGCCTGTTAAAAGTTTAAAGAAAATTAAACACGGTACTCAAACTGATTCTGGGGGTGGAGAACGGGCAAGGAGGTTCCTCTGAAGGTCACTAATATAAACAGATGCTTGATTAGATTAATGAAACATTGAGCAGAGGAGACTGATTTTTATCTTTTGAAGGGAGGGAAGGAACTGAGGCGGCAGCAGCGTTTAATTATTTACCTGTGGAATTTCTGTTGAAATGCTAAAGCATGTGCTGGCTCCTTAAATTTTGCTATGGCTTTCCGTTGTTGAGGAAGCATCTGTAAACTCTGCAGAGACAAAAAGCCAAAAAGATAATAAAATAACCCCTTATTTTGCACCAAACCAACTGAAATTTTGCCATATTTCTTTTTTTTTTCAGAAACATATTTCACTTCTTTTATTGGTGCCCATGGAATGGAAAGAGACCTCTGAGACCACAGTCAGGACCCCAGCTGAAGGTGTTTGAGCTGGTGCATTAAGGAACTGCACCAGCTGGAAAACCCAGACTATCACTCATTATGCAAGGTGACATCTCTTCAATTCAATCTATACAGATGAACCAAACCCCAGAGCCAAACTCCCACCAAGTCAGAAACGTTAACTGGTAAGAGCTCAACTTCCCACACAAGCACCTGGAGCCATTTACATGATGTACACTAAAGGATCAGGGCTTTCCATGGGTTAAACAGGGCAGAAACAGGAAAAAGTGGCAGGTTTTGATCTCCTGACTGCATTATCCTCACACCGTTTTAACAAAACAAGTGGCCAGCTTTTGACAGACACCACCACAAAACCTCAACCAAATGGGTTAGGACACCACTTCCAACTCCTCCTAGTAGTGGGAAATCACGCAACACACATCTACCCAGGCAAGTCCATGTGATATGTGCTTCTCGTGCTGTGAGAGCAGCATTTCACAATGCTTTAATTATGACAAAACCCCATATGTGGTACTGAGGTCTCCAGAACTACAGCACACCTCAGCGAGGGCTCAGGAGAGCTCATGTTCCTGCTCCCTGCTGCAGCAGGAACTCCAGGCCAAGATGATCCCAGAGAGCAGTCCTGTGGCCTTGGTAATAAAGATTTATCACACTTACTAAGACTAAAGTTGATGCTTTGAGTTAGCACTTCAGTTATAACAGAATAATTTTCAAAAAGACACTTCAGAAATTTGAGAGGACAAAGTTTAACACAGTAAGTAGGTACATACCCAACAACCAATGGGAACATCCAGCAAGTATTCAGCATCACAGAATACTCAGGATGGAAAAACTGTGATCTTCAAATCCCACTGCCTGTGAACACAGGCCACAGAGATTTCACAGCAACTAGGTTAAAAGAGATCTGAAGGCTTCAATAGTAATTTCAAATTACTATTTGAAACAAAGTTCCACGCCACAGTGATTCCAGTACGCCACAGAAAGTTTTGGATGTTTAATGGTCTGTGCTATGGCCCACTAAAGACAATTGTTCTGATTCAGCTTTCAGTTGTTCTTACGACTTTGGATGCAGAATAAAGAATTATTAACCTTCTACTTTTCTGTGCGTTTCTACAAAAAGCCAATACAGTTTTATACTGAGCTTTATATATACTTATATATGCACCCACACATAAATGCATGTATACAGGCACCTTAAAACTTTTCTATATCATAACCTCTTGATGGTTAGGAATGAACATAATTCTCTGCTCCTGCATCTCGCCTGGAACTCAGCAGCATCCCCCAATTTGGATGATTCCAGCACTGATGGTCAGTCTCCAGGATTTTAAACTTAACCTGCAAAAATTCTGTATCATCATCATCTAGACTGTTTAAAAAGTACCACAGATCTTTAGACAAATAAGTATTGATTGGGAAACAACATACTTGCTGACACATTTTACGGGTGACATACTTTAGGATCTCTTAGTGAAAGAATTTTTAATCCAACTAATGTCTTCCCTGTTCATTCAATCTAATGCAGCATTTTAAGCAAGACATCAAATGCCTAGATGAAATTTGCTATTAATATTGCCTATTTCTATTTTTTTTGAACAGGTAAGACTCTCTTGGTAAGACACTTAATTAAAAAGAGCCATGGTACCTGATAAGTCATATTTCTTTGTATCTAACCCTGACAATTCAGCTTAGCCACTTTCTACAACTTACCTATCTGCGATTCTGAAGTAATTAATTTTGGCGTGGCTACCTTGCACCTTCTTGTAATTGACAGGGAACTTCCCTCTCTGCAGGAAAATCACAGATATTTAATATTTCCATCACTCCTGTGATTTCAAAGTGAAAGCTGAGTAAAAGTTAAAGGATTCAGCAAATCTGAAAAGCATCAGCGGGTTAATGTGCATAGTATAGCTTTTGGAAAGCTGCTATGATGAAAAGGTTTAGCTAAGTCACTGCAACTTCTCCGTTTCTGAGCTGGTGGAAATGAGATTTAGATTTAAAAAATACCACTTGGCAGATAACTTTTTTTTTAAAAAATCAGAAAGCTCTTGACACAGTTAAGCACATTTTACCAACAAGAATACAGTCAGGCTGCAGGAAGCACCAGTGAAAGACCCTGGATAAAACTCATTTCTCCTGGAGGTTATCTGCTGGAGTGGGTGACAGAGGTGCTCAAGTTTGTGTTCTCCTCCCTTACTGATCTCACTTTTTTATGGTTTATAGAACTGTATCTAATACACATCTTCCTGACACCACTCTTCTGTCTAGAAAAGAACTAAGGACTAAGTAAGTCCTATCCCTGAGGTCTAAGTTCTGAAGACTAAAAATTAATCACAGCCTTTAAATAAGATTTAGAAACAAAAGACCTGTAAGAGCTGACCAAAAAAAAAAAGTATCTCTGAATTGCAGTTAAAAAGAAATTGAAAGAAATTGACACTTTTAATATGAGAAAAGCCTGTTTGAATTGCTGAAAGGATGAATATTTCAGTGAACAGTTGGACAAGAAAAGCTGCAAAAGAACCCATGGACTTATCCTTCCAGCTGCACCCTTCATGTCCTGCTGTCACCTGCTTTTCTGCCCTCTCCAGAACCACCTCCAGCCCTCCTGCTGCCAACTAATCCTCACCACAACATCAGGTCTCACTCAACTACCACAGCAGATTTTCCCAATGCTTTATGCTCCAGACCCCCACTGTGATCAACTGAAGAAAGCGAAGCTGTGTTTGGTGACTTTTCCCACAAGAACTGAGCTATTACTGCATTGATATTCTTCAGATGCACAAAAGCAAAATTTGATTTTCCACTTCATACAATCATGATGATAAATTATTAAGAAGCTTCTCAGTAATTAGCACATAAAAATTTGACTAGAGGAAGACATTCTGGTACAGTACAGACTCATTAACAAAATTAGGCAAAGTATCTAAATATTATTATAGATAACTTATTTATACTTTCTTATGAATTAGTAAGTTTATTGACTGACTAGTTTGGGTACTATGTTTTTACACTGTATTACTGCCTTATTTTCCAAAGATAAAAAAAAAGGCAATCAAAACACTAAATGCATTTTAATACCCAAATGCTTTGGCAACAAGGCATCAATTCTTGGATAAGTCTCTGAAAAGCATCTTTATCAGATTTAGTTTCACTGATCAATACAGACAATTATGGAAACAAAAAAATCTGATCCTTCACTGAACTGCTTAAACATCACCAATTACTCAGTCCAGGGTAAGGCAGTAACTTCCAGCATCAGCATCTTCTCAACTGCTGTAGTTACACATGCCTATACTTAAGACCAGAACTACGGACTGCAAAACAAAGGATAAATTAACAGTACACAGACACTATTTCTGCACTTGGAAACTGTCTGTAAAATTTTAATTTAAATTGTTTTGATACAAATTCTCAGCCTCCACTGCATTCAAACTATGGTAGCAAAAGTGATGCAGAATCACTTTATATTTGTTTGGGTATATGATCTGAGTTGGGTATTATTCTGTGACATACAGATTTTGAAAGGCCAGTCAGGGGAGGCAGGGAACAACTGGCCAGGCAGCCTCTGGATACCAGCGGGTTCTACCCATCACTGCTTGACTTCTCCTTTAGTGAGAAGACACTTTTCCTCCACAGGAGACTTCCCTGTTGCCATATTGTGCTCCACTAGAATCTCCTTCTATCATGAATTACTAAACTGAAACATCACACTTCTCCCAAAGGTCACAGTTCTGAGGAAACAACTTCATTCACATCTTCTCTTTAGGTTGACCCACTCAGATGTTAACCAGAGGATGAAAACCCCTTCCTGGATCCACTCAGCTGTAAAGCACTGACAATACATACAATAACTTCCAAGGGATTTCAAATGACTGGTTACTTTACAGATTTGGATGTACAGTTCTACTGTGCAAGCATTTCCTGATAGCAACCTGAGACCAGAGGGATTCTGGGCATGTTCCCATTTGACTCTGGAGAACAGAGATTACATTCTGACATATTCCCAGCATTAAAAATAAAAAACTAGTTTGGGATGAAGAAGAGTATCTTATATGGAAGGGATTTAGGCAGCACAGAGCTCATACCGATCTTGACTGCCTCCTTTTTCTGCTTCCTTAGAAACTGCCATGGGAAGATGCAGATCTTGGGTTGAATGGAAAATGCAACAAAACCAGTATTTCATAATCACTCACACCTTTCATTGAGAGTTTGCCTGTAAACTGTTTTAAAACATACTATTTAATTCAACAACTTAAAAAATAATCAGCAGCTCTGGCTTTTTCTGCAACTGAACTATTACCAGTGACTAAAGTATGAATATCATAAAAGGACCATTCCCTCTGCAGAGATTTCTTTAGGCCTGCAGATCTACACTGCACTGAAATTTCTCCTTTACACACACTCTGTAATTAAATCCACACTTGTACAATACTGAAAAGCTGGTATGACTTTGGCAGCACATTAATCTCTAATAAAGCTTCACTGCAAAACCAAGAGCCTTCAGACCAAACAGCAGGACAGCCATGAGTACCAAACCAAGAGACTGCTTGCAAAAACCAAACATCTTTGACACCAAAATTCTCAGAGGGTACACAGAGAGGAAGAAGTCAAAAGGGAGATAACAGAGAACTGGGAGATGGAAAACATGCAGGTAGCACTGAGACTGGAGCAAGCACTTAATTTAATTACAGGAGGAATGGCGGGGAATGAAAATTTCCTTCTTTCCTGAATTTCTTTCACTGCAGTAAATGGCCTGCCCAACAGATCACAGATTCAGTCCATCGGCAGGTTTGGCATTAGGAGTGCAGTCCATGTGAAGCTGTGCAAAAAAAGTGTAAACTCTCCTAACCAACATCGTCTCCAGTGTGTGATCCAAGCTGCTCTGCAACAAGTCAAATAGCAGCACAGCAGGCACCTCCTAAACAGAATGGTCAGATTCTATTTATTCTTCCCTCCCACCAATAGATGAAGACATATTTTTATTATCCTCATAGTCTCCTGACACCTGAAGCATCTTCCCTGGCAGGGACAGGCAACTTCTGACTTCCTACTATCTGCTCTTAAAAGTGTTCAGCTTTCCATCTCTGTATGCAAGAGGAGATGAGAAGAAAGGCATCTGTAGCTCCCACACTGCTCTAGAGCAAGGCTGAACTGGACAGGCTCATGTTGGAGCTGCTCTCCTGCTCCCCCAGCCCCCAGGCTGGAGCAGGACTGCCCACGTCTTCTCCCACAGCTTCTGCAACAGCTGAAAAATGTTTTTTCAGGCAGAAAGACCACACTGGTCACAACGTCAGCCTGTGCCCCTTGTGTGCTGTGCCTCATGGAGAGCCCCCCTGCTGATCTGCAGGAGCCCTCGTGTTCTGGGCGTGTGCATCCACCTGTGCTTGCCATTTCCACAGATACCTCTTTGAACTGAAAGCAAAGTCAGCAACTTGGAATGTCAGTGCAGAGAGCTGCCTTTCCCCAGCTGAGCACTAGGTAGCACTGTCACCCTAAGAAAGCAGAGCAAAGCACACCAGCGTTGCACTTGTTTTTCCTTTCTGAGACCACAAATGGCTAAGTAAGCAGAGGAAAACCCGTATTTGTAAACTACTACAAGTACACCAACAATCTCAACGTTCTCATCACCTCTGATATACAATGGTATATCAGAGTTTTTTCCTGTTTTCTCTCTTTTTTTTTAGCATCAGAATTTATTATCCTAAGTCTTCACAAAGCAATACTGAGTTTTTGCACTGATGTTTTATGTCTGCAACCATTGGATGTACAAAAACATGATGAAAGATGATGATGAAACATCTCCACAGAACTATCCCTCAGTATTCAAATTATCTGGAGACCTAGCAAATGGTCCAGTCTACCTGACACCACCCTGAAAAAATCCAGTTCATCTGAAGGTGGCAATAACTGGTTGAACACAAGCTTCTTTAGACAGAATAAACATTAAACCCAGATTCAAGAGCACAAAAAAAACCCTCCAAAAAAACAAAAAAACAAGCATTGTTTTTTTCATGACCTTTGCAACTTATTAGTAATCTGATTTATCAAGTGGTTCTGGATGGATGTGTATTGAATGTCACTGCTCCAGCACAGTCCTCAGGAGACTCCATTTTGGTGATGTGCTCAGAAATCTTCTGTACTTTCCTCCAGTTTGGAATACATAATTTTATTTATAACATGTAATTATTTTAGATTCAGTACTCAAATCTTCCTGCAGGTACATTATTTGTTTCTGAAAGCTTACCCTCTCAAAAAAAGAGTGACAGCAAACTGTATGCTGAAAGGAGGCACTTGTTCTGCCAATTTCATCATGTTGGAGCTGTAAAATGGAGCTATGATGAAAGAGATGTTCTTGAAGCCCCAAAGATTTTTTTCTATTCAGTGTCTTGAGAATCTTAATGGTATTTTTTTCTCCTATATTAATATCAAAGCAGCTTTACTGAAGCAGGGATAAGAATTAGAGTCTTCAGTGATTAGGCAGTAGAGGGTATTTCAAAGGTTATATATGGGAAAAGATAATTTTCTCCATTTCTAGAGTATGGAAGAAAAAAACAGTGAATTTCCAACTTCAACTCTAAGTCTCCTCCACCTTCTCTTATGCTATACCCAAACCCTGACTCACAGACCTATCACCTCAATGCAAGCTGATGGCAAAGCTTGGAGCACCGAACACTAGAAATCAAGGGAAGTTTTTAAATTCCCTTCCTAAGGTTTGTACAAGGTACTTGTACCTTGAGAATGAAAAAGCTAAAACTGAAAATGCAATACTTTGGTACCCAAAAAAGCAAAGTAATCTCTTCCTCCCTGTTCATTACAGACCTATTTGTGGAAAAAGCTAAAACTGTCTGTTATGCCAGCAAAGATTCACTTTCCAAGAAAACACATGCAGGATAAACGCACTGTAACACATATTTGGATATTTGGAACAGGAGCTGGTGTGGGATCAATTACTCTAGAGATGCCCCAGCACGGAAGGTGAAGATTAAGCCGAGGTCCTCTGCCAGGTGGGACAAGAGCTCATGGTCTATTCTTCTTGTCAAAGAGCAGAGAGATCCTTGGGAAGTATTTCTTCCCCTTCTCTGGAAGCTGTGCCTCAGTGCAGGCATTCCCATGGTCGCATCTTGACTGCAGCAGAAATTGATACACAGGATATTTGGATTTCTGAGCTGTGTTTGGACATCACTTTCAAGCAAGATGCTTGTTTAACATTAGAAGTGTATACAGTTTGTAAATCTTTACCTTTAGCCAGGGATTTGGGTGTTGGACAGTTGACATGTGTCATTTCAAGACACTATGCAGGCATGAAGATAACCCCTTAAGTTATGATTCAGATTTAGATTTCCTTTACAACTGGAAAAAGTAAGTGCATTTACTCCAAAGACAAGTAAAATGAAAAATCCTCTCAAGAGTTCAGTTGATCAAGGAAAATTTTGCTGAATATAGTCAACAGCTAAACATAGGATATTCTACACCTTCAAGACTGAGTCAGATACAACTGACTCGCCATTCCCTCCTCTTACTATTTCTTCAGCTCCATCAAAACACCAGCTAAAAATCTGGGCACCTTGCCTAATTTCTAAAAAAGCAGCTAGAATTTCTCCCCTTGCTGTTTTCTCACAACAGCCATCTCCCAAAGTCCCTCCTATTTCAGTTCATCAAGGTGCAACACTTCACCTCAGAAGATCAGAGCTCTACACTACCCAAGATCTCTTTGGTCATGACGTGCCCTTCCATTCACTACTGGGCTCTCCAGCACCTCACTCCTGCACTCTTTGTCGCAAAGTCACTTACATGAAACACATCTTGAAGGAAATAACCAAGTAGAGTATCCCTTCACTCTCAGATCCTCCCAACCATTCCCAGTTGCAGGGGATTTCATACAGCACTGAGCACAAACACTACTTAGAACATTAACTTACAGCCACAAGGAAATCCACTCGTGTGCTTCAGGATATTGACCTCTTTGAAAGTCTAGCACCACCTGTATAAAAATGGTTGCTGTGAACAGCAACAACACAGGTTTTCAAACATTCTGTTTTCTGTTCTTGTCCTCCAAGTCACTTAAAGCTGCTGCCACCTCTTCCTCATTCACTGTGTTAATGCTTCTGTGGTGCCACTTCTCATGGTATCACAAAAAAAACAAACACCAAAAGCTCAATATTGCATATGGTAGAACCAGTCTCATATTATTCCTACAAAAGGATCACTTCTCCCCTGCATATATCTCACCATCCACACTTGTGAAACATCATTCAGTCTCGAACAAGACAGGAAATTTCTACCCTTCTACACGTCATACTTGAAATTCAACTGCAGAATTAGCACAAAAGCATTCTGCATTGTTAGCTAAATTCAAGCATCTCTTTCAACTACTACTTCCAGATCTCTGATAAGGTGAAAATAGATGATGATTTAGAAAGCATAATTTCCAAAGGTACAGTTGATACTGGTGCAAGAATGCAAGTTCTGTAGGGCAGAGGTATGTATCAAATCCTACTAAAAAGTAGTTATAGTTTTTTCTGCAATAAGTACACCTTTCTGAAGTGGTCTGTGACATTGAATTGAGAGACCAGAGTTTGCAGTCTGCTATGTAACAGCAAGTACTGAATAAATTTTTTAGCACATTCTCAATAATTTCTCTCTACTGTGAGTATTTCCTTGCAGGGATTCTATTAATCTCCTTCTAATATTCTCATGCAAGATTTAGCAAGTAAACACTGAATAAATGTGCTTTGGAACTGCATGAGTAATTTCCTAGAGTACTACAGAACACGAAGGCACAAAGTATTTTGTGAGAGTAGTTTTGCTTTCCCAAACAAATTAAACCTCTCTGAATTGACGACGTAAATAATTCAGCATTATTCTGCTTACTAAATTGGGGAGAAGTGAGGCAGAGTGTTCATCTTTAGGAGAGCAGTGTGTTTTGCAACAGAGGGATGATCCCACTAATAGAGAAGTCTCACAGAACAGCTCCAATTCATGCATTGCACTTGTCTGAAAAGTGTTTAAACTGTCAAAAGGAGCACTCAAAACTGGGAAGGGGGGGGTGGATCAAGGAAAAAAAATTCTCATCTGTATGTTTCATTATTCATTGACTGATATTTTCAAATGTAGCAACAATAAATCAGACAGGGCCTCCTAAGCCCTTCACTGCCTTGAAAACCTCCTGCTTTCCTAAAGTCATTTAACTGACACATCAGTTCCAGGAGGCAATTTACGAACAGAAGCTGCACAGCAGATACACCAGTGTGTGTGTGTGTCATAACCTTGCTCACAGGTTCCTACTAAAGAGAACCTTCTAAATAATGAAGGATCAATAAAATGCTCCAAAGAAGACTGTGTTTTCACCTGAAAAAGCAGATGGTGCTACACAGTATAAAATGTCCACCAGGTAGTGGTCATTAAGTGCTTGTACCCCAGGACTGTGATGACAGGAAAATGTAAACGTCAAAACAGAGAGTAGGTGCAAGCCAACAATATAAACACAAACAGCAACCACAAATACATTTGCTTTGATACAATCATCTGGCTTTAAAAACCTCACAGAACGGACAGGCTTGTATTGTTTAAGAAAAATGTCAGTACAGGAACTCCAAAATGAAGGAGAATTTTGCAGCAAAATCCTCCTGTGCCGCAATATCATCACGTGCCTGTCTTTGCCACCAGGTGTAGCGTGCATGGGTGGGGGTGCCTTCAAACATAAATTACCAATAAACACGCATTGTATTTAGTGTCAGGGAATTAATTGAGCTTTCCGGAATGAAAGCCTTTTGGCACAAAAATGATAAACCGAGGTTGACCTACCTGAATGGGTCCCACTGACATCAGCAGGTTTTTCAGTTGGACATCAGTAGTTGATGAAGAAAGCCCTTCAACTGACACAATACAGGGCTGAGGTTTGCACTCCACCACTCGCAGGTTCTGTTTATTTGGCATCAAGCGTCCTCGGCCCATCTGGCCTGCTACTCCTCTGCCTCTGCCGTGCATAATGACCTGCCAACAACAAAAGTAACAGTATTTTGATTTACTTACCTAGTGATTCTGCTTACTGCATTTGACAGACGATATAAAAGTTGGCGATTTACTTAAAGACTTGATTAAAGTACACGTTGATTTTAAACAGCTTGTTGCTGTTTGCTGATTTGAAAGGCCACTTATCAACATATCCATCCACTGCCTATACAAACCTCTTTCAAAAGGCCAGCAAGTTTTATATTGAGTTATATATATTGCATTCAGACTAAAGGCCTGAGATCTAGCACAGACTGATCACCTAAGCAGTGGAAGATCTCAGACAAGAACATATTACCTGGTTTTCAACACTGATCACATTAGCAGTGTGCGTTCAGCTCCTATATTTTAAGTCTGGACAACAAAAACAAGTTGATCCCTCTCCTTTTTCTCTTCTCAACCCACAGGTAAATTTAATGTACTCACAAGATCAGCAAACTGCTTCAAGCACCTCCAGTCTGTACTGCTACTAACTCTTGTTCTGTTCTAAGCATGGAGAAATGGCTAAATAAAATAACTTTTTTCAAAGTTCCTCTCCCCCAAATCCTGTAGGATCTGGCACCACAGCATACTCTGGAGCAGGAAATGTATGGATTTACCTTTTGCAAATTAAATACTGAACAGTAGGAGAGAGGAAAAATAACAATGAAACATGAGTAACAAACATTACACAGAGTTAACACTTAACATTGAGTCAACACAACACAGTTTCTGGATTCCCATTTGGAAAGCCTATGAAGGGTAACGACTTTTCACATTCTTCTGCATCAGCAAGGAAACTTTATCCTTACATGAAGCAGGAAGATTATGACCAACAGTTCAAAACCAAGAACTAACTTAAAAGCCAAAACACCAGCTATGTTCAAGGCACGTGCCAGCTTGCAAATGCAGAGAAGGCACACACTGCTGCCACCCTGACCCTTCCCTGCCTCCTCCCAGTGCACAATCAGTGCAAAACATTGAGTTACAAGATCACCAATTATTTTGAGTGATACCAACTTTGGGGATCCAGCAAAGAGCATCCTGAAACGGTTGCTGTGTGCTCCCTACATATGCAGGAAACAGCCAGAATAAAAGCTTAAACACAACTTAAAAAACCTCTTGGTTTTAAAGCCAGAAAGCATGTTGGATACCACCTCCTACTGTAGCTATCTTGGGACACATGCATTTCCCCAGGGAGTGCTGTGCTGGCCAGAACGTCAGCAGATGAAGAAACCTGCAGGCACCACCAGTCTGTGCTGCGTACAAACAAGTCTCTCCAGATTTAAAAGCTTTATATGCAATTATGCATCTCCTGGGTCGTGCAGCCCTGCACTAGCAATTGACAAACAGAATGCTAGTTATTAATAGAGCAACACAGCTACACAGTGAAACTTCTGCAGCAATATGCATCTAAAAATCACCTTTTTAGGTTGATGGATTCCCTGGATGTTTTTGACTCCTTGAGGAGCTGGTGAATGGATCTGTGCCTGCTGCTGCTGTTGGTGCTGCTGCATTCCCTTTGTCAAAGTGACCTTCCGCACTGCCTGCTGTTTGGGCTCCGGGGGTTGTTGAGGCCGCTGGGTCTGGCCCTCTGGGTGAAAAAAGCCAGCATCCTCTCCCCCCTGCTGAAATCAACAACACAACAGTGGCTCAATGTCCAGGCACTGCACACCCTCACCCTGAGCAGCCTCCTGCCACATCCAGCTCACTCAGAGAGCATCCAGGGCTTTGCCTGCTAAAGCAAACCAGTGGCCACGGCAGGCATGTGTAAGGCCTCAGCCTGGAAATTGCACTTCAGCCTAAAATAAATCCACTGATACCTGAGGAACAGTTTACTTTGTTCAGATTTTATTATAATTACAATGTTCAATAATGTCTTTCCATATGCAAAGTGGCAAGATGTTTTCACTTTTCTTTCCAAATCGTTCTTCCTCCCAGGATTACATGAGAACTACACTGTGTGTTATTTTTTTATTCCTTTTTTTTTTTTAATATAGAGACATACACATTGCAGAAGAAGGAGCAAAGAGCTGTGAAAGCTGGAAGAATCAGGCAAATAATCTGCTCATCTTTAAAAGTCCAACCTCTCTTCAGTTAAAAACTGGCATTTATTTTGAAGTGCATACTCATTCTGCCAACTTCTATACCAGCAGCTTTGTAAGCAGTCTCCTTCCTCAAACATGGTCTGTACTAGGAACAGTTCCTCAAGGGTTTGTTTTTTTGTTTGTTTGTTTAATTTGCCTTATAAAGTTCTTATTATATTTATAATCACAAGCACAATGAAACACCACCTCAGTGCTTCTCTCATCCAGTGTAGCTCTTTCTGCTACATCTCTCACTGCAATCAAGCACAGTAACAGCATAAGCTGAAAGCACTGAAATTATTCCCTTCCACTGCCTTTACCCAGACAGTTTGGTTTCTTCTACAAACAGGTGATTTTTGAATCTGTGTCTGGCTGTCCAGATCAGATCAATCACTGAAAAACATTCCATGGAGCAAGAGACAGCAGACCCTGACAAAAGATCAGGTACTTCTACATATTATTGCATGTTTCAACAGCAGTATCTATACCTTGACTGGATTCCAACTTCAGAACTCAAATACTAGCGAACATTTTATCTACAGGGCAAAGGCTTTGCCTCAGTCCCAAACCAACCCCTGGTAACCCTGCAAAAACTCTCAAATAAAAGGCATATCTAGGGAAAAAAGTAAAATTCTATGAAAGCATCTTTATTTATACAGGGTTTTCCCCCCCTTCCGTAACTACTCATAAGGTAAATCTGCTTTTGCATCTGTAACAAAAGCCACAAACCAGAGGATTTCATACTGGCATGTTTCTTGTGGATAAGGAGACAGAATACAAGGGTGCAGAAGGAACAGGTTTATGGTCTAATAACAAGATTATCTTCATTGAGAATATAAATCTTTACCTCTCAGCATTAAATAAAAGCAAAACAAACACACTAAAAAGGACTAGTTACTAAGTCCCTTCACTATCATTTGATAAGAAATAATCTGCTATAGGTGGTACATAGGACAGCCTCATGTTTTCAAGTTCACTAGTTCAAAATTCACCCCCCTAAATCAAGGCCTCTGTATTACAAAGTACATGCAGGCTACATCATCTCGAGAATTCAACTACATAAATCCCAGACAAATAAGCCTCATACCCCTTTGCACCATCTACACTTCAAAAGCACAGTCTGTCATAGGGAAAATCCTGAACCTTGTCTTGGCTTTTGTCCATAGTGTCCAAAGAGAGAAAGCCATAGAAATCTGCATATCTTTCCCACCTCTAATGAAATACAGGGTTTTTTTCTCTGCTAAACTGGATGGCTCCCTGTCTTCACAGAACATTTTGTATGTAAACACTGGAGAGCAGCAACTAGTGAGAAATTATAAAGCTTTCCCGTCAGAGTTTCTCTTCAGCTACTATTCAAATACATAAAAGCAAGAGCCCTCTTGAAAAACTCAAACATATGCACAAAACCTTACCAGGAAGCCAGTATTAAATCCGCCTCATTTTAGTATTAGTTTCAATATCAGCATCACAGTAAGCGCTGTGCCCTGATCAGATAACTTCTTTTATTCAACCCTACAGCAGTTGCAAGATGATGAAACTAAAAGGAACAAAAAAATTCTAGGAGGAATTTAAACACAATAGCTGGGAGTTAAAAATCTAATCTCTGCTAAATGCCTGCTGTGAAAACCATAAATATTTGCAACCATTTCTTTCCAAACCAAAAAGTGATCCCGCACATCAGCAGAGCATCTGAGAGCAAAGCCCTCAGGTACAGAACACACTGAACATGCTCATTACTGAAACTTCAAAAGCAAACAATTATTTCACATAAAAGTCTAGGATGGCCAACAACCACCCAATACTTAACTACCAAGCTCAATTATCACCAAATAAAACTAAAACACAGAACTGTGTAAAAGAGTCAAAGGCATCAGTACACAACTGGTTTGCACCGATGAAAAATCTGATGGGGTTTGTTCCCTGCTGGGGTCCCAAATGCCACCTCTGGGCTTCACTGCTGACATGACATTCCTGCAAAAGCCTGAAAAGGTAGAAAAGATCTCCGAGCTTTGTAATTAATTAATGCATTCCCGAAATAAGAAAAACCTACCAAAACAATAAAGAAAGGGGATGGAACAAGATCTGCTTGTTCCTGCAACAAGAAGGAAGGAACAGGAATTGGATCAACCCCTTTATTTACAATACTACTCTGAACATTTCCTCATGGAGACGAACCTCACTGAGAGCAGCAATGTCAATGTTGAGACGTGACAGCTCATCCTAAGGTTCATCTGCCAGGGCCTAGCAAGCTTGGACAGTGACAGCGAGGTCCTTAGGACGTAGGTTTAATTAGAG
>JAWWES010000081.1:7098048-7179489 GCA_035583135.1 Lophotriccus pileatus | reverse complement strand
TGGAGACACACAATCTAACGCTGCTGCCTCTTTTGAGAACGCACGCAGGGTCACTCTCGAGGAGAAGAGACAGCACAGAAAGAATCGCGTCTTGTTGACATCACCAGGAGAGTCTCTGCTGTGCCTTTTGCAACCGGACTTGTCTGTCTCGCACTGGCCTTTTTAGCCATCAGCGCGCTTGTAGCAAGTGCGGGGAGAGCCCTTCCCAAATCCTCATTCGTGAAGCCTAGCCATGACTGAACATTTACTGGTTTTGAGATGACTTGAAGATGGGAAGTGGAGATGAGACTGCAGCACTGCTTCTCAAGAGAGCCACTTGGTGCTCAAGGACTAAAAGAGCTCCCTCCAAATCAGCAAGACACTGTTTTCTGTTACAGGCAGCCTGGCCTCAACAGGAGACAAAACCTGGTGGTTTTCTTAAGAAAATAAAAATCAAACGTGACTGCCGAGTGACATGTGCCTAACTAGCCAAAACAGACAGCCTCAGAAGATGTATTTTAGCAACAACTCCTTTTTCACTGGTTAAAGATGTGACAGTAGAAGGACAAGCACCAAGCCAAAACGAGCAACTTCTGCAGTACCATATAGTGGCAAATTAGACTCACCACCACCACCATACTTTAATCTTTGATGCAAGACAACTAGTGGCTTCTTCAGACACATCAGTGAAGAACCAAGTCATGCAAAACATCTACAAAGAGCTTTTAACATCTGGACTTAAAGCTACAGAACCTCAGAGCGTTACTGACAGGTCACATGCTCACAGAACATCAACATCTTGGAGGAAAGGACACACAATTGTAACGATGACTCTACATATGCTGACTCCTGATGTTCACTCATGAACTATAAAATAAGCTGGCACCAACACAGCAAAGCTACAGGCAAGCAGGTAAGTCCCCTGCAGCTGTATTGCAGCACCTGCCCCAAATGACATTTAAATCACAGAAGCTAAAAATTGCTAGCAACTCTCCTACTCAAAATGTCTCAGTTCTAGCTCATCTGAAATCAACTTTTGCCTTTCATAAAGACAATTTCTGTATTGGTAATTTTTCATCAGCTCAGAGCACTGCCCTCCTCACATTTAAATATGTAGCAACAGAAGGAGGTATTAAAATTTTAAGCTTTTTCATGTCAAAACATATTTCTATGTGATTTCTTTCCTTTAGTATTTTGTAATGTAGAGGGCAGCACTAAATTTTTCAGAGATGTATCTATTCATCATCATGGTCTGTCTCATATAATTTGATGCACAAAGTGCTGAAACCAGGTAGAATACCATACTCCATCACAGATACCTGGGACTGACTGATACAAGCTCTGATTTTATACTTCAAATTTCCTCTGAAGTCCTCTGCATGAAAGTGAATTTCTATTCTTTGTCTGCAAACCAATGAAGGAAGAATTTTTTTTTCTTATTGTCTACTCCTTAATTTCTATATTATAAATCATTCTGACCTTCAAGCCTTGAATTTCCAAGTTTTACAAAAGGTTTCCCTTCACAGAATACGCCAAGTTGGAAGGGACCCACAGGGATCACCTACTACCTAACCAGGAAAGAGTTTTCCTGAATGAAACTTCACCATTATTTAGTTAATTCTGGAGGAATGAAAATGCCTTTTCTTAAGTTGCAGGAGTTCTGTTCAGGGGAAAGTATAAAAAGACTCTTTCAAACTTCAAGTACAGCAAGATTGCTAGCAGTGCCAAAACAAGTTAATTTCAAATACTGTGTGTAAATTAAAAAAACTCAAAAGATGGAGGCAGATTGATTTGATCTACATGTGAATGTTTTTCAAACTTCTACTGTGTAAGAGTCTACACAGTTTGACTCTCTGAAATTGGACTAAAAAAAAGAAAAAATTATGCCATTCAATGGCCATGAATTTAGAACTAATTCCCTGATACCTATCAAGGCTGGTTTTCAACAGTCTCTCACTATACATATCTATATATAGTCAATATTATAGAAAACAAGGAATTCTGTCAATTCAAACATAGAATTCTGTCAAACGTGAGATCACAAACTCTATAAGCAGAATTCTATGAGGGACTGCTTAAATTTAGCAAGCTGAAGCTCTCCACTCTATCATGATGACAGTTTTATGATGAAGATGAAGTTTATTTGTCACCAACATTAGCAGGACAAATTTATTTATAACAAATGCTTTAAAATGTACTGATAAAAATACCTATTGATACTGTCAGAGCTGCTTGCAATTTGACAGATCAAATCTTATTTTCATTCTTAAACCCCATGAAGGAATGGTATCACCAACTTGCATTCTGTAGTGAGCAAATTGATTAATCCCCCTCTATAGAAATCTCAACTCTTGATTACACCTATCAGACGTTAAGCAGCATTATTCTAGAGTGACAACACTTGACAAATTCCCAAACCATTTTTCTCAGCCTTTGTGGCCCTGCTAGCTTGTATTAACCCTGATGAAAAATTAATTTTCCTTATCTTCTGCTAAACCCCAAAATCCAAATCCGCCAAACTGGCAACTCTTTCTGTAAAGGTATTATGAAAACCTCTAAAAGATTAATTGCATGTCTTCAGGTGACATTAAATTAATTTCTGCACTCGTGACAGACATTTGATACTCCGTACTGAGAGGACAGATAACATTGTCAGGATACACAGAAGGACAGTGGTGCAGTGTCCCAGGGCAGCCTCTTATGAATTCTCCTTTCGATAAGGCCATACTTCACTGTCATTGGCACTGTTAGTGATCTTGCAGCCCATAGACCTCACTGCACAGGTTTCTATTAACCACGACAATGCTGTGTCTATCCATGTAATCTTTGTAAAGCTAATTCAAAATCATCCAGTAGTAAAGGGATGCGCATGCTGGATAAGGCACTTAAAAGGGAATAAACTCTGGTTGATTTGTGTGAAAATAACAGAAGCAAAATGCTGTCATCTTTTCTTAGATGCATTATAAATCAAATTCTCTGTAGCACGATGAAGACCTAAATCTTGCAGGGAAATCTCACTCCAGAAATGTGCCATAATTGATTTCTTGTAAGAAAGGAGAAACCCCATATCTGTTACCAGTTTAAGTCAATATTTCTAGAAATTAGTGCCTTCACAGGATATCACAGTAGCTGGGGGAGGGAAGCAGCCTTTAGGTTATTAAATTCATCTTCACTTTAAGGACAAGAGGAATGACTGTTCATCAGCTACATAAGTGATGTATTTTCATATGTAAACTTGTATTCTACTGATACTGTGACTGACTGTAGAAAAAAGACAGACATCTATACAGACAGCTGTGATCCCCATGTAACCAAGAGAAAGAAACAGTAAAGCAAAAACTATGTAGAACAAGACTGACTTTCATCTAATATATATATTTTTTCACTACAATTATCAGAAACATGTATTAAAGGCAAACCCCTAATAATGAGCTATTTCTCTGTGACTGGTGCTCCAAATGCTTTACCACTTTGATACAGCTGGTTGACAGACTGGGGACCTGGGAATAGGAAGCCTAATCACTTGCCAAATATCCCACAACCCAGTGACATGACCAAGCACTGTTTCTGAACAGTTGACGATCTGTTTTCAATCTGTCAAATGCCAATGAGAAACACCTGGAGACCTTTTCCTTTTACAGGCCTTCTAAGACCTTTAAAAGTATTTTTTTCCCTCCCAAGCTCAAGAATAGAAATACTTAAGAAAGCTGCGCTCTCTCACCAGGGTACAATACGCCATCAGTAGACAACTCACCACTAACAACTGGGTTAAGATATACTAATGGTCTAGTTTTGACTGAAAGCACACACAGAAATAAGCTACATTAGACTACAAGTGATAAAAAAACCAAAGCATTCCCAGCTCACACCAGAAAAAAGACACTTCTGGTTCTGGTCAGGGAATTATGGGTTAATGTTCCCAGCCTAAAATGTTTGCATGGAGCAAACTTAATAAACAAGAGCAACAAGACTACGCAATAAATAAATAAAATGCAGAAAGAGTTCCCTTCCTGTACTAAAAAGACACTGCTATGTTGCTTCAGTGAGCCATCATGTGACAAGTATCTTTTGTGCCTAATGATTTATGAAGAGTCAGAATAGCAATGTCTTGTAGAAAAAGCAGCTAATTCCATTTAATCCTATGTACTAGCACAGTTCTTAACTGAAGTGCCTCCTCATCTGCCTGAGAGGAGAACTAAGGCATGGAGAAGGACTGGCCAAAGAGAAGCCCAGTCATACCCACACTGCATGAAGTTTCACCAGGAGTGACAGAAACTAAGTTGATCAGGGTTGAATCATGACTATGGGTTTTTTGGTACAACTTCTCACCAGCTCATTATGAAGAAAATAAGAATTGTGTCAAAGCTACAGCAAAGTCAAGGTTCTGGAACAGATATGTACAATACTCTCTGATAACACCTTCATTTTCACATGCTGTTCACAAAATATGTAACACAGATAAACAATGTTTTGAGTGAACTTTCCTGCCTCACTCTTCAGTTGCCAGCCTGGGATATTTTTGTACAGGGAATTTTAGCAAAGACTGGACACAGAGAATCACCAAGAGAAAAAGCTGCTGTTGGAAAATATCAGCAATTCAAAACTTTTGACAGGCCAAAGCTCCTGAAGGAGCACCTCCCAGCTGGACACCAGCTGTGCCATAGAAAGCCAGTACTGGATGTCAGAAACCAGTACAACCACAGCTTCCCTTCTCATGTCATGTCTGGTCTTTCTGGTTCATGTTCCTTGAAGCTTAAAACCAATGGCAAGTCAAATCCCTCTTGTGTGCTGCCCTAAGATCCTGGTGTAGTCTTGACAGAGACAACCCCCACTACCTCCCTCCCCAAACACAGTGTTGACTCTCCTGACTCAGAGCCAAACCTCTGTACTAAAGGTCTGTTCCAAGTGGCTCAACCCCACTTTGCAACTTCTGAAAATATTAAATCGTACAAATCTGCAAGCTTACCTCCCAAGAGACCATATTTTCATATGAAAACTGTCCCTTTCTCTTTGTAATGCACTTTTAGTGGCGTCACAGCTATCTTTAGAAAGAAATTGGGCTATAAGATATTCTGTAACACCAACACTGTATCAATATGAATTTTGCACTGTAACATTTATGATGGCAGAAAAATTCTCCTTTGAGACTTAACCAGACTGACAAGCAACATCAAACGCTGTGCTTTCGGGGTGTTCAGGAGGAAGCAGCACTCTTCTTCAACATACAATTTAAAAGTCTCCTGAGGAAAGGGAGAAACCTGTTCTGCAACCTACAAAAGCAATACTTTACTGCTCTTTAGATCCAAGTTATCCACAGTGAAGTTAAATTCAATTTAGGTAGGTATATCTTCACCTTTATTAGAAACCCATAAAAAGTATTACCTTCATCAGCTTGGTTGTCACCTTAAGTCCCTCTCGTTGCTAAGTGTGTCCACATGTGCCCTTCTACTTTACTTTTCCAGTAACCAAAAATGCCCCAAACAGTTCAGCACAGCCCACCTCCTGACATCCAAGCCATGAAATAGTCTGTCTCTACAGGGACCATCCTCACTGGAGGTCTGGGAGGACAGGGTTTATTCCTTATTTTCAAACAAGCAATTTTTCTGTGAAAATACTACACCTTTTTCATAACCAGAATGCTGACCCTCCTGCCATGGGCACAGAAACCTTCCACTAAACCAGGTTGCTCCAAGCTCTGTCCAACCTGGCCTCAAACACTTCCAGGCATGAGGCATCCACAGCTTCTCTGGATAACCTGTTCCAATGCCTTACCACTCCCACAGGAAAGACTTTTTTCCTAATATCTAATATATATCCATGCTTCGTCAGTTTGAAGCCATTCTCCTTTGTCCTGTCACTCCATTCCTTGTCCAAAGTCCCTCACCAGCTCTCTTGCAGCCCCCTTTAGGTACTGGAAGGTGCTCTAAGGTCTCCCCAGAGTCTTCTCTTCTCCAGGCTGAACTGCCTCAGTTTTCTCAGCCTATCTTCATAGGGGAAGTGCTCCAGCCCCCTTATCAACTTTGTGGCCTCATCTGGACTTGCTCCAAGATTTTCTTACAATTAAGAAAATAATGTCCATTTGTGAAGTATTCCCAGAGTGAACTCCTGCAGGTTGTGGCAGGCAGAGTCCTTTTTCAACAGCATTTACATTAGTGCTGCATTAAAGGTCTTGCCCATTTTGACACAGTATCTGGGCACTCAGACACCATGGCTGCTGCAGCTCCCTTATTCCACTTCAAACAGTGGGATAGGAATAAACTGCAATGCCACTCTCCTGCTTCTTAAAAAATTATGGACCATACAGAGCAAGAGTATCCAGGGCTGGGTAAAGGGCTCCCTCAAGAACTTCTCACGTAAATGCCAAAATTCTTGGTGTTTGTTTGCAATTCCTGACATATTTAGATGAAAGGCGCTATAGAGCTTTCAAGTCAAATATTTTTAATTAAACTTGAACATACACATGCAAGTAGAACAAGTACAAACATTAAGCAAACTGGATTGACAAGGTTACATTATCAAACAAGAATCATCTCTTTTTCCACACTTAGAACTCCATATTCATCTCACACTTCTCAGTTACTTGAAATATGAACAAAGTTGTCCATCTTCCATTTCATTTTTGCAATCTGACATTTTTTGTGACAGGCTTTTCAAACAAAAGAACATGCCAACTCTTTTTTCAAGCTTTTCATATGAAGCATTTCAGGTTTTCAGGAATTAGGATCACCAAAAAGATACTGCTTCTAATGCAACAGGGAACATCGAGATTTTTATGTATTTATATCTATATATTTATGAAAAAAAATTGATTGTGCAGCCTTCCACAGAGACAAAGATTGGTGTGTTCTTGGTGCAGCGTAAAAATCAGCATTTTCAGGCCTTTGGGACACATATCTCTGAGTATGGCAGCTCGTTTTCTGGCTAGAGAGAAATCATCCAACAACAACATAAGATGACCAAATGATACAGAGATTTTAAGATACTATAGTTTCCTATAGAACCAATCTCCAAGTAAATGGAAAAAATGCTCAGCACATATTTCATATGATCTTAAGATATCTAAGGTTGCAGTTGGTACAAACCTGTTCTTTCAGGACTAAATCCACTCAGAATATATGGGCTTAAAAAATTCACTTGAATTTGGTACTAGAACTATTTACCAGCAGACTGATCACTGAGAGCCCAGAGACCACCACAAACAGCCAAGGTGTTAGAAAACATGACTCATCAAGAAATATTGAAGGATATTAGTCCCCAGAAACAGTTAAGAGATCTTGAAAAAGAGAGACAGACACAAAGAGATATACATTTTTTCCCATCTCTCTTCAAGCATAATACAAGTAAGTCACAGATTCAAAATTACAGCAAGAAAATGCAGTTTGATCAGTAAGAAAATTCTCTTAAATGTACAGGTTTGATATTGGAATAGACGGCCTAGGAAATCTACAATAATGAGATCTCAGAAAAAGGTTGAATAAATCTGTCAGGAATACTACAGCATTCATCCCCCCTTCAAGACAATAAATTATTTCTATAGTCCTTTCACCCTTATTTTCTATAATTTTATAATCACATTTTGAAGTGATTAGGGTGTTTCTTTTCTATACTCTACAATCCCACTGACCTTATTCTTATATGCACCCTACAAGTGCCTGTATCAGACACAGTGGCAGCAGGACCAGGGAAGTGATTCTCCTCCTGTACCCAGCACTGGTGAGGCCACACCTCAAGTGCTGTGTCCAGTTCTGCGCCCCTCAGTTCAGGAAGGACATTGAGGTGCTGGAGCAGGTCCAGAGAAGGGCAGAGAAGCTGGTGAAGGGACTAGAATGCAAGTCCCATGAGCAACAGCTGAGTGAGGAGAGACTCACTCAGGGTGAGTGAGGGGGAGACCTCATCACTCTCCACAACTACTCAAAAGGAGGTTGTAGTGGGGGTCGGTCTCTTCTCCCAGGCAACCAGTGATAGGACAAGAGGATACAGTGTTAAGCTGTGCTGTGGGAGGTTCAGGTTGGATATTAGAAATTTCTTTACAGAAACAGTGATTAGACACTGGAATGTGCTGCCCAGGGAGGTGATGAATTCACCATCCCTGGAGGTGTTTTAATAAAAGACTGGACGTGGTACTCAGTGCCATGGTCTGGTTGACATGGTGGTGCTGGGTCACAGAATGGACTCGCTGATCTCAGAGGTCTTTCCCAACTTAATAGTTTCTGTGGTTCTTTAGGACTGACCTCAGGCTTCTCAGCAAGCCAAGCAAATCTCAGATGTTTTACTAGTAAAATATACTAGTATGAATATTCAGTAAATACACTGAACTCTTATATCTGAAAAGGAAACCTCTGAGGAAATGCCACATAAAATGAAGCCCACTGGATCTATCAAAAGATATTTGGGCCTCCATGGGGGGGGAGGAGGGGAATCGACCCAAAAACTCCCCAAAAACCCCCCAAAAACCCAAAAGAATCAAAGTTCACGTGCTAAATACTGCCTCACTTTCCAGGAACATAACATTTAAAAGAGTAATTAAAATGAAAAACTATTGATTGTACTGCCGTTCCTGCATAAATTATATGAGTATTAGAAAGTGATGGGCAAATCAGTATTGGGAGGGAAGTGAAGGGTGGGATTTGTTTAAATAAATAATAAAAAAAAAACCTAAATAAAAAAAAGCATCAACACAAAAAATTATTACTGACAGTACCAAACGTGTCACCTTGATACACAGACTTAGTCTGACATACAAGAAACGCTAAATAATTTTCTACTTTTTTTCTTAAATTATAAGAAGCCATAAATTAAGGCATCTTATGTATCAGGTAAACCAGCTATCATATAACTCTTACAATTCCAAAAGTAAAATCCTCTCACAAGAGAATATTGTGGAAACAGATGAAAGGCCATTTTACCTTTTAGGGACCAAGGGATATTTCTACCCGAAGGTAGAAATCTCTGTAGTACTGCTGTGCCAAGCAACACAAACAGACAGAAACTGAGCCTGGTAAAGACACTTCCTCAAGAAAAGAAATCATTCTCTTCTGACAGTATTCGTACACCACAGATCTCACCAACACACACCACATTCCTTAACCGTCAAACAAAAAAACATCACCAGCAACACAAAACCATTTAATCGACCATCTACAGACGGTCCTACTAAATTAGTAACAGTCCCTGCTACCAGTTTCTAGTTTAGGCCAATTTGGTCTGGATAGAGTTAAGTACAGGTCTGCATTAGATCAGCTCCCTCAACTGAGAGCTCTCCTATGGTGCTGTCCATGGCTGGCAGGATGGAAGAGAAGGGACTTGCCAAGTCTCTACCAAAATGAATCCACTCACATTCAAAGGGGAACCTGCCCTATGCCTAATCGTGAGCCATCTCACTTGTAGAAGGTATTCAAAACACCTCTGCACAAAAGAGCTCAAGACAGGAAAAAGGGATTAGATGGAGAGCAAAGGCAGGGCTGCTTAGCTGCAGGATCGAGCAGGGCACACAGCTAAGAGACACCAGGCATCCTTCTGGCCAAAGGCAGGGAACTGGAGGAAGCACTATAACATGCTAAGGAGAATGGCTGGGAAAAATGAGATTTGGCTTTTGCTTTATATTTAGCGCTCAGGCAAAAGTTGTGAAAACAAATAAAAGCATGAGCCAGGACTAAACATTAGCAGTGGAAACTAAGTACGATCTTTGATCGTGAAAGTAAAGTACTCAGCATCCAAGCAGCTTTTAACTCTTCTGTTAAATCCTATCAAAAATGGACAAGATTGGCTGCCCTGCCTGCTGCTCAGTTTATTTTTTTTTTCCTTGTGTGGTCAAAAAAAGTCACAGATTCAGCTTGTCACTTACTGATTAAAAATTAATCAACTATCTTGATCAGAGTTAACAGCTAATTGCAATGCTTGTTCTTATTCTCACACAGTAAAGGAAACTTAAAATGTCCATAGCAATATGAAAACAGTAACAACGGCTACATGTAAAGAAACCTGGTTCACCTTGCTAAAACCTCAGCACTGAAAGTTAAGAAGGACAGAGAAAAAAAAAATCTGCTTCTGTGCACAGAGGGGTTACACATACATTTAATGAAGCTAATTGTTCTTGCTTACCATAAGACTTATCTGAAACATTTATGGTCTTCTGAAACAGAGCATTGTGATAATAACTATTTCATTGTGAATGCTGCTGTGGACACTGATAACCATTTGTTATGAAGAGCTGTATACAGTTATGACTGGCATTGTTTTGTTTCACCACATAATAAAAGAAATCGTGCATGACTGCTTTATTCAATTATTCATGACACACAAACCTGTCATACCTCTTGCAGGCCACTGGGATTTCTGCAGACATACTTATATATAAATATTTTTAGCTCAACAGAATCAATTTCTTTCAGCTTCTCATACTTTATTCCTCTGTACTTAAGTTACCACCTCTGAGGAATTAGAGCTGACGACAACCTGACATGCAGGATGTTTCAGTAGCCAATAAGGCCCTATATGTTAGTATTTTGAAAGACCACACAGTCATTACGCAATTCACAATTTTAAGCGTATTTAAGTTTTATGAGCTGTAGAGAAATATTTACAAAAAGGAGTTAATACTTTGGCATTTCAGCTTCCTCTCTGTTTCTAAATGTAAAGCCTTAGCCTCCAAGGCCTTGTTCAGTCCCTGTTAACACACTGCTTGCTTCATTACAGATTACAGTTATGCAAGTTTGCCTAATTAATGCTCTGAATAATGTAAGAAGCATTCTTCCAGAAAAAAACACCTCCAGTGTGCTGTATCAGATCCTTCTTTTCTCCTCAGCATAAACCCGAGGACAGACCTCACACACTAACAGTATGATCTCACTACGTCCCCTCATCACAGCTTATTTAGAGCCCTAACAAATTAATTTCTCTTTTCATTAAGACAGAAGAATTTGGTCTAGACTTCCTAACCAAAGCCCCAGATCTCAAATACACACACTGCCCTCAAGACCAGCATTGTGAGTCCTCCACAACACCAGTGCTCAAGGGACACACTACAGATAATAGACCCCTCATCAAAAGATAAGGAAATCTCATTTAGATGCAGAAGTGAAATGGTAACATTTTAAACCCAACCTCTAACAGAAAACATCCCCCTCCAACATACTGCTTAAATTGGTTCCACAACACACTTCCCAAGGAAGTAAAAACAATCTTCCCTTGAGTACAGAAACCACACTAACACCAACATCTGCACACAACTAATTTAGGTGGATTCACCTACCAAATAAGCAGGTACTAGATTTTTAACCAAACCTTAATTAAACACAGCCACCCAAATCCTTTTCTCTGAGCAATTATCAGACTGACCTATCAACCTTAAGCAAAGGAGCTCAGTTGAACAGTCTTTCAGAGTCAAATTACAACTTAATAGAAAGGAGTATTACTTCAATGTGATTTCAGTGGTAACTGCCTGGCAGTAAAGCATTACAGGAAGCATTAATTTTTTAATAACTGCCAATAAATTACAGTTCTGAAAATATAATATAAGAACTATTAGGTATGCTAAACCTGTTACTTCCTCCATTGCCTTAGGCCCATTTTTTATTTTGGGATTACACAAAACCAAACACACAGAAACAAACCATGACAAGACACACATATGAGATGAGCCTTGGAAACTTACCCCTCCTGACAACTTAATCACCCTGACTTTGCTGCCGACATGAGGCCCATCACTACCACTGTTTGTCCGCTGCATGACAGTCCTTTTCACACCCGGTTTCTGCTCCTGGGGCCTGGCTGGTACCGAAGCCACTCGAGCCGTCTGCGTCGTGGGCAGCGACGCTGCCGCAGGTTTTGTCTGTAACACCTTCTGCGGCGCCTGAGGCTGACTCGGAGGAACTGTCCTAGTCTGCCTCAGCTGCTTCACCGGCTTCATCTGCTGCCCTTGGTACGGCATATCCCCCCCTCCGCTCTGGAGGAACTCTGTGGGTTTGGGTTGGATATTTGGAACTACCGTGTCTTGCTTTCTAACAAGGAGTCTGTTTTTCACGTTGTGCCTGGTGTGCAAGCCAGAGTGGGGTATGTAGGGGCTGCCGTTGGTGGGGAACTCGGAGGAGTCATCCTCGTGCTGCATGTAGGACTGCTGTGTGGAAGGTTGCTGCTGCTGCTGCTGTGCAAGTCTTTCCAGCAGTTCTCTCTTTCTGGCACCAGCCTGCTGCTGCCGTCTCAGCTCCTTCTGCTTCAGAATTTCTTCTCTCAGACGCTTCTGCTCTTCTATCTTCAAACGATACAACCTGGTTTCTTCATCTTCGTCTGGGTACTACAAAGGAAAATGCAAATGAATTTATGAAATTCTAAAACAGGACACCCAACTTGGTCAAAAAAACATTAAACTGTTGGTTTAGATGGTGTAAAGCTGTAACTCTGAAGAGCTTTTTAAATTATCCCTGATACCAAACCAAGGCTATTAGTGGAGTGCATCTGCTGCTAAGGTTTATTTGCTATTCATTACAGACAAACAGCTCAAATCTGGTTTAGGACTTGGATATACTACTTCCTAGACAGAGAAGCTTTAATACCACTTGACAAATCTGATCAGAATACTAAAAAAAAAAAAAACAAACCAAAAAAGTTTGACAACTTGGAACTAATTTAAAAGTTTCCAAAACCAATTAAACTATTAATATAATTCAAGATATCAAAATATGTTTCAAATAGAAGGTAACAATACAGAGGCAACCCACTGTCACACAGGTTTTATCTTGCTCTTTTCTGACAAAGTAACAAAAGGTAGGGTGGTAAATGACCTGAAAGGCCCTGATTAGAACTATTGATTTTTCTCACAGAATTTTCAGCCTGATCTCAAACTCATTTGTCACACAATAATTGGTTATAATGAACAGCACAAGTCAATCTCTCTGACCTTGAACTCATGCACTCTCTTCAGAATCAAAATGTTGCCAAATGCAGTGTTGGAATATTAATGGTATATAGAGAATGCCTTTAATATTCCAGCCCTAGGCCGCTCTGAAAGTGCTACACAGCATCAAATAACCTTCCTAAAGATTCTTCAACTCTGGCAGAAAGAGTTCTTAGGAAAAGCTGTATAAAAACGGATAAGACTCAGGGAAATGCAGATTTTCGTCATCCTGGAAAAGACATCAAATGGCTAATGCAGTAATATCACATAGCATCCTTCCTAATTTTGAAAAATGCATTCTCATTATATTACTTCTTTTTCTTTTCAACCACTTAAAATATGAAGTTAGACTTGTAGAAACTGCTTACAAATGATAATGAGCACAACATTCTACTCAAGATACATTAACCACTGCAAATAAAAACAGGCTCTATAAATAACAACACTTTGCATACTGGTAAATGAACATGCTGAAATATTTCTCAAAACCTGGGAATCTGCGAGGAACCTTTATGTACATTTTAGGAATGGGGTGCAAACTGTTGTCAACCCAACTGCCATTTTTTGCACATATGGGACCCAAACGTGCAACTGTTGATGTTTTGTTTGTTGTTTTTTTGGTTGTCGTTTTTTGTGTTGGTTTTTTTATGTTTGTTTGTTGGGTTTTTGTTTAATTTTTAGAGCGCTTTTAATTGTGGTGCACCCCAGAATCCTCCCCAGCCCAAGGGATCTGTGCAGATGTAGAAGCCCAGTCGACTCATATCTGCACTTATAGAATCCAGATGCACAAATCCTGAACACGTGTTTCCTTCAGCTGTAACTGCTCCTTCCCTGAGCAGGTTTTGATAGGGATTACTCCCACAATTACTGAAAAAACAGCTCCATGTCTCACATTAGAAGTCTAATTAGAAGCTTCTAATTAGAAGTCTAATCAGAAACCTAAGAAAATGGCTAAACAGGACTCCAATAAAACTGGACTTTTAAAATTTGTATTTAATTTCTGAATATGGGCTGTACTTCAGAGATGAGGTGTAACAGTCTTTTGCATGAGAATGTTCCATATACACTAAGGTCAGATCTTTCTCGGCACTTTTTGGACTATAATGGTGGTGATTAATGTCTAAGCACTGTGACAACTAGATTAGAGGTCTGTGTTGACAGATGGCAACAGGAACACACTTCTACAGGAGGAAACACAAATACTTCATTTTATACTGAAAACTGACAATGCTAAGTGTAGAAAAAACAAAAAAAAGGACGACGACCCTTATGAAACACAGAGAAATGTTAATACCCTTAAAATGGTTTGCATAGGATAGGAAGACACAGATAAGCTCTGGCTAGGAGGAAGATGTGCTGTTATGCAGATCCTGATGCAATTAATAAAGTTTTCAGTCATTTTCAGAGACACTAAATATCACAGTTATTGAAATTGTCAGAAAAGAAAACCTGCTCTACTTAATGAATTAGTTTATTCACTTGCTTTGTTTTAGATCAGAATATTCTACAATTTATCTAAACAAGCTTGATGGATGCCATGAGCCAGTTCCAGGTTTACCTTTGGAGGTAGCAGTATTTTTTTTTCCCTCCTGTTCAAGTGAGATTGTCAATACCAGCACAAGTCTGCATGAGAGTAGCACTTCTACCAACTGCCCTTTATTATCAGGGATTTGCTTGCTCATTCGACCACCTAACAAATTCTGAAGGTCTTGGGAGATGCAGATTATGATGTGGTAAATTCAGAACACTAACTCAAAGGTTACCAAGCAGCACAGAGGTGTGCACTTTGCAGCATGCTTAAATGGGTCTTGCCAGCAGTCAAGGAATGAACATCCTGAGGGACTCTGACTAATACATCCCTGCAACAGTCCTTGGAAGACACACTGATTTCAGCTACATCAACATTAAACACAGAAGACAACTGACAAACTGTATTACTAACACATATGAAGTTAGAAGAATACTTAGTAGAATATTCAGGCAGCTTGATCTCAAATATAAACCGAAATCTTCCTTTCAGGAACTCAACTCAGAAAATTATTTATCATCCTATGAAGTCAATCCTTTCTTAAAGGGCAAGGTTCAAAACCAAGGGCCAAAAGCCCTGAGCTTATATGCCAACTGCAGATCGGTGTGTTAACAGGCTATATACAGGTAGACCTAAATCCTTCACCTTCACAAGCAAGTTACTACTACTGGTAATTTCTCAATGAAATACCCTTGCAGCTAGAGGAAGATCAAACAATATATAGGCCCTGTGATGACTAACTAAATATTTGCATCAGAAATCAGGTTTAATTTGAATTAGTTCTACAGTGACCCAACAGTATAGACTGAGAAGGGCAAACTCCCCATCTGGATGAAAACAGGCGCAGTTAAATCCTCTGCTGCTCAGCTTTAACTGCACCTTATACACATTATACTAGCGAGTGGGGGTATAGACAGGATCTATAGTATATATAAAGGACCTACAGCATGCAGTAAGAAGCTTCACATGTTTTGTGTAGAGAGCTCCATAACATGAAGAAATGGTACATTGTATATGGTTCCTCCTTTTACAGGAGGCTGCAGACTACAAAAGGCCAGAGAAGCAAATGAGTTCCCTTGGTTTTGTGAAGGTGGGTTTTTTTTCTGTCAGGTTTTGAGAGTTTTAGTTTTATCTGGGGTGGGTTTGCTTTTCTTTTTTGTAAGTGGAAATACTCATCCATCTTTGAGCAGCTCTGGAACATAATGTATTTCACTGACGCTTGAAGGGAAGACTGAGGCTCAGCTGTAGGTTTTTCTTCTGCCTTAAGGTCTAAGGTAGCTTTGATGGAAAGTACCAAAAGAAAATGTTGCAGGCTGCTTTTCTGAATCTAGCTGAAGAGTATCATAAGAGAAGCAGAAGTCATACATTCTTCTCCAGGGGAACCTAGAAAGGCGCTGCTGACTGAAGAAAAGGCAGCAAAGACATGCTCTAAAACAAGGGACTAAACCTTTTTCTGAAATTTAAGTCAGTATCAGTAGTTTGCTTTCCGTATATAGTGAACTACGAAAACAAAACAAAAATCAAGAAAAAAACAAACCCACAGCTTTTTAGAGATCTGCAGGATTTATTTACCCGTTAACAGAACTGAAAGCTGAGTCATAAGAACCAGACACTGTAAGTGTTCTGGTTTGCTATGAAGGAATAAAAAAAGGAATGAGGCAACCAGGGTGTCCCCTCAGTAGAATGGGTGCAAGAACAGAGTCAAAATGGTTCAATTTGTGCCATAAGCACAAATCTATTCAGCAGGTTTGCCTTTATTTTTTTCAGTTGTATCAATAAAAACACAAGAGGCTAGAATAATTTTGTCAAAAAATTCATGCCAAGTCTTTGTAAATGGTACAGCCAAATCCAAAGCATACACAGGAAGGCAACAAGGACGGTGAAGGGCCTCGAGGGAAGCCGTGTGAGGAGCAGCTGAAGGCACTTGGTGTGTTCAGCCTGGAGAAGAGGAGACTGAAGGGAAATCTCACCACAGTTTACAAGTTGCTCCTGAGGGGAAGAGGAGGGGCAGGCGCTGATCTCTTCTCTGTGGTGACCAGTTACAGACCTGAGGGAGTGGCCTGAGGTTGTGTCAGGGGAGGTTTAGGTTGGATGTTAGAAAGAGGTTCTTCCCTCAGAGGGTGTTTGGGCACTGGAACAGGCTCCCCAGGGCAGTGGTCACAGCACCAAGCCTGATAGAGCTCAAGAAGCTTTTGGACAATGCTCTCAGGCACATGGTGTGACTCTTGGGGATGGTCCTGGGCAGGGCCAGGAGTCAGACTCGATGATCCACATGATGATCCAACTCAATGATCCAACTTGGCATATTCTGTGATTCTGTGAAATTGCATCATTAGGCTGCTTGTGTTCAAACCCACAAAATACCCTAAATAAAGGGCACCTACATATACACATCACACATTTCACATTGCTGATAAAATCAGCTCATGAACCTGAGAAAGGTATGAGACACTACAAAACACAGGTGCTGTACATCTTGGACAAATGGGAAGAGAGTGAAGAACAAGAGTACAAGTTACTTGAAGGAACACAGTGCTCTCTTGCCAAATTCCAACTGGAAAAAAACCTGTGATAAGAATCTTCTAAGTACAAGACAGGAGACGCCATTATAAAATCTCCTTTCTTCATTCTTCCCCTTCTTTAAACTCAAAAATGCTTAATACTGCCTTCATTCCTCTTATCCTAAGCTGACCTCAACATGAGCACAACTAGGCCCACATCATCCAGACTTTCCAATTTCATTGACAAAATGATGTTTCAGACTGAGGATATACAAGTTTAAATCCCAGAGGGTAAGAGCTATTCTAAACAGGCATTTAAGGTCAGTAATTTGCAGCCCCACAGGACCACAAGTGTTCCCTTAGTAAAGCAGAAATACAGTTTTTAATCTTCTAGTCACTCTCATTGGAAACCTTGCAAATATCTATATTTAAGGTGAGCAAAACCTTTAATAGCCAATATTGCTATTTCTTTTTTTGTGTTTCATGAATGATAGAGCACTCAAATACAGCCACTGATTCTTTGGGAAGAAAGATGCAAGGAAAATATTAATAATTTTCCAGTTGAAGACACTTGCAAAATAACCTGCCCAATTCAGTTATGAGCAACACAGCTGGAAAAGATGACAGAACTTAACTCTTTCTCATCTTTATAGAAAGCAAAAGAACAGGGTGAAGTCAGGTAATTACAAGAAAAACACACAAAAAAGACATTACATCTGGCTAAGGAGAGAAATGTAATAACCTACATTACAACGCCAGTGAAGAATATGGTTAAATGCTTGGAAATTATCATTATTAGAGTACTGATCCTGTCTGTCTTAGAGTACCAGTCTGTCTTACAATTTTTGCAGCACAAGGCTCTATTCCAGGTCTGCTTTGGAAAGAGAAGGGTTCTGTGTGTGCACACAATCCCACACTCTCCTAATTCTTGCCAAGTATGTACTTCTACAGCTAATAATACCAAACACTAGGAGATGGGGTTTTTTCCAAGATAACTTTTTTTTTATGCTGCTTTGCAAAAACTTGCATAGAACAGGCATCAAACTGTTTTTAAAAGATAGTTTAGACATAGAAACAAAAAGAAAGCTTGATTTGTAATACCCCAAGAATTCACACAAGTAAGATTAGTTGGTTTGATAACTACAGGGTTGTTAGAATATGCTTAGAACGTAAAACAGAGAGAACAAGATGACTGCTCTGGGTTTTGGGTTTGTTTGGGGTTTCTTAAATTCATTTGATTAAGAGAAATTAAATATTAATAGACTTTTCTTAACATTGCCAGAGATATTTCAGAACTAATGCCTTAATTTTCACATGACTATGCTATAGAATAGTTTCAAGATGTTTTAGATGGGGAGGCCTGTAGCTGATTGGCTTCAAGACTTACCTTACTAATGACCAAAAGACACAGGCTTCTCTGAGGCATATTTTCTGTGACTAAGATTATTCCAAGAGACCGAATGGAGAAGAAGATTAAATACTTTTTCCAAAAAAGGTGACAATTAAAAGCTGAAAGAGGATTTTTTTTTTTTTAACTTCCATTGAAAAGCAAGTGCACAGGAGGTCAAACACTGCTAGCTGTGGGTTTCTTTTGTGCCTCATTTGTGGAAATTAGTTACGACCATTCCTAATTCAAGAACAAGATGAAAAGGTAATCATGAGCAGCTTAGAAGGAAGACAGTATTACCACAATTAAAGCTTTCAACAGTTGTTGAAGAAAAACCTGGTCCATGAGACAAGATTCATGGGTAACTACAGCTATAAAGATTTACAGTTCTTCACAGAATAGGCTGATAAAGTATACAAGGTGCATTTAGCCATCATGCTTGAGTTTAAAAGCACCATCAGTGCAATCCTATCCACTCTCTCAAACCAGCACTGCCCATGGACAGTCTTCTCTAGCTTCCAGGGAAATGGTCATCTGCTCATATTACATAACCCACTGGAGCTGAAAACACTAGCATCTCATTTTTTTGATTGAGCAGAGTATTAGCAGAGCAAACAGCATAATCTTCTCCAAAATGGAAAGCTTTTCCCTCACACAACAAGGTTTCATAAAAGAGAGATTTTCTTCTTCAAGAGCAAGAAGCTCCATGGACGATCTCCCACACAGATGCCCAAGGCCCTAGTGGAGGCTGAACAACCTAAAGGAAAACAGTTCTCCAAATACCCCTTTTTTTTCCTTTTGAGCCATATAGCATCATAAAATTGAAAGAGAAAGGCTTTCTGCTTTAGAATATGATCACTTGAAAATAAAAAAAAAGAATCATAATTCTGTAAGATAAAAATGGGCAAAATGAGTATTTCAGAGGCTTGTATCACTGGTGACCTTTACTCAAACTCTGCCTTTTCATGTTATAAATGTCTCCTCCTCCTAAAAAAGGGATTCACCACAGCCTTGCCAATCTTCCAGATTTTTTTTGTCAATGGAGACTGTTTCTGCTATTGCACTAAAAGAGAAAAGTGCAATTCAGAAGGGAGGCCTCTAGTGGCACCAAAAATTATTTGGTGAAACACAAATTAAGTGTGCTTACAATTCATAAGTCAGACCAGAAAAGTTTTTAAAAGGTGGGAACTCTGTTTCTTGATTGTTTGGGTTTTGTTCTTGTGTTTAACAACCACAACAACAACAAAATATCTTACCTCTGGTTCAGATTTTCCCTCTGACTTTGCTTGGCCCACTGGTGGGATTGCTTTAGCTTTCATTTCAGGCCTTCCCTGGGAGTTTCCACCACCAACGACAGACTTGGTGGCAGACACGGTGCTGGTGATGGGTTTGACCTGAGCAGCTGGGGTGGAGTTCCGCCTGTTGTTGCTCATTTCCATCGCGTGGGACGGTGCTATCGGCAACTCGCGCAAGTTACTGTTCCTGGGAGCGCTTGACTGTAGCTGCTGATTTGAGCGCTTGACAATATTCTGTGATGGTGTGTTCTGAAAAGCAGAAAGGAAAAAAAAAATTGCAGACTTCCAGTACAAACCAGGCTGAAATGTTTTTGGTTTCACATTTTCCTGATTTAGTTAAGTTTGGGGAAATAAGCTGTTTGAAGAGGCACAATATTTTCAACGTCGGAAGAAAAAATACAGAAACGAGAACATTTTAATAACCTTTTTTCTAATTAAAAGCAAAATTTAGTCTCACTTTTTAAACACCATTCTCAGAAATTGGCTTCACTATGTGACTTACTTCCCTAATCAAAGCAATTATTCTGAACTACAGTCACATTGTCTTGAGCACTGCTACAGATTTCTGTGCTACCCCAACCTACCAAGCAACAGAATTTGCTGCATGGAAGCAAACTCACAAGACATGAGTGGCACTATCTGAACCAGAAAGCTGATTAGCAGTAGTACAGAGAGGCCTTCAACTTGAAAGACAGTGTCAGAGAACTGGGTTCCCACACAGTCACAGGCTACCAGCAGTTGTAAAGTCTTATTAAGCACACCTATCCTTCAAAAACCCTATATTGCTACTTCTTGGGCAACTGCAACATCTCCTATTGGACCCAGGTGAAAAAGAACACTGAAGACTGGAGGAGAAAAGAAAAAGGGGAAGATACATATGCTATTTTTCAATGTAGATTATAAAATGACCAGGGCAGAAAATACGCAAGAAATTATGAAAGAAGGGAAGAGAATAAATGGGACAGAGAAACCGTGCTGGTGAATTCTGAAATCTGTGCTTACATGCCTGCTACTCATGCAGAACTATGCAAGGCATCACTGATGTACATGGTACTTACATGCCTTGGCTTCATTGGACCCTGTCGTGGCTGACACTGCATCCTGTTGTTATTTGGCTGCTGCTGTGTGGCCTGTATGTGAGGCCTGAACTGTGGCTGGTTCATGGGCATCAAGGGCTGTGGAGGTCCTTGGAGATGGTGATGGTGTTGCTGCTGCTGCTGGTGATGGTGTTGCTGTTGCTGCTGGTGATGGTGCTGCTGAGGCTGAGGTTGTGGCTGAGGCTGTAACGGAGGATGCATGGGACCCTTCACACAAAGAAAAAGATTATTTTAGTTTCAAGGTAATAAACTCCTGAAGAAAATTAGCTCCAGCCTCACGAATCTTTAAAACACCTGTAAGCAGCTATGAATCAGCTTAAACCAAAATTATACAGAGTGAAAAACAGACTAGCAGAAGCAGTGCAAGGTTGTTCTACACTTAAAACTTCTGTAAGCCAACAGCTGAAGTGGAAACAGACAAACGCAAGGACTCCTGCCCTCTGCACCCTTTTCTAATGACTTTTTAACTGGCTTTTTGTTTGTTTGGAGGTTTATTATTTCCCCTCCCCCACGCATCAGCCGACCGAGGGTCTCCCCGCGTTCAGAACGCAGACACCACGAAAGGATCCTGCACTAGACATCTCCCCGCAGCCCCGCACGCAGAGGGCGCTGCCGGCAGAGGGCGCTGCCGGCCCACGATCTCGGGATACGGGATCTTGGGATGCGGCAGCGCGGAGCGGATCCGTCGCCTTCCAGGCACGGCGACAACAGGGTCACAGGTCCATCAGGTCCATCCACCTCCCACCCACACGCCCGAGTCCCTCGGTTTGACCCGTACCTGCATGCTGGGCTGCGTGTGCGGGGAGAGGAAGGGCTGTCCTGGCGCCTGCAGGAACTGCTGCCGCGGGGGGATGAAGGGCCGCGGGTTGGCCGAGCCCGGCTGGTTGAAGTGGAGGATCCCCACCGGGCCCTGGGGCTGCATGTTGGGCCGCACCGGCCGCTCCCTGGGATACACGGGCTGCTGTCCCTGCTGGCTGAAGGCCGGCCCGGGCTGGCTGAAGGGCATCGGGCTCTGCGCAGGGACCGGGTGGGCGCTGTTCAGCAGCGGGGGAGGGGGTGGCGGCGGGGGGCTCCGCTGCTCGAACAAGGGATGACCTGGGAACCTTGGATCTGCGGGAATCAGAGGAGTGATTAAATTACAGCCTCCCTGTCGTGCATTTTGGAAACGCAGAGCTCTATTTTATAGTTTTGTAAAAGTAACCTAAAATTTGCAGAATGCAAAACTGTATGGGATGTTTTAATTTGAAGAGCTACCCTCAAGGTTATGTTTCTCTTGCTCCTGCCAGTTGTGTGTAAAAGGAATTGATCCTTGCAAGACCAGCACAACTGGTACTTTGCTGGAATCAGCAATACCTTTTTGAAATTCTACTTTAATAAAATCAATGAAGGATTATAGTTTAAACCACACAAGAACTCATGAAACATTGATACCATTTGCTGACCAGATATCTACCAATTCTTTACATATTGTATGAGTGTAAAATGTCTGTATACGTATACACTGTAAATGTATACGTTATATGGCTTAAACGTATACATTTTATATATATATATCTACACAAAACATATATATGGTATATACACGCACTTACTATCTATTTTGTTTTCTAGGGTCTATCATTCTAGCTAACCTTGGCAAATTTCTTACACTGCACACACAGTCCAGGCAGTTTAAAAAGAGTTATTAGTGGAAGCCCAAGTATATGGAGAGTACTGGTTACCTGAGATATAACAAAGTACAACATTTTTAATGCAATAATCATTTAGATATTACTTCCTTTGTGTCTGTATAAATATCCAGAGTCACGGCAGTTACAGATGAGAACAGACAATTACATTAAAAAAAGTAAAAAGATAACAGACAACCAGAATGTTTGGCATGTACCAGTCTGGTTACCTCAAACAGGATCTTCCAGCCTTCAGGTTCTTCCAAACTCTTCATGGTGTGGGATACACACTCCCACTGCAGAGTCACTTTACAAAAAGTGGATTTTGGGATTTTGTCTGTTGATGGGAATGAAAATGCTTACCTGCTATGAAGAAAGGATCTCTATCCTGAGGAGGTGGAGGAGGGAGTGGTGGTGGTGGTGGTGGTGGCCCTCTCCACTGGTCCTGGATTGGCAGCCTTGGTGCTTGGGAGAAATTAGTAGGAACTGGTCCAGGCGTATGCTGCTGGAAGTCTGGAGGGCCCTATTTATTAAGGCAGAATCAAAATTAAGACTACCATCCAGAAATTTATGTACTGTCTACTATAACTTTTTTCTCTTATTAATACAATTGCTTTATGAATTATCTCCTATCACCCGTGCAAATTGGCAGTCCTTACCGAGTCATTCCTTCACAATGGAAGATATATTAAACCTGAGTACAGTATCTTGAAATGAATTCACAATGTTTTAATAATCACTAGCACCACAGGAATACCATTTCTTCTCAAGCTTATTGAAATCCATGCAATTATTGACCTTCTTTCCCATTAATCCAAAAAAATCTGAATGTCTACTTTAGAAGACATTCCTGACATTTATCTCCTTAAACTGTACCACTCCTCGTCATCAATTTAGTACAATCTAAGCTACAGAAAGTGAAGCAGCTTTACTTATAAAAAAAAAAAGGGGGGAGGAAGGACAATTTATAGCATTCAGAAAATTAAAGAAATCATCTTTCTAAAGGAAGTAAGAGTGTAACATTTCTGTCTATTCACAGCTTAGCATCTGAAGCATTGTAAAAAAGAGCACAAGATCCTCTTTCCTCCAGTAAAATATAGGGGGGGTTTTCTCATCCCCTCCTTTTTTTTTAATGTAAAGTGAACCTTTGCATATTGCAGGAAGAAGGATGTTAATCCAAAAGCAGAACTTTGAAGAATACACATTTAAGTAATCCACACTATAATTTTTTACTTTTATATCAAACACATTGGCAATCCCTGATATACAGAATAAGCTTTGCTTCATTCTTAAGCGTTTCCTTATTATATAAGTAAATCAAGTAAGTCATGAAAATAATCTGTGAACATCCTTGTTTTCCTCTTTATAAGGATTCCAGAATCAGTGGTGGTATCCGTTCTGTCTCCATGTGATGCTCACCTTGAAGCTTGAAACTTGCCATTGCTGGAGACAAGCTTTTCAAAACAGATTTCAGATAAAAAAAATCCCTGATAGACTGAAGTATGGTCATCAGCAAAGGGCCAAACAATAAGTTGCTGTGGCTTATAATTTATCTGTTGAGCTGCCCTCACCAAGAGTTATGTGCTGTCTTCCTCTATCCTATTTGTACTGCACAAACACATTTTAGGAAAAGAATTTCTCCCACAGCAAAAATGGGTATTTGCCCTGGAAACTGAAGTCTAGTCACTAAGCAGCACAAGACAAAGCTGCTTCACACCCTTCTACCAGCACAATACAGCTGGGATTGGCCAGGCCCAAGTATGTAGATGGGAGGCACTGAGGATCAGAGCTGTTATTAAATCTCTGGCTTTCCTGAAACCACCTAAATGAGGTTATGTGAGATACTAAGACCTGTTATTTGGAAGCAAGACTGTGACTACTTATTTTATGCCATTATACAGCCATCAATTATAAATACTTTATCATTCCTAGAGATTAAAGGGCCTATATCCCCTTGCCAGTGCTCCTACTCAGCCAGTGTCCTGTGGGTATTTCATTTAGTGGAAAAACATTATATTACACTCAAGCATGACAGTCCTCATTCACACTGTTTGTAGGAGGAGCTGCTACACTTCTGCAAGTGAACAGTTACAACACACAATATTCTTGCCACCTTGGAACTGACTAATGCCTTTGAACTTCACAGGCTGTCTGCAAACAGCAGCAGTTGGAGGAAGATGGAGCTATTTGGGCTGAAAAAAGTGACATTTATTTGTCCCATAAAAATCTGTTCAGGTTTAGCTGAACAAGGATGTTCAACTGCATTGCCCTTCCCCTGTGTTGAGCAGGACAGCACTGGCTGCCTGCCAAAAGAGCAACTGAACAGAAACCTTGAGGATCCTGACCCTTTGCTCCCAAAAACACACCTCTAGCACCACCACACATAGGAGCTGCCAGAGGTACTTTCAAATTAAGGTTAAATGCATTCCCTCATCTCAGAAGCCTTGGTGATAAAAGCCTATTTCTCAAAGTACTGCTCTTATAGCCCTTCCCCGTGTTGCATATCCTCGAGGGAGGCACCCAGCAAACCAACTGGTATTCAGCTATTTAGTTATTAGTTTATCACTGGATAATGCATAAGGTCATTGCAACAGTGTCATGGGAGAACCCAGTTCATCAGGGTAGTTTCACACAAGATGGTTTTTATCTTGCATCTTATTTACAGCACGTAGCCACATGCACGTGTGACACCCAGGGAGAGACCGTGGTCTTGACACACAACCTGCTTCTTTCTATTTTCAGGGTGCTTCACTTGGAAGCTCTCAGATTCTTCATATTTTTCCCCAGACGTAATGCATGCCTACATATACCTTAGTAATTTCTAAAGTAGCCAGTGAAAAACAAATTATGTGGAAACCTGCTGAAACCTGGGCTAATAAATTCTAAGTATCACATATCTGCAATCCGAGCTGAAGCAATGGACGCAGCAATGATCTGGCTGGGCTTGGTGCCAAGCACCAAATGGCACTGCAGTGATCACAGTCTCCTCTACCTGTTTCTTACAAACTCAGTGTATTCTGCCCATCAAATCTCTTCCCTCACTGTCAAACTTCAGTTTTGGTGCAAGGCTCAAAGGTAATAGGCTTAGGCTACAAAACAAGCAGGGATCTCGGCTTCCATGACCACATTTGTAACCTGCTCTCAAGCATCTTCCCCAATATTAATTCTTGGCCCAGTGTGCCATTTTGTTCTCCTGATCCTGCTTGCTCTCATCCCCATCGTGTCTTTCACTCTGTCTGCTGGTTCCTAATCCCAGCATGGACTCCCAGCTTCCAGACTAGTCATCTTGTGCTGTGGCAGCTGGTCAGGAGCTCCTATTTGCCTCATCCAGACCCTGACTTCCTTCCTGTACTCTCACTCCAGGCCATTTCCCTGCTTTTCCTAGCAGGGAAACAGAAGTCAGTGAGAGTACAGGCTGAAAAAGATCCTCTACTTGTATTTTAAATAAACAATTCTTCGTACCCCTTTCCCTCTTCTGCCAACCTCATTATTAAAACCAGATCTACCTCCTGCCAAGGCAGCCCTGAATTGCAAATGCATGGAAAGTCCTGTTGAATTTCACACAGCTCTTACAAACTGAAACATCCTCAGTGCAGCCAAACTCAATTTTCTTCCTTGAAAACTGAGCAATAATAAAACGTTTCTAAATTAACTCACTTGGGCATAACAATATTTTTCCACAGTTTCAATCTTGGACTGAAAGTATTTGGAAGATTTCAACCAAAAGGATTCAAAATCAGGCCAGCAACTAGCACAGGATCTTGATTTAGGCCATAGAAATCTGTTAGTATTAAGAAACTTTGTATTTCCCATCATAAAGAAACTTTAAACCTTTATGAAATAAGATTTAGGTAAGTTTTAGAATTGAGTAATACAAGGTTATTTTAGAACTAAAAAAGCTCATGCTTTTTAAAAAACAATCTTATATTTACAAAAAAAGTTACAAAACCCAAAACCCAGCAAGATATTTAATTATTAAATTGTTAAAAATACAAGCAATGGTAGGTTCAGGCTCCCAGTGATCTTCAGTATCAAAGGCATCCATTCAGCTTAAGAAGCAAACATTTACTGTCCTCCAAATACTTTCAGCAATTTTAAAACAAAACAGTATCCAACTGTTATCCAAAAGGTGGTGTCAAAAAAATCTCAGCAAATGCTCACTAAGATACATAACTAATAAAACTAGAGAGAAAAAACATTCTCAGTGTATCTCATGCAAGTACATCCCACAACATAAGTTTGGGCCAAAATAACTCCAAAACAGTCCAACAAAGAGCAAGAAGGAAATATCTGAAGCTTGGAACTCTTCCTATTGGCCTCTCTTTTTTCCATCCCCAGCAGTTACGAATTCTGGGGTTTTTTTCCACTTTAAAGTAAGATTAGTAAGTCCCTCACTGTCAGGATCCATTAGCGCCAAAACCACGACCCTTCCCTTTCAGGGCACTTGGTTTACACACAGGGTTGCGGTTTTTGAAACCTACAGGTTCCAAAAACAGCAGAACTACATAAGTATGGCTGACATAAATCACAGCACAGGAAAGCTGCAAGATACACAGACACTGAGTATTGCTAACAAATACCTTTATCTGATCAATGAGCAGTTTCTAACTTTGTGTATATGACATTTTGAAGAACTACTAAAATATGACTGATCACATTTCTTGGCTGACAACCAAAGGCCAATCATGCAAAATTAATTGCAAAGACATTTGTTATTTGCTGAAAAACGAATTACCAATATTTGCTTCTAAAAAAAAAAAAAAAAAAAAAAAAGAAATTAGTTTGATTCTCTTCCTTGTTACAGCCACGAAAAAGACTGACCTCCACTTTTTTTCCCTCAAACAAGCTTTGCTTCTACTATACCTAAAGAGAAATAAAATTCTGCCCTAAATGACAGTAACATGGGTAGGCAGAAGGTTGTATTTTCAGATTTTACATTGCTGAGATTTTTCTTCTGAAAAAGGTTTCAGGATAATTCCAACAGGAATTCGATGGTGTGATTGATTCATTTCACACACTCCATGTGAAACTAAAACTCTAACATTTAACTAGAACTAATGCTTCCAGACACAAAAGAACTTTTAAGAAAATATGTGAACTATGATGAGTATTTTTCTAAGTTATGAGATGTTTGTCTATTTTTCTGAAATGGCAATACAGGTTTTTTTCAATTTAATAGAAATACAATAATATTACAATTTCAACTTTTATTTATGCCACATTTGAATTGTCCTAAAACCAGTACAAAGTAATGTAACAGCTCTCCATTACTTAAAGCTTTTGAGGGTTCTGCTTGGGTTTTTTTGGCAGTTTTGTTTTGGTTTTTTGCTTAACAGTAGTTAAACTACAATTTTAGGAGTGGATTATTTTGCCATTAGTGTTAAACTCTACATTCAGCAAGAATTCGTTGCTAATAACCCCCAAGCGCCCTCTGGTATTTGGTAGAAAAGACCACGCAAAGCTACTTAACTTCAAAAATTAATGAAGAGCAGGTGCAAAAGCCAGGTTTCATAATGGTCTATTTTTGATAAAATAAGCATACTGTAACATAGTTGCATAATAAATCTTTATATGCACAGTAGTTACTTCCATTTTTCATGGTTTTGCTATCCAGTTTCAAATTACATCCAACTATTCAGTACACACATCAGCTAAGACTCCCTACAAAAAAATCATTTGAACTATTACTTCACCATCATTAAATCTTTTAGCAAACTTCCCCACTCAGTAATCTCACAGTGGTCAAAATACCTATTTTCTAGTTAACAGGTTTCAACCTAACAAAAGAAAATTGCAAATTCATATGATCTGCCGAGGCTACAGGGTTCTACATTTCAGTCCAATATTGGGGCCCACTCTGACACTGGGGGGAAAGGACAAAATATTTATGTGCCTTTCCAGTGAGATCCCACGAGGTTGGTTCACATTCATACAGAAATGGTTGCAACAGCTGAGTTGCCAACTGTCTGTATGAGAAAGACTCAGCAGAGCACATATAGGAACTTTTTTGGAGGAATCTCCTCCCCTTTTCATCATTACTGGATAATATACTATTATTAAGGTTTATTATTTAGCATAGTTATCACATTGATTACTTAGAAATGCACCAAACTGCAAGGAAAGGCTCCTCAAATGGGAGTTTTTAGCTATATTTAAAGCTAGTTGCACAAAGAATCCAGAACCAGGAAACAGCAGATGTTTCTGTTGGTACATCTGAAGCAGATGTACCCCAACCTATATGTGCCCCTTCCCAAAACGCCACCAGCACAGCAGCACTTCTGAACCACCTCTGGCAGACACTAATGGCAATGAGGAGTTCAAAGACCTGAGAGAGAAACTGCCAGTTTGGAAAGCTCTGGAACAGCCTCTCAGCAAGGCTTTGTGGGCTGCAAAAGGACACAGTCTGACCCTTCCTTCTTTTCTTCTCTGAAAACCAAGATGTGTGAGTGCAAAACCACCAAAAGCAAGGTACTGATCATCAAGATTTTTCTTAAACTATCAAAGAAAGTAATTTTTGGTCTGTCCCATTTTCTGTTTTAAAGGAGTGCTCTGAACTTCGTAGTTTAATTTATCCTCATGCAATTTTACTTTAATTTTTTTTTAAAAAGGTGGTATGTAAGAATATAAGAACTGAGGTCTACAAGGAAATTATATTGGAAATAAGAGTTCTGTGTGGATTTCCAAAGAGACCATGATCATAGACATTTTAGAAATACTTCAGAGGAGAAGATAACAGCACAATGAAGTGCTACTGACAGCTATTTTGTCTTAAATCTTTAATTTTATGAAGCTTACCCTTAAAAAGAAAAAGTGTACCCACACTCTTCCTCCCACATATCCCATAATTTACAGCACCCCAGACTGACATTTTTATACAATTCTGAATGACTGTATGTTGTACAATTTCCTCTTTTACTAATTTCCATTATTCAATATAGCTAAGGCACTACTTACACCTTATCAATCACTTCTGGAAAAAAAAAAGGCAATGCAAACTTGTGTCTACAATTCATTAGAGTTGTGAATAGCTCATTGAACATGACTTTCACACACTCAGGCAATCCCACCTTCTGAAAGAACATGAGATAAGGTTACTCTAATCCTTTCAAAGAACTGCACTATTTTGCCTTCCTTTTATCCCTTTAAATATCCTTCCTAGTTAAGAAATTAACATTTTCTCTCATACAATTCTTACACAAATTGTACTTTTACTTTTCTGCATCTCTTGTTAATTACATGATGTTATCTCCAATAATCTATTCATGAAGCACAGATAACTTTGGTTACCAATAAAAGGGAAAACTTAGCATAAATTGCTTAGCACAAAGTTAATCTTATAAAGCAAGGAATAAAGAGGATCTAACTGCTATTATATGACTTATCAGCTTCTCTAAAAGGGTCACTACTTTTTTCATGAGACTAATTAAATACCTTAACAATGTCATTGAAACTTCATGAATCTTTCAATAAAATACACCCTGCCTCTACAACATGTTTTCATTTATTAATCTCACTTAAAATGCAAAGAGCCAGGAGAACCCCACTGACAGTTAAGCAGGGCCACTCAGTTAATTCTTCTTATATGGTTTAAATGCAAAGAATAATGACCACTATAACCTATGACAATTAAAACTATAGCCATCTGTCACAAGATGTTAATCCTCTTATTTCAGCAGCTACCAGACTTTTTGAAAAGCCTTCCTAAAATGCCTACCTTCTGCTGCAAGGAACTGACTTTTCATCCTCTTGTGTAGGAAATCCGGCTCATGTATCTTGGATATGGTTCAAAAATTTTCAAGTGGAAATATATATCTATATACTACACAAAGCATGGGTCCTCATGTTTAAGTTTCACAGTATTTTCATTTACTGTGCAGAGACAGAAAGGGAATCACTCACAAAAATTTTTGTTATAAAATTTATTCTGATATTTCTTCAAATACAGTTTAAATGACTCAGTAGAGTTCCTCTGATGTCTATGACAATCATGTAAGTCCATCAAGGGGAAAAGAAACTTAGCAAGCACCATGGTTCTCCCAATGAATTTAGTATAAGATATAAAAATTCATGTCTTAAATTCATGCCAAACAGGGAAAAAAATAGAAGTTCATAGTGACCATGAAAGGTAAGACAACAACTGTATGTTACCCATATGTGAGTCTTTTTAAAGCTTCTGGCATATACTTCCTGAAGAGAAAATGCATGGAGACAGCCAAGTGCTGCTTCATTTGTGAACTGCACAGACCCCAGCATTACAGGCAGACTGAGTCTGAGAGAGTGGGTTGATAGTTTCAGCTGAGCTGAAAGTAATTTTTAATATTAAAATGTGCCACCCAACTTGGACAAGCTTCTCTTTGATACTACACAACTCCCCTAGACAAGAAAGAGTGTTGGGAGGTTTAGGCACAAGTCCAGGTCATCTGTAAGAGAAATCACCAACCCTCATTTTCCCTGTTTAAGCAATCATGGAAAAATCAGTACAAGTAGGGGGAGGCATGGAATCCTTTATATATTATTAAGGCCAACTCATGATCAAATAACTAAAATAAGGAACACAGACAATACAGAGAAGGGTACTCCCACCATACTACAATAACACATAACAGTTCAGGAGACTAAAACTAAAAATCAGAACCTCTGAATATTAAAAGCACTCCTTGTCAACAAGTTTCGGGGACATAATTCATGTTGCAAATGGAGACAAAAATGCTCTCAACTTCATTGTGTTTCTAAGAGAAGCAACAAAGCAGAAGGGCCCACAAGCAACCACTTCTCCATAGGAGAAATTTTGCCTCACAGACAGATTTCTTGAACCTCCACCTGTTCCATCGAGGTACTTTTGTTAGAAGGATAAATGTTCCCATTCAAGAACAATTCTCAGAAAACAGTTCTCAATGAAATACAGACATAGAAAAGGTATTGTTAACTAAACCTCAACTCTAGATTTAAATTCTTAACAATGCTTTATGGGAAGAAAAACCAGATTCCCATTCACCTACTTTGTATGGATGAAGGAAGAGTGTCTCCAGCAAGCAGAGACAGGCCATAATAAGAAACAGTGTGAGACAAAGCTGTTGCAGCCTGGACTACATGAAGGAAGAGTGCAGGCTGCAACCTTGCAGATCACAAACCTAAGTAATTTCTTAAATAGTCCATTCTTAAACTAATGCACATCTGGAAGATTCAATTTCACATTAGTTTGCAATCCTCTTCAGGAGCAGGGTGTAGAAGAGTGTGTGATCATTTTTGTTTGGTGCTCTTGAACTTTTTAAGGTTAAGTACAATACAAATAGAAATTGGAGTCAGAGTATAACGGACATTGGTGCCATTCAGAATGATGAACTCTCCCTTGAAAGAAGAGAATTTCATAATCATTTTATTTAAAGACAATAAAATCCTTCTGTGGTTTTGGGTTGGGTTGTTTTTTTTTGCTGAAAGCAAACAGTTTTAGGGATGTGTAAAAAATTAGGCACACAAAACTTCTGGGCCTCCTCTACTCTCAGAACTGATGAAATAACATTTAACAAAATTCATACCTTTCCACTGGACTTAGGAGACTTCCCCATGGAAACATTATCACAGTGTTTATTGACCTTGTGTATCTTGGTGACCTGCAAGTCACTGACAATTACAAACAACTCTGCAGTTACAACTAAACTGGATAATGAATATTAAATTCAAGATTTCTACATTACACTCCAAGCTTGAAGGTGAAGTTATAATTAATTTAAAAACAATTGAGAACCTTAATGTGACTTGGGGGTGATGCTTCTCCTTTCAACAGAAGATGTTCAGGTTGCTATAAAAAAAAGTTAAGAAACAGCCAGCTTTATAGAACTAGAATTGCTGCTAACCTGGACTTTCACCTGTATTAGCAAAGGACATTTCAGACCTGAATATTTAGTAGCCAAATTACCTGATACAGAAATCTTATTTTTGAGGTGTTCTACACATCTGTGACTTTACAAACACATTGTTGTGAGAACTTTACATACTTAGAGCTCCCCATGTGCTTGTGGGAGCAACACTTTTTCCTTTCTGAGAGAAAATCCTACAGTCACAACCCAGAACATTCCTCTAAATTAGCTGATTTTGTTGTAAACAGTAGTGACTTCCTGTTTTATAATGAATTAAGCTTGTTTCCTTTCACATCCTAAAGAACTGGCAAGAAATAAAGGTGCAGAAGGTGAACAAATACCAGTTTATAGATTTTTTTTTTGGTATTGTGATGACACAAATGTACTATATTATCTTTTAAAAGGACATTTTCTCAGCTCAGTGAAACAGCTGAAGATAACTATACTATCATCTAGGACTCTCCAATAATATAGTAGATACATTTCAGTCCTCTATTCAGTGTTTAAGCACTAGATTACTGTTAGTGCATTGTACTCAGAAGGCAATTGTATATTTTAATTGGATTTCTTTACAAGTCTTGATTTCTTCAAAGTACCTCTAACAGTGCCTAATTAATGGCAAAATAGCATACACATACCTTTTACTCTTTGCCTTGATAAAAATTTGTGCTTTGCTTACAAAGCTTTAAAAACTTCAAATTTCATTCATAGAAATATACCAAAAACCAGTGCACAATTTATATCTATATAAATAAAAACTTTTTCACTCTTGAACACAGGTTGCCCAGAGAGTTTGTGGAGTCTCCATCCTTGGAGACACTCAAAAGCCACCCCGACACAGTCCTGGCTCAGTGGCTCTGTGTGGCCCTGCTTGAGCAGGGGGCCAGACCAGGTGGCTTTCAGAGAGGTCCTAATCAACCTCAGCCACTCTGTATTTAGCAGGTACTAAAGCTGAACTTTAGTTTAGAAGAAAAACCAGCATCATTAACAGAGGGGGGAAAAATAAATCTACAACTCTGTTTTTAACTTGGTAGTGCTGAATAGCAATGATTTAACAAAAAGGTAAATTACAATAAGTATAAAATATAAAGGGCACAAGTCCTCTGCTCGATTTTAATATCTACAGAGCATGAGCACGTGGAGCTAGCATGACAAGTTAAATGGTTACTGCATTTAGAAACCATCTATTTCTCTCTTATTTAATAGCTGTTACCATCATGTTTAGCTGCTGCTGCTCCTCCTGCAGATGGGAATTCACTGATATGATTAAATTTGATGGTATGATAATGTATGGTAATCGTGATTAATCAGAAGCCCACTAGCAAATGGAGGATGTTGGGTATTATGTCACCTGCATTTTAAACTGCATTCCCTCTATGCCAGCCTGACAATACTTGACAGCTGGAGGGATCTCAAGCTGCATCTGCTTGCTACTACTTATAGATCTGATAAGAGAAAGTGCCCATCATTCCTTCACTATCTTAAGTGCTGTAATTATAGGGCTTTGCAGTCAAGTTGTGAAAATAGTACCTGTTAAAAACGAAAGCTTTTTGCTGGCTGCTGAACAAGCTCTGTCTCACATCTGCAAGGGCTATAATCTGAAAGAAATGTAATTTGATGCAGCAGTCTCTTTCAAACATGATTTGCATGAAATGCTGTATAAAGCAGTATCCAAGAAATGTCAATCAACACCACCTGATACCATGTATCCTGTTAAATGAAAACAAAATGCTTTCTACACTACCTGTGATCTGCCACTGCTACACAGCAATAGAGTGAAAATTTCATTTACTGTTACTCATTATAGTGAAGCCATAGCTAAAGCAGAATAATTGGGAGGAAGTAGGAGAATCGTTGCCACAAGTAGCTTTTTATTTCCATTAACAGTTCGTCTGCTACATGTGTACTGTTGCAAATGTATGAGTTACTTAGTATCAGTTTAAAATGACTCACTGTGCTCAGATGCAGGACTGTTTATAATTTGTCCTTACTGTGAATATTGCAGTATATGAGCCACCACCCTAATAACAGTTGCTAAAAACCCCTTACTCACATGTAGCAATTCACGGTTGAATTTGAAACAACCAGAAGAAAATGTACTCCCGATTTGCATTTCCCACAACAAACAGCAAACACTATTGCAAGGAGTTTTGTTTTCAAAAGCACTGCAAATTTCTGCCTCTACATCCTGCAGGAGGTGGCACAGCCACAGTCCCAGATCCACTGTAATCCCATTAAACCAACCCAAGTTTGTTAAAATGGTGGTGTCAGTCCAAGAACCACCTGGGAAAAATAAGTAAACTGTTTTCTAATGTACCTTTTAGAATTAATTGGTGTAATAGTAATATATTCCTTTTTCAGAAGAAATATTTCAAGCAAGTGGCCATAAAGGACAGTAAGCTCTGCCTTGAGCAATGACTGGTCACTTGTTTAAAAACCTCTCACAGATTAAATCAGGAAGTATTTAAAAACAGTATCTGAATCACAAACAACACTCAAAAGCTCAGAATTCAAAATAGTTTCCAGAAATGGTGAAAAAAAATGAATCAAAACTAATCAGCTGCCTTTCACAGCATCTCTTTAAGACACCACTTGATGTCCTGGAGATCAAGTGAAAGCATTTCAATGAAAATATAAAAAAAGTTTACTGAGGTTTCTAAGGGGGGGAAAAAAATCATGCATTCTTTGAGATTAAAGATTATTTTAAAAAGGAGTTCTAAGTTCCAAAATCAAATCATACCAAAACCCCCTAGGAACCAAAAAGACATGTGACATAGGATATTCAAAAGGCCTTGAGGACAAGTCATTCTAATAAAGTCTTAAAAATATTGAATAAAACATAGTTTAGGCAATACAATTCAGTGTTTTCAGACTTGAATCCAACATGTGAAAGACACACACCCAGTGCACTAACTAAGGTGTCCTATTAAAAGAGAAAACTCTGTGCATTAAAAAATATACAAATTAGTCAGCCAGACACTCATCTCACTTCATCTTGTGCTTTGTGCCACTTCAGACCATTCCTGACTCCAGCTCTGAAACTCAAGTTGACCAAAGTTAACAAAATGTGTCTGTGGGATGGACACCTGCTTGGCTCACACCATACCAGGGTGACAGGTTAAGGACAGTGCCTAAATCAGAATATATTCCAACTTCCTGAAAATTTTCCTGGCAAAAGGCATACAGATGCATTAACAGGCTCTGCTCTCTCTGCAGCAGTTTCGGAGGAGTATCCAGGTCACAGACAGAAGGGAAACTGCCTCAGACATGAGGAATTCCTCTTTTCTGCCTTCAAAAGAGTAAAGCGGGTTATCCCCAACTTTCTCCTCTCTTCAAATTCCTCAGTCCAGCCCCAGCCTTGGATGGTAGGGATACCTCACAATTTCTGGCTGAAGAATGTTGACAACGCTCCTCTGCCACATTCTATCCCAAAGTGGGCATGACAACACTTCTTCCACTTTTGTATTCCTCAGAAAAATTGCACATATGTGCCACATAATATTAATGTGTGACTGAAGTTAAATAAATGGTGTTTGAAGCCAAAAGCCTCTAGAGGCTCTTTTTCAGGCAAACACTGAAGTATTTCAGACCCAGAAGGTGCTGGTGGACCTACATAAGTGATGAAAAGATCTGGACCATCAGCATAGCTCTTAGTTTCATACTCTACAATGACCTGGCCTCTGTAATAATCAGTTAGCAGCAGCCTTCATATAAAGCATTTAGAAAGACCTCTTCCATTTTCTACTTAATTTCTTCTTCCCTTGTTCTACCCCATTTTCTTCAGAGAACACAGGAATGGAAAGAGAAAATAGCCCACACAATAAACACTGGACAGAGGACAGGAACCACAATGGTCCCTCTTGTCTGACAAAAAACCCACAGGCTCCATTATCTGCACTGGGGCATCCACAAGAATTAATAAACTGATCAGACAACACATGAAAAGTTCAGAAGACTCATACAACTAGTCTGTGAAGTCTTCTGCCACCTTACTCTAAATAGATCATTTCCCAAAGTAGACTGTTATTTGTGAAATACCAACTGTGATGCTGAGAACTCGGGAAAAGGCATTTTAATCACCTGAAAGCAAAGGCAGATGACAAGAGCAAGACCTTCAGGGGGACTCTGCCAAAGGTCTGTTTAATCAGCTCTTTAAACAGTTTAAAGCAAAAAGACAGTTGGCACTTGCACAGTTCCAGGTTAATTCAAACTATGCTTGAAGACTGGATTACTATGAACTACAGCCACCTGAAGAGTACTGTGCAATTCGGACAAGAAGAATTCACATCTAACTCCTAGTTACCACAGGACCACCACATTTCTCAGCTGTGACATACCTCTGATCCACCATTTATTCAGTCCTCATCAGCAGAATATAGCTTTTAAAAATCATTCACAGAGTCACCTTGAATGCTTACAGAGTAAGAGACAACTTCATTGTTTTTTTTCAAGACTAGTGTAAATGCTAAAATAACTCTAAGTAGGGAATGCAGATTAGTTTTCCCTGAATCCTTTCTAGCACTTCCTCTCTAAACATTTCATGAGTTACGTTGTTAGAAAGGCATAATTGAACAATAAGCTCTACATTGAGATATTAAAATTGAGATTCAAGGTTAAGGGAATTTAATCAGTCCCCACTCTAAGCAGGTTCATCTTGATCAACACTACCCTGATGTAGTACTACATTATTTCCCATAATTTAGAACTCACACCATATGTTAACATGCTCATTACAACTTTGTTCAACCCTTCAATTACATCCTTCTGCAGAGGGTTGTAAGAATTAACCATTACATGGTTACAAGTCATTTCATCAGCCCTAAATTAGTAACACCTGGTTTTCAATATATTTATGACTGGCAATTGATTAGCTCTGATTGAAGCTTTTCCCATGTTTGGAGCATACACAGGCTCTCTGTGCTGAGAAGCTTCTCTCCCAGATAAGAAAGGAACTCTGAGTAAAATTTTTCCTTCAGTTATAGCACTAGCCATTCCTGGTCTTTTCCTTGAAAGAACTTCATTACTTTCCATGTTTCTACCTATGCCACATCCAATCAAAAGAAATCATCCAGTTTAAAGTCAAAGGGGAAAGCAGATTGCAAATATTTAATTCTAACCATACAGCTTTTTAGAAACAAAGCAATCAGAAAAATCAGCTGACTATTATCCTTTGATTATGCAATCCTAAAAACAAGGGCAAATTCAAGTCATTACATATCCAGACATTCTTTATACAGTGAAGAAAAGGATGAATGAACTATAGTCTGGAACAAGTCTTTGATCTTTTTCAAATGGCTTGTCAAAGTTGTCTAACCATTGCTGTATTGGTATAAGTCAACATTTATACATAAACAGGTGAATTCTAATGGCACAAAGGAGTCTGACATGTAACAGAGCAAAAAAGGTAGTTCTGCAAGATAAAACGTTAGTCAGAAAGTAAATCTGACTTCAGCTCGAGAGCTAACATACTACATTTAATAAAACAAACATGAGATATGTACACAGTGACACTTAATTCCTAATCCTAATATGACTGATAACCTGTGCAAAATTTATGAAGTACTTCATAAGGGAAGTCCATTTCATATCCTCTTTGTAACTCACTGAGTCATGGAAAGATGAAGTAACTTTCTCAGGGTCATACAACATGTTACTAGCTGAAGTAGAAAAACCCAATCCAGTCAGGGCAACCAAATGACACTGCTGGATCCCCTCAGTTAAGACAGTCCTCCCTCCCCCTTATGAAAAATTAATTACAGTGACTCTTTTCTGGTGCACTGCTTATGTAAATAAAAAGGCAGCAAGCAATGAAGTTTTTCCTGCAGGCTAAAGGAGCAAGAGTCCTTCCAAAAAATGTTCCATTTATTTTATTTCCTTTTAAAAACTGTTGCACAGAGATTACCTAGGTCTGCAGTACTTCCCAACTTATGAAACCAGAAGTGAACAGAATTAAAATCTAATTTCACAGTCAATTTTAAAAAAATTCATTTCCAATTTTTCTACACTGATGTAAACACACTTCAAAGATACCAGCTACAATGTCTTCACAGATACTCCTTATTCTCCAATTGCCTTTGCATTCCAAATTGTGCTTATTGGCAAATCAACTTAGTGTCAAAGAAAAACAAATGCAAGACACTTGTTTTCATAAAAAACAATTAAAATCACTTTTAAAATGTAAATAGGGTCTCTACATAATACTTAAGGCTGTTGAAGAAAATTTCCCCTGAAAACCGCAATACTTGTAATAGAAAAATAGCTAAAAAAATGTGTTATTGAAGATAAAATGTAAGAGGAATTGACTTAATGAAACTGTAGTTTTACTGCTTAACCTTTTAAGACTTCACAGAAGAAAAAGTGGCAATTTAAAAACTCTGTTTCTATACAAAATATGGACATCACAATTCCTCAGCTACATGTCCTGCATGAAAAATATTCTGCACCAAAACCAACCAGGTCTGCAAACGGGCAATCGAAAGTCACAGCAGGTTTCTGAAATCTGCTTCTTTCAAACAAATCTGATCTCTGTGCCAGCAATTTACTGTGTGATACTACACAGATGTTCAGATATCTACTTTCCTCCTTCAACACTGCGCTCATCAACAGAGGATAATTTTTGTGTGGTTTATATATTTGGGAAGCATAGTATACAGGTCTTCATTTGAAAATATTTAAGGCAATATTGCAACTTAGGTTTTCTTCTGCTTATTTTGATATTTTTCAAACCATTTCAACTAGAAATTTAGGATAACAGCACTGAAATGATGAGAAAAGTTCTAGAAGTATGCACTCTTTCAATTCACAGAGCTAAAAAAAACATGAAGTGAAATTAGCCTAATGAAGCAGCTAAGTGCCTTGTTTGTTTTCCAAGTTAGAAATGTAAGAGAAAGCAAGGTCATGCAATGCCAGTTCCATTTTTTATTTAAAAAGTGAGGGCATTGAAATGCCTGAAGTAATGATAAAAATGACTGCTGAGTTTTACAATAAATATATATTACTGCTTTTTAAGCTTAGGGATTATTTCAAATAGCCTTTTATTATATCAAATAAAATAAGGATTCTATTCATACAGAAAGAGTCAAGTAATAAAATGAAGCCCATATTCCTTAAGACAAGATGCATTCATGCCTCTCCCACTGGAGAGACTGGTTCAACAATTTTACAGTTAAACAGAATTAATTCTACTCTCAAAAATCCATTGACCTTAAGCTTTTAACAAACATTTTCAACTGCAGAGTGTATTGTCAATATTTACAAATCCTTAAAATTATATTTCACTAGAACAGCTTTTATTTGCTATATTAATATTTCCTTGCAAATGTATGCTTATCCATATCAGAGAAGAAGAAACAGCTGCTACTCACAGGAAATCTCTGGGGTCCCACAGCGGGTCTTGGTTGGGCAGGAACTGGCAGCAAGGGCACTGAAACAAGAAGCACCTTTTAACACCATTTGTTTTACTGAACAGTTGTTGTTATTTCCAAAAGCAGATGCAATAAAAAGACATGATTAAAATCTGTTACTTTTACCCTCACGTGTCACAGCTCCTACAATTAACTGCAAGCAGCCGTTCCCTCCCCTGCAACATGCAACAGGGCAATTAGGATTCTCCTAGTTAATTTACATAATTTAGTTCTGCATTTTCCAGAAATAAATTGCTCCTTGTTGCAGGAAGAAAAACTAGAATAGTTATTCAGCCAAAAGACATCTCTTAGACAAAGCTGACAGAGAATTTCATGTTTCAAACAGAAGGATACATGATTAATTTGCCTTCTCTACTTCATGCCACTCAACATTTCCTAGGTATCTCCCAGTCTCACCACCAACCTACCACAAGAAGAATGGACATGAGAGACACTAACTGGTATAAATCACTGCTCATGAGGGTTAAAATGAGGCAGGCAGCTGCAATTAACAGCACACAAAAACTATTTAATCTGGCCTTGCCACCATAGTGCTTGTATGGAACCGATCACAGAACTGGAGATCTCAGATGAAAGACTGTCATTGCATAAAGAGAAAAATTAGGAGACCCTTTCCTGAAAAATAACTCCCAAACTAGTATTTCAGGGGGATTAGCATGGACAATTTGCCCATACAGCCACACTTCAAAACACCAGTGAAAAAAATATTTCCCAAAACATTCACTTACTGTTATGGCACAACACACAAAAAACTATAGCTGAATCACCCTGGGGACTGATCTGTATCTGAATCCCCACTACCAAGTATAATGACAGATTTCTCGTTTTCCAGTGCACTTTTTATTTCCTCTCTGAGTTGTCTAAGTGGTTATAAATACCAATGCTCCCATGTTAAACAAAAGGCCTAGGAAAAGTTAAATAAAGCACTTCAAACAGCACCGAATGTGTTTCCCATTTACTAAAAACTTTCAATAAAGTTCTTCAGTTTGTTTTTAGTGCTTCTGAAAGTGACAGGAAAACGTTTTCCACAGTTAAACACTGACTTGTAGACAGCTACTGTGTTACACTTCAGAGCAAGAAAGATGGTAAGAAATGCAGCTAATTTGAGGGAGAAGTTGGGTGCATTTCCCAACACAGGAGTTTGCTAAGATGCCTCAAAAGTCCCTTCTTCCTTGGGAATTGAGGCACAAGAACTAATGCATTAGAGGTTGTTTTTAGTTCATGTCTGGCTTCCATCCACTTTTGCTAAGTACTTGTGGTTTGCTGTTCAGAGAGTGATGGGGTAAACTAATTGCAGCCATCTTTCAGCAGGGGAGGACTGTGTGAAAGCTTTATATCATGTTACACGAGAAAATGAGTTGAACAGTCTCATCTTGACTTCTCATGAACATCTGTCGATATCAAACAGCCATGGCCACCTGGAAAAAACCGTCAGGTTGCACCTGACAGACCTAGTCCTAAAATAGTTCAGGTATTACGGGTCAGGGTGGCACTGAGAAAAACAGCATATGGTGGGAAATGTAGAGAAATGTCAACTGAACAGAGCACCTGAGTCCATTTCAGAGTCCTGCCTCTGGCAGTAGCATATATAGACATATAAATTTATGTATGTTAAACAAATTAACTTATTACTCATGAAAGATAGTAGTTCAAACCCTGTGCCCTTTCAATACTTGGACACTTGTTTCAGCAGCAAAGAAGTCTCAAATAAGCTCTCAGATTCTTGATGTCAAATATTCCATAGGTCTGAAAAGCACGTTTCAAAAATAAAATACACAGCACGTTGTAAGACACTATTTTAAGAAGATTAAATTGCTTCTTGCTGTGTATATGCTATAGCTTCCAATGCTATACCTGAAAAGATGAAGAAACACTTCCCATATTTATTACTTAGGAGAATTATATTGTGATTTTTCCCAAGACACTGAACAGTTTTCAAAAGGTAAACGGCACACTGAGCTGCCCTAAACTGCTCATTAGTCCACGTCAATTTTGGCAGTACCACAGTATCCTTGAAATAGATACTTGTGGTATAAACATTTGAGGGGAAAAAATGCAATACCTGTTATCAGAGGCTGGATCAGTATTTCACAGTCCACCTATGTACAGCCCTACAGCATTAGTAAATTGATCATACTCAAATTCAGACGTGCATTCAGAAAAAGCTTCTACTTACAACTCAAAAGTATAGACAGAATAGGACACAAAGAAAAGAGAAAAGTTGTTATATGACAAGCAAGCAACTAAAAGATATGGGATTCAAATGCCACAGGAGGCACAACTGAGCACTAACAGCACAGTACCTGCAGAAGGTATTCACAGAAGCTCATGTTTTAGGAGCTTGATAGACTGAGTCCTTAATCATTTATGAAGCTTCAAAGACTAAAACCAGTACAAATTCATTTGAAACAAAACTGACTTGAAAGTAACTATTTTTCTGAACCAAGATTCAAGGCTGGGCAGGGAGATGGTGGCCACTGTAAGAGATATGCCTTTGGAACATCAAAGGAATAAGCCAATGATAGGATTCTTCAAGAGTGCTTCTACTCCCTTTCAGGCTGAAGTAACTGTCTACTAGAGCTCTTATGTATGGTATTTTATTCACAAGAAAATTTCATAACAATTTACAGGAGGTTTGAGTCTATTTTAGAAAACAGCAGATATACTCGACTCATTTCAAGACTAACTCAAACCAAAAAGATGTTGAAAAAGTGTATTTCTATGATCTGCAGTTGGGAAAAGTGTCCCTGGTGCTGACAATTAGAAGTGTGTTAGCTTAATCCTGCCATAAAATTAGAGAGGAAAAAATGCCAGTCTACAGTAAAACATGACAGCACACCATTAAAATTACCAGAACCTAAATGTGCATATCATGCACTCCCAGACATGGCATTTTTAGCTTCCAGGCATAATGTTCTCAACAACAGAATCCCAATAAACTTTGCACCTATCTGACTGTATTCTCCAATGCATAAAAACCTTCACGTATCTGGAAATATGTTCACCCAAAAAGGGGCAGGGCATTATCAAGAACATGAAGTCAATCTGATCATTCATATGTCCTGTTACCCTGAAATAAATGATGCTGTAAGTGAAACACATCCTTATGTTGTCAACCACCAGTCTCTGCCTACTGGGGCTTCGAGCAGATGGATTAAATGGAGGAATACTGTTTAAGAGGAAGTTTAGAATGGCACTCCCTACCCTGGACTTCCTATTTACCATTTGCCTGCAGTGACTGCTTAAAAGTTCATTTTAATAGCAAATACCATTGAAGATTTCAGAATTATCCTCATCTACCCCTAGAAGGCTCCTAATTTCAAACACATTTTCCTTAGGTGTGCAAATGTATACAAATATATAACTGTACTGCTGCAGACTAAGAGACTGAGATGACCACTACTCTCAGCCACTGCAGAAGACTCAGCTCCCAATACATGCTCTCTAATCAAGAAGATGAAATTTCTACAGTGAGAGGAGGATCTGCAGGTGAAGACATAAAAAGAGACTACGCTCAAGATAAAGCAAGAGACCTGCAACCTGCCACAGATGTAGTGGGAAGGCTGGGACAAGCCTGAAGCTGCCCAGTAACATAAAGCAACCCTCAGATAAAAGAAAGAAAACATACAGGTACACTTTTGATGTTAGTCAAAAGCACAAATCCTCAGTAGGCATTCCCAGCATTAGGAGGACACTTGCTCATCTAGATACAGAAGATTTGCTGACTGTTTCACAGGGAGAGAGAAGAATAGTCTAAAAGCAATTTTTGCTTCTCACAAAACAGAAACCTCTACTTTGGCAATGTTAGGAAAATGCACAGAAGGCATAAATCCAAGAGTAAAGGATCTTTTGGAGTGGTTCCAGATAATCTGTCTTGATGCATAATTTTGTAGAAAGCATCACAGGGAAAAGCAAAATAAGCTCTACAACACAGCTACTACAAAGCCATCTGTGAGAAGCCTAATAGATCTCCATATACTGGCAATATCCTACCATGCCAAGTTCCTACTTTTTACTGGTTAAATAATGAAGTAGAGATAGCACTGGCTTGGAGTTCTGATGATTTGAAGGAGGAAAAATACAGAAAACCTAATCGTAAATATGTATAAATATTTATGTATTTCTTTACTTTATCTAATCCTAACAAAAATCACAAATCAGAGCTATGCAGGCATCTTTTTTTACCTTCTTAGGGATTAAACACTTCCTAAATAAGAAGTAACGTTATCAGCTTTGCTGAAAGCTACTCTAAGAAGAGCAGGCCAAGGAGTGTTTGTGTTAACTTACAGAAAAATACGTACTTGCAAGCTGTGAATCAAACAATTACAAATGTGGCCCTGAAAGGAGAATTGAGGACATGTATCTTGTCAAGGAAGGACAGCAAACTGGTACCTTTCACACAGCAACTACAGTGCAAGGAATGCCTCAGTACCCTCCCTCTGAAATAGATGGGTGGTCATTCTGTGAATGCTGGGCTGAAGCTGGAATGACATGGGAAATTACAAACTGCAGTACTTACCTAGTTTTGAGAACTGACATTTATTATTTTTAAAAAGCACATTCTCTTTTCAGCTTCCATTTTTACTGCTCTTCACAGGCTTTACATTAGAGCAACAAATAAAAGCTGAAAAGGGTTTGCTATTTCAGTTGGTGACAGTCCAACAACATTATGTCTTATTTCAGGCAAAACATTTGTTTCCAGCTTAAAGAAAACAACAGCAGCCGGAAGCATTATTTCCATGAAGTGGTAAACAAACTGTTGCACCTCTGGCAAAGAATAAGATGAGTCACTCTTGCATGACTGGAAGGGTGCTCGGAACGCTCACCTTGTACAGGCGTCACTACTGTCCCCTTGAAATGTGGATTTATGTGTATGTTCTTCGGTTGCTGAGGTGTCACTGGAGGTGGAGTCATCATGATGCGAGGTGTTTCTATCGGAGGGGGCATATGTAGCCCTGGAGGAGGAGAAGAATGATGCTGATGCTGTAAAGGAAGCAGAGATTGTAACTGTTGCTGCTGCTGCTGCTGTTGTTGCTGCTGCTGTTGCTGCTGTTGTTGTTGCTGTTGTTGCTGCTGGAACAGACTCATAACAGGTTGCTGGTGTGTTGGAATTAACCTCTGTGAATGAGTCTAAAGTCAGACAAAAGAACAAAGTCACCAGGCTTTAAAGTTAAAATATCCTGACATAAATGAGCACAAAACCAAGATACCTTTGGAGAACAATTAAGGCCAATTACGAACAGAAAAACTTTCCCCCTATATTAACTGGAACTGTTTACAACAATCAGCACAGAAAGCAAAGGAGCAATCGAAGACATTCATGTGAAGGAGAGCACAGAGCACACACAAAGGGCATGCAGACACACTCGTTTTTAACAGTGAAACTGTCTAGTTTCATATGGCAGTGTTCTGCATGACACTACAAACTGTCATCAACTGCAATAAGGTATATGTAAAGATCACTGGAAATCTGAGTCCAGGTATCAGAACAAATCCACTAACTTTTGTCTCACACATAGAAGAGCATGAGAAAACAGACCCAGCACTAGCAAAAAAAAATCAAAACACAAATTAAACTGGGTACTTTAGTTATCACTGCAGCAAACCTATCCATACTGCTTGAAGAAAAAACTACTTTAAAGATACCTTTCAAAGGTACCTTTCCTAGCACAGAAGAAAGTCTCTTCTGCTTAACACTCAAAAAGTGGCCAAAATCAGTTCTAATAAAAAAAACCTTATGTGTCCTTTTGGAGGCATTCTTCTGCCTCTGAGCTCAGTGACACCAGGTATCAGTCCTATCCAGTAACTTCCAAATGGTAGTGAAGAAGAGTCCCAAAGAGGCAACCTTTTAGCAACAAAGATGTCACAACATTTTTTTTTTTGCAGCCATATACACAAAGCAAGCCAGCTACATAGTATACACAGAAGATACTGTGACAAGCACAAAAAATGTTTACAGCATTTAAAATCAAAATAGCTAGCAAAGACTGCAGCAAACCAGAAAAGTAAATTATTCAACCTTCACTGTTTTAAAAGCATGAAACACTACTGCAGGGCTCTCAACCGCTGAGATAACACCAACTCCTGCCAGTGACCAGCACCTACTCACTGCAGTTGGAAAAAATCACCTCTGTTTAATACAGAAGACCTTGTCCTGCAAAGACATACAACAGGCCTTGTTCTACAATCTCAGCTTCCAGTACATGTTATGCAAGTGAACAAAAATAAGTATGTGCTACCTCTTGATCACACACCTGCTGGAGTTGCTAGGTTATTTTTGGATGGAAAGTTTTTTAGATTGTGATACAAAGCACGGGGGATAAAAAGTAGCAACAAAGTTTAATTTCATCTGAAATCCCCAATAGTAATTTATCTAGTAGGGAAGTGATGATTACCTTCCTAGGGTTTTATTTACCTCCATAGTAGAATGGCTGACAGGCAAATAGATTTTTTTTATTTTTTTAAGAAATATCAGCAAAAATATTGCTAGGACAAAAACCAAGAAATATTTTACAGAATAACCTTTTTAAACTACATTACCATTAATAATATGGGATTGAACATGTTTCCATGTTGCAAGTAGAGGACTTCTCAGAGGAATTAAGTTATTTCTCCATCCTCATGCAAATCAGCAGGTTAAGTCTGACTGTGTTGTATGAGTCAAAATGCTCTTTACATTTGGAAGCACATACTTCACAATCATCAAGTTACACAAAGCCCATCCTGCCTAACAAAGAGCAAAAGGCCTACATTGGAACATATATTCCACCTTTGCATAAACTCATGATTTAAAATGCATTTCTCCGTAACTTCCTGAAAGGAAGTTCAAAGAACACTAAGGATTAAAAGGTACCATTGTTGATGGCTGGTTTGGCAGCAGTGCAGGCCTGTGATCCTTCATTCTTCCCCTATCATTATTGTCTCTCCTTTGTTCTCCCATTCCGTGGCACATAACAGAGCCTCCTCTTCGCCCTCCTCTCCTGGAGCCGTATCGGCCCTGTTTAAGCTGCCTTTCCCTCTCTTCAAACTCCCGTAATGCTGCTTGGGCTTCTGCAGAAAGCTCTGTTAAGAGAGAAAGGGGGAAAAATATTTTAGGTTTGCACCAAGAAGAAGGAAAATACAATGAAAAGAGCATTGCTAGAACTACAAAGAATCCCTGCACCAAGATAAAATTTGCAGGCGCTTTGATCTCCTTTAGGTGGCATGTTAACATTTCATTAAAGACATCTTTAAAAGGAAAAAGCACAGATACTTGTGTCTTTTGCACAGGCAAAACGCAGCAGATAAACGAAACAAACACGAACAAAGAGGTTTGGTTGTTTTGCTTTTTAAGATGGAATTGAAGTTTGCCTTCTGCTGTAAGAGGTGCCTGTGGCTCCTCACAAAATTTTGTTACCTTAAGCATCTCACTGATCTGCAGAAATGTCAGCTAAGACAATGAAACCTCCAGTAAACTTTACAGTAAAGGATTTGTTGAGTCTTACATATAAACAGATTTTATCCACCAAACTCTTCTGCACACTGGCCTGTTCCAAAGAAGCACTTTCTGATGGCTGAAGTGAGTTTCCAGTATATAACTAATTATTATTTATTGTATGTGGTTTAAGACTCAGCTGTACTTCACAAGTGAGCACCAAATAAGATCTGTTCTCAGCTCAAGACAAACACATGGCTGCTGATAACACCCAGCAACTCACATCACAGGTAAACACCAGAGAATGGAGGGTACTCAGAGACTGACAAATTTCCTTGGACAATGTTGACAGAATATTAAAACTATTCAGTAACAGACCTAGATAATGAAATTACTTGAAAATGCAGAGAAAGTCTACAGCAGACTTCAGGAAACACACTATGGCAGCATAAGAAGTGCCACTCACCAAGTCTGAATCACCTAAACATGCAGCTGAGCCTTTTGCCATTCAGATCTGTTCAGATCTTTTGCCATTCAGTCAGATCTGTTACCTCTGATATTGACTTCTCCCTCTAACAGGACAAAATTAAACTACTTTAAAAGAATCATACTCCTGACAGATAAAAACACTTTTGAATTAATATAATATATACTTGGCACTACTACACACAGATGCTGCAATATTTGAATATCAGAACAAAAATAATTTGCATCTGGCAGCTGAAAACACTAGTGCTACATCTCCACACCAATAGATACACACCAAGAATATACAGCCAAGGCAATTAGAAAACTCTTACAGTTTCCTGCGAGTCTAAAAGCCAAAGCTACTTAAACCAGCCTCTTAAACATCTTCATAAGTAAATCTCCATTAGTCTTTGAAGTCGAGGATTGACAGAAGGGCAGAGAAGGGTGAGCGCTGTGCATTCCCACTGCGGCAGTTGTTCTTACTTGGCTACAAAAACTACCTGCATGACTGAGCTGCAAAGGCTGTAAATTTGCATGTCCCAGTTTTCAGAAGTATTCAGCACCTCCACAGAGCAGTGGCTTTTTAAAGGAAAAGTTCAGAACTTGCTGATGGCCTGTAAGAACACAGTAAACATTACAGAATTCAAAAAGCTCAAGATCTGCCACAGTGTTTCCTATTTCATTTTTTCGTTTGGTGATGAGACAAGTTTCCCTTTGTCCTTTCTTCTCCTCTCTGACACCACAATTAAATGACATAAAGCCTTAGCAGATACTCTCATGAAATGCTACCTTTGCCCTCGAGGCACATGCCTCAAGACATCACCAGAGCCCACGACAATCACGCTTTATCAGGAAAATCGCACAACATGCTTTAGAAAGAGACAAGGAACCACAGTGCCTGAAGTCTTAGTACGGTATTATATGTGCACACTATGGATTTCTGAGGAAAATTAAAGCAAATGTACTCTTGTCCAAAGCAATCAAAAGCATTAGATGCAACTAAAACAACGGCCTTAGTCATCTCTGGCTGACAGGGATAAAAAAGCGAGTTTGGTGGGAAAAACAGGGCTCTTATTTCAAGCCTCCTCTCTTCACACCTGCAGCAAGTTCTGTTTCTTCAGAGGTCTACAAGAGCAGACGTGGGCTTTGACTTGGCCTGCCAGAAAGATGGATCATCAGTTCCATATACTTATGGGGAAAAATAGTGTCACTATGTTGCAAAGGAGTAACACTCCTCCCTGTAAATTCAGCAGGGCATTTTGGGTGTGCTGCTAGTTGGACAGTTGTTTTGTTATTTTTTTCCCCAGGAATAAGACAGGCAGGACAATTTCTCTGCCATCTTCCATACCAGAACCCTGAACTCAGCAAGGCTGTAGCCTAGAAAACAAAGTTTAGTCACTTCTACAAGTACCTACCACTGATAGTCATGCAAGATAAGAAGTAACTTCCTGTTATACAGAAGTCACATGTGAGGAAAGCAATTTTTAATGCACTTGGGAATACGGCTAGACTCCTAAAAGGCAAGATTATGCCCAAGTTTCTCAGCCTCTTGAGTACATATCGAAGAACACTGAACAGAAACAACTTTAGAAGAAAGAATGGGCTCCTCCAAACAAAATTAACTTCAGAGCACTCTTGATTAACCATAGTGAAGGGATGACAGCATCCGTGCAAAGATCTTTGATGTGCTCGTCACTGTTTTTAAAATGAATAAATCATTTTCCTCTTCACTTTACACAAAATTTCTCAAGGTTTAAAGGCCATGTCCTTAAAGGCACAGTCCAAGTGTTCAGTTTTTTCAGCCAAGAAAGCGAACACGTGTGTGACACCAACCTTGCAAAAAACATCTCAACCCAAATAAAAACTCTCAGGAATTCACTGCAGCAAACATGATTACATGCATACCACATCTATGACCACAGAGGTACAATATAACCATCTGATTTTTTCAAAAAAGAGATTGCATCAACTTCAAACACACTTCCCTCACAGCATGCCATTAAGGCTACAGTGTCCTACAATTTTGCTTAGACACAAAAGTGCAGGTTCAGAACCACAGAGACAAGCCTACAAAAGACACACTTGTGCCGTGAACACCTCAAAGTGCTGTATACAGATATACATCATCACACAGCAAAATACAGTCAGGTCAATTATTAGCTGGGCTGCATGTTGCATTTGAGAGCACTGTGCCACAGATACAGAGATCAAGGACAGGAGATAACATGGAGGATGGTTTTGCAGGGAGGAAGCACGGAAAACAGTCCCTGTCTTCCCTAAGAGCAAGATCACACTGCTAACTCGAAATGAGGTGACGAGCAGAGGAAGAAGAGATTGGCTTTCCCTACAGGGCTTCTCCCTGGCTAAGAACTTGTCCATGTTGTGGCCAAAGCAGCCCGGGCCCAGCTGGATGGTGCCAAGCTCCCTGCACGGTGTGTGCAGGCGGGGGCAGCCCTGGTTCCTGCCGACATCAACCCTGAGCACACACCTCTGCAGCTACTTCTGCCACGCTGCTCCCCGAGAGCAGCAGCACTGCAAACCCACAGCTTTGAAAATCCCAGAATCCGTATTATCTGGGGTAATGCAGAGATTTTCAACAGCAGTCACGTTCCTGAACAGCTATAAATATATAATTCATTTACATATATATGCAGCATGTTGTAACTTTTTTCCCTTCATCATCCAGATCTGCAAATTGACTACACTCTGTGCTTCTGCAACAGGACAAGAGTGAAACCACTCAGTTTAATTTCCTAGTCATGCCTGAAATCTCAGCCACTAGTCATCAGAGTGAATATAAGCCAACTAAGCGGGGCATAACAAAAAGTACTGCCATGTCCAATTAACCTTTGCTAGCACTTTGCAAATGGTTCTGAATAAGTGTAAGGGTTTGGTTTGATTTTTTCTTAAATTAGATACAGAGGAAATACTTTAGTTTGGTTATACCAAAGACATTTTTTCCCTTTACATTCCTTAACAGGTAACTAAATCCGGAGAATAATGGCAATTTCCACTCTGGGAACACTTCAACAACATATATTGAAAGAAGTTACCTATTTCTTATCAAAGATGACAAACTTGGTATCACTAGAAATCAACTGCATAGCTGTCGTAAAGTACCTCTCCTCTGGACTTGGCAAAACCACTATTTACCTTTACCTCGGATAAAGAAATGTTTAGGAAAGATCTCAGCGACATTCATGAGAACACTTTATATTTTTACATCTTTTTTACCAGCACACACTTAGCCTCATCTTGACTGCACAGTTCTCACACATACAGTTAATGCAGTGAATCAGCAATTATTTTTCTAGTGCCTCTAAGTGTCAAGATTAATTTCACTATCGCTGGTAATAAAATGGTTTCAAATGACATCTTTAATCAGTAAGTAAGAATGCACTCCTCCAATAGAGACAAGCTGTCACAAAAGGTCACCAAAATGTGACAGGATGGAAATTACGTTTGTAACTTCAACTGAAATGTTAATTCCTCTTTAACTGTTTTCTGAACTATGTTCATATTTTAGAGTTAAGGAGATACAGGTCTGCAATGAAATTTCGTTTTTAAACTACAGCATCTGTAAAAATTTGCTCTATAACCTCAAAAGGGAGTAGATATTTACATGCAAACAAGAATCTTTTGCAGTTTAACTTTCTACCACATAGTCAGTCATCTGGTCTCTTTATCAAGAAATTAACAAGAAAAGCTGGTATGAATAGAAACCATTTCAGAACAGCAAGATTGTATTTTTACCAAATACTAGTTTCAGAAAAAACTCTTCATAGAATCATCCACCTTTGCTTCATCTCTTCCCTGTATCTCAGAGCTACACCCCAAATCACCTTAAATTACATTTAAAAATAAGTCTCATTCAAACTACTCTTCTTTTAACCTGTAGTGGAGCTTGACTGCTTTCTCCTCATTGGCTGGTCCTTTTATATTAAACTAAAGAATAAATCCACAGATACACAAATGCCCATGCAATTGTCATTTACCTTGCAATTATGTGCAGAAATTTAGTTATTCCAGAGCGCTCCTGCTTTTACAATACTCTGTTTTGTAGAGCCAGCAGCACCTTTCGTACAAAACAGATGCAGTCTGTATGTGGTATGTAAACACGTTTTATGGTTGTAAACATATCTGGAATGCACCTCGTCTAAAATTCCCCTTGCCCACATAGACCACTCTGTGCCTCTGGAGGGTTCCCTTCAGTCTGATTCTGATCAGAATCAATTCCTGATTGTTAAAACAATGCTGAATGAAGGCCCTAATACATGCTATGCCCGACACTGCAAGTAAAAGCAGCTCTTTGCTAAATATGAACAACAGATGAGAAATACCTTTGATTCAAAATCAAGCACTGACATCTCTCACAGCATGACACAGAATACCACTGTGAAGGTCTAGTTTAGCCTCCTCTGCAGCTGATTCCTCGCTGCTCATGAACAAGTCCTCTTAGCCACAACACCTCTTTACAGAATTAAGGCTTCTCCATTTTTGCAGGCATACTAAATGCCCAAATTCCTTGCAATCAGATTAAAGAATTAGCAGCTTATAGAATTCACAAGAAAAATACTTAGAACTAACATCCTTTGCAAAGCAAAGCTTTTAAGGTAAGAGGAAAATTTCATCACGATGAGTTCCAGCGCTCTTGTATCTGCTCTGGGAACGTAATTCCGAAATGCCCTGTTGTCCAAAGACACTGACTCGTTTGTAAAGAAAGTAGAAGCACCCAGCTTCTAAGTTCAGGCTGCATGGTCCCCTCTTACAGGATTCTGTGTGAAGAATCCATCCCTACAGTCTGCCAAAACTTGAAAGTATCGTAACACACATCTTTTCCCAGTTGTACCTGACAATTAGCCAACAGTATCTGACAATTTGCCTTCATTACCAGTTCACCTCTCTTGCATATCTTGATTCTCTTCAAAAGATCAGGGCTTTTTTTCCATAGTTTGAATTGATATTTTGGTTCGGTAGCAAAACTATGGGAATGGTATGTTTTTCTGGAAGAAAAGGTTAATTTCTGCCCATCTTCCTAATACTTTTAGTTTTAATTTTACTTTTACCACTGTAAGGCCAACATGAAGAAGTTATCCCCAGTGGGGCAGGAACAACGCCCATACCTGAATACCCAGGGCACAGGACAGATCTTGAGTTAACTCTCAAAGCCATAAACTAATGTGATTTTATTTATAGAATTTTATTTATAGAATTTTATATAAAACAGAGGAACTGCAAGAAAGTTCCAAATTTACTCATTCTTCTGAAGTAGCAGCGGCAACTTCATTAGATACACTGAGCAGTGTTCCTAGAAACAAACACCCTCATGTTTTGTTACTCAAATACAAAGAAATTATACCCTTTTAGACACTGCCTAAAGGACTAAGGGGCTTTAAAAGATCCAGATTGTTTCATGTTAGAAATCCAGAAAATTCATGCTGAATCCAGAAAAAAAAGGTTTCTGTGTTTTCTAACACACAACCCAACAAGTTACATTTTCTCTAGGCCAATTCAAGAGTAGGAACACAACAGGTTCAGAGCATGCTTATACTCCTGGGGGAAACAGCAAATATGTAGGTATTTCACAGCAGAACACAAGATTTGTTTTATCAGCTGAAAATCACCCAAAGAGATTCCTTAGAACGTATTCCAGCACCATACATAGCGAAGCACAGATCAGAGAGCTGCTGCTTGAATACAGGAAAGCTTTTCAAGACACCACAAAAGCCCCAGTGAACAAATATAATGATGATTTTCAAAAGGTGATATGCTGAAAGATTATTCCCAAGAAGACAGACACCCCACGTACTGCAAGACACTACATACGACTTTGGACAATTTGGATATAAGCCAATCTAAGTTAAAAGGTGACTGCTCTACTTTTGCCATTAAACTCTTTTAGAAGAGCTTTGGCAAGCTTCTCTTTTACTTTCATTCACTATAGCTCTGCAAAACAGTCCATTGCCACAAAACCTCACCCAAAGTTTCTGGAATGTTTCTCCTTTCTCTAGTCACATCTGAAAGCCTAATTATTGTTCCTTCTTTCCGTTCAGTTTTGAAACGTAATCGTCCGGACTCTTCATCATCATCCTCCTCTTCGTCAGATTCTTCTTTTGTTTCTTCTTGAAGTTCCAGAGATCCAATAGCTGCCTAAATCACAAAATACAGAGGAGATGCAACATGAAAAATCTATTTTCTTGTGATCAGTGTCAAAAGGCAAAGCTTTTTTTAAAAGCCCCTTTGTACAAATTTTGCTGGCATTACACTTTGTGCTCATGTATAATTCAGTGAACATTTAAGAGCTTGGTGGATTTTTTTAAAATACATGAATGAAAGAATACATTATACAGTAAAATCTATTTAGAAAATACATCTTGCTGCAACATTTCAGGGAATATTGAAACTCCTCCACCTGATTAGCAGCTACTTCTTCACATTACAGCACTAAATTCACTAAGATGTAAACCTGGGACACTGCCAGTTTCAAGTAATTCAAACAGCAAATCATTAGGGTCTTTTTTTTTCTTCATTTTTTTAACAACCATTGGTAGCTTGGTTAAAAAAAAAAAAAAACAAAACCAAACACCAGTAAAAATCAGATAACCATGCATCTCAATCTTATTCCTCTAGGTGTGCATAACTGTACTTGTCCTTACTTTTTCTATTCCTTGAATCTTTCCTAGTTTTAATTCACCAACAGATGAAGAGAATGGAGAACAGTACTGGATAAAATCTGAAAATACTAAATCTGTATTCTGGAACGCTACTCCCTTGTCATCATTTACTTTCCAGTTTTCTCTACAACAGAGAACATTTATTTAGATAATGTCCCAAATGAAAATGGATCCCTCTCCTTCAAATTAATAGGAAAAAAAAAAACACATTTCATTTTCCTGTTCTGGCCTGATGAAAATAATGTTTCAGAATGTTACACAAGTTATATTTGATGTCAGCAGTTGAAAATTAGAAGTGTTCTAATACAGTATGATTTCCCATAAAATTTTTCAGTTACTATGTATTTGGTTATTTCTTGTACAAGCCCACTTAGTCATTTCTTAGAATTAAAATGCATGTGCAGGCTCTATGCAAAGACACTAAAAACATCATAACTTTTATGCTGCTTGAGGACCAGTTACTAAATGAGCAAAATCTAACATGCAAAAATGGTTTAAACTTCTAATTAACTAGATCAGTGCAGAAATTTATATGATAAAGGCACAGCAAGTGTGACAGTCAGGTGGACACATATCAACTCACAAATCAAGAAAAAGAATTAATGGAATTAGTTGTGCAAGAGATTGCAAATTTTCTTATCCAGCAGCCCAGCTTTATCCATAAGCAAAAAAAAAAATGGGAAGCAAGATCAGAAACAGGATGATCTGGAAAGACACTTTCTGCTGTAAAAGACAGCACATCTTATGAACTCCAGCTCAAAGCTCCCATAACTCTGGTCTGGTGAATAAATGATCTGTGTACTTAAGTTCCTGGGCTTTAATGGACTCCTGATCCCAAGTTATTTTCATTTTACCATATCCTTATCTCAAAATGTTTTTTATCCATTCCAGGTAAACACTTATGCACTACACTTTATGACCTCACAAAAATGCTTTATAGCTAAGGGAGCAGTCAAAGTTTACAAAAAACTGTAAGACTTATACTTCACAAATGTATTTGTTTTTATGTAACAACTTTATTAAAAAAAAAAAAAAAAGGCTACAACCAGACAGAATAGCAGGGACAAGCCCCAAAACTTCAAGAGTGAAAGAGATATAAACCTCAAAAGCAAACCCGAATTGAGCACAATTGGTCTGATTAACATATCCATGTATAATCCAAACACCTCTGAGGACAGGCCCTTGAGACTCATGGAACAGAGGAGGGATGTTAGCAAGGAAAGAGATGCTAAGGAGGTTTAATAAAAACAAACAAAAGGGAAAGGCAGGGTTAGCATTTTACTTTCAAAAGAGGGACTCTCAGAAGAGAAAAGAGTAGCAGTATCTCTATTAAATCTATGTTTTTAAGTTTCACAAACCCCATCATTTTACTGTATCAATGCTTGTTTTTAGAAACTTTCCCTTCAAGATCAGGATTTGGAAGTCAGAACTGGACCAGCTGTTTTGCAAGACATTGATCTCACTACACTGAGCTTCCTGCTTTAGAGCATAAACCCCAGACATCCACCCTCTACATCCATGCCCATTGAAAGCTCTATTGGAATTCCAGGTTGTATTAATTAAAGACTGGTCTCAGTCATGCAATCTCATCTGTGAGTGCAAAATTTACTCGTGAAAGGTTTTATGTGTAGCTCAGACTTCAGACTCTGGACTAGAAAGGTTAATGCAGTCTGTGTTATCCTGAAAAGTGGAAACTATTGCCTTTTGACAACTACTTATTCTTGGGAAAAAAAAAATCCACTCCAAAAAGAAAAGAACACAAGTGGTAACAGACTCCAAGACAACTACTTACCTATACAACAATGAAAAACATCTCTCAAACTTTTTTAGACTAGCACTATTCTAGTCCCTTATACCATTTCTGTAGCCTTCTGGGTCTGACTCACTTTATTCATCAGCATGATGTCATGCTATTAACAAACAACAGCCCTACAAGCATTAAATATCAAAGACAAAAAATAAAAATCAAAGGCGTGGATGAAAAAGAAGGCACCAAGGAAAGGCAGTGCTGGAGAATGTTAACTGACCCATGTCCAAGTCTGATTACACGTGTTATTGAGGGATTTACATTAGTTGGAATGGAGACACAAACATGTCTGACAGCCAACCATATGTTCTCTCCATACAGCTCCAAGAGAGGTTAGCTGAGCTGTGTAGGAGCACACACCCTTCCCCTGCAATTTGTTCAACAACTGGAGCATGCAAGACTTCTAGATGAGCTTTTCCAATTGCCAGCCAAACGGGATGAGCTGTTTTGCCAAGACTACAGTATATGAATGGATTCTACGTTTCAAAAAGACAACTGCAGACACAGAATTAAGACATACAGGACTGCTTTTAATACTTGCTAATCATGAATATCTCTGCATATACATAAACAGCCCCTGAATGACCACTTGAGGTCACTTGACTGGACATGCCAGTCAAGGCTTCAGGCAACTCTCCTCAAAAGGAGCTTTAAATTTCCCATTTTGACACCTTGCACAAAGCCACCAAAGAGCTTTGCTGCCCCTTACAAAGAAAAAGAATGACCTTTCTTCTACCACAAGGTCAGAGGTTCCTGCCATCTCTTTAAATAATTATGCCATAAATCCCAGCCACTGACCAGAACTCCTCACGCTGGGCTATGATCCACTATGGAGAAGGAGTGAGTGCTCCTGACCCAGACAGCTCACCAGGCACCTGCAGGAGTGGCAGCAGACACAGCCCAAGCAAAGCAGGAGAAAACAGTGCTCAGCATGATCCTCCCAAACATGGGATTGTCAAGTGTTCTGGATAGCTTTGTGCCAGAGATTGATAAGATGTTGTAAAGGCTAAACCAAAAACATTACAAAGGTGAAAAAAAGAACTTTTATTAACTAGCCAGAAAACAGGCAGTGGAGGCATCTACTGGAGGCTAACACTGAAGCAGCAGCAATTGCTCAGTCCTAGGGTATCAAGAGATAAGAGGGCAGATAAGGGGATGTTACACCTATTCCAAAGGAACCTCAACTCCACAGATGAAATATGGGACTAAAATAATAAACCTAAGTGCCTTTAAATAAGTTTTTAAATTGGCTGCTTTGATTTGCACTCTTTTCATCATTTTCCTCCAGGCTGACAAGTAGTGTCTCCAAACTTGAACAAAAGTACTAAAATGCAGAAGTTTTGGCTAAACACAGATGGAACAAATTCAAACAGATGCACTGGCCTTTTTTTCCCAAGCCAGTATTCTATTAAAAGAAAAGCAGTATGTAGGACATTTTCATGAAATGTTTTCTTGATTAAAATCCTCTACATTTCTTATCAGCATAACCCAAGACATGGCTTAAATTTATGCAATGACAAATCCCCTACCATACACTTCACAGATTAGTTCTGATATAAAACAAAGAAATCATGAATTCTAATTTCAGGAGGTTTTATTTTTATTTCATTTTCACATTCACATTTCACAGAAGTAATTAGTGATATTTTTCCTCTAAAAATATTTAGGACATGATGCCTCATGTGACTGTTCTACCACACCTATTTGCTGTTGAAATTTCTGGGTATTGAGTGGTTTTGCTTTGTACCTTAGGAAGGCAAAAATATTTTCTGAACCACTGCTACATTTTTCAAGGAAGCTCCACAGAGAGTGTTATTTATTTAAAATCCAAAGGTCTAAGCTCTGTTTCAAGCACAGACTTTACCTGCCTTTTGCTCACACTTCCCACTCCTAACAGGTGTCTCACTTCCCATATTCACTTGTTTCCTCCCATCGTGTTCCAACTCCCCATCCAGTCAGCTTTTCTGTTGGTTTACAAAATTTCTTCATGCAATATAATAAGAAGCTTTTATTTGGTTTTAATGTGGAAACTGCATAAAATACAACACCAAACACTATTCTCTGTCAGCTCGCTCTCAGTTGTTCACATGCCAAATTTCAATCAAGAGATAACAATGCTATTTCTTTGCATCCATTACAGCTCCATTCTTGTGCTGCATTTTCTACAGGAGAATGCCAACTTTACCCTTGTTTACAAGTAATGAATGTTGAGATTTAAGGGAGAGTACTGTTATATAACACTCAAATAAAGAACACTCTTCAGAGCTGGAGGCAGCACCTAACCTTGCAATAAAAAGAACTGGATACTCTACAAAGGTTCTCTCTCTTAGTGGTATTCTCATTTAGAGACTGCAATTATGAGCCTACTGCCAAATGTAAATAAGCTACATACAAAATAAGAACAGAATAAAAAGATGGTACTATTTTGGAAAGAAGAAACCTTTGGCAATCTGCAAACCATTAGAATAATGCCAGAATTTAGAGTAACCAAATAAAGATATGGCCAAAATGTTCACATTATATAATGAACAAATTCTGTAACAGCTCTATTAAGAAAAACAATTAAAAACTTTCATTAATGGTACCTTTTGAATGAAAGGAATTTAATTCTGAATTGGATGAGTTTAGACAACATCATTATTACAGAATTCTCAGTAGTTTGTACTATAAAAGCGAAGCTGTACTTTTTTAAGGCTGTAAGTTTGACAGTGAATCTCAGCCATGTACTTAATTTTACATGATGTGCATTGTGTCCATCATCTCAGACTGTGGCTGCAGAAAGCCCAAATGCATCACTCCACTTCCAAAATGCCAAAAAGAAAGTGTACATAATTCAGTGAATTAACAAAATGTGTTTAGACATTATGCAATTCTTTCAAAGAGTAGATTTAATATTTCTGAAGCAGAAAATAACTACATTAAGGTTTATTTGGTACAAGATGTCATGCCTGCAACAGTGGAGGACTGAACAATGCAGGTGGCCCCTTTCAGTGCAGATCTCTACCTACCAAGGAATGTTGTTTTACTAAAATAGGTTTGATACAACTAGAGCATCACAGCACACCCACTTGCAAGAACTTCACAGAGTAACACTGCTGTGTCTTTGAGGAATTAATTTCCTGATGAGTTAAAGCTCCAAAGAGGAAACACACTCTGACTACACTTCTCAGCAGGTAATCCATTCAATCCTACTTAATTAAGAAGTGGAATAAAAGTAATATTAAAGCAGATTCCTGCTGGGGAAAGGAAAAAAATCCCCCATCAAAAACTTGCTGCAAATTAAAACCAGGTATGATACCTCTGTTCTGTGCTATAATCAGTGAATGTATACTTGGCAGTCTTTGGCATAAGCTTTCTCCTTGCAAATGAAATAACTCATTCTTTTTCCTAAGCAAAGAGGTAAAATAAACTTCACAGGAACTTCAGTCCCAACACAACTTCTTTCGAAACAATCTAACCTTTGCCCTCCTAAAATACACAACTTTCCATGCCCACAATCCTCAAAGGGGGATGTCCAAGAACCGTATTTACACTCCAAATGGCACAAATGATCCACCTGGAGAGTGAGGCATCGCAGCTATTAGAGATTTAACAGACAGCATGCAGTGTTACTGTCATTCTCCCACCCAAACAGGCCTCTGAAGTTACTAATGTTGAAGCCAAGATTAAATATGCACATTTTGGCCTCTTCCTTATGGTTTTCATCCCAAGGGAGAGAGGGCATCTGATGTATCTGACAGTATAGATGCTACCACAATTCATCTTATACAAAGAGTAATAAGACCAATAATTCAACATTGGCAAAGTGCATCAGTTCTTAGCCTGTAATAGGTACAATTCTGTGAAATCAATCTCTAAAAGAACTAGTTAAGTTTCCATTAAATTCACAACATACCTCTTCTGATTCATTTGCCATTGTCTGGGATTCTTCCAGCTCCTCATCAGCTGTATATTCTTCATGTTCTTCCATTGCTTGCTCATTATATGATTGCATGTAATCTTCATCCTAAAGCAATAACACATGAAGGTGAAAAGACACAGGCAAACTGTACAGAATTGCAAACCTGTGAAGAGGTGGGGTCTGGCTGCGTTGTTACAGTTTCCAAACTGGAAGAGAAGTATTGTACTGTCTCTATCAGAACTGCCAATTATAAGTGATATGATATATATACAGCATAATTAGCAGGGCTTTTAACTAAACCATAATTTCAATATTATTAAAACCAAAGCAGTTTTCACTCAGATACCAATGTCATAATAAAGATCCCATCTAATAGTGTTTGCACCAACTTCTTCTAAACATCTACACCCCCCATTTACAAATTCATGAAGCAAACACTGCAGTACTTTCTTACCAAAGGAAATGTGCATCTATAGCACATATACATTAACATCAGATTTTTACCTCATCAGAATATAAACATTCTTAAAACATTCTGCAAGTGCTTACATATGAGCAGGTTCAACGCTGAAAAATTATGAACACAAAACAAGAGCAAAAGCTTTCCTAAGTAAGTTTGCTCGTATTTTAAAACACCTCACTGATCCCATACAGTTTTAATTGAGATTAAATCACTTCACTAGCAATTAAAGCCAGTGCATGTTCTCTAATATGCTGCTTAAATTATATTGAATTATGCAGGTGACATTTTCTGAACTAACCTCCAATCTCTTTATTCAGGTTTAGACAGTTCTCAGTTACAAAAAGGATGAACGAGCAGGACATCAATCACTTTGGGATATTAGCACCTTAAAGATGTCTTTAGCAGGTCAATAATCTTTTCACCTTCGAAGGACTTTATCAGATCTTGTCTAAAGCCTGGATAAAAGCTTTTGCATTAAGTACTTCTAACAATTGGCAGTGTATCTCCACCACACAAAGCTGTTTTCTTCCTTAAGGATACAATCCTCAAGGTCATGATTCTCAACTGCCTTCCCGCATGACAAAGGAGCATTACCTACCGCCAAACAAGCTGTCAACACAAACTTTGTCACAGCCTAGATAAAGAAACTGGCAGACAGTGATAATAGGTCTAATTTCCCCTCCTCCCTAGGGAGGTAAACAGATTTTAAATCAGTCTAAAACCCTATGCACGCAAAGCAATGTTATCTTTGAAGATACAATAGAAAAAAACTCACTGGAAATTCATCGAGGGGTTCATTGATTTCAAGGTCTAGCACTTCATCTTCTTCTCCAGGCTCTTCCCCATATTCTATCTGGTCTTCTGTCAGTTCAGGATCATTGCCTTCATAATGTCCTTCCTCTGCATACTCTGAAGCATATTCTTCAGGTGCTTCAGATTTGTCATAACCAATTTCATCTTCCCCTTGGTCATACTCAGACTCATGTTCTAGTGATGGATCATTGATGGACTCATAAGATGCCAGCATGCCAGATGTGGCATTGAGGCTCACTGTGACACCTGGAGAGCTGTGGGACAAGGGGTGGAGTTCAGAGGTTGGAGAGTAACAGTCAACTACTCACAAAGATTTAGCAAAATAAAGCCAACAAACATAAATTCTCTAAGTTGGTGGACAGAATTATACCCCCTCCACTGTTTGACTCCATGCCACGTTCTCATAATGCATACTGTACTGCAGCTTATCACCAGCTGCAGGCTATTTGACCAGGGGAATCAAACGCACCAGATGGTTTAGCAGGTCAAACTGGCAAAAGTCCTGCTTGGTAGCCAAAGCAGGATGGATTCAATTTTAATTCCAAGACTAAGAAAAAATACATAAAATTGCTATAACTGCATCTGTTTTCCCAATCTTTCAGAATATTCTAGTGAAATATTTTTTACTAAATGTATTCATGTTGTTCATTCTTGATTACCTTGAACTCAAAGTTACATTTTTATGACAGATTCAATGTTCTACTTAAGATACATAGTCAATAACTGTAATTTAAATGCCTGAGACATTCTTAACTTAGTAACAGCACTGGCACAGACACTGAAAAAAACAATCAATACAAAAACCGACAAGATTATAATCTGCAGGCAAAGCAAAGCTCAGAATTTACTTCTTACAACAGCTAGTGCCATCAACACATAAAAAAGCAACTAATCAACTGCAGACAAGTTAGAAAAGCAGAGGAGGAAAGCTCTTCTAGATTTGAGGGCTCAGGGTATAATGAAAAGAAAGATATCCGTATGTGTTTTTTTAAGTTACAGTCCTATTATTCATCATTTTCCTACATTTGGGAGAAAAAGATCCAGGCAGCTCTGAGCTATTTGCATCTATAAGACAGGGAAGACTTAACACAAAAATGAAGACATTATGCAGGATTATCATTATCCTCCCAACTATAGAAGCATGAGGTTGAATGGAAATAGAAGAAGGGAAAGGCTCTCACTCTCTGCCAATAAAACTGCTAAAAATGCAAAACTTGTCTACAGAAACCTGCTCCCACTGAGCAATATTATCACACTTCAGATACTTTCTTATCACTCATGTGGTTACATGCTGCCCAGGGGTCTCGGGGAGGATATACAGTGAAGAAACAGCAAGGACCAACTGGGATTCCCCCTTTTGAAGGGAATAGTCCAACCCTCACTCCTGCAGGAAGGAAAAGAGCAGCCAATGGATAGTTGGATGGTTGGAGCATTTTATCACAGCACCATCAATCAGTCCAACACATCGACTGGACTCCTAATGCTAATTATGGCTAAACACAGGAGATCTCTGAGATACAAATATATCCATGCATGTTATATATACATTCATAGCCCTTCAGATGACATGCCCTGCACAGCATGCAACAAGTAAAGAAAAAGCTGAAAAACACACAGGCCATTAAAAGCAGCAGTGGTATTGCATCACTTTGGCATCACAAGTATCTTCCCTCCAGCTTGAAAAGTAAAAATGACAAGCCACTCATTTTGACTTGTGATGCCCATTAATTCATCTGTGGAGCTGTATCACCACAGAGTATTCACAGGGCAGGATCCTCAGGGAACTCCCATGGAAGTACCTTCTCCAGCCTGTAAACCCTGTTACAAATTTTCTGCTGTGTAATTGTACACAAACAGTTAAGCCACAAATCAAGCTTTGCAAAGTGTGCAACTCCCCTCCTCAGGGTCCTACGAGTTAAGATATTTTTAAAAGGAAAATGGCAGAAAAGGACTTCTGTGTTTATAATTAATTCTATATGGATGGGAGATGACACCATTTCTTCTTATAAGCTTTTTATAGATTTGAGTTAAATTCTCGAGATTGAAATAACCAAAAATAATGTTACTGATATGCTAATAATGCTACTGAGTACACCATATATACATCAGTAAGTAACTGGCTAAATAAAACCCAAAACTATTTTAAGCATATAGCAATAACTTCAGTTTAGTAGTTATCAGTCATCAGTAGTAGTAGCCATTAACAGCTTTGAGTTATCCAAAACAAGATTTAGGAAAGAAATACCGAAATTCTTGTTCCTCTTCATTGTCACTTTGCAGAAGATCATCATTCAGCTCTTCATCTGACAAGTCTGACTGATTCTAGGTTTCAGAAAAAGTCAACCATGAATATAAAAGATATAAACTTTTAACTAATTAGATACTGAAACTACTGACACTTCTGAACACTAAGTATTTTTTTATGAAAAATACATCTCAGACTAAGACCACACCTTCAAGGAAACTACCTAATTTGATGAGAAAAAAACACACAGAACAAATCTTAAAATACATCTTTGATAGTCAAATGTGAATTTACAGAACTCAAATTTGCCTATCAACATTTTTCACTGATCCATTCTCAAATACAGCCAAAGATGACAACTCACTTAAGACCAGGAAGGAAGAAAAGTTAAGCTCTAGTTCATGGCCTTGTGACCCTGATGTATTAGGTAAGTCAAGAAAATGCATGAAGTTACTGTAAGTTCTAGAGAGCAAAGGTACAGACTGGAAAAAAGGCCATAATGTTGGGGTTTTTTGTTTTGTTTGGGTTTTTTTTAATAATTACCCACTCAGAAGAGATAACTGCAGATTTGCTAACCAACATATCCAACTCCTTAAGTAAGAGGCAGAAAGGTTATACAAAGGTAGATTTATCTAGAAATGCTGAGATGAGATTACATAGAAGGAAGTTTAGCATAAATAGCTCAGGGAAAACTTTCTGAGAAATCTATTTTTACCCCACCATATTTGTCCATACCCACAGATACTGCCCTGTAACACTGCAAACTGAAAAGAATAGAAAAAGCACAAGAAAAAATAATACTCTGGAGAATCTAGAATTGGCTGGTATTCACGTAGATAATTTCATATTTTTTAACATAAGCAAGCAGCTTTATCAACTTGCATTGCAACTACAAAGATACACACAATGTTAACTTTGTTTACTATGGTTTTGACAACTGCGTAATACACATCTGCAATCCTGGAATTTTATTTTCTTTCTTAAACCAGTACATGAGACTAAGGAACTTCCTATCTTTAATAGGGAATACTTACAGAATAGTTTCAAGCAGCTTATTTGCAACATATAGAATATAGTTATGGAAAACTACATCAAATGAAACTCAACTCTTAACAGATCTGAGTTTATTAACAAACCTATTAATCTCCAACTAAAACTTTAAAAACTTTTTAAATTAGCTCATTTAGCAGATAAAATACAGAAAGAGGTGACTGGCCCTTTGATTTCGCAAACAGGAATCGTGTCTTCTCCTACAGATATCTGGACAAACCCAAACATACATTTAGCTCTTTTCACAGACTTCCACTTTGGAAATGGTTTTTGGCACAAGGAGTCTATAGCAGCCACGGTGAGAACTTGTTTATGTTCTCCAGTTCCAGCTGCTCCCATGCTTTCCCCCTCACTGTAAAAGGGAAAATCCTCCACCTACTCGTCAGACAACGCAGTAGCAGATTGTGCACACTGAGGGTGATCTTTAACAGACATCACTGATTCCTTTTTTATTTACTCTCTGGTAAATACTGCTGGTGTTTTGACAAGTAATTTTTAATAGCCAGGAAACCAGCACTTGAATTAAGTTCTCCAGCATGATAATCAGCACTCAGGATGCCTAATTTTTTTTTGTTGTTTTGCCTTTTCTTTTTAATTGTTAAGTCAATATGAGCTACAGAGAAATTCATTTTGAGAACCATCTCCTTTTTGAACTGTGTGTTATGAGAAGAAATACTATCTCAGAAAAAAAAACAGTTTTCCTAAAAGTTGTATTTTAAAAAGCCTCACCTGAAGGTTTTTCACAAAAGGAAACACAACCTTGGGTGCATGGAATGCACCTGTGGTACCTCTGGCTGTCAGGCTTTAGGGAGGTGACCATAAAATACATGAGGCCAAACCAAACACTTGAAGTGGGTAAGCTGAACAATATTCACATTTTAATATCTGCAACAATTCACTTTAAAGCACATTTCTTACCTTTTTTCCAGTTAGCAAGTCCTCTCCAAGCAAGTCATCATCAAGTTCACTGGAAAACAGTAAAAAATTTAAGAAGCTGAACCTTAGAAAACAGAAACAAACACCTTAAAGGTTACATGCCTTAAAAAACTTTGCCACAAAGTCTGCACAAACCCTTCCTTTTAGCAAAGCTTTCAAGAAAAAGATACACCTATTCCATGGAACAATAGACCATACATATTGTCTGCTATTGCACAGTCATTACATTTCCACATGCTCTCCTTTCCATTTCTCTACAATTAAACAGAGCGCAATAACCCAGCCAAAATGCAGGCACAGCCAGCCAAAACACAGATAGCCAGGTCCCCATTCTAGATCCTACACTTCAAGGCCATTTTGCCCACACTAATGACTTCCAGCTCCCCAGGGAGGAAGCAAGTGAGACAGGAATGTCCTGTGGGTAAGACTTAGCCTAAAGGTCACTATACAGCCCCTAAGACAAACCTGAGCAAGGAAGCTGGGAGGCCAGCTGGCTTCAGAGCCTGGATCTTCCCTAAAGGTCAGGCTTAGGCCTAGATTGTCCCTAAATATTTTACTCCCTCCTCCTCAAGCTGAGTGTAAGGTCAAACAGACACCTGTAGGGTGATAAAATTAAGTGCAAGTTTCACCACTTTTATAATTGTGCCCAAGAATTCAGGAAGCACAGAAATACCTGGCATACAAAACTCCTGCCATCACATAGCAACTGTCCCACAAATAAGATTCAACACAAAGAACTACACTCCAGATTAAATTCTAACTCCAGTTAAATTTTAGAACAAGTGATTAATCTCATTCTTCTTCTTTCAGTGAAAGAATTATCTAGTGGCGGGAATAAACAGATTCCCCTGTTCTATAACGAACAGTCGTTACTGACAATAGAATACGCATGTCAATACTTAAATGAGATGCCACTGCATTGAAATATGAGCTGTAATTTGTAACTTCTACCTGCATACCTTAAAAAAAAAAAACAAAACAAAACAAAAACCAAAACAAACAACAAAAAAACACACACAAAAACAAAACAAACAAAAACAGCCCAAAACAAAACAACAAAACCACCATGCCTTAGATACTACATAAGAACAAAATACTCCAAAGTGAGAACGTGCTATATGAAGAGAACAGGAATTTCTGTAAGAGTTCCTCAGGACTACATGGTAAATACTCAAAACTGGGGAGGCAGTTCCAAGACACAAATCACAGAGTTGCTTTTGCAAATTGATATGTCTCTTTCAGAGCTGATTATTGTACAGAAAACACGGGGGTGGGAAGGGAGAATAAAAATCTTGTGGGCTAGGAAAGAACAGATGATACACCAAATCAGCTTTAAATAGGACATTATTATCAGTACACAGAATTTATCCATGGTTACTGATCTCAAATATTTCCAGGAATGACTGAACATTAACAAATAACAATTGTTTTGTGCTCATTGTAATATTAAACAAAAATTGGGACATAAAATATATGACACATTCCAAAGACTAAACTGACTAGAATTTAAGCCCTTTATTTCAGAGACAGGAAACTCTACCTAACAGAAATGGTTGCAGAAGCATTTTCTACTTCAATTTTGTCTCTAAAAATCGCTAATCTCTTCAACTGCCAGCAACCTGACAAATGCACCAAAGGGTTTGAAAGTCTTTCCCAGCACTATGGTCCACCATTGACAGCTTTTAATAAAACTGCACTAGAGAAATTCCAAAGGATGGCAAGAGTGTGTGTTACAGCAGCATTCAGAGATGAAAAACAAGTTCAGGAAGTAAGAAATTCAGATTAAGAAAAGGAATGGAAAAGAAAGTAAAAGATCAAATTAATTTTCTAAACATAGTGAGGGATATTTAACATGTTACTAAAAAAACATCCTTGTGATTTTTTAGAAAAAGATTAACATTTGATGAATAGAAATAACTGCAAACGTATTCTAGACTTTTAGAAGCTTTGGCTTATTGCTTGACAGCACTAGCATATAAATGAAGCCTATATCAGAAACAAAAGTCTTTACAGGATGTCATTCAAAACCTCTTAAAATATTCCATGTCACTCAAGTATTTTTGCTAATTAACTAAAACGAGAAAAATGACCATAACTTTTTGAATAAACAAAGTAACAGTGAAAAGCCTACACAGTAAAGCTGTACTATCTCAAGGTTTCTAAAACAGCCATGTCTGAAGTTATCTATCAGAAAGAGGACCAGAAGTACTAAATCCGACCACTAAAAAAAACAAAACAAACTAAAAAACACAGAGCAGAAAAAACAAAGATACTAAAAGATCTTAGACTAGCTGAGAAAAACAGACAAAAATGAATAGCTGCAATTTGCTATCACATTCAGCCACACAAAATAACCTGAACTGGAATAAAAGTACACACCTGTGATAGTTCCAGTCACTTCACCCTCACTATCATCAAGACACAAAAGTTTCCAAAACCACAGTACTAGGAAACTTTGGGGTAAGATAATCTAAGAGTCCACTGCTCTCACTAGAAACAGATACATTTCCTTACACTGCCTCAACTTCCAACAGCTAACATTCCCTGCACTGAATAAATTCAGCTCACCAAATAAAGATAATTATAATAAAAAAAAACAAAAAGTGGAAAGTTTTCTGCCAGCACAGAGAAATGAGCAAGAGTCAGAATAAGTGAATTTCAGCAGAAGTCAACTACTAAATCATTCCTGTCATCTCGGAGCAGAGCACCAGAAATGCAGGTTTTTCCCAAACCCTAGCTTTGGGTTACCTAAAGAAATACATGTACAAATGTATTTCTGGCCTCCAGTTTCATGAGCATGCCTCATTAAACATGAGCAGCAGCAAGGATATAAATGTTTCAGGAAAAGAACTTGGGAAAAAATGAGAAAAATGCTCCAAGAGCAATGTTACATTTGTATCCCAAATTACTGGGCCTTCCAACTCTCAGTTATCACCTCCAGTGTTTGAGAAAGGATAGATACATGAAAATTCAAAATTATTTTTTAAATGACTAGGGGATGTGACTCAGTCAAGTAACACAGTAGAGCTGATGGTTGATCAGGATGTGTGAATAACAGCAGAACTCCATCTCCCCCCAAAACAATACTTAGCTTGCAAAACAAAGCATGAAGGATTAAAACACTACTACTACCAAGACCACTGTGTTCATTCAGCCTTTTTTCCATCTTCAATAAACTGTCCTATACTGAATTAAGCCAGCAGGTAAAAACTTGAAGCAATTACATTAGGCAAAAACATATCCATGCACAGAATTTGTAATTGCCAAGTCACCCACAGAACTTAACATTTTCAAATACAGCTTGGCAATCTGAAAAGAATAATAATATTTAAAAAACAATATTCCAAAACATGCAAATAATATTCTCTAGATACAGTTGTAAAAAAAAAAAAAAAAAAAAAACAAAACACCACACCACACCAAACTTCTGAAATTATGAAGCTCTGGAATCTTCTGCTCTGCACCTGAAACCACTTCTCTTACAATTTCACTAAGTTGAACTACAGTATTTTTTATACCAATCCTAAGCTATATGCAGGTAATAATAAGCACATAAAGTAAAACTTTTTCCTAAAACTGAATCCTTGTGTGCTTCAGAATCTCAGCTTAGGGAAAATACTCTAAAACCTCTGTCAAGTCCTATTAAAAACAGCTTTGCTGCAGGGAGTTTACCACTGTGGGAATAAGCTTAAAATTTCTCATGCAGTGGCTGCTTCACTCTTCCAAATTTTCTGCGGTGATGAGTAGGGTAGCTAAAACCAAATGTGACCAGTCAGCATCCAAAGAGCCCACCTATTCACACCACAAAGTCAGCAAAGGCAAAAAACATTCTAATACAAAACATTTTGCCTTCAGTACTTATTTTAGGGGTTCTGAATACCCAGACCTGGGACTGGGAGGCAGCACAGTACAGTGACCCAGCCTGAACGAGTTATTTTAATTCCATTCTCAAAACAGAGCAGCTCCTTGGTGCAGTTCACCATCCAACCCTCTAACAGCTGTACTGGCTTGACAGAGGGCAGAGACTCCCCACCAGCAAACAGCAGAACAGCCTGTAAACTGGAGCTACTGTCCAAATTCCTTCGTCACACACTTGCCTCCTACAGCAATGAAAACTACCCACTTAGCCTAGCAGAAAAGCATGGAAGAGGAAACTAATCCCTCTGGAATGGCAATAATTGTAGAGCAGTTGATTCACTCCAAGGGTTCAGCTGAGTGGAAAACTACTCAGAGTAAAATTTGTTTACTACAATCATTTGAGTGATTATTACAGCAGATAGAAATCTATTTGGAATGGGTTGTTCTTTTTCCCCTTTTACACTGAAAACCACTGGCAAAGTCTGAACAAGTCTATTACTAAAAAGGAATCAGAAAAATAACACAAATTAGTAAAACGTTCCCCCAGAAAGAACAGACCAGTCTAGCCAGAAGCCTGATTCCTTTCCTAGCCAGATTCCTTTCCCATAAAAAACCACACTTATTCTGCCCGCCCCAAAAAAACAAGTGCACAAGTACTTCTAAATCTTTACAAACCACATTGTTGAAGAAGCCCGTATCTAAGCTCTACTACTCTTCCCCAATGTAAAACTGAAAGTAGGACTTTGAGGATATGAATTTAAACATCTAATTGTAAAAAATTTAAAAATTAAGTTGAGCAAATTCTAGTACTAGCAAATTCTAACTATTTAAACCACCAAGATCCACTACATATTTAAAAGGAAAACCAAGACATTAATTGCAAAATTACACACCGCAAATACATTGTATTTATCCAGTTTTAAATAGTATCTATTCACAGTGCTTTACATTCCTCAAGGCAAGTACATGTTTGGCATGATCCAGCACCGGCTGACACATGCAAAACAACCAACATCTTCATTAGTATCTGAATGTGCACCGCTCTAAATGTTAGAACACAAAATGCCAGAATGGGAAAACAGAGCAATGCAATTCAGCACACAGAAACTGAACATGAAAATATTCTGCCTACCTGTCCCAGTCGTCATCTCCTGCTCGTCTTCTCCAAGACCTTTCTGCACCAGGCTTATCAAACTGATCAAAGTCATCATCTGTAAAGAAGGTGATCACGTTAAATAATTCTTACTGAAATGAGAGGTTTCCAAAGCAACCACACAGATGGGATTTTATGGGTGGGTGTGGGGGGGGGATGTGTTGTTCAGAAGATGCAAAAATACCTTTTTCTACCTTCCAAGTTAACATGCAGTAAAAACAGCCAAATATCCAACACAGAATCACAGAATCGTTAAGGTTGCAGAGACCTTTCAGATCACCAAGTCCAACTGTCAACCCAGCACCACCACCATGTTCACCATTAAACCACATCCTCAAGTGCCACATCCACATGTCATCCGAACCCTTCCAGGGATGGTGAATCCACCACTTCCCTGGGCAGCCTGTTTCAATGCTTTACAACCCTTTCTGTGAATTTCTTTTTCCTAATACCTCATCCAAATATCCCCTGGCACAACCTGAGGCCATTTCCTTATCCTGCCCCTTGTTACCCGGGAGCAAGGACTGACCACAGTCAAGGCTACAACCTCCTTTCAGGGAGTTGTACAGAGCAAGAGGGTCCCCCCGACCCTCCTTTTCTCCAGACCAAACAGCCCTTGTTCACTCAGATCCTCCTCACAGGATTTGTGCTCCAGACCATTCATCAGCTCCACTGCCCTTCTCTGGTCCTGCTCCAGCACTTCAGTGTCTTTCTCCTTGCAAGGTGCCCAAAAACCGACCACAGGACTTGAGATGTGGCCTCACCAGTGCCGAGTACAGGGGGATGATGATGGCCCTCGTCCTGCTGGCCACACACACAAGCCAGGATGCCACTGGCCTTCTTGGCCACCTGGGCACACTGCTGGCTCATGTTCAGCCACTGTCAATCAACATCCCCATATTTCAATAATAAAAATCCATCATGTACTACACAGCTTTCCCTCTTCTCACTGTTGAGGTGAAGACCACCCAAGGAAAAGATAGAGCATGAGATAAACCACTGGAAAATTTTGCCAATGAAGGTCATTCCATAGACAGGAGCTTCCCAGAAATGCATGAAACAGATGCAGTGGAGGTGAAGTGAACAGTGTTTGCCAAATCTCCACTTGCCTTGTGGGCCACAAGCTCATCCACTAACACTGAACCTGCAAAGGGAGTAAACCTCAGGTCAGCACAAGGTAGGTCAGTACCAACAACCCAAAACAGAAGAGGGCAGTCAGGTGTAACACACCATCAGTTATCTCAACTAGGGCAGTAAAACCACTGCAGGTCACTGAAGCAGGTTACACTGTGTACCTAAGCAGGCACCTGCCTTCCAAGATACAACTGGTACTCCATATTTCTCTCAACAAGTACCCTCAATCTAGCCTATCAAATCATCCTCCATAGCTTAGTTTGCAAATTAGTATTTTGCTACTTAAAAATATTAAATCTTCCATTTATCTGCAGAGAAAATGCAAACATCATCTGCTCTGTACAGACATCATGTCTTGTCATCTCTGAACTGGAAGCACATATCCTCAGAAACACTGAACCCTCACTCTCCCATCCTCTGCCTACAGCCTGACAGGCAGTGCACACCTGGATTCACTCTCTTTTCACACACTTCAATGACAAATGAGCAAATAAAAGCTATGCTCAACACAGGGGGAAAGCTGCTGCAGTTAAATGGTCTGCAAAACACAGGAGGTTGAGCAATCCAGTCCCTGCAGTCTGACAGTCTGAACTGGTGATCACTAAGATGCCATTCATCCTCCCGACTGTTTGCATTCAGCTCTGACCAAGCACAATGCCACAGAACGACTGTTTCATTTGACTGGGTTTTCTGAGTTTGTTTAGTTTCTTAAATAAACCTTCAAAACCAAATCTGTCTTCAGCTCTTTAAACTCAACCCAGTATGCTTTAGTGAATATTCCCCACATGCAATGAGAAACCTATTCGTTTTACACATCATATTATCAAAATACCAGTGTTAATCACTGACAGAAGTTTGAAAGGAGGTAGAACACTAAAAAGAGAAAATTCAGATCTTGCAACATCACTAAATTAAGAACTTTCAAATGAGAAATTTCAATCAAAAATAACTATGAAAGTAAGACTGCTCAGTACAAATTATTATGTAACACAAGTCAAGTGTGGCAACTCTTCTGTTTGGAAACCAACCAGGTAAGAAATAATTCCTCTTGATCAAGTTCTCCCCTTTACTGTTGACAGGTAAGTTTATATTTTAACTAATTTTCTATATTTAAACTAATTTACCTGGGCTAACATGATTGAATCAGTTGTTTTACATTTCTCTGCTTAAGCATCATTACAGTCTCCTTGTATTCCAATTCCTATCTCACCCATGCAGGAAAGCCAGACAAATACACAAGGATTTCCCATCTTCCTCTTGAAGGCTAAATTATCCGATTTTATGGTCTCTAGGAAAAAAGGGGGAAAAAAAAGGCCACCTTGCTCTCCTTATGGTCACTTAAAACCAGCCTGCAGTGACTGTCTTAGTGCATTGACACTTTAAGGGCACAAATATCCTGTCCTGTCACAGTTCTTACAGCTGGATTGCTGTAATCCACTGACTTGATGCAACCACTGCCAGTGATTATTTTTTAAGGTAATGCACCTGACTTGGCAGCACCCCAAATTACAAGTGTCCACATATTGATTAACACAGCTCAAGACAATGACCACCATCAGGAAGACTAACTTCCTTTTAAGCTGTGCCTGCTTACTTGCAAGACCTATTTTTTCATGCCAGGCATCACGTTAGAACTAGAGAGCTGTGCTAAAAACCAACAACACTTGGAAGATCTCAGCTCTTGGTACACAATTCTTTCAGACAGACCTTCACATCAGCCAGGTTTAAATCTAGACAACAGAAAGTTACACACCAAACACATCTTCTCTGATAAAATCTCTCTACAGCAAAAAGAAACACTTTTCAGTACAATTCATAGTACTTTTGCAGGCCAGATATCTAATTCACAGCCATAATAGTGCTTCAACCTGTTATTATTGCTAGTGAAGAAACAATACCAAAAGAGGGTCCAAGTTCCTGGCAAATATCTAATGTGGATCTGAACCCCCCACCCCTCAGGCAATATCATGAACCTCCAGCTCTTCCAACCACTCCAAATTTCTCACATCCCATCCCTTATTTATGAGCAGCTTCTACCAACATTCAAAGCTGAATTACATCCAGCAAAGCCCTCTCCACAAGTCCCCTCTAGCAGGATGCATAAAAAAGCCTCAAGAAGGACTGGTCAATCTGTGTGTGGTGACTGCAGCTTGCAAAAACTGCTCCACATGTGTTCCCACCACCTCCCCGTTCTCATCTCTCCTCTCCCTGCCTCAACACACGTGATATGAAGATCTTTGGGACAGAAGGAGACAGTTTTTCTTTTTTATGCTCATTTGTTCTGTGACAGCTGACACTGACAATGAGTGTTACAAATTATGCCGTTTTGACATTAAAGAGCCCAAAGCAGGTTGTAGCTTTCCTTTAAAAAAGGAGGTCACAATAGTCCCACATCTACAAATATCATTCCTTGCCAGCTTCATCACTTGTGAGACAACAAGCACTGCACTGGACACAGACCTTGCACTTGCAGTGCAATGTGATACCCAACAGACACCTTGAGGCATCATTTTTCTTCTCCATTTCTGAAACCACACAGAGTTTCGTTTTTCTTCTACCTGTCCAGGCAATAACATTGGAAAACACCAATAAACAACAATCAGCATAACATCTGTAGATGTTTCTCCTCGAGAAAGTTTTAAGTCAGTGTTTGTGCCAAGGGTGGTTAAATGCCTGTAAAACATTAACTTGTACAGAAATAGGAACACTCAGCATCAGCAGGGCACAAAACCTCTGCAAGCAACAGCCAAAGATTAATTTTATTAAAATTCTCAGTACTACTGTGTGGGAGATGAGAAGGAAGAAAAGTGAGGGTGTGAATCCATGAACATAAGCTTTTAAAGCATGAAAATATCTATTGCAGGAGTTGGAGGAGGTTCTGTATTTCTCCCAGCGGTCTCACTGCACCATACACAGCAACTGTTGCTAAGACACGCGAGGCACTGGCTACAGCTCCTCCCCGCAATTCTGGCTCTCCTGGCAAAGCTCACCAAGATGATGTTTGTGCATCAGCTGGGTACCAACTGGAAGATCCTGACAGGTGATCACTAAACACTCTAAGCCCCTCTCTAAGGCAGAACTAGAAAGTTAAAACAAACAAACAACACAAAACCAACAAAAAAAACCCAACCAAACACAACCTATCAAATACCAGAAAAGCATTAACTGAATAAGCAAGCAGAACAGGCCAATTACAGACGGGAAAAAAAACAAAACAAAACAAAAAAATTCCACCACTTGGCTCTTCCAACTGCAGTTCTAAGAAAACCACCATGATCAAAGTGGCACAGAAGTTTCAGGATGATGCACAGACAGACTAACACTGTTTTGTCAGACCAGCCTGCCTGGCAAGGCTCTGACCAGCTGTGAACCAGAATAAGCACAAAGACAGCCAAACACGCTTGGGCCCCAAATGAAAGGTTCCTATTTTCTTTATACTCTGGTGTAGCACCAGCAGTGCTGCAAAGTTATTCTATACAGCTCATGTTCTGGTTTTATAATATATGCTTAGAAGTTGTATTTTTTTCTTGTTCAATAAGAACAGATCATCCACTCTACGAATCCAGAAAATACAAGCCTCATTTCCTCTTTGGCTATGCTGATGGCAGTTTCTAACTCTGTGGACACCCTTTCAATAAAACCTTCACTAATTTTTTTATGTAAAATGGAAGTCTTAAGCTACACAGTCAGTCTCACAAGCGTGGGAGGTAAATCAACAGAACACTGCAGAGCTCTTAAAACGTTACTAACACAGCCTAAAAAGGTAGTCCCACGTAGCAACTGTTGCTAAGATGGAGTATTTTACTGCAATGAGATGGCCAAGACTTCTAGACTAGGGGAAACATTTGATGAGTGCATTGTTAGTCTTCCCTGAAATACACCTGAAAGCTTCCCAGAACACCAACCACACGCTGCCTCAAACCTTGGCAGTTCAAAATTTTGTGTTTTGGTTCAATATTCCACTATCAACATAAAACATGCTATTAGTTTTAGGCATTGAAAAAGCACTGAAGATTTCTCCTTACCCAAAACAAGATGAAGATGCCACAATGATGCTACAGTTCAACAGATAAAGAAGAACTACTCACTCTTTGTCCAACAGGTCTTTTAATGACGTAACTAAGCCTCACTGTTTGGGGCAAAATAAAAACAAACCCTCTGATATGATTCTATGATATGTAAGGGGGCTAGTTAAAATAAAAAAAAAAAAAAAGAAAGAAAAAAAAGAACAGAAAACTAGAGGGGTAAAAGTTATTTACCACATGAAAATACACTTCTGTCTTTCAAATAATGATGATTGGAACAAGTCCATCTTGATCTAGCCCCTTAAAACACGAAGCATGACAACTTGACAGCACTCCAACAGAAGTCTCCAGACAAAAAACTGTTTACCAGATTATCTTTATGTAATAGTTTATTTCTACAAAATATTTTTCTTCATATTTCATTGCAAAAACACAAGTACTGCAAAAACTTCTATTTTCAGCACTTGAGCACACCATGTAAAAACTGCCCCATAGTGAACTGAATTTTAGTATCTCCTGCTATGTGATGCAACAAGAATAACATCACAGGTTCAGGAGTACCTGCTGACCTGTGTTTTTTCCTGATGCCGTCACAATTTGTCACCAGAAGTTTTCATGCAACTGGTGTTGGCAGTACAGTCACTGCCAACCTGTGTTACAGACACAGACACTCCCCAGGAAACCTAACAGGGCATGAAGCCCACTCTGAATCCAGTCCCACTTACTACACAAAATCAAGCTCTCTGCACCATCACAAAAATTGCATTCGGTCCTACTACCACATTACACACAAATACACCACCTTCACAAACAGCTTAGTTTATCTGTCAGGAACAGACATCATGTAGCCTTCACACTCGTAAACAATTACTCATAGAAGCCTTAAATACTTGGTGACTAAATATTTATAACAAGCTAACAACTGCCTAACATGTTCCTCAATTAGTGTACTTGATGGTTTTTTTTAAATTACTCCTATAGACAGAACTTACGTCCTCCAAGAAATAGAGCAGAAAAACTAAATTCTACAGGAGAGAAGTTCTTTTTACCTTCCCAAAACCAACTTCTTTTGGGGGAGTTTGTCATGATACAAAGCAAGTCACTTAGCAATAAGCAAGAAGAAAACTAATTATAACATGCTGCCTGGAACTGAAGATACAAAAACCCCGAAACTTACTTCCAAAGTTTGCTTGAAACAGATAACATCTTCTTTGGAAAAACAAAAGGGCCTTAGTCCTTCTCACAAACACTGAACAGTGAAGGAAGGCCAAGAGTTTAAATGAAATCCACACAAACTTGGTTCCCAAATGGATTAGGGGACTGATGAGAAACTGCAACTCCTCAGAAACTCTCCAGCATCCTTCACAGCCACCAAAAGTTACAGTTAAAATTGAGGCTGCACTACAGCAGAACTTAACACTTGACCAATTACTACTTACTCGGAGGTTTTTTTGTCAAGTCAGTGACAACCATCATCCTAAATTACTCTGGACAACAAATTCTATGTGACCTAAAATCTAAGGCTTAGTATTTGATGCAATAAAGCCTGGTTTGGCTCTTACAAAAACAACTGATACTAAGGCTATGTTTAATTCAGATGACCTGAAAAGAGAGAACATTCAGAAGAACATGACTTCCAGCGAAAGCTTGTCAGAAAAGCATAAAGATATTAAAAATTGCTGTGTTTAAAGGAAATCTCCCTGCCACAAGCTCACTCAAGTAGTAATGTTTCTTGGCACTAGTTCTTAGTACAATAGTAAGTGCAATACCATGGCACTAGTTCTTGGTACAACAGCCCATGAGCATACCTTTGCATATCATGCAAACTCTATGTAAAGGCCTTCGCACTTAGAGGAGTTTTAACGTGTGCATATTCCAATATAACTCTAAAATATCGTGACCAGCTGCAGCAGTCCATCTCATAAACCAGGATGCAATAACCACAGAGACCAAAATACAGGCAGCACTCCACCCACTTTCACCTAGGCACAAATGCAGAATCTATTTCCAGTCCCTGTCTGCTGCTGCTGCTGAATAGCCTGAAGCACAACAAGTTCAACGGAATTTGTCACACTGGAGATTCTGAATTGGACAGTGGCCCACAACACTGAGAAAGGTGCTTGCTGTGCTTGTGTTTTTTTCTCCTATTTTTATCAACAGCTTCTCAAGAGGTTTTTAAAACCATTACATTGCTAAGAGTACAAGAGCAGAGATCACGTGTGTTCAAATGAAATCAAACTGATGACAGCTTAAGTTCAAGCTGGAGGAATAACATAACAGGCTCAGGGTTAGAGAAACACCCATTCTGTTATTCTTGGTACAGGACTTCCAGCAGGAAGGCAGACACATGCATGGAGTCCTCTTCAGCTCCTCCTCCACCCCAGCCCGTGCCATGATTCACACCCCAAGGACATCTATGCCCAAAAGACTTCTAAATCACTGAAGTTCATCAGAAGTGAACTAATTGGAAAATAAGAAAATTCATAATAGTTTTCCCTTAGCTCAGTATGGTAGACCATGAAGAGGTGCTTCTTGCTTCGTTTTGGTGACGGTTTGTTGCTTACTCTGTAACCATCCCTCCCTAAATGAGATTAAAATGCAGCTGTTATGTTATAACATAAACATATGATCAATAAATCCTAGAATAGTCCAGGATGGAAGGGACCTTCAAAGACCATCTGGTCTCCCGTGAGAAAGGGAGTCCAGATGAGATAATTTATCTACACCTTGTCCCATCATATCTTGAAAACCTCCAGTAATGGAGACTCCATCATGTCCCCATGGAAATTTTCCCAGTGACTGACTGTTCTCACTGAAGAGAAAAAAAAGTCTTATATCAAGTGAAGCCTCTCCTGGTACAACCTGTAGCCATTGCCCCTTGTCTTCTCCATACGGCTCCGTGTGAACAGAAAGCCTCTATCTTCTTTGTACCCACACTTTAAGTAAGATCCAACATGTTTGCTCTGATTCTGATTTTATACAAAAGTTTGAATCAAAGTTTGGGAACCATTGTCTTACCCTTATCAGTAAACTAATGAGCAACTATGAGCCCTCAAGGTTCCTCATCACCAACACACCCACCTTGAATTTCTATGTTTCAACATACAGCCATTCCAGAATTAGGAGGCTGAATCAGGCTGCTCAGATACAGAATTTGTGAAGTAACATGAAACTCTGAGTTACTCCCAGAGACCTCACAGACCATCACTTGTAAACTTTCTAGTTTGTTTGTGAAATGTGTCCCCAAAAGACCCTTTACCTTCATCCTTGGAAAGCTTTGCTGCACCAACACACCTGGTCACAGAAGTATGTATGAATATTTCATTATTATCTCCCAAGAGCCTGAAAGATTATAAGTGACCAATGAATGTGTCCACACATGCTGTCCAGCAGACAAATCACTTTCCTTCCATCAAATATATTTAAATGTTCTGCCACCACAGACATTTCCCATTTCATTTTTCAGCCGTATAATATATCCTTACAGAGGATATATTAGTCTTTAATCTGCATCCTTAAAGCCAAAACTATCTCATTTTGTCAACTGTTACTGTGCAATGTCAGCCAATTAACATCCCAATTAATTTTTCCAAGACCTATTCTGTACTAATTTGCCAATCATTAGTCTTTTCTTTTTTTTAAAGAAAACACTAGGGTGCTATTATCTCCATATTTTAAAGTGTTTCCCTCCCACAAAAAATTCTAACCCTAAATTCCAAGCACTTGTTTCTACAGTTAAAACTTCAAATGACAAAACCATTTAAGCCAAATAACCACTCAGTTCTGAGCTTCTTTCCCATGCTACCACCATTGACTTCAGGCAGCAGTCCCTTTCCAAAAAGGGCTGCACATTCCATTGCTGTATGTTCTAGGCTCTTTTTACTGGGTTTTAAAAGTGTATTTAACAACTTCAAACAGGAATTTTCCCTGACCAGTCACATGGACATAGGTGTGGGAGACACCTCTGTTTTTTTTTCATTCAGCAAATGCTGCACAGTGACCACCAAGACTAAACAAACACTGTTTATATGGGGCAAGGATCATATTTAATTGCCCACCACTTACGGATGAGCCCAATGTTAACGCTGAACGAACAACTGCTTGTGCCCACTTAGCACAAATGGATCCCAATTCAAGAATAGAGACAAACAGAACTCTACAACAACAAAACAAACAACAACAAAAAAATCAATCTTGAAATTGCAGTTTCACCACTTTGTTGAAGGTTGTCTGCTGCTGCATTGCACCTTTGCCCATGAAACCAGACTCATTCAACTTGCAGCAGTTTTAAACACAAGAACCAAAATGCCTCAAAAGTGGCACTTTCTTTAAATTGCTCTGTCCTCACAATACCACAAAAATGTCCTGACATAGAACAGGCATGAAGGATTTACTCTCACATCACATAAAACTGACCTGAACCACAAAAACGAGTACAAATATTTTTGGAAAATAACTTCAGTATTGCAGTATATTTAATATTATTAAAGCAATGACCAAGATATTTTAATATCTGCTGTTTTACCAATCAGTGCTGTCCTTCTAAGCCTTCTTCCCAAAAAGTACTCCTAAATCTGGGAATTTCCTTGCAACATTTACCATAGGAATTATAATTGTAATTCTATACTTTGTTACCCATCAGGGTAACCACGGAGCAGGGTCTGACACTGAGGTGAGTGAGCGGGGGATGGTGAGAAGAGCCACAACTCTTCTCGCTGACAACTTACAGAGACTAAATCACCACAAAAAACTTTTGTACAGACAAGGACAAGCGGGTCAACTGACAACTCTGAGCAGCCTTTTTCCAAACTGCTATTCCTAGGGAAAGCAAGGCTCAAAGCAGCAGAAACAGACATGTTCTCTTAACTGTATCTCTCTTGCACACCCAAGTGTGACCCTGGAAAATCTTTCTTTTAATCACCTAATCAAATGGTTTCATTTTAAAGTTCGCTTTATATACCAATCAGAACCACAGAAGGTTTTGAGCTGTCATTCAAAATGCTACGTGTAGAGGTGGCCTCAGTCAGAAAGAAGCACACCGAAACACCTGACAGTCCTGGGGTCCAGCACTGACTTCATTTCACACTTTTCAAGTGAGTCCCTTCTACTTCTGGACAGTCTGTAAAATGAATAACCGCAGCCCAGATTAGAGATATGTTACTCAAACACATCATACGCTGCACCTATAAAAACTATGGGAACGAACACCCACCGTCCCCGGAGGTGTTCTAAGGAAAGACCGCACACTTAGTGCCATGGTGGTGCTGGGTCACGGGTCGGACTCGCTGATCTCAGAGTTCTTTCCCAGCGTCGCTGATTCTGCGAACGCCATTAAGTACAACACACCCATCTCCCCGGAGGCCCCGTGAGTGGCGAGGCCGCTCTCCCCTCGGCCCTGCCCCGGCCAAGGGGCCACACCAGCTCCCACAGCCCGAGTCGCAGGAGCGGCAGCGGCGCCCGCGGGGCCTCCCGCTCCCCTGAGCCCGCCCCGCCGGCCCCGATCACGCCGGCCCCGAAGCCCTGGCTCCACGCCCACCCCAGGCCCCGCAGAACCCCCCGGCTCCCGCACCCCGCTCCGCCCCGGGCCGGCCCCGCTCCCGGGGCGAGGCCCCCGCGCACCCACCTGCGCCTCCTCCCAGCGCGGCAGCCATGGCTCTGCGCCCGGCCCAGGCGGCGGCGGCGGCGGGTCGCGGCAGCGCCCCGGCGCCACCCGCCGACGCGGCGGGTCCCGGTGACGCCGAGGGAGGTGCCGGGGAAGGGCGCGGGGAAGGGCTCGGGCTCGGGCTCGGCTCCCGGCGGGTCCCGCTCCCGCCGCCGGAGAACAACAAACTAGCACAACATGGCAGCCGCCGCCGCTGTCGCCGCCGCGGTGC